>JBBGZY010000412.1:1377500-1977500 GCA_037952925.1 Lithobates clamitans | reverse complement strand
ACCGCTGAAAGAAGTTTGCTTCCAGCCATCCACATGCCCAGCGGTTGAATGCTAGCTTGGCAAAATTGCTAGCACTTCAACTGCTGCCTTTTCAGTTGGTAGACTCTGCCCCCTTCCGTGAGTTTGTGGAAAGTGCGGTTCCTCAGTGGCAGGTACCCAAACGCCACTTTTTCTCACAGAAGGCGATTCCGGCTCTCTACCGGCATGTGGAAGGCAATGTCCATGCCTCGCTGGACAGGGCGGTCAGCGGTAAGGTGCATATTACCGCTGACTCATGGTCCAGCAGGCATGGACAGGGACGTTACCTAAGTTTCACGGCGCATTGGGTGACTCTGCTGGCAGCTGGGAAGGATGCAGGACAAGGTGCAGTAGTGTTGGAGGTTGTTCCGCCACCACACCTCCAAAATGCTAATGATTGTGACACACCTCACTCCTCCACCCCCTCCTCTTCTTCTTCCTCCATGGCCTCTTCCTGTGCTTTGTCCTCAGAACCAGCGGTGCTCCGTAGCCGTTCAAGGGGCTACGCAAATACGCAGGCCAAAAGATGCCATGCGGTGCTTGAGCTGGTGTGCTTGGGGGACAGGAGCCACACTGGGGCAGAGATTCTGTCAGCTCTGCAGGGGCAGGTTCAGATGTCGTTGACGCCACGCCAACTTAAGGCAGGAATGGTGGTTTGCGACAATGGCACCAACCTCCTCTCTGCCCTCCGACAGGGACGAATGACCCATGTTCCCTGTTTGGCTCACGTCCTTAACTTGGTGGTGCAGCGGTTCTTGGGCAGGTACCCGGGCTTACAGGATGTCCTGAGGCAGGCCAGGAAAGTCTGTGTGCATTTCCGCTGGTCATATAATGCCAGTGCTCGGCTGACGGACCTCCAAAAGGAGTTTAACCTGCCCAAGAACCGCCTAATCTGTGACATGCCCACCAGGTGGAACTCAACGTTGGCCATGCAGCAGCTGCACACGCAGCAGAGGGCCATCAATGAGTACCTGTGCGACTATGGCACTAGAACAGGGTCAGGGGAGCTTGGTTTTTTTTCCCCATACCAGTGGGCCATGATCAGGGATGCATGCACTGTCCTGTCACCATTTGAGGAGGCCACGAGGATGGTGAGCAGTGACAGTGCATGCATCAGTGACACTGTCCCCCTTGTCCACCTGTTGGAGCACACGCTGCGTGGAATAATGGACAGGGCACTTGAGGCAGAACAGAGGCAGGAAGAGGAGGAATTCCTTAGCTCTCAAGGCCCCCTTTATCCAGACAGTGTTCCTACGTGCCCGCCGATCACACAGGAAGAGGAGGAGGAGGAGGAGGAAGATTGTGTCAGTATGGAGGTGGAGCCTGGCACTCAGCATCAGCAGCAGTCTTCAAGGGATCAGTCCCAAGAAACACATGGACTTGTACGTGGCTGGGAGGAGGTGGCTGCAGACCATGTTGTCCTTAGTGACCCAGAGGACTCCGGACCGAATGCCTCAGCGAACCTACGCTGCATGGCCTCCCTGATCCTGCAATGCCTGCGGAAGGATCCTCGTATTCGTGGTATCAAGAAGGACCAATACTGGCTGGCAACCCTCCTTGATCCACGTTACAAGGGTAAGGTTGCGGACCTTATCTTGCCGTCGCAGAGGGAGCAGAGGATGAAACATCTTCGGGAGGCCTTGCAGAAAGGTCTGTGCAACGCGTTCCCAGAGACTGGGAGGTGACAAACTCCTGTTTCTGGACAACGTGTTGCTGAGGCTTCGGTCAGTCAAAGAAGGAGCGGTGGAGAAGGTGGCCGTCTGACCGATGCGTTCAGACAATTTTTTGGTCCGCAGCCCCAAGGTATGATCGGTTCCAGCAACCATCGCCAGCATCTGTTTTACATGGTGCAGGAATACCTAGGGGCAAGATCAGACTTGGACATCTTTCCCACCGAAAATCCTCTGGGTTACTGGGTCTTGAGGATGGATCACTGGCCAGAGCTTGCACAGTATGCAATTGAGCTACTGGCCTGTCCTGCATCCACCGTTCTTTCGGAATGCACATTCAGTGCTGCTGGAGGCGTGGTAACCGATCACAGGGTGCATCTGTCCACCGACTCGGTCGATCGACTGACCTTCATAAAAATGAATCAGTCTAGGATCACCACCAGCTACCAAGCACCTGATGCTGATGTAACCGAATAATTTTTTTTGAAATGTCAGATCGCTTCAAAGACTGCCTATGCTGATGCTGAGTGACTATCCCTGAGTAATTATCCTCTTCCTCCTCAATCATCATGCTGATAGCTTGTAAGAACATTTTTGGTTCTGGGCGCCACCACCAGTGTCTAAGGCACAATTTTTTAGCCCCTGTTTAACAGGGGCGTGTAATTACAATTTTTGATGCAATACTTTGCAGCAGGGCTCGTTCCTGCGTTCCAACTAGAGTGTCTGTGAGGGGTTGCAGTGTTGTGGCACCAGCACCACCACCACCAAAGGCCCAATTTTTCTGCCCCTGTTCAACAGGGGCATGTAATTACAATTCTTGATCTAATATTTCACAGCAGGGCCCTGTGAGGGCTTACAGTGTTGTGGCCACAACAACACCTAAGGCCCAAATTTCTGCTGAGTATATAGGGCAGGCCCCTACTTTCAAACATCTAACTTACAAACGACTCCTACTTGCAAACGGAAGGAGACAACAGGAAGTGAGATGAAATCTACCCCTAGGAAGGGAAATTCTCTCCTGTAAGAGTTAATATGCGAAAAACATTTCTCCTTTCCACTGATGCTTTCCAATCCTTGTTCCACAAAAAAAACCCAAATTCTCAAAAAGCATTTGTCATTGGGACAAAAAGTGAGGTGAAATCTTCTAAAGAGGAGGAAAGACAGCAAAACAAATGTCACAAAGGTGATAACCATTCCCTATGTTTTCCAAAAAGCTTAAAAAAGAATTTTTGGCTGGAGCTAAACACGTTAAAAATGTACCCGTTCAAAATGACAAACAGATTCTACTTAACAACAAACCTACAGTCCCTGTCTTGTTTGCACCGCCTGTATACTGCTGTTCAGAGTATATAGGGCCTGGTGGCCCCACACCTTTCCTTATTTTAAATTGGGTGCGGGGTTCCCCTTAATATCCATACAAGACCCAAAAGGCCTGGTAATGGACTGGGGGGTACCCATGGTGTTTGTCTCACTGATTTTCATCCATATTGCCAGGACCGGACATTACATTAAACCCGCAAGCAGTTTTAAATGAGATTTTTTTCTTAAAAAATGACATTTGGTGCAGGGACTGTTCTAAACACAGGAAACACGCGCCACTTTACAGGCATACTATAGACACCCCCCAGGTACGATATTTAAAGGAATATTTAACTTTTTTTTTTTTTACTTTAAGCATCGTTAAAATTACTGCTCCCGAAAAAACGTTTTTAAAAGTTTTTTTTTGCATTGATACATTTCCCCTGGGGTAGGACCCGGGTCCCCAAACCCTTTTAGGACAATACCATGCAAATTAGCCTTTAAAATGAGCATTTTTGATTTCAAACGTTCGAGTCCCATAGACGTCAATGGGGTTCTAACGTTCGTGCAAACTTTCCGTCCGTTCGCAGGTTCTGGTGCGAACCGAACCAGGGGGTGTTCGGCTCATCCCTACTTAAGAGAATTGGTGGTGTTCTTCTGATCCTATTAGTACTGCAGGAAACTGCAGTATTTACAGTTAGTGTAGTGCATCCTCTGCACTGTGTGCACCTAAAGCTACCTGAAGAAAATTGGTGGTGTTTTTCTGATCCTATTAGTACCACAGGCAGGCAGCTGCAGTATTTACAGTTAGTGTACTGCGTCCTCTGCACAGTGTGCACCTAAAGCTACCTGAAGAAAATTGGTGGTGTTCTTCTGATCCTATCAGTACTGCAGGCAGCTGCAATATTTACAGTTAGTGTAGTGCGTCATCTGCACAGTGTGCACGTAAAGCTACCTGAAGACAATTGCTGTTGTTCTGATCCTATTAATACCACAGGCAGGCAGCTACAGTATTTACAGTTAGTGTTCTATGTCCTCTGCACAGCGTGCACCTAAAACTACCTGAAGAAAATTGGTGGTGTTCTTCTGATCCTATTAGTACCACAGGTAGGCAGCTGCAGTATTTACAGTTAGTGTACTGCGTCCTCTGCACAGTGTGCACCTAAAGCTACCTGAAGAAAATTGGTGGTGTTCTTCTGATCCTATTAGTGCCAAAGGCAGCTGCAGTATTTACAGTTAGTGTAGTGCTTCCTCTGCACAGTGTGGACCTAAAGCTACCTGAAGAAAATTGGCAGTGTTCTTACGATCCTATTAGTACCACAGGCAGCTGCAGTATTTACAGTTAGTGTACTGTGTCCTCTGCACAGCGTGCACCTAAAACTACCTGAAGAAAATTGGTGGTGTTCTGATCCTATTAGTACTGCAGGCAGCTGCAGTATTTACAGTTAGTGTAGTGCGTCCTCTGCACAGTGTGCACCTAAAGCTACCTGAAGAAAATTGGTGGTGTTCTTCTGATCCTATCAGTACTGCAGGCAGCTGCAATATTTACAGTTAATGTAGTGCGTCATCTGCACAGTGTGCACGTAAAGCTACCTGAAGACAATTGCTGTTGTTCTGATCCTATTAATACCACAGGCAGGCAGCTACAATATTTACAGTTAGTGTACTGTGTCCTCTGCACAGTGTGCACATAAAGCTACCTGAAGAAAGTTGGTGGTGTTCTTCTGATCCTATTAGTGCCAAAGGCAGCTGCAGTATTTACAGTTAGTGTAGTGCTTCCTCTGCACAGTGTGCACCTAAAGCTAACTGAAGAAAATTGGCGGTGTTCTTACGATCCTATAAGTACCGCAGGCAGCTGCAGTATTTACAGTTAGTTTAGTGCGTCCTCTGCACAGTGTGCAGCTAAAGCTACCTGAAGAAAATTGGTGGTGTTGTTCTGATCCTATTAGTATCGCAGGCAGCTGCAGTATTTACAATTAGTGTAGTGCGTCCTCTGCACAGTGTGCACCTAAAGCTACCTGAAAATCAATTTGGGGGGGAAAAGAAATGGGGATTATGGCGGTGCCAAGAGAAACAGAATACAGTACTTAAGAATAAAAAATTCTATTTATTTATTTAACATAATTCAATAAAATTTAGACATAACAGTCACATAGACGAGGTGTGCAAAAGAATTCTAAAATCAATTCTGTAGCAAAAACTATTTCACATCACTTGGCCTGATGTTTGTGGCAGCCAAAATTGGTGGTGTTCTTCTGATCCTATTAGTGCCAAAGGCAGCTGCAGTATTTACAGTTAGTGTAGTGCTTCCTCTGCACAGCGTGCACCTAAAGCTACCTGAAGAAAATTGGTGGTGTTCTTCTGATCCTATCAGTACCACAGGTAGGCAGCTGCAGTATTTACAGTTAGTGTACTGTGTCCTCTGCACAGTGTGCACCTAAAGCTACCTGAAGAAAATTGGTGGTGTTCTTCTGATCCTATTAGTGCCAAAGGCAGCTGCAGTATTTACAGTTAGTGTAGTGTGTCCTCTGCACAGTGTGCACCTAAAGCTACCAGAAGAAAATTGGCGGTGTTCTTATGATCCTATTAGTACTGCAGGCAGCTGCAGTATTTTCAGCTAGTGTAGTGCGTCCTCTGCACAGTGTGCACCTAAAGCTACCTTAAGAAAATTGGTGGTGTTCTTCTGATCCTATTAGTACTGCAGGCAGCTGCAGTATTTACAGTTAGTGTAGTGCGTTCTCTGCACAGTGTGCACCTAAAGCTACCTGAAGAAAATTGGTGGTGTTGTTCTGATCCTATTAGTACCGCAGGCAGCTGCAGTATTTACAGTTAGTGTGGGGCGTCGTCTGCACAGTGTACACCTAAAGCTACCTGAAGAAAATTGGTGGTGTTCTTCTGATCCTATTAGTACCGCAGGCAGCTGCAGTATTTACAGTTAGTGTAGTGCGTCCTCTGCACAGTGTGCACCTAAAGCTTCCTGAAGAAAATTGGTGGTGTTCTGATCCTATTAATACCACAGGCAGGCAGCTGCAGTATTTACAGTTAGTGTAGTGCTTCCTCTGCACAGCGTGCACCTAAAGCTACCTGAAGAAAATTGGTGGTGTTCTTCTGATCCTATCAGTACCACAGGTAGGCAGCTGCAGTATTTACAGTTAGTGTACTGTGTCCTCTGCACAGTGTGCACCTAAAGCTACCTGAAGAAAATTGGTGGTGTTCTTCTGATCCTATTAGTGCCAAAGGCAGCTGCAGTATTTACAGTTAGTGTAGTGTGTCCTCTGCACAGTGTGCACCTAAAGCTACCAGAAGAAAATTGGCGGTGTTCTTATGATCCTATTAGTACTGCAGGCAGCTGCAGTATTTTCAGCTAGTGTAGTGCGTCCTCTGCACAGTGTGCACCTAAAGCTACCTTAAGAAAATTGGTGGTGTTCTTCTGATCCTATTAGTACTGCAGGCAGCTGCAGTATTTACAGTTAGTGTAGTGCGTTCTCTGCACAGTGTGCACCTAAAGCTACCTGAAGAAAATTGGTGGTGTTGTTCTGATCCTATTAGTACCGCAGGCAGCTGCAGTATTTACAGTTAGTGTGGGGCGTCGTCTGCACAGTGTACACCTAAAGCTACCTGAAGAAAATTGGTGGTGTTCTTCTGATCCTATTAGTACCGCAGGCAGCTGCAGTATTTACAGTTAGTGTAGTGCGTCCTCTGCACAGTGTGCACCTAAAGCTTCCTGAAGAAAATTGGTGGTGTTCTGATCCTATTAATACCACAGGCAGGCAGCTACAGTATTTACAGTTAGTATACTGCGCCCTCTGCACAGTGTACACCTAAAGCTACCTGAAGACAATTGGTGGTGTTCTTCTGATCCTATTAGTACCACAGGCAGGCAGCTACAGTATTTACAGTTAGTGTACTGCGTCCTCTGCACAGTGTGCACTTAAAGCTACCTGAAGACAATTGCTGGTGTTGTCATACTAATAATACTACAGGCAGGCAGTTGATTCTGCTAGCTGCAGTAACAGTATATATATACATCCTAGCTTTGTGCAGCTACATCTCACTGCAGGCCATTAGTATGTCTGGAAGGCCAACAAGGAGAGGCAGACAGTCACAAGCCAATAAAAGAGGGCAAGCAGGCTCTGTGTCTAGAGGCAACAGTGCTGGTTGTGGAGACGGTGCATCCTCATTAGCACGTGGCCGTGGGACACGCTTGTCCTTTTTTTTGGCAGCTGGCCGTGTTGAGCCGCAACATGCAGAAGACTTGGTAGAGTAGATGACCAAGCCGTCCTCATCCTCCTCATCCTCTCACCCAGGCTCAGGGTACTTTGCCTGGCAAAGCAGCTGCCAACGCGGCCTCTTCCCTCGGCTCAATGGCATCAGTCACTCCTTCCCTAGCCCCACCATGTCCTGCTGAGGAGTCTCCCGAACTGTTTGACCACAGTGTTGGGTACATGCTCCAGGAGGATGCCCAGCGTTTTGAAGGCTCCGATGATGGTACCCAGCTAGAGGAAGGCAGTAACGTGAGCCCAGAGAGAGGGGGTGCCCAAGAAGGATAGCAATCTGTTCCCCCAGCTGCAGCATACTGCCAGGTTTGCTCCAATGATGAGGAGGAAGGGGATGATGAGGTCACTGACTCCACATGGGTGCCTGATATGAGAGAGGAGGAGGAAGAGGCACATCACCAACGAGGCAGGATGCCCTCCAGGGGCCAGCTTAAGGGCAGCACACTGACTGCATCACACCAAAGAGTGCATGTGCAGGGTGCTGCTGTATCTGTGCATTTTTCCAAAAGTTCTTTGGTGTGGGCCTTTTTTAAGATGAGTACATCGGATCACACCACTGCTATTTGCAACATATGTCTCAAGCGTATCTCGCGTGGCCAAAACATCACCAGCTTGGGCACCACATGCTTGACCAGACATATGTCGACCTGCCATGCAGTTCGTTGGCAAGCGTACCTAAAAGACCCACACCAAAGAACAAAGAGTACCTCTCCTTGCTCCTCATCAGCTGATATCTTTAACCCCACTATACCTTCAGTCCTCTCTGAGAATTAGGTGTGTCACAGCCAAGTACTTGCGGGCAATCTGCTATTGGTACACCGACGTCAGATTGTACCAGGCAAATTTCCCTGCCCCAGCTGCTGCACCGCCGAAAGAAGTTCGCTCCCAGCCATCCACATGCCCAGCGGTTGAATGCTAGCTTGGCTAAATTGCTAGCACTTCAACTGCTGCCTTTTCAGTTGGTAGACTCTGCCCCCTTCCGTGACTTTGTGGAATGTTCTTCAGTGGTAGGTTCCCAAACGCCACTTTTTCTCATGGAAGGCGATTACGCCTCTCTACCAGCATGTGGAAGGGAATGTCTTGGCCTCGCTGGACAGGGCGGTCAGTGGTAAGGTGTTTATTACCACTGACTCATGGTCCAGCAGGCATGGACAGGAACGTTACCCATCTTTCACAGCGCATTGGGTGACTCTGCTGGCAGCTGGGAAGGATGCAGGACAAGGTGCAGTAGTGTTGGAGGTTGTTCCACCACCACGCCTCCAAAATGCTACTACTGGTGATTCTTACACACCTCTCTCCTCCACCCCCCTCTTCGTATTCCTCCATGGCCACTTACTGTGCTTTGTCCTCGGAACCAGCGGTGCTCCGTAGGCATTCAAGGGGCTACGCAAGTACGCAGGCCAAAAGATGCCATGCGGTGCTTGAGCTGGTGTGCTTGGGGGACAGGAGCCGTACTGGAGCAGAGATTCTGTCAGCTTTTCAGGGGCAGGCTCAGAGGTGGTTGACGCCACACCAGCTTAAGGCAGGAATGGTGGTTTGCGACAATGGCACCAACCTCCTCTCCGCCCTCCGACAGGGACAACTGACCCATGTGCCCTGTTTGGCTCACGTCCTTAACTTGGTGGTGCAGCCATTCTTGGGCAGGTACCTGGGCTTACAGGATGTCCTGAGGCAGGCCAGGAAAGTCTGCGTGCATTTCCTCCGGTCATATAATGCCAGTGCTCGGCTGGCGGACCTCCAAAAGGAATTTAACCTGCCCAAGAACCGCCTAATCTGTGACATGCCCACCAGATGGAACTCAACGTTGGCCATGCTGCAGCGGCTGCACACACAGCAGAGGGCCATCAATGAGTACCTGTGCAACTATGGCATGAGGACAGGGTAAGGGGAGCTTGTTTTTATTTCCCCACGCCAGTGGGCCATGATCAGGGATGCATGCACTATCCTGTCACCATTTGAGGAGGCCACGAGGATGGTGAGCAGTGACAGTGCATGCGTCAGTGACACTGTCCCTCTTGTCCACCTGTTGGAGCACACGCTGCGTGGAATAATGGACAGGGCATTTGAGGCAGAACAGAGGCAGGAAGAGGAGGACTTTCTTAGCTCTGAAGGCCCCCTTTATCCAGACAGTGTTCCTGCGTGCCTGCCGATCACACAGGAAGAGGAGCAGGAGGAGGAAGAGCAGGATTGTGTCAGCATGGAGGTGGAACCTGGCACTCAGCATCAGCAGCAGTCTTCAAGGGATCATTTACAGTCCCAAGAAACCCATAGACTTGTACGTGGCTGGGAGGAGGTGGCTGCGGATCATGTCGTCCTTAGTGACCCAGAGGACTCCGGACCGAATGTCTCAGCAAACCTATGCTGCATGGCCTCCCTGATCCTGCAAAGCCTGCGGAAGGATCCTAATATTCATCAGGGGTGCACATATTCACTCACCTCACGATTCGATTTTGATTATCCTGTCCATGATTCGATTCGATTCCGCGATGCAGCACGATGCTTCACGATTAATACCCAAGTGCCCATGGTTTTCAACTTTTCATCAAAAAATTCATTCAAGCAGTCAGAAATTGAAGAAATATATTTATTTTTATCTGCTATTTAAACAAATTACACCAAGATCCCTGCATATAGCAAAGTATGAACATGAACAGTGCAGCAGACAACAGTATTTATTTAAAAGAGTACTGTGACATGAAACTGTTGTGTATAATACTACATACATACAGTGCTGGCCTGGTGCAGTAGTTTACATTTTAATATTTTCTTTTATGAAGAAGTAAACTATAACTTGTAAACAGTAACACCTACATCTATATAAAACAGAGCACTTCCAATTACTGACTGGCAAACATCACAGTGAACCTGTAGCACAGTCACACAGTGTGTTGCAGAACTTCCTGGTTCACAGTGATGATTGTTTGCCAATACCACCACCACCACCGCCAGTGAGTCAACACAGATGGATGGCTAGATTAGATCGGCGTTATAAGCTCTCGGAGTTGTGTCACCCAGTCACTTTACAGAAAACGTTACCTGCACTCTACCACGATACACCTGTAACTGAAGCCAAGCCACCATTAGAGGAAGCCGGAAAATCCTTGACAGAATAAATGGTCAACTAAATCTAAAAACCTTGGACAAATCTTTATGGGATCACAAATATACAGTTACATACCACAATACCAAAAAAAACACACACATCACTGAATCATAATGGTAAAGGGCAGGCTATAGGTCAGGCGCTGGGCAATGGCACAGTCACAGTCAGACATGAGGTCAGGTGGTCGGTGTGTGTTTTTGTTTGTGTGTGTATTTGTGTGATCCAATAAAGATTTACTCCGGGTTTTAAGATTTAATTTATTCTTTCAAAGATTTACCTTCCTCTGGTGGCTTGGCGGGCGTCAATTGTCTTAAATTAAATACACGTTTAGAATATTTAGCTGAGGGTTAAGTTAGTTGACACCTCCAAACATTGACAATTGATTGACAATACACATCATAATGTCACCCAGTCACTTTACAGAAAACATTACCTGCACTCTGCCATGATACACCTGTAACTGAAGCCAAGCCACGCCACCATTAGAGGAAGCCGGAAAATCCTTGACAGAATAAATCAATTGAAGCGCTAAAAACCTTGAGCTAAACCGTTATGGGATCAGAAATATGCACACACATCAGTGAATCAGAATCATGAGAAAGGGCAGGCCACTGGGCCTGGGCCACAGTCAGGCAGGTAATGGCACAGCCACTCATCAGGTCGGTGTGTGATTTTTCTTTTGTGTGTGTATTTGTGTGATCCAATAAAGATTTACTCCAGGTTTTAAGATTCAATTTATTCTTTCAAGGATGGTGGCTTGGCGGGCGTCAGTTGTCTGGAATTATATACAATTTTAGAATTTTATTTGGGTGAGGGTTAAGTTGGCCCCCCCCCAAACATTGACATTTGACAATATACACATCAAGTGTGAAAATTCGATGGACACATTTTTGAAGATTGTGTCCGACACAATCTTCAAAAATAAACCATTCTCCATCACCCCCTAGTGCTAGCAAAGCTTGTTGTCACTCAAGTCGTCACTCAGTCACTTTACAGAAAACGTTACTTGCACTCTACCACGATACACCTGTAATTGAAGCCAAGCCACCATTAGAGGAAGCCCAAAAATCCTTGACAGAATAAATTATCAATTGAAGCTTAAAACCTTGAGTTAAACCGTTCTGGGATCAGAAATATGCACACACAATACCAACAAAAAACACACACGTCAGACGTGAATCATGAGAAAGGGCAAGCCACTGTGTGAACAACAAGCAGGCAAATGGCACAGTCAGCCACTCATCAGGTCGGTGTGTGATATTTCTTTTGTGTGTGTATATTTGTGTGATCCAATAAAGATTTACTCCAGGTTTTAAGATTCAATTTATTCTTTCAAGGATTTGCCTTCCTCTGGTGGCTTGGCGGGCGTCAGTTGTCTGCAATTAAATACAGAATTGATTTGGTTGAAGGTTAAACCCCTAGAAACAGACAGGCAGTCACAGAGCATGACAGACACACTGTGAAACTGAACACACCACAGTCACAATACACGACGACACTAGTATAAAAATTCTAAATGGACAGTTGGACACACAATAGAAAACCATTCTCCATCTCCTCCAGTGCTAGAAAAGATATAACAAATATAATATTTTATATGACATATAGTATACTATACTCCAGGTTCAGTTCACTGTGATGATCATTGATTGTTTGCAATTGCCAGTGCCACGGCCACCTGCAGGCCTGCTGCCACCAGTCAGTCAACAACAGTGTGACTGCATTGAGTTGACGCTAGACTAGAGTGGCATAACTGGTGTTATAAGGGCTTGACAATGACATAGGGAATAGATATAGGAGGGACTCGGGAGGGAAAAAAATAGAAAGAGGGATGAAGGGGAATGGTGGGAAGAGGGGGATGGTTGGAGAAGGGGGATGGTTGGAGAAGGGGGGTGGAGGAGGGAAAGGGAACGGAAGGGGAAAGGGAAAAGGGGACAGAGGGGGAAAGGGAAAAGGGATAAGGGGAAAAAGGGAAAAAAGGGAAAGGGGAAAAGAAAGAGAAATAAAGAGAGAGAGAGAAAGAGAGAGAGAGATAAAGATGAAGATAAAGAGAGAGAGAGATAAAGATAAAGAGAGAGGGAGAGAGATAAAGAGAGAGAGAGAGAGATAAAGAGAGAGAGAGGGAGAGAGATAAAGAGGGAGAGAGATAAAGAGAGAGAAAGAGGGAGAGAGATAAAGAGAGAGAGAGAGGGAGAGAGATAAAGAAAGAGAGATGGAGAGAGATAAAGAAAGAGAGATGGAGAGAGATAAAGAAAGAGAGAGGGAGAGAGATAAAGAAAGAGAGAGGGAGAGAGATAAAGAAAGAGAGAGGGAGAGAGATAAAGAAAGAGAGAGGGAGAGAGAGAAAGAAAGAGGGAGAGAGAGAAAGAAAGAGAGAGAGAGAGAGAGAAAGAAAGAGAGAGAGGGGAGGAGAGAAGTTCTCCTCCTTTTCTTCTCTCTCTCCACCTTTCCTTCTCTCTGAGAAGGAAAGAAGGAAGGAAAGAGGGAGAGAGAAAGAAGGAAGGAAAGAGGGAGAGAGAAAGAAGAAAAGAAAGAGGGAGAGAAAAAGAAGAAAAGAAAGAGGGAGAGGAGAAGAAGGAAGGAAAGAGGGAAAGGGGAAGAGGGAAAAGGGGAAGAGGGGAAAGGGGAAGAGGCCAAGAGGGAAGGGGAAGAGGGCCTTAAGGGGAAGAGGGCCTTAAGGGGAAGAGGGAAGGGTAGGAGGAGAGGGAAGGGGAGTAGAGGGACTAGGGAGAGGGTGAGACTGGGAGGGGAGACAGAGACTGGGCTGCGGGTGTAGAGGGGATGAGGCTTGGTTGGCAATTGGCATCAGTTGTTTGGAACTTTTAGTATTTGGCTGAGGGTTAAAGTAATTTACCCGTACTTTTTTTAAAATCTTTTTTTTGACAATCTTCAAAAATCAAAATCTCAGTGGCAGACACTGACAGTGCTGTGCTATAAACAAAATATATAAAATTAACAACACTGGTGTGGTGTGGCAGACTAACAGTGGGCTGGGCAAGGGCAGGGGCAGTGGCACTGGCAGACACAACAGTACATCAGCACTTCCTGGATCCAACAATCATGAAAAAATAACTAAAAAAAAAAAAAATCACTGCAAGGCGCAAGCAAGCATCAGGATTTTGGAATGTGTAGATTTTTCTGTAAAAACACTAGTTGATCCACATGCTCTGGTTTAAGGGTGCTTCTTTTTGCAGTTACCACATCTCCTTCAGTGGAGAAAACCCGCTCTGCAGACACGCTTGTGCCTGGGATACACATGTATTGCTTTGACAGCTGAGAAAGGAGGGGAAATATGACCTCATGCTCACACCACCAGTTCAAAGGGTCCTCAGTGAGAGGCAGAGGTGGGGCTTTACAATATTTTTCCATTTCCTCTTCAGCCTTGGCATAGGGGGTCTTGGGTACTATTGTACCTTCAGTGTCAGTGAAAGACTGTCCCAGCAAACTCATGAGCAGCGATCTGGCCTTTCTTTTGGGAGGAGATGGAGAATGGTTGTCCTCGACGGGTGAACTTTCTTCTTCTTCTAGAGTTTCTTTTCTTCTAGGCACTGTGACTGGATCCTCCTCATGTGTCCTCTTAGATGTAATCTGTGTTTGAACAAAAAAGAATAGAAAAAATAAATAAAACACATAGTCAATTGCCTATGATTCTGATGGGGTGATGAAAAAGCACAGAAAATGGACGGTGCAGTTCCTGCACCGCATCAGATTCAGAAGCGTGGCTTACACTAGTATGTAGCAAGCTGTAGCTAGCTACCAGTTACAGTTTGTTTCAAGAAACATGATTTAATTCAAATTAATTGAATTACCTCCAAGGATGCAGCCTTCTCAGTCACTCCTTTGTATATCTCCAATCTCTCCTCCTCTGTGGGGATAAAAGGCAGTCCCTTAAAGCGAGGATCCAGTGCAGAGGCTGTATGAAGGAGCTTATTCTCTGCCTCACTGCTGTACCTCTTCTGGAGATCTGTTCTGATGACATTCTTGATCTCATGGATCATGGGTGTGTCTCCCATGGTGTCTGTCATGCTCTGGAGGAGTTGTGCATTTAGAGGGGCAATGAGAGAAAGTGTTGGATTGCGCTCTTCTGACATCAGCATGGTTGCATCCTTCATTGCCTTTAATGCACTCACAGCATCCTCTGCATTTGACACATCTGTTTCGTTGAGAGTGCAGAGATCGGACACTCCTTTTCTGACTTCTGGAGACAGTAAGGTGGCAGAGACTGTAGATTGTTGTTCTAAGAACCTCTCGACCATGTCATATGCACTGTTCCATCTTGTTGTCACATCAGTTATCAGCTTATGATTCTTCAGGCCAAGACATTTCTGTTTCTCTTTTAGACAGTGGCTTGTGGATATCCGTCGCACTCTGCCAAGAAGCCGGGAGAGTGTGGCCACTTTCAGCGCTCGCTGGGATGCAAGGTTTAGTGTATGGGTGAAGCATTTCACATGGGGGAATTTCCCAACAATCATGTTTGACGCGTTGTCGGTCACAAGCACTACAGATTTATCGGACAGTTGCCATTCTTCCACAACACGAGACAGTAGCTCTGCCAGATGAGCACCTGTGTGAGCTCATAAATGGCTCTCGTTTGCAGCACATGCGACAAGATCTTCCAGTCCTTAACGTAATGTGCTGTTATTGTAACATAGGACTCCGTCGTGACTGAAGTCCATGAATCACACGTTATTGCGACTCGACTTGCTTCGCTCATTGACGCAATTATCTGAGCTTTCGTTTCGTGGTAGAGTGCAGGTATAACGTTTTCTGTAAAGTGACTTCATGATGGGATCTTGTAACGCGGCTCTATCGTCTTCAACAGGTAGCGAAACCCAGTGTTGTCCACAACAGAGTAAGGGTGCAGGTCCTTAGCTATGAAAGCTGCCACAGCTTTTGTTATTCTCTTCCCCTTTTCAGAGTTGGGCGGCAAAGTTGAGAGTATTGCATCAATTCTTGGCTGAGCTGGGTCTATTGACTTGGCAGCACTGGTGGTGGTGGTGGCAGGTGTTAGCATCTCTGAGTGAAAACGGCTAGCGTGGTTTCTCATATTAGTAGTATTCCCTAGATATTTAATTTTTGTGTGACAGGCTTTACACACGGCGTATGACTTGTCCAATTCGTGCTTCCCACTTGTTTGTTCATGTTCATAAAAGCCAAAATGTGCCCAGATGTTTGCTTTTAAAAAGCTAGGTGCATTTTTTATCTCTCTGTCTTTTTGGTCTCCTTCTGCCATTTTTACTAGTCTAGCAGTAGCATGCCATGTAATTGTGACAGGGGTGATGACGAGAATGTTGTCTACAAACTCTGTCAGTATTAAAAGAAGAAGAAAAAAAAATTAGTGATTAAGCCTAAAGCCTGCCACGAGATCACCAGAAAAGTAACAAGTGTATGTAATTGTATTTGATAATGTTAAACAAATAGTTGTCACAGAATCCTTAATCTACCCCACACGCCGTCACTAGCTACTCGCATCGCAGTCGCACTTAGTTGCTTGTAGTTGCTATCATGCTACTAGTAACTATCTATGTGTTAAAAATGTGCCCTCATCGTATCTGTGATCTTTGCTACTGCTAGCCGGCCGCCATGGTCAGACATCAACTGGCACTGCACTAGTCATTGGTCAATGGTCATTGAACACGCCACAAACAGCTACAAACAACATATGTCCCTGTCCCGCCAACAACCCCCCCCCCACCAAATGACAACGTATGCCATTTCATTATTTCTAGTTTTATGTATTCATTGTCTTAGTGAATGATTCACATCACAACTTCATTAGTTATCTTGTTTGCACTGCAGCAGCATGTGTGGGGCAGTGATGAGCAAAACCATACATCATACAAAAGGTATCAATGAAGTTGTGATCAATCACTAAGACAAGACATTGGACATTCAATAGATTAGAGATAGACCTACATAAACCATAATTAATTAAATGACATTGGCAATGGCATTAGTCATGGTCACTTAAACTCACTTTCTTTAACCCTTTCATGACTAAGCCTATTTCTCTGACATTTGGTGTTTTTTACAAGTTAAAATCCATATTTTTTGATAGAACATTACTTAGAAAACCCCCAAACATTATATATATTTTTTAGCAGAGAATCTAGAGAATAAAATGGCGATTGTTGCAATATTTTATGTCACACTGTATTTAATTTATTGTGCAGCGGTCTTTTAAATGCAACTTTTTTGGGGGAAAAAAAAAAAGATACTTTCATGAATTTAAAAAAAATGAAACAGCAAAGCTTAAGTTAGCCTAAATTTTTTGTTATAATGTGAAATATGACGTTACGCCGAGTAAATACCAAACATGTCATGCTTTAAAATTGCGCACACTCGTAGAATGGTGACAATACGGTACCTAAAAATCTCCAAAGGCGACACTTTTTAAAAATATAATGGTTACCACCACAGGTTAGAGTTACAGAGGAGGTCTAGTGCTAGAATTATGATTATTGCTCTCGCTCTGACGATCCCAGCGATACCTCACATGTGATTTGAGCACCATATTATGCGGGCCGGGTGCAACTTGCCGTGCCAACTTCATATGCGTTTTCTTTGCTGCGGGGCGCTTTTAAAATTAGTATTTTTTTTTTCTTATGCATTTCATTTAAGAGGCTAGAGCGACTGAAGGCAGGGGATGTCATTGTCCACTGTCCAGTCCACTCCCAAGTCCCGCTCCTCCGGGATAACAACCAAGCAGCTTTTAGCCACTTTGGTTGTTATCCATGGGAAAGCCGACGGCCCGGCGGTGGCGCCCGCTGTAAAAAACGGTACCAGGATGATGCCTGCAGCAGTGCAGCTGTGGGCATCATCCCGGTATAACCCCCTAAAGCCGAGGCCGCAAATGCGTCCGCTCGGCGCAAAAGGGTTAATGTTTAGGAATACAGAATGGCAAGGCAAGCACCATCATTATTAATATTTATTATTTACATTTTACATTCATAAATTTGACAGACAGTCCACTCCACTCCACACAATGCATCAGAGATACAGAGAGTTACCTACCTGTGATGATGACGATGACGAGCTAAGCAATGGCACTCAGTGCTGGAGCGGGTCTCTCTCTCCTCCTTTCCTACTGCTGCGCTGCCTGCGACTGCGAGTGAGGACTGGAGTCTGAGGAGTGGACAGGACAGAATGACAAGTTAGTTTAGTGAGTGTACTTCTTCATTCATTTCATAGTGTGCGTGTGATAGTGACACTGACATCATGACATGACCTAGTCAGTTACCTACCTGATTAATGATGATGGTACTACTGTACTGAGCTGAGAAGTGGCAGACAATGTGGCACTGTGTCTGTCTGTCTGTCTCTGATGACTGGCACTCACTGGCAGTGCTGATCTCCACCTCTCCTGCTGCTGCCTGGACTCAGAATGAGGACAGGACACACACTAGGACAAAAGCAGCGGGGCCTGGTGGCTAATGGCTAACTCGGATATCTCCCAGTCCTGTCTGTGTGTGTCCCCTGAGTGGTGAACGAGGCCGGTCTCCCTCTCCCCCTGTAACAGTACAGCCTGGGCTGCTCAGCTTTCCAGTAATTCACTCACTGTGGCGGAAAGGAAAGCTCTGGGGAGTCTGGGACTTGGAGGAGGTCGGACATGTGTCGCTTGCTGCAGTCTCCTCTCCTCTCTCTGAGCTGCGACACAGGGGGATGACGTCAACGGGAGGCCGGAGGAAATGGCACGAAAGCTTCGGCTGCTTTTGGCTCCACTCGGAATGGCGCGAAAGCTTCGGCTGCTTTCGGAGCCAGGGCGGCACGGCGCGACGATGACATCATCCTTAATAATTGATGCCTTAAAGCTACAGCATTAATGCCGCATCGTGGATGGTCGAATGCAAATGCATCGATTCGGCGTTTAATTTCAACAGCCCTAATATTCGTGGTATTAAGGAGAGGGATCAATACTGGCTGGAAACCCTCCTTGATCCACGTTACAAAGGTAAGGTTTCAGACCTTATCTTGCTGTCACAGAGGGAGCAGAGGATGAAACATCTTCGGGAGGCCTTGCAGAAAGGTCTGTGCAACGCGTTCCCAGAGACTGGGAGGTTACAAACTCCTGTTCCTGGACAACGTGTTTCTGAGGCTTCGGTCAATCAAAGAAGGAGCGGTGGAGAAGGTGGCCGTTCGATGCGTTCAGACAATTTTTTAGTCCGCAGCCCCAAGGTATTGTAGCAATAACTCACGGTGGAGCTGCTGGTTTATTATTGGGCCTGTCCTCTATTCTCTCCACCCCTCTTAACTCGTTCAATCACCTTGACACAGCTGTAGTGCAGTGTTGTAATGACACTAATACCAACTTTAGCCCACAGTATACACATATATTTATATTTACCTCTACCTGGGTGTTTGTAGTTCCACCTGCAGGAGAAATAACAACACTGCACACAAACTTTTGTAATAACCAAAAAAACTTCCTTTTTACTTGAATTGGGTATTTATATAGAAGTTATTACAGTGACTACACTATCACACCAACGTAGTGCAACAGTACAGTAAATAGTTATGACAGTCTTTGTAACATATACTAATATACCTAAACATATATATATACATATATCAGGGAGCTCCCCCTGCTTTAAACCGTAAAGTCACTATCTTTATAACTGGATGCAGAGCCCTGCAATAAAAGAGATAGTCTTGACTAGGGATGAGCTTCGAGTTCGAGTCGAACTCATGTTCGACTCGAACATTGGCTGTTCGCAAGTTCGCCGAACAGCGAACAATTTGGGGTGTTCGCGGCAAATTCGAATGCCGCTGAACACCCTTTAAAAGTCTATGGGAGAAATCAAAAGTGCTAATTTTAAGGGCTTATATGCAAGTTATTGTCATAAAAAGTGTTTGGGGACCTGGGTCCTGCCCCAGGGGACATGGATCAATGCAAAAAAAAGTTTTAAAAACGGCCGTTTTTTCAGGAGCAGTGATTTTAATAATGCTCAAAGTCAAACAATAAAAGTGTAATATCCCTTTAAATTTCATAGCTGGGGGGTGTCTATAGTATGCCTGTAAAGGGGCGCATGTTTCTCGTCTTTAGAACAGTCTGACAGCAAAATGACATTTCGAAGGAAAAAGCTATTTAAAACTACTTGCGGCTATTGCATTGCCGGTCCGACAATACACATAGAAGTTCATTGAAAAAACGGCATGGGAATTCCCCACAGGGGAACCCCGAACCAAAATTTAAAAAAAAAAAAGATGTGGGGGTCCCCCTAAATTCCATACCAGGCCCTTCAGGTCTGGTATGGATATTAAGGGGAACCCCGGCTAAAATTAAAAAAAAAAAATACGTGGGGGTCCCCCTAAATTCCATACCAGACCCTTCAGGTCTGGTATGGATTTTAAAGGGAACCCCACACCAAAAAAAAAAAAAAACGGCGTGGGGTCCCCCCAAAAATCCATACCAGACCCTTATCCGAGCACGCAACTTGGCAGGCCGCAGGAAAAGAGGGGGGGACGAGAGTGCGGCCCCCCTCCTGAACCGTACCAGGCCACATGCCCTCAACATTGGGAGGGTGCTTTGGGGTAGCCCCCAAAACACCTTGTCCCCATGTTGATGAGGACAAGGGCCTCATCCCCACAACCCTGGCCGGTGGTTGTGGGGGTCTGCGGGCGGGGGGCTTATCGGAATCTGGAAGCCCCTTTAACAAGGGGACCCCCAGATCCCGGCCCCCCCTGTGTGAAATGGTAAGGGGGTACAAAAGTACCCCTACCATTTCACTAAAAAACTGTCAAAGATGTTAAAAATGACAAGAGACTTCCCTGTGGCTTTCCCCGTGACATCACAGGGAAGTGCCGTCAAGTCACTGTGCGTCAGAGGGGGGCGGGGTCACCGGGTGGCCCTGCCCCCGTTATTTAAGAACTGTCAGACGAGGAGACGCCGTCACACAGCGGGAGCCTCCCTCCATGCCAGCATGGATGCGGAGCGGCCCGGAGAAGAAAATGAAGAAGAGAAGGAGAGAAGAAAAGATGAAGAAGAAGATGAAGAAGATGAAGAGAAGAGCGGGAGCCTCCCCCCATGCCATGGGTGCGGAGTGGCCTGAGGAGAAGAAGATAGAAGACGCCGTGGAGGAGATGCTGGACGAGAACGCCGGAGGAAGAACCAGAAGTGCCAGAAGAACCAGAAGAAGAAGATGGAGGATAGAAGAAAGAAGAAGCATTTAAATAAAGGAATTGTCAAAAACTGTCTCTTGTCATTTTTAACATTTTTGACAGTTTTTTAGTGAAATGGTAGACCCTTACCATTTCACACGGGGGGGATCTGGGGGTCCCCTTGTTAAAGGGGGCTGCCAGTTTCCGATAAGCCCCCACCCGCAGACCCCCACAACCACCGGCCAGGGTTGTGGGGATGAGGCCCTTGTCCTCATCAACATGGGGACAAGGTGTTTTGGGGGGCTACCCCAAAGCACCCTCCCAATGTTGAGGGCATGTGGCCTGGTACGGTTCAGGAGGGGGGGCGCTCTCTCGTCCCCCCTCTTTTCCTGCGGCCTGCCAGGTTGCGTGCTCGGATAAGGGTCTGGTATGGATCTTTGAGGGGACCCCACGTAATTTTTTTTACATTTTGGCTGGGGTTCCCCTTAATATCCATACCAGACCTGAAGGGTCTGGTATGGAATTTAGGGGGACCCCCACGTCATTTAAAAAAAAATTTTGGCTGGGGTTCCCCTTAACCACTTCAGCCCCGGAAGGATTTACCCGCTTCCTGACCAGAGCACTTTTTACAATTCGGCACTGCGTCGCTTTAACTGCTAATTGCGCGGTCATGCAATTCTCTACCCAAACTAAATTTGCGTCCTTTTCTTCCCACAAATAGAGCTTTCTTTTGATGGTATTTGATCACCTCTGCCGTTTTTATTTTTTGCGCTATAAACGGAAAAAGACTGAAAATTTTGAAAAAAAATATTTTCTACTTTTTGTTATAAAAAAAATCCAATAAACTAAATTTTAGTCATACATTTAGGCCAAAATGTATTCGGCCACATGTCTTTGGTAAAAAAAATGTCAATAAGCGTATATTTATTGGTTTGCGCAAAAGTTATAGCGTCTACAAACTAGGGTACATTTTCTGGAATTTACACAGCTTTTAGTTTATGACTGCCTATGTCATTTCTTGAGGTGCTAAAATGGCAGGGCAGTACAAACCCCCCCCCCCAAATGACCCCATTTTGGAAAGTAGACACCCCAAAGAATGTGCTGAGAGGCATGTTGAGCCCATTGAATATTTATTTTTTTTGTCCCAAGTGATTGAATAATGACAAAAAAAAAAAAAAAAATTTACAAAAAGTTGTCACTAAATGATATATTGCTCACACAGGCCATGGGCATATGTGGAATTGCACCCCAAAATACATTCAGCTGCTTCTCCTGAGTACGGGGATACCACATGTGTGGCACTTTTTGGGAGCCTAGCCGCGTACGGGGCCCCGAAATCCCAGCACCACCTTCAGGATTTCTAAGGGCATACATTTTTGATTTTACTCCTCACTACCTATCACAGTTTTGAAGGCCATAAAATGCCAAGATGGCACAAACCCCCCCCAAATGACCCCATTTTGGAAAGTAGACACCCCAAGCTATTTGCTGAGAGGCATGGTGAGTATTTTGCAGCTCTCATTTGTTTTTGAAAATGAAGAAAGACCAGAAAAAAATTTTTTTTTTTTCTTTTTTCAATTTTCAAAACTTTGTGATAAAAAGTGAGGTCTGCAAAATACTCACTATACCTCTCAGCAAATAGCTTGGGGTGTATACTTTCCAAAATGGGGTCATTTGGGGGGGGGGTTTGTGCCACCTGGGCATTCCATGGCCTCCGAAACTGTGATAGGCAGTGAAGAGTGAAATCAAAAATTTACGGCCTTAGAAAGCCTGAAGGCGGTGCTTGGTTTTCGGGGTCCCGTGCGCGGCTAGGCTCCCAAAAAGTCCCACACATGTGGTATCCCCGTACTCAGGAGAAGCAACAGAATTTATTTTGGGGTGTAATTTCACATATTCCCATGGCATGTTTGAGCAATATAACATTTAGTGACAACTTTGTGCAAAAAAAAAAAAAAAATTTGTCTCTTTCCCGCTACTTGTGTCACAATATAAAATATTCCATGGACTCGACATGCCTCTCAGCAAATAGCTTGGGGTGTCTACTTTCCAAAATGGGGTCATTTGGGGGGGGTTTGAACTGTCCTGGCATTTAATGCACAACATTTAGAAGCTTATGTCACACATCACCCACTCTTCTAACCACTTGAAGACAAAGCCCTTTCTGACACTTTTTGATTACATGAAAAAATTATTTTTTTTTGCAAGAAAATTACTTTGAACCCCCAAACATTATATATTATTTTAAAGCAAATGCCCTACAGATTAAAATGGTGGGTGTTTCATTTTTTTTTTTCACACAGTATTTGCGCAGCGATTTTCAAACGCATTTTTTGGGGAAAAAACACACTTTTTAAAATTTTAATGCACTAAAACACACTATATTGCCCAAATGTTTGATGAAATAAAAAAGATGATCTTAGGCCGAGTACATGGATACCAAACATGACATGCTTTAAAATTGCGCACAAACGTGCAGTGGCAACAAAATTAATACATTTTTAAAAGCCTTTAAATGCCTTTACAGGTTACCACTTTAGATTTACAGAGGTCTACTGCTAAAATTACTGCCCTCGATCTGACCTTCGCGGTGATACCTCACATGCATGGTGCAATTGCTGTTTACATTTGACGCCAGACCGCCGCTTGCGTTCGCCTTAGTGCGAGAGCAGGGGGGACAGGGGTGCTTTTTATTTATTTTATTTTTTTCTTTATTTTTTTTTGATTTTTTATCTTATTTTTAAACTGTTCCTTTCATTTTTTTTTTTTTAAATCATTTTTATTGTTATCTCAGGGAATGTAAATATCCCCTATGATAGCAATAGGTAGTGACAGGTACTCTTTTTTGAAAAAATTGGGGTCTATTAGCCCTAGATCTCTCCTCTGCCCTCAAAGCATCTGACCACACCAAGATCGGTGTGATAAAATGCTTCCCCAATTTCCCAATGGCGCTGTTTACATCCGGCGAAATCTAAGTCATAAAATGCTCGTAGCTTCCGGTTTCTTAGGCCATAGAGATGTTTGGAGCCACTCTGGTCTCTGATCAGCTCTATGGTCAGCTGGCTGAATCACCGGCTGCATTCTTAGGTTCCCTGTTGAGACAGGAGAGCCAGAGAAAAACACGGAAGACGGTGGGGGCATTCCCTCCCACTGCTTGTAAAAGCAGTCTAGAGGCTAATTAGCCGCTAGGATTGCTTTTACATGAAAGCCGACCGCTGGCTAAAAAGAATGATACCAAGATGATACCTAAACCTGCAGGCATCATTCTGGTATAACCACTCAAAGTCGTGAATGGCGTACCTGAAGACAAAAAAATGGTTAACAATAAAGCACAGTAAACGGTAAAGTATAAAAAAATTGCATACCTGAAAAGCAAACATGATAAAACATAATAACAATAAAACATTGCAGAATAGAATACAGTAAAAAAGAGCAGAACAATAGAGAGAGAATAGAGAGAGAGAGAACAATAAAACGACAACTATTTTTTTTTTTTTTGTTGTTTGTGTTTTTTTTTTTTTTTACACTTTTTTTTTGTAACTGTAACTTTTATAACTGTAACCGGTTCCAGGTTCGGGTCTCTCAAAATGCGATGGCATCTTGGGAGACCCTGTGAAAGTGTGCCTAGTCTGTGCAATGTTGTACCCTACGCTAATACTCAACTAGTGCATGGTAGCGTTCAAAACATTCACCAATGCAAAGACCAGGATTGTCAGGACAGGAGGGACAATAATAGCGGGTGTCACATCTATATCCGCGCTTGCTGCAGACACAACATCTTTTTTGGGGGGGTTCGTTGGGTAGGGGTACTTGGGAGGATATATAAATGCCTCTCATGCAGCCGACTGCATTTGGTTGGGGATGTGAATGGGGGAAGTACGGGCGCTGCAGAAGCGGTGGGTTCCCAATTAGGATTGGCGAATGCAGCAGGAAGGGCACTATGGGCACGACGGGCCTGTGTTTGTCTTTTTGGTGGCAGCGGGACACTACTTGTGCTTGCCACCTCACCAGCTTGAACTGCACTTATGGGACTCGCCACGTCACCAAGTGTTACTGCAGTGCTGGTTTGACTACGACCGGGGTGTACTAGGGCGCTGGTGCTTGCCAGTTCACCAAAACGCTACAAAAAAAAGTGACAGTGATCGATCGATACTGTACTTGGGTGGGCTGGACTGGGCTGGGCCAGGCGGAGGGGCAAAACGCAGGTGCTAGCAGGTATCTGGGCTGATCCCGCTAACACTGCGTTTTTGGGAACCCTAAACTGCTGGGGACGCTAGTATAGATCTGATCGGATCAGATATTGATGCGTTCAGATACTATACCACTAAGGGAGGTGTACGGTGCGTGCGTGGGTGTTCGTGGTACTGGCGCTAATCTGACGCTGCCTAGGGCGACGCATATCACCGCCGGGCGATCAGGGGGCTAAACCTTTTTTCGGTAATAAACGGCGGGTGCCCTGACACTATAAAAAATAAACGAACTAACCAGCGTCACCCGTAACGGTTATATGGTTAACTAGGGGGCCATCAAGGGGTTAAAACATTTATTAGATAGTATATGGGGGTCCCTGTCGCTATAAAACACTGACGGCGAACCTAAATATTTACGTCCCTAACTAGCGTCACCAGCGACACTAATACAGCGATCAGAAAAATGATCGCTTAGCAACACTGGCGACAGGGGGTGATCAAGGGGTTAAAACTTTATTAGGGGGGGTAAGGGGGGTACCCTAGACCTACAGGGGGCTAAACCTTTATTCGGTAATAAACGGCGGGTGCCCTGACACTATAAAAAATAAACGAACTAACCAGCGTCACCCGTAACGGTTATATGGTGATCAGTGGTGAAAGGGTTAACTAGGGGGCAATCAAGGGGTTAAAACATTTATTAGGTAGTATATGGGGGTCCCTGTCGCTATAAAACACTGACGGCGAACCTAAATATTTACGTCCCTAACTAGCGTCACCAGCGACACTAATACAGCGATCAGAAAAATGATCGCTTAGCGACACTGGTGAGGGGGAGTGATCAAGGGGTTAAAACTTTATTAGGGGGGGTAAGGGGGGTACCCTAGACCTACAGGGGGGTAACACTCACTGTCCTACCACTGCTAACTGTCACAAACTGACACTATGCAGTAATCAGGAAAAAAAAAAAAAAAAAAACCTGCTTGGTGTCAGTTTGTGACAGGGGGGGGGTGATCGGGGGGGGGATCGGGGGGGGATCGGGGGTGTAATGTATGCCTGGCATGTTCTACTGTGTGTGTGTGTGTTTGGTGCACTTACATGTCATCTCTCCTCGGCGCTGGAACGGAAACTGGCCAGCCGAGGAGAGATGACATCACATCCTCTGCCTCTGTATACTATACAGAGGCAGGGGATGTTTCTCATTGGCTGGGAGCGATCGCGAGGGGGGGGCCACGATCGGATGGCCTCCCCCTCGTCTCTCAATGCTCCCAGCCAAATGCCGACCGCAGCTGGCACCGGGGGGGGGGTCCGATCGGACCCCCCACCCGCGGGAAGGCAATCACGTTTTAGGTACGTGATTTTGCCTGCCCGTGCCGCTCTGCTCACGTATATAGGCGTGAGGCAGTCGGCAAGTGGTTAATATCCATACCAGACCTAAAGGGCCTGGTATGGAATTTAGGGGGACCCCCACGTCATTTTTTTTTTTAAATTTTGGTTCGGGGTTCCCCTGTGGGGAATTCCCATGCCGTTTTTATCAATGAACTTCTATGTGTATTGCCGGACCGGCAATGCAATAGCCGCGAGTAGTTTTAAATGGCTTTTTTCCTTTGAAATGTAATTTTGCTGTCAGACTGTTCTAAACACAAGAAACATGCGCCCCTTTACAGGCATACTATAGACACCCCCCAGCTATGAAATTTAAAGGGATATTACACTTTTATTGTTTGACTTTAAGCATTATTAAAATCACTGCTCCTGAAAAAACGTCCGTTTTTAAAACTTTTTTTTGCATTGATCCATGTCCCCTGGGGCAGGACCCAGGTCCCCAAACACTTTTTTTGGCAATAACTTGCATATAAGTCTTTAAAATTAGCACTTTTGATTATTCATGTTCGTGTCCCATAGACTTTAACGGTGTTCGCGTGTTCGAACGAACTTTTTTCCTAAAAAAAATAGATGTTAGTTTGGATTGCTAATTTATGATTGTGATTGATGAAGCAAAAACTAAAACCATGTCCCTTTTTCATACACAGGGAAGTCTCAGCCAGGAGGTGGCCGGGCCAAGCAGGCTGCCTGATACCCAGGTCCCTCCCCTCCACCTTTAAAGACAAAGTGGCAGGAAGAGGAGTAACCTGGAGGAGGCTGCCATAGGCCTCTTTTGGAAGGCTACAGAGGCCCTGAGAACCCCCCACAGTGTGGAGGAGGACTTTTCTGGCATAACTGCCTGCAAAATGATGCAGATGGAGGAGGGCCAACGCCTCCTGTGTGAGTTCTTAATTTTGGAAGCTCTCAATAAGGGGTTGAGGGGCCAAATAACATGTGCTACCCCCATTTGTGACCTCACACATAGTCCTCTTCCTCCAGGTCCTACTCCTCCTCCTCCTCCTCCTCCAGTTCCTACTCCTCCTCCTACCACATCTCCAACACCAGAGCCACAGCCGGGAAGGAAGTGTGGAAGGAAGACCAGAGAGTGATGGTCCTGGGTTCAGTCTGGTCTGGCAAAATATGCAGGCTCTTGTAGTACCACAGCCTGGGGACACAGATGTCATCTGCTGCTTTCCGGATCTCTGGGACTTCTGGACTCCTCAGGCCTCCAATTTTGCTGGAAAAGAATTGATGTCTGCCCTGGGGGTCCAAAGCTTCGCCAATTTATGATGTTTATCCAGCGTTGCCTCCCTCTTTGTTTGGTTCTGAGCCCTTAATAAAGTAATTTTTGGTTAAATTATACTCGCCTATGTGTGTTTTCCTTCAAAAAGGACAGTTTGTTTGTGAGGAGGCAGGTACATTTCAAAAATACAATGTGAAATTAACAAGGGACACCAACACCAAGCAATCTCCTTGAGATTAAATAATACTAGATACCAATGGTGTTGTGGTAACTTGACACACAAAACACACAAAAATATTATGGAGTAAAACCAATAAAAAATGAAAAAAAAAAAATCAGCCTTGAAACAAATAAAAAACCCAAAAAAACCCAAAACAGCATTGACAAAAATGCAAAACAAAAATAAAACAACAAAAAACAAATTTGGTCAGTTGTGACAAATCAAAATATATTGAGGGAATCTTGATAAATAATAAAGAAAGAAGTTTGTGAGAAGTCTGTGTGAATATGAGCAGCAAAACGACTTCATTTTTCTCACATTATAAAGAAAAAGAGAGTGCGCTGTATTAAACAATTTTAAACATTGCAGCGTGACAAAAGTGCTCTATCCATTCCGAACGACAATTTTACCAGACCGAGCTGTTCCATCTCGGAATTTCTTCTGAGCATGCGTGGCACTTTGTGCGTCGGAATTGTCCACACACGGTCGAAATTGACGCAATCGGATTTTGTTGTCGGAAAATTTTATAGCCTGCTCTCAAACTTTGTGTGTCGGAAAATCCGATGGAAAAAGTCCGATGGAGCCCACACACGGTCGGAATTTCCGACAACGTGCTCCGATCGCACATTTTCCGTCGGAAAATCCGACCATGTGTACGGGGCATTAGTGTTTTTATTAACTAGACAACCCCGCTTCCCCCACTCACACTGATTCAAGCATCTCACCCTATCTACCTTCCATTTTCTCACCAGTAAATTCTCTAGGATCCCCTCTTAGTTTGTCTCTATGCTTTTGCAGGGTTACTTTAATGATTGTTAATATCTTACATGTAAATCCCCCTTGCTGCCCACCAGGGCTCTCAAATCAAATCATATTTCCAAAGCGCACCTTGCTTAATATATATCGCTTTCTCTTTGATAATTATGCCATTCATACTATTTTTCCATTCTTCACTGGACGGAGGTAGCGCAGACTGCCATCTTCGGGCAATCAAGATCCTTGCTTGGAGCAAGCACCTCATCACTGCTACTTGGGTATTGCCTAATTTACCTTCACCCTCCTCTAATCCCAAAAGACATCTTTTTGGCTCCAAATCTGTGGAGGTTCCGAATACCCTGTCGATGTTTTTCACCACCTCCGTCCAGTAACTAAATAACTTCCCTTTGAGAAAGTCACGTGGTGTGACGCAACGCGTCAGGGTAGGAGGAGCCAGGTGCCGACGCTTCCCGGGGACGGCCGAACCCGGAAGCCGCAACATTGCTTTTACTGCTCGTTTATTACCTCAGTGTAAGTTACTGCGTTTGTTTCAATAAATTGGAATTTTTACCTACTACACTATGGGAGTTTTTTTCCTTTCTTTTCAACTACTGCTGTGGGACTGCCGTGAGAGGCGAGTGGTGAGACGGAGAGCCAGATCCAAGGGAATCCCTCAGGAAAGGTGTATTGCTGCAGGAAACCCCTCTACCAAAGTCCATCTGCCTTACTCGGCCCATTTGGGGTGCCGCTACTAGAGGTGAGAGGCTGGGGGGAACAATTGGTGTGTGCACCAGAAGAGAACTAGAAGAACAGCACAAGTCACTGGCATTTGCATCTCTTAAATAGACTTTTGTGTGTGAGCACCAGAAATCACTATTTGCATGATAATAGCATTGGTGTGGACTATATGGCACTATTGTCACTTTTTGGACTTTATTATTATTATTACAACATTGTTGCACTTATGTCACCATTTGCTTAATATTATTTATGTGTTGCTGCGGGAAGTTTTTTCCACATCTTGAGCTGCATTTCTACTTTTTATGATATTTTTTTGCACATTCGGGTTATTTGCATTGTTATATTTTGAGGAGATGAGTTCATTTTTCGAATAATATAACACGTAGCATTTGAATATTCTGCACACTTATTCAAATAATTTTCAGTTCAATTAAGTGTTTTTGGGTTCTATTTTGCAGTCACGTATTGATGTCACTGTAATTTTATCATAATATTTTTTGATACATATATTTTTTATTTAATTTGGTTATTGCATCAGTTATTACAATTTTGCACACAGTCACTTAATTGATGTTAGGTGGCACGTAAGATTTATTTAAGATCATTACACAGTATACTATCAAGGACATTTTTGGCATTTTCATTTGAGATAGCAACTGGAGTTCTTCGCAGATCCCCTTTCTCTTTGAATGGTTGGAAGGAGATTGATTTAATAGTAGTGAATTTGCTCTCTGCAGTGTGGTACAGGAGGGTAGATTAGCGCCACATATTATCTCATTTTATAAATAACTTCGGGCATCTTCAGAACATATGAACCAAGTCCCCTTCTAGTTCCCCACACCTAGGGCAACTAGAATCTGTTCAGCAACCAAATTGAAAGAGCCTGTGGGGGTTATAGTAAGTTCTATACAGTAAAGATAGGTGAGACATCCTCTGCGACGGGGATAAGGAGACCACCGGGGCCATTTCAAGGATTCGATTCCACTGGGTATCAGTTATGTTACCTACATCTTTTTCCCATTTACTCTTATACCGAGGGGAATCTCGCTTAATTGATCTCCCCTTGTTTATATGTGGGTATATGTTTGAGATTAAACCCTTCGTTGAATCTCCGTTAATTAATTTTTGGAGTATAAGAATTGCGCTCCATTCCAAGGTCTTTCCCCTGAACTGTACCTCTAATGCATGCCTGACCCGTAAATACCTAAAAAAAGGATTCGGCAAGGCATATTGGGCTCTTAGTTCCTGGAAAGTTTTCACGTTACCTTCTTGGAATAACTGTGAGAGGTATCTCAGGCCACATCTCTCCCATTCCTTTATTGTCCCCATCTTCTGAATTACACCCAGTTTGCTGTTTCCCCACAATGGAGTAAGATCCAAGAATCCTCTGTAACTCAATAATATTTTCGCTGTGTCCCAAGCTTTCATGATTAACTTGAGAGTTGGTAGTTTTGGGAGAAAGGATTCTGCCTCCAAAGCTTTGGGTATAGATTTATGTGGAGTGGTTTGTAAAAGTAACTTCCTGCTTACAAACATCACAAGATACCAGCCCTAATAGTCGCTGCATTTGTTGTGGAAGGTCATTGCCTGCCAAGCTAGTATGTCAAATCTGTCTGGAGCAAGCACTATACAGCCCTGCAAGGACCTCAAGGTGAAGAGAGTCTGCTAAAAGCCAGAACAGTCACCGTTCAAAGCGCAGACATACAGGTGACATTGATCAATGTCATCTTCTCACCTCTCATTTTGTTTGCTCCCCGTTTACGAACACCACAGATTACCAGCCCTAATGGCTGCTGCATTTGTGGTGGAAAGTCATTGCTTGACAAGCTACAGTGCATAAATTTAGAGGATATGAAGTGATTCCGCGCAAGGGAGGTAAATAGTAGGGAAAAATAGGAAAAAAGAAAAAAAAGAGAACTGCTGCCTCTACCTATCACCACCACCACCAGGTGGAGCACATAATTTAAGAGAAAATTAATTAGATATGGCGCCGTTCAATTCATGTGTTGGAAGACTCACAACTAAATAAATATATTAGTGAATGTGTGAGTGTTGGTACAACTGACCAAATAAAGTGCACATTTAATATATTGTCAAACTGTTATAAACAAAGTAATATCCTGTGCTAGTATACTAAAATCAATAAATTCCCACTAAAAATTACTATAAACATTACATGGTTCCACTGTGATTTAAAGTGCTTTTGTGCAAACTTATATGGGTTATATTGCAAATCTAAATATAAAAATAAAACTACAAAGATTATAATATTGCCGATATAAAGTTCTTTTGGTATCCAAAAATTATTAAGGTGCTTCTGTGCTGGTGAAAAACAATATAGTCCGTTTTATAAAAGTGATCACACCATATGTGCTCTTTCTATGCTTTTATTGTGGCCGCACTCACCGGAATTTCCCCCCGCCTCTTGCATTGTGGAGCACAGTATCTGCCACTGTGCAGCAATCTGAGGACTGGATATTCCTGGTGTATTAGTAGTTGTCAATCTTGTCCCAAATGTCATATACGGTATAGGAGAGAAAGGTGCCAATAGTGTGATATTGCTTTGACCAATTTATTATTTAAAACATGAAAAGGGTACTCACATTCAGTAAGATACAAAAAAGCATTTGTTGCTGACACAAAGACCAGTGACCGGAAGTGATGCAAAAGCGTGTGCTGACCCCGCGTGACGCTCCAGATGACATCAGAGTGATGAAACACGTATTTCCGATATAAAGTTCTACAAATAGAACTTTATATCGGCAATATTATAATCTTTATTTGTAGATTTATTATTATATTTAGATTTACAATATAACCCATATAAGTTTGCACAAAAGCACTTTAAATCACAATGGAACCATGTAATGTTTATAGTAATTTTTAGTGGGAATTTATTGATTTTAGTATACTAGCATAGGATATTACTTTGTTTATAACAGTTTGACCATATATTATATTTGCACCTTATTTGGTCAGTTGTACCAACACTCACACATTCACTAATATATTTATTTAGTTGGGAGTCTTCCAACACGTGAATTGAACTGCGCCATATCTACTTTATTTTCTCTTAAAACAGTGCATAATTTGCCTAGCACTTCCAACCAGAACCAGTAGGTGGTGTCCAAATAGGAAAGCTTGCACAAGCTTTGAAGATTGCCCAATAGAAACTTTTTTTGCAAAGACAGCTAACGACGCAATTGCCTGGGTTGAAGTGGAGGAAACTCTCCACAAGGTTAGAAAGTACTAATTTCCTTCACTGAACAACTGGAAGAGTTAATCCAGGAAGAATTGAAGGGGTCAGAGAAAAATGCCCTTTTATAATCAGGCTGTCAAAACTGTATACCCTGAAAAAGCTAGAGGTCAACCTGGTGCAGTCTTCTCCAATAATGGATGCATCCATAGGCGTGCGCAGCCTATTGCATTAGGGTGTGCACCCCAAAACTCAAACACACATGCGTGTGTATAATAATATATATATATATATATATATATATATATATATATATATATATACACACACACACACACACACACATATACTGTATATACACACACAAATACTCACATATATGTACATAAAACCACCCATTTATGTGCCTGCCTGACCCAAGTGCCTTTGTTCAACTTTTTATTAAAAAATAATAAATGCTAAACAGTTGCATATGAATAAAATATGTAATTGTTTACTCTAAAAGGGTTAAAATCCCAAAATAATTCAAACTATCTTCATCAATACCAAAGTTATTAACAGTACCTTTTGTAACTGTATTATTTAGCCTAGGGCAAGACTAACCATATACAACCACCCTGGAATAAATAATTTCAACAAAAACTATATTCTGCACTCCAATTAATGAAACATCATTTTGATGTCTTTTGACATAGCACTTCTCTCCTGTAAGCGGAAGATCCGTGTACCCCCATTAGCCCTCCTCATTCTCCCAATCATATTATGTGGGAGTGTGACGAAGGCACTTATTCCCCTGAGAGAGATATTTACTCTCTTTCACGGGTAAATTGTGATTACTTGCAAAAAATAATTTATACAATGTATCATTTAATCTCATATGTTTTTTGTTTACTCTTTACTCCAGAATTCACTGGTTTCTTTTCTATCTATTCATCTCTTCAGTCCACACAGGTTGATCTGCGCAGTCAGCTCTGCATAACAAAAAGTAAGTCAAAACTATTTGATCTATTGCCATGGCACCACTGAATATACTTTCCCTGAATGTTCAGGGAATAAATGTCCCTCAAAAAAGGACCAAAGCCTTCCGTACTTTTCATAACAAGAAGGCTCACATAGTATGCCTCCAAGAAACACACTTCACCAAAGATTCTACTCCAAAATATATTTCTCCTTTTTATCAACAAATTTACACGGCTTCTGCCTGTACCAAGCAAAGGGGAACTCTAATTGCATTTCACCGATCCACACCATTCACCTTATCATCAGAAATTAAAGACCCAGAAGATAGATACCTGATACTCATGGGTTATATAATGGATACAGCAATCACAGTGATTTCCTACTACGCTCCTAACAAACAACCTACACCATTCCTCTCACATATATTACAAGTGATTAATACACACAAAATAGGAACAGTGATAATGTGTGGGGATTCAAACCAGGTCCTTCTCCCATTTCTAGATAAATCACCTTTTACACCATCCAAAATAACCTCTAGATTACCTTTTTCTCAACTTCTTTCCAAATACAATCTGGTAGATTCATGGAGAGAAAGTAACCCAATGAAAAAGAAATTCACTTATTTCTCGCACCCTCATCAAACCTTCACCAGAATAGATCATATTTTTCTAACAATAGGAATGATACCAGAAATTATTGCATCAGATATAATTCCGATTCCGTGGTCTGACCATAATGCAGTATACACTACTATAGCCTCAGCCATACCAAAAGCGCATGACCCAACGTGGTACTTACCGGACATAATGCTCAAACACCCACTACATCAGGTGGCCATTGAACAAGCTTTAAAGGAATACATATCAATTAATAATACAACAGACATCTCCCCAATAACACTGTGGGAAGCTCATAAGCCAGTCTTGCGTGGTACAATACAAAGACAAATGGCACTATTTAAACGGGAACGCAAAAATCTAGCAAAAAAACTAGAACTCAATTTTAATGCAGCCTACATATCATTTCAAGATAATCCATCTCAGAGTACAAAATCTCATCTGGAAAAATCTAGATTGGAATACGATCTATTTCTCACTGAGTCAGTTGATAAATCCCTCAAACGCTCCAAACACAATTTCTACATGAATACAAACAAACCAGGTACATATTTGGCTCGGGCATTAAATTCAACTTCGTTTGAAATTATCAAAAAATGTTTACACCTGTAATCCAGTTAAAATAGTCCATAAATTTCACTCACATCTCGCAACTTTATACAAGACAAACAATGAATTTAATCCTACAGAAGCTGAATCCTTCTTCTCAAAAATAAACTTACCTGAGTTATCTCAGAATCAAAAAAGCAGTTTGGATGAGCCTATAACTATAGATGAAGTTGCTAACGCCATAAAAGACCTAAAACTTAACAAAAGACCAGGCCCAGATGGCTACTCGGCATTATACTATAAAACATTCTCAGAAATACTCTCTCCCATTCTCACTGAAACTTTTAACAAACTTCTAGATGGACATTCTTTTCGGCAAGAAACACTAATGGCAATTGTTTGTATGATCCCAAAACCCCTTTCTGATGATACTTCCTGTGTGAATTATCGGCCTATCTCTCTGTTAAACCTCGATATTAAATTATTAGCAAAAATAATAGCAAAACGCCTCAATAGCATTATAGGAAAATTAATACATAGAGATCAAGTAGGCTTCATGCCAAATAGACAGGCAGGCGATAATATACGCAGGGCAGTGTTATTGGCACATATTGCTAAAAAACGGAAAATCCCTTTATGTTTTCTATCTCTCGATATTAAGAGGGCATTTGACACAGTATCCTGGCAATATATGCAATATTCATTACAAAAATGGGGTTTTGGACCCCACTTTTTAACATGGATCAAAGCATTATATAATAAACCCAAAGCCTATATAAAATATGCTGGATACAAATCTGAAGCCTTTAATATCGAAAGAGGTACCCGACAGGGTTGCCCATTATCTCCCTTATTATTTGCCCTTATACTCGAACCCATGGCCCAATACATCAGAACAAACCAAACTATAACTGGCATTGAAGTAGGAGGTATTACACACAAATTATGTATATTTGCAGACGATATATTACTTTTTCTATCATCACCACAGGTCTCTGGTCCTAACTTAATACCAGCTCTTGATGGATTTGCAGCCCTATCCGGCCTTATGATTAATCCTAAGAAATGCCTAGTGCTTAATATTTCACTCACAAACATGGAATTGATCCCGGCTAAGGCTGCACTCCCATTCACATGGGCAGAAAAATCAATCCCATATCTTGGAATTCATTTAACAGCATCTCATTCTGACTTATTCTCAACCAATTATCCTCCTGTATTAAGACAGATCACAAATCTAATAAAACAATGGTCGCAACTTCCTTTATCCTGGATAGGGAAAATTAATGCAATCAAAATGACTATTCTACCCAAATTGCTTTATCTATTCAGAGTCCTCCCTATTCCAATTCCTTCCTATTTTTTGAGAATAGTACAAAAAAGAGCAACTTCGTTTATATGGGGCTCTTCTAAACCACGTATACCTATACACACACTACATCTTCCCAAAAATAAAGGAGGCCTGGGATACCCTAATTTTACTAACTACTACAGAGCAGCACATTTGGCCAGTCTGTCCAAATACCATGCAAAACAGGAAATCCCACTATGGGTATTTATAGAGGCTTCAGAAAATGACCCTCTATTAATATCAAATTTATTATGGCTTGATCCTAAAGACCGCTTTAAAATTCAAAATCCCATAACTAAACACTTCCTATCTCTCTGGGATAAACTAAAAACCAAATATCAGTTACAATCTCCACACAATCCTCTCCTTTCTTTTATCAGAAATCCGGCCTTTTATCCGGCATGGATCTACCCAAATTCTTTTAAAGCTTGGACAACATCAGGCATTCAGACACTAAATGACTTCATAGCATCTAAATCATTCCTTTCATTCCCATCGCTTAGAGAAAAATATGATCTACCAAACTCTGAGATATTTAGATATCTCCAAATCAAAAATTTCTATACACCATTCCTAAAGGGGGATACACCATTATCCCAATTATCCATTTTTGAATCAATCTGTACAAAAGATCCATTTGCTAAAGGTACAATTTCATCACTTTATAATCAATTATATGGAGTAGCAAATCTTAATAGACCCTGTCACGTTCAGAGGTGGGAGGAGGACCTGGGACGAACTTTAGAAGACACGGACTGGTCTAACATATGGCTCACATCTAAGTCATCTTCACCCAACATCTTAGCACTGGAGACAAATTATAAAGTCCTAACTCGCTGGTACCTTGTACCCGCTAGAGTGGCAAAATATTCACCTAATACCTCAGCTCTTTGTTTTCGAGGATGCCCAGAAATAGGCACATATTTACACATATGGTGGACGTGCCCAGTAATCCAAACCTTCTGGAAGGAAGTTTTCGTGATTGCATCTAAAATATTTAAAAAGATAATACAACCAGATCCATATTTAACTTTACTTAATCTAAAACCGGAATGGTTAACACTCTCTCAATTCAAACTTATGATCCAACTAATAACGGCTGCAAAACAAACAGTGGCCAAGGCATGGAAATCTCCTACATTGGTACTAGCAGAAACAATTCACAGAATGAATAATACAATGTCCCATGCTAAGATGGTAGCCATCGATCAAAATCAAATTCCAAAATTTGAAAAACTTTGGCACCCTTGGATGAAACAACAGTTCCTGTCAAATTTCAATGACTCTGTCCTGTTGCCATGGTAACAGATTAAATGACTTACAGGGACACCCATTCTAAGGCTTCAAAGAGAACTAAAAAGAATAATAAACTGACGAGCGGGACAACCTTGTGGACCATACCTCTACCTTTCAACCCTTTTTCTTCTTTCTCTTTCCTTTTCTCCACCTTACGATTAAAGCTCATTATCAGAATTTATTTGACCTATATACACTCTACTTGTAAACAATATGTATAGTAGGTATAAATCATTTAAATACCTACAAAAGTAACTAAGGAAATGATATATATCTTTAATTTAGGTTTACGTGAACCCAATGTTTAATATTTGAAATTTCATGATATTTACCTATATAAACCCTACTGTAAAACAATGAGCTTACTTTATAGATCCTTGTAAACTTACTTTATGTATCTTTATAACATTGTATACTCAATAAAGTTCTTTTGACAAGGAAAAAATAATAAATGCATAGAGGTTTACGCTTTTAACTCCTGCTAGCGGCTGAAGAAAGAGTTAAAACCGGCCATGTTGCAGCGCTGCCGAAGCGCTTTGCAGGGGCTTCGCCAGTGCTGCCAATTCATTCCAATGGGCATTGGGCGGTTTAGAAGCAGTGTATACAGCGCTACCACACCACCCCAAAGATGCTGCTTGCGGGACCTTTCCTAACATCCTGCAAGCACTGCAAGCACACTGGCCCTGTGTGAAAGCACTCAGGCTTTCACACTGAGGAGGCAGTTTTCAGGCACTTTACATGCGCTATTTTTAGCACTAAAACGCCTGAAAAATACCCTAGTGTGAAAGGGGTCTTAAAGCGGAGTTCCACCCTAAAGTGGAACTTCCACTCATCTGATTCCTCCCCCCCTCCGGTGCCACAATTGGCACCTTTCAGGGGGGAGGGGGGTGCAGATACCTGTATAATACAGGTATCTGCACCCACTTCCGGGAATAGCTAGCCGCAGATGCCTGCCCCCCCCCCCCCCCGTTGTGGTCTGGGAAACACACAGTTCCCACAACACAATGGGGACCAGTGAAGACGCGCAGGGCGACAGTAAAGCCACAACGCTTCACTTCCTGATTCCCTGACCGAGGATGGCGGTGGGGGCAGCTGAAAACCGAGCGATTGCTCATCATCTGCTGCCGACATCGCGGGCACCCTGGACAGGTAAGTGTCCTTATATTAAAAGTCAGCAGCTGCAGTATTTGTAGCTGCTGGCTTTTAATATATTTTTTTAAGGTGGAGCTCCGCTTTAAGATACTGGCTGTGGTCACACTCCAGCCTTCCTATCATACCATACAGGGTTAATGTCCCTCTATGGTATGTGATGATGTCACGGCTTTGGGGTGAAGAAAGAGACATTAGAGTCAGGTAAGTGAAAGAGGTTACCCCCTCCCCCCACACACTGCAAGGATAGACTTTTTTACTGTCCTGGAGTTGGGCTGTATTATTATGATAAGAGTTTTTGATAGGTTAGGAATTTCTGGGACTTCAGAGGTGCTACATAGATGTATTCCACATACACACACACACATTATATGTTATTAAAAAAATCATTTTAATAGGATATAATGTGTATGTGGAATACATTTATGTAACACCTCAGAAGTCCCAGGAATTCCTAACCTGTTCAAGAATGTTACTTTCTCTTTCAGTAAACCTGTTCTGCAAAGTGCATAGAATTGTATAGTGGAAGGCAGAGAAGGTGAAGGTCAGTACTCACAGGTCTCACAGGTAAAAGGCTGCTATCTGTCCTCTGAGCTCTTCCATCATCCCCAGGGAGAGCTGTGCTGTGTGCTGGACAGGAGGAAAGAGATCGAGGGTGCACTCTGTGATCTCTTCCTGCTCCTCCCACCTGTACTGGAGCTGTGAAAGCCCCGACTCAGCCAGACAGGAACCCGAGGAGGAGAGAGACAGTTTTCATCCAAATGCGGCATCAGAGAGGAGTTTGGCAAGCTGTCTTCTGGCACACAGGGCATAGGATGGGCATAGGATGGTGGGTGACTCCTGTTAGGACTGCAGCCACAGCTGTAAAGTAAGCAGTCAGGAAATATCCGATGCTCTCTGAAGTTCACATGCTTCATCTCTGACAGCTGGCGGCGGAGTGATATTCAGCTGACAGGGATGCTGTAGCCGGAACTACAGAGTCAGCATCGGAAAATGCGGCTGACTGACTGATTACTCCGCAGCCAGTGGCTGCAGTTTCCACAGGAGTTGTACACATCCATGACAAATAGTCTAACTTGCAGCAGTGTCATTTAGAAAAAAAGAATTCTCACACATTTTGGCAGCAAAAAAGCCCTGGGGTGTGTTGGATGTGCCTGGGCATTAGGGTGTGCCTGGGCATTAGGGTGTGCCCAGGCACACCTGGCACACCCTGTGCGCACGCCTATGGATGCATCATGAATGTAGCTGGCAAGGCATGGCACATTCAAGGAGGCTCTAGTCCAAAAATTAGATCTAGATTTGAAGTGCTCCTTCATACTGTAGCAACTGCAGGTGCTGGCACACCAGCAATAACCAGCCCATGTGCTGAATGAGTCTTAATAGGAGTGGTTTCATAATTGTCAACCAGCTGCTATACCTGCAGGACTCTGAAGAAAGTGGCAGGGTCTGCATCCCTTTAGACGTGATTCCCTTTTGGGAGTATCTTATCAAATTTTTATTGCGGTGGATGCCAAAGAATCTGACTTTTATCTTGGTGCAGACTTCTGGGAAATTATGTTTAGGGGTTGTTCTGTACACATTCTGTGTGCAGAGCACCTCCAGATGGTCATGTTTCATTGCATTTTACAGAAAACTGCAGCCCTAAAAAAAAAAAAGTGGTGTAACCCTTTAAATAAGCCCGTCTGGAAGAAGTGAAGAGACAAGGTGGTAACATCTTTGTAAGAGCTGAAATTGGCGGCATACTCTGTGGTTGATGTGTCAGACATTAATTGATGTTTTTCAAGAGCGGTGTTCCCCGCGGTCACGGCAAGGAGTGCATTATGGCTGAAGCCATGATTGGTGGATCCCACCTAAAAAAAAAAAGGTACAAGACACCAGAACACAGATCCATCTATTTGGGAGTAGACAGGATACAGCCACCTCAAGGGTAACCATTAGCAGGTCAGGGCAAATATCATCTGACAAAAAACTGAAAATTCAAAGGTCCAGGATACAGGTGGCGACTCCCAAGTAGACCCCAGGAGACAAAATCCTACAGACCGGGAAAAAGATTAGTAAACGGACTGGAGAAGTACCCAATCTTCATTATTGAAGCCTTAAAGCTCTAAGGCTCCTGTCTTAGGAGAACAGCGGAAGTCCCTTTTTAAAGGTGCACTAATCCAGGGGGTGCATGTGCAAAACTTTATGCACACACCTGGACTGAAAACTTTCAGGATCAGTGGGCCATATCAGCTATATTGGCGTGACATTGGCGGAAGTTTAAGGGAGGTCCGCCTTTCTGGTACAATCATTTTTATTGAAAAAGTATAACATGACAAACTCAGGGGGATAATTCAATGAGCATACCGATCATTTAACATTGACAGGTGGGAAGTCCACCTTTCAATTTTTTTCAGTCAGCCAGGCTACCAGAGTTGATGGGTAAGTAAAAATTTCTGTTCCAGTTTGTAGCTGGATAGGAAAAAAAAAACAAAAACGAGCAATCCTGAAGGTTCTAGTTACCCAGAGGAGATGAGGATTCGGTTCACCTCTGTACCTAGCAAAAATAAAAAATGAAAACCAGGTAATCTGTGCCCAGTGCTAAAGTTTAAAAAAAAAAATTGACAAGCAGCACAGGAAGTAATGCCCCGTACACACGGTCGGATTTTCCGATGGAAAATGTGTGATAGGACCTTGTTGTCGGAAATTCCGACCGTGTGTAGGCTCCATTACACATTTTCCATCGGATTTTCCAACACACAAAGTTTGAGAGCAGGATATAAAATTTTCCGACAACAAAATCCGTTGTCGGAAATTCCGATCGTGTGTACACAAATCCAACGGACAAAGTGCCACGCATGCTCAGAATAAATAAAGAGATGAAAGCTATTGGCCACTGCCCCGTTTATAGTCCCGACGTACGTGTTTTACATCACCGCGTTTAGAACGATCGGATTTTCCGACAACTTTGTGTGACCATGTGTATGCAAGACAAGTTTAAGCCAACATCGGTCTGAAAAAATCCTAGGATTTTGTTGTCGGAATGTCCGAACAAAGTCCGACCGTGTGTACGGGGCATTAGAGTCGTGCAAGATGGAAAACCTCCAGTCAATCATATTATTCATAAATCTGGGAGACTGGATTCTCCTGTAGGTTTATCAGACACCTACTTGTCCCAATTCATCCTCAATTTCTCTACCAGTTGAGTTCCTCCCCTTCGGTCTGTACATCTCTCCCAGGGCATTCACAAAGGTCTTACTGTCTGCAATAGCGACGGGAAAAATTCAGTAGAACTTGCACAAGGGAATTTCCATCCCCTGATAGAGAAAGCCAAAGGTACTTTGGGTGTGAAGTCTCTTCCAGCAGAACAGTGCCGGATGATCCTTGGCTCTTTGTAATTGACCAATTATTCTCAGATGGAACATTATCACATCAGACCCCAGCTAGAATGGTTGGGGGATTCATTTCAAAGACCAGACTGCTTAAGGTCATAGGATGTTAAGCTTATGAGGAATAGTATTGAATTTCTTGAACCGAGTAGTGTTCAAAGCACTTCTGTCATTCACTCCTTTTAGCAAGAGGAGCAAGATTTGTACTGTGCCTGGGCAGCAGTGGAAGGGTAGAATTCTTAGGCTGTCAGTGGAGCTTCCTGTACCAATAATTGCAAATGTACCATTTTGGCTTAGGAGGCTCTAGTGTCTCTCTCTCCTACTCTTAAGCATTGAATCACCACTGCCCCTTCCAGTGATGACGGATTTGCTCTCTCATGGACAGTTTTGCCATCTAGCTCCAAGAGACTACTTTTGATGGCATGGAAGTTGAGAGGCAGTGGCTACTAAGTCAAGTATGCTCAGTGCAGGTAGTGCCTACCTTGTGTCAAACCAGAGAGGTCTTCGTGATTAGGATTTACCTAAGAATATGGGAAAATGATGCAGATCTCACACAGCAAAAGCCTGGAGTCCTTTATCACCTAAACCAGCCAAGGTTCCACAGTTGTTAGAACTGGGGCTGAACAGGGGCCTAGGTTCAAATATGTTTAAAGCTCAAAGTTCAGCTTTGTCTGCACTTGCAGGGGTTTAAGGAGTCCTTAACCCTTAGTGATACAATTCTTAAAAGGCTTGCATGAAGTTATAGGCCTCCCAGGAAACCATTGTTCCCTATGTGGAACTTGCTTATGGTCCCCATTTCTATCAAAGACTCATTTCTATCCTACAGAATTGACTACACTCTGCAAACCCTAAAGACCGTATTTCTGGTTGCTACAACCTCTGTGAAGAAGGATGTCAGAACTGCAGACTTTGCACTCAAGGAGCCTCACTTAACATTATACCCGGACAGAACAGAATAGTCCTAAAACTCCAGACTGCTTTTATCCATGGGGTGTCTTTCTCCTTCCAATTTAACCAGGAAGTCAATTTCCCATCCTTCTTCGTTGAGGGGGGGGAACCACATCCCCTGTAGGTTGAGCTAACATTGGTGACCTGCTTGGCAGCTACCCTTTCATTCAGGAAAGCTGAAATATGTACTTGGTTCCAGCATGGCTTAAGGCAGGATCAGTCAGCATCAACATGTTTAGTCACCTCCTAGATTGTTAAGACAATTAAAAGAGCCTACTCTTCAAGGCCTTCCTGTTTTGGAGGTCTTAAGAGCACATTTAACTAGGGCAGTGCCAGCTCTGTGGACAGCTCAGCGCTGAGTGTCTCCTGAGGTTATTTGCAAGTCACCAATATGGTCCTCCCAGGACACCTTTATTACACTTTTATAGGTGAACCCGGCTCATGACAGTAAAATTTGGAAAAATTCATACTGTGCATGTGTTTTCAATTGCCTCATTAGCACATAAACCTATGTTATATAAAGCTTGCAGATAGCATTCTTTACCTTGCCCTGAAAAGAGGCAAGATTGTGTGTGTGGGGGGCCAGCAAGAGAGTACATTTAGGTGTCCTTATCGTGTTTGTAACACATGTATTTTCTTTTTGTATTTTGTTTGTTATGTCTTTGCAAAACAGATGTGTTTTCGAACAAGTTTTTTTTTACTTTGGTTTATTGTATTTTTTTTGGTGGGTGATATTTTCCCCTGAAATATATTTGTTGCCAATGTGTGTCATTTGTAGGTTGTTCACTTTGATTTAATTGTCTGTGCTGCATTATTTTGCAAAAACGTTCTCAAGATGTTGTGACTAATGTTTAAATCCTTAATAGATATTCATTTGTGGGCGCACTCCTTTTAACTCATGTTAACCATATTCTAGTCTCTCAAATTTAACATACATGTGTGTTTTTTTTGCTTTCCTTGCTCTTTTCCAAGTCCTGTTTTGTTGACCAATAAAATTTGTAGCAAATTTTTATGTTTTTGTGTTATTTGTTACTTTTCATGCAACATATTTCCCAGCCGCAGCTTAACTAGGCTGATTGGCATGGCAAATCCCAAAAATGTGTGATTTGTCTAAGTTACTTTCCTGGTAAATTCATGGTAGCATATGCATGGATTGTGCATATGCTGCCATGGATAGGCACCAGGAAAGAAATTACAGAGCGGTAAGTATTCAGTTTTCCATTTTAGCGCAGTGGTTCTCAGCCTCAGTTCTCAAGTACCCCCAACAGGACATGTTTTGGGAATTTTATCTTGGCTAAAATAGCTGTCCAAAATACCAAGCCATTGACTGATTTAAAGCACCTGTACAAGATGAGGGAAATCCTGCAAACATGGCCTGTTGGGGGTACTTGAGGACAGGGTTGAGAAGCACTGATTTAGAGCACTGAGCTAAAATCTAGCTCAAGTCAATCCTATTCTAATTTTGGGCATTTGAGGGAAACCAAGTGAGTGTAATGCCACGTACACACGGGCGGACTTTTCGACAGACTTTCCGACGGACTTTCGAAAGAACGGAGTTTCGAATGAACGGACTTGCCTACACACGATCAACCAAAGTCCGACGGATTCGTACGTGATGACGTACAACCGGACTAAAATAAGGAAGTTCATAGCCAGTAGCCAATAGCTGCCCTAGCGTCGGTTTTTGTCTGTGAGACTAGCATACAGACGAGCGGACTTTTCGACCAGACTCGAGTCCGTCGGAAAGATCTGAAACATGTTTTATTTCTAGAACCGTCAGACTTTTGGGAAAAAAAAGTCAGCTGGAGCCCACACACGGTCGAATTGTCCGACGGAGTCCGGTCAAAGTCCGCTCGTGTGTACCCTGCTTGTCGTCTTTTTTTTTTTTAGGTTGGGCTTTGTGTCCCTTTTCTTAAAATTGGCTTCACTTCCTGTCACATAGCCAAACAGGAAGTGAGGGTAAAACCCTACCAATGCCTTTCCTTGGGGACACACAGGTCAATCTAACTAGTGTCCCCATTAGGCAAATTGCACTCTAGCACTTTGTTATGTACACCCCAAATTCTTAAGTATTTTTGGGTTTATTAAAGGCAAATCCACTCTGCAATACAAGTGTAGTCGCTGAAAATCTAAGGGGAAGCACTGGTGATTTTAACATCCAATCATGTAGAAGCAAAGATGGTGTGTTTTTTTTTTTTCTTTTTTTCCTTGCATGTCCCCCCTCGGATCTCCACCAACTACACTTGTAGTGTAGTTTCCACATTAGGTAAATTGCACTCTAGCATTTTGCTGTGTATACCCAAAATTATTAGTCATCTTGGACTTTGGGGTGTATTTACTAAAGGCAAATCCAGATCTGCCTTTAGTAAATAAACCCCAAAGTCCAAGATGCCTAATAATTTTTAGGTGTACACAGCAAAATGCTAGAGTGCAATTTACCTAATGGGGAAACTATTTATACTGACTTGTGTGTCCCCAAGGAAAGACATTGGTATGGTTTTACCCTCACTTCCTGTTTGGCTATGTGACAGGTAGTGAATAAATTTGAAGGAGAAAGTGGCAACTAGGGATGAGCCGAACACCCCCCTGTTTGGTTCGCAGCAGGACATGCGAACGGGCAAAGAATTTGTGTGAACACTGTTAAAGTCTATGGGACACGAACATGAATAATCAAAAGTGCTAATTTTAAAGGTTAATATGCAATTTATTGTCATAAAAAGTGTTTGGGGACCTGGGTCCTGCCCCATGGGACATGTATCAATGCAAAAAAAAGTGAAACAATAAAAGTCAAATATTCCTTTAAGATACCTAGGGGGTGTCTATAGTATGCCTGTAAAGTAGCGCATGTTTCCCGTGTTTAGAACCGTCCGAGTGAAAAATTGCATATCTAAAGGAAAAAAAGTCATTTAAAACAACTCGCGGCTAAAATGAATTGTCGGGTCTCTGCAATACACATAAAAGTCATTGAAAAAAATGGCATGGGATTCCCCCACATTCAATTACCAGGCCCTTTGGGTCTGGTATGAATATTAACCACTTGCCGACTGCTTAACGCAGATATACTGTGGCAGAATGGCACGGGCAGGCAAAATCACGTACCTGCTACATGATCTGCCTCCCGCGGGATCGCCATCGTTAGGGGAGTGATCAATGCTGAGGGGGAGGCCACTCATTCGTGGCCACCCCCTCGTGATCGCTCCCAACGAATGAAAATCTTCCTCTGCTGCTGTAATGTAAACAGCGGCAGAGAAAGTGATGTCATCTCTCCTCGGGAAGCCTTTTCATTCTGGCTCCCGAGAAGAGATGACATCCAAGTAAGTCTGCACAACACTACACTGAGAGTAGAACATGCAGGCACACTTTTCACCCCCTGATCACCCCCTGCACCCCCTGTCACAGTGACACCAATAGCAGTTTTTTTTTCTGATTACTGCATTGGTGTCATTTTGTCACAGTTATAAGTGGTAGGGCAGTTAGTGTTAGACCCCTTTAGGTCTAGGGTACCCCCCTAACCCCCCCTAATAAAGTTTTAACCCCTTGATCACCCCCCCGCCAGTGTCACTAAGCGATCATTTTTCTGATCACTGTATTAGTGTCACAGGTGACGCTAGTTAGGGAGGTAAGTATTTAGGTTCGCCGTCAGTGTTTTATAGTGTCAGGGACCCCCATATACTACCTAATAAAAGGTTTTAACCCCCTGATTGCCCCCTAGTTAACACTTTCACCAGTGATCTCCGTATAACTGTTACGGGTGATGCTGGTTAGTTAGTTTATTTTTTATAGTGTCAGGGCACCCGCCGTTTATTACCTAATAAAGGTTTAACCCCCTGATCACCCGGCGGGTGATACAAGTTAGGTTTTAGGGTCAGATAGGATCTGCGTCGCCCCAGGCAGCGTCAGATTAGTGCCAGTAGCGCTAACACCTTCGCACGCAGTATACACCTCCATTAGTGGTATAGTATCTGAATGGATCAATGTCTAATCTGATCAGATCTATACTAGCGTCCCCAGCAGTTTAGGGTTCCCAAAAACGCAGTGTTAGCGGGATCAGCCCAGATACCTGCTAGCACCTGCGTTTTGCCTCTCCGCCCAACCCAGCCCACCCAAGTGCAGTATCAATCGATCACTGTCACTTACAAAACAATAAACACATAACTGCAGTGTTCACAGAGTCAGGCCTGATCTCTGCGATCGCTAACAGTTTTTTTGGTAGCATTTGAATCAGTCGCTAACAGTCAGGAGCTTTTTTACCTGTGAGTCTCACTACTGTACCACTAAATTTAGAGCCCAAAATGGCAAATCGAAGGTACAGTAGTGAAGAGGCCTACATGTTTCTGGGCATGACAGATAGTGAAGAGGAAGTCACTCTTCTGTCAGATTCAGGCTCAGAATACGATCCTGTAGACGACAGCGGTTCCATGACAGATAGATCTGACAACGGAGTTGTGGTCCCTGCCAAGGTTAGGCGTACCCGACCCCAATCTTCTTCTGCTGTTGTTGAGGTGCAGGAACCGCAGGTCCCTCGTATGGAGCAGAGCAGTACTAGCGCCGCTATTCCTTCTAGTGAACTGGCAAGCACCAGTGGCCTAGTACACCCCGATCGTAGTCAAACTAGCACTGCAGTAACACTTGGTGACATGGCGAGTCCCATAAGTGCAGTTCAAGCTGGTGAGGTGGCAAGCACAAGTAGTGTCCTGCTGCCACCAAGAAGACAAACACAGGCCCGTTGTGCCCATAGTGCCCTTCCTGTTGCATTCGCCAATCCTAATTAGAAACCCACCACTTCTGCAGCACCCGTACTTCCCCCATTCACATCCCCAACCAAATGCAGTCGGCTGCATGAGAGGCATTTTCTTTATGTCCTCCCGAGTACCCCTACCCAACGAACCCCCCCAAAAAATATGTTGTTTCTGCAGCAATAGGCGTGACACTCGCTATTATTGTCCCCCCTGTCCTAACAATCCTGGTCTTTGCATTTCTGAATGTTTTGAACACTACCATACACTAGTTGAGTATTAGCGTAGGGTACAGCATTGCACAGACTAGGCACACTTTCACAGGGTCTGCCAAGATACCATCGCATTTTTAGAGACCCGAACCTGGAACTGGTTACAGTTATAGAACTTAGTTACAAAAAAAAGTGTAAAAAAACAAAAAAAAATATAAAATACAAAAAAAGTTTTTATTTTATTGTTCTCTCTCTATTGTTCTGCTCTTTTTTACTGTATTCTATTCTGCAATGTTTTATTGTTATCATGTTTTATCCTGTTTGCTTTTCAGGTATGTAATTTTTTATACTTTACTGTTTACTGTGTTTTATTGTTAACCATTTTTTTGTTTTCAGGTACGCCATTCAGCTGCAGCACGGATTTATTTATCTTGACAGCAACAGTGTTTGCTCCCTCGATACATAAAGCCATGACTCCAGCGCTGTCAGAGGTGATATATGCCGAAGCATGGGGGCAGCAGGGGCAGAGGAGCTTTTGGGGCGGATGCCCCATGCTTCCGCATATATAAATGGTGCATGTATGCCAATCATTAGAAGTGGGTGGATGAAGGGAGGTATTCTAATGGTGGGCATACCCAATCAATCTCTTTTTTTCCTTCAGCCCACAGGCTGCATAAAAAAAAGATTACAATATATGCCCAACAAGGACCAGCAACGTACCGGTATGTTGCTGGACTTTGAGTGGTTATACCAGAATGATGCTGCAGGTTTAGGTATCATCTTGGTATCATTCTTTTCAGCCAGCAGTCGGCTTTCATATAAAAGCAATCCTAGCAGCTAATTAGCCTCTAGACTGCTTTTACAAGCAGTGGGAGGGAATGTCCCCACCCCCACCGTCTTCCATGTTTTTCTCTTGCTCTCCTGTCCCAACAGGGAACCTGAGAATGCAGCCGGTGATTCGGCCAGCTGACCATAGATCTGATCAGAGACCAGAATGGCTCCAATCATCTCTATGGCCTAAGAAACTCGAAGCTACGAGCATTGACTTAGATTTCGCCGGATGTAAACAGCGCCATTGGAAAATTGGAAAAGCATTTTATCACACTGATCTTGGTGTGGTCAGATGCTTTGAGGGCAGAGGAGAGATCTTTTTTTTCAAAAAAGAGTACCTGTCACTACCTATTGCTATCATAGGGGATATTTACATTCCCTGACATAACAATAAAAATGATAAAAAAAAAGAAAGGAAGAGTTTAAAAATAAGATAAAAAAGCAAAAAAAAAAAAAAACGCCCCATGTCCCCCCCTGCTCTCGCGCAAAGGCGAACGTAAGCGTTGGTCTGGTGTCCAATGTAAACAGCAATTGCACCATGCATGTGAGGTATCACCGCAAAGGTCAGATCGAGGGCAGTAATTTTAGCAGTAGACCTCCCCTGTAAATCTAAAGTGGTAACCTGTAAAGGCTTTAAAAATGTATGTAGTTTGTCGACACTGCACTGTTTGTGCGCAATTTGAAAGCATGTCGTGTTTGGTATCCATGTACTCAGCCTAAGATCATCTTTTTTATTTCATCAAACAATTGAGCAATATAGTGTGTTTTAGTGCATTAAAATTAAAAAAAGTGTGTTTTTTCCCCAAATAATGTGTTTGAAAAATCGCTGCGCAAATACTTTGCTTTAAAAAAATATATAATGTTTGGGGGTTCAAAGTAATTTTCTTTAAAAAAAAAATATTTTTTCATGTAAACAAATAGTGTCAGAAAGGGCTTTGTCTTAAAGTGGTCAGAGGGGGTGATGTGTGACATAAGCTTCTAAATGTTGTGCATAAAATGCCAGGACAGTTCAACCCCCCCCCCCATGACCCCATTTTGAAAAGTAGACACCCCAAGCTATTTGCTGAGAGGCATGTCGAGTCCATGGAATATTTTATATTGTGACACAAGTTGCGGGAAAAAGACAATTTTTTTTTGCACAAAGTTGTCACTAAATGATATATTGCTCAAACATGCCATGGGCCTATGTGGAATTACACCTCAAAATACATTCTGTTGCTTCTCCTGAGTACGGGAATACCACATGTGTGAGCCTTTTTGGGAGCCTAGCCGCGTACAGGACGCCGAAAACCAATCACCGCCTTCAGGTTTTCTAAGGGTGTAAATTTTTGATTTCACTCCTCACTGCCTATCACAGTTTTGGTGGCCATGGAATACCCAGAAGGCACAAACCCCCCACAAATGACCCCATTTTGGAAAGTAGACACCCCAAGCTATTTGCTGAGAGATATGGTGAGTATTTTGCAGACCTCGCTTTTTGTCACAAAGTTTTGAAAATTGAAAAAAAATACATTTTTCTTTGCTTTCTTCATTTTCAAAAACAAATGAGAGCTGCAAAATACTCACCATGCCTCTCAGCAAATAGCTTGGGGGGCCTACTTTCCAAAATGGGTTCATTTGGGGGGTTTTGAACTGTCCTGGCATTTTATGGCCTTCAAAACTGTGATAGGTAGTGAGGAGTGAAATCAAAAATTTACGCCCTTAGAAATTCTAAAGGCGGTGCTTGGTTTTTCGGGGCCCCGTACACAGATAGATAGACTCCCAAAAAGTCCCACACATGTGATATCCCTGTACTCAGGAGAATCAGCAGAATGTATTTTGGGGTGCAATTCCACATATGGCCATGGCCTGTGTGAGCAATATATCATTTAGTGACAACTTTTTGTAATTTTTTTTTTGTCATTATTCAATCATTGGGACAAAAAAAATAATATTCAATGGGCTCAACATGCCTCTCAGCAATTGCCTTGGGGTAGAAAAAATAAAGAAAGAAGAAACTGCACTTAAGTGAAGTCTATAAGGATAGGTAAGCTGCAATTTCTCTATGCAACATAAACACAGTGAGAAAAATTGGGGAAAAAAAACGGAATCGTGCTAAAAGGACTCATGACCATACATATGGCCACCAATCCACAATATTCTTAAATTGTGTGAAAAGAACAGATTGAACACAAATTAATAAATAAAGTGACAGTCCATCAAATATACATTGCTAAATGTTAAATATTGGCAATATAAAACAAAAAGTACTCTTATGGCGCCCCGCTGATCGGATTTGCTTCAGGCTGCCATAAGAGTACACCCCCTACATTCGGAAGTGCAAATCCCATAAACCATGGAGAGGAGGACGCTCGATCTTCCACAACTGTAGAATTACACAGTCTGAATTGGTCAATCAAACAGTTGGAATTCCTACACTACGGTATCAAGGTTTCTGAAGCACTATCCCTCTCCAAGGCTCCCGGTTTATGGTTGTGATCCAGATTACCATCTTTTCTATACAGCTTTCTCTGATCCTCTGTGATGGGGGATCATGAGTTTCTGGTTAGCGGCCAATGTTTACCTAAGGTGGTGGAACAAGCACTTTTATCTACTTTTGACAAGAATCACAATTTATATGGATTGTTATCACATGGGTGATATTCATTTTACTTGATATACCGGTATATGGACTTTTTGTTTTATATTGCCAATATTTCACATTTAGCAATGTATATTTGATGGACTGTCACTTTATTTATTAATTTGTGTTCAATCTGTTCTTTTCACACAATTTAAGAATAGTGTGGATTGGTGGCCATATGTATGGTCACGAGTCCTTTTAGCGCGATTCCGTTTTTTCCCAATTTCATTGGGGTGTCTACTTTCCAAAATTGGGTCATTTGGGTGGGGTTTGTACTGCCCTGCCATTTTAGCACCTCAAGAAATGTGGCCATCATAAACAAAAAGCTGTGTAAATTCCAGAAAATGTACCCTAGTTTGTAGACGCTATAACTTTTGCGCAAACCAATAAATATACGCTTATTGACATTTTTTTTACCAAAGACATGTGGCTGAATACATTTTGGACTAAATGTATGACTAAAATTTCATTTATTGGATTTTTTTTATAACAAAAAGTAGAAAATATTTTTTCGTTTATAGCGCAAAAAATAAAAACTGCAGAGGTGATCAAATACCATCAAAGAAAGCTCTATTTGTGGGAACAAAAGGACGCAAATTTCGTTTGGGTACAGCATTTCATGACCGCGCAAATAGCAGATAAAGCCATGCAGTGCCAAATTGTAAAAATTGCTCTGGTCAGGAAGGGGGTAAATCCTTCCGGGGCTGAAGTGGTTAAGAAGAACCCCGAACCAAAATTTAAAACAAAAATTGCGTGGAGGTCCCCCCAAATTCCATACCAGGCCCTTCAGGTCTGATATGGATATTAAGGGGAACCCCACGCCAAAATTTAAAAAAAAATGGCGTGGGGTCCCCCAAAAAATCAATACCAGACCCTTATCTGAGCATGCAACCTGGCAGGCTGCAGGAAAAGAGGGGAGGACGAGAGGGCATGTGGCCTGGTACGGTTCAGGAGGGGGGGTCTCTCTTGTCCCAACCTCTTCCTGTGGCCTGCCAGGTTGCGTGCTCAGAGAAGGGTCTGGAATGGATTTTTGGGGGACCCCACAACATTTTTTTTTAAATTTCGGCGTGGGGTTCCCCTTAAAATCCATACCAGACCCAAAGGGCCTGGTAATTGACTGTGGGGGAATCCCATGCCGTTTTTTTCAATGACTTTTATGTGTATTGCAGAGACCCGACAATTCATTTTGGCCGCGAGTAGTTTTAAATGACTTTTTTTTCCTTTAGAAGTGTCATTTTGCTCTCGAACTGTTCTAAACACGGGAAAAATGCGCGACTTTACAGGAATACTATAGACACCCCCAGGTATGAACTTTAAAGGAATATTTCACTTTTATTGTTAAACTTTAAGCATTATTAAAATCAGTGCTCCCGAAAAAAATGGCCTTTTTTAAACTTTTTTTTGCATTGATACATGTCCCCTGGGGCAGGACCCAGGTCCCCAAACACTTTTTATGACTATAACTTGAATATTAACCTTTAAAATTAGAACTTTTAAATTCTCCCATAGACTTTTAAAGGGTGTTCCGCGGCTTTCGAATTTGCCGCGAACACTCCAAATTGTTCGCTATTCGGTGAACGGGCGAACAGCCAATGTTCGAGTCAAACTCATTTTCGACTCAAACAGCCAGCCCATCCCTAGTGGCAACATTTGGGAGGTGTCTTCACCCTATGAGGGGTGCAGACATCCCCAAAAACTGACCAGACTTCTGATTTCCTCTGCACTCTATCCCCAAGCAAATTGAGAGGCTTTCGCTTAGTTTAACTGTGCAAAGACTCATTCCTAAGTACAACTGTGATTCATGTCAATGGCCCATTAGACCTTGTTTAATAGAAAATACTAGTCGCTTTTCACTAGAAAAATGTATTAGTCCAGTCCTGGAAATCTGCATTTGCTTTACTATTAATTTCCATAAAAATTGGGTTTCTGCAGCTAGATGCGCCAAATGCATCTAGATGCGCGACCGCTGTGTATGTGAGATGCGCAACTGCTGTGTGCGCAAAGGTATGCGCATATGTGGTTCTCGGAAAGCAGTGGCCAGAATGACATCACGCCCGTACAGAAGGTTATTTGTACTGCTGCTAAGTTCTCTGAGGAAAAGATGATCCTTATTTGCACATTAAGAAAAAAAGGTTTTTTTCTAATGTAGCGTTGACAACTTTTGTTTTTAGTCATAAGTGTGTTATAAAGATATAAGTTGACAGGCGCATGCGCGGGAGCTCGCAAGATGGCCGCTGCCTTCTAGAGCTCCGCTCCACCACAGCCCGCTGATAGCCACCGGAGCCCACAGAACGAGCCCGTGAGACAGCCACCGGGTGGGGGAGAGGCTGGGGAGTCACTAGATGTCCGCCTCTCAAGTGAGGAGGAACCTGAGCGATCGGATGGTGGCGGCTGCCGCTCCCCTCAGCTATGCCAAGATCGCGGTGCGCGGCCTTCACAGCACGGAGGATCCTGAGGTATCCATCGCGGACCAGGACTCGCAACCACCACAATCTCCAAGTACCTCATCTCCCCCCTGGGAATGGGCTGCTTCTCCTGCCTCAACAGAGTCCCTATTGCACATAATGAATGACGGCCTCCCCTCCACACCCATGCTTGATCCACACACAGGCATGCTTCTGTCAGTGAGTGAGGAAATGGCTGCCATCCCCTCTCCAAATGATTTCCCCTCCATGATGACAGCTTTCTCTCTGCTGCTTTCTAAAAGCTTAGCAGTAAACGCAGCTCAAATTACTTCTTCCATCCATGCTGACCTGCAGCAAATAGGTCTGAGAATGGACAATATAGAAAGGAAAGCAGATCAATCAGTGGCGAGGATTAACCAGAACTCAGCCAGAATTCAGGATGTTCAGGACCAGCTAGAAGCGGCGTATGCAAAGATCGATGACCTCGAGAACAGGTCCAGGCGTTATAACTTTAGACTCAGGGGGCTCCCTGAGTCTGAAAAAGATGTGCATGCTGCTGTAAAATCCCTGATTCAGGCTCTCATTCCAGGCATACCTGAACATCGTTTGGAATTGGATAGGGCACACAGAGCCCTACAACCCCCCTGCTCAGACGGTCTCCCTCGAGATATCATTGTGAAACCACACTTTTACTTGGTGAAGGAGGAGGTCATGAAGAAGTCCAGGCTTTCAGAAAATCTAATGCTAATGGGACACAAAATACAGGTGTTTGCTGATTTATCGCCATACATGGTACAGAAGAGACGTGCACTTAAACCGCTCCTGCAGATCCTTACGGAAAAAGAAATCACATATAGGTGGTCCTTCCCGCTCCGTTTGAACTTTTCCTACAGAAATAAGAACTACGCATTCTCATCATTTGCAGAAGGGGAGCGCTTGTTTTTGCACCTGGGTCTAATTGTGCAGGAACCCCCTAGCACCAAGTCAACCAAGGGATCATCATCATCCTCCAAAAGACCCCCACCAGCGAGTCCGCTGCAACCCACCTGGCTCCAATCAAGCCACAAACGATCCAAAGAAAATGCTCCGACATGACTGTCCGGCTATGATCAGGATTTTTGTCACTACCTGGAGACTTGCTGTTTTTCCCCCCAGTCCGGACACAGATCTCTTTTAGGCCTTCCAATTATCCCCCATCACTAAATGGTTTACTGGGCACCTTTATCCCTATCAGCTATGTTTGGGAGGGGGATTCGGTCCACGTTTGTAACGGACTAAAAGTCACCTACACCCGATGGTGTCGGACTCAGACGTGGGGAAGGGAAGGGGGTAGTACTCCCCTAAAGTCTCCTTTACTTTTTCTTTATTTTTGTTAATCTAGTATATACATGTGAGTTATTTTTCTCCTCGCCTAGACCCTTTAGGGTAGGACACGAAGTCTCACGCTATTTGGGGCTCTTGAACAGGTTATGGGAGTTCTAGGTTGTTATGTTTAAATCTCCTTTTTTAATATCCTCGGATTTTCAGTATTTTTGTGGTTACTGGCTGCCCCTCCGCACGGTTGGCGATGGGATCATCGCGGGCGGTGTGAAGGGTGAGTTCCTTGGGATACAGTCTCCATTTACTATCCATTCGGAGCCCAGGCTCTACGCCAGTTTGACACCTAATGGCTTTCCTGGGTCCCCAGTCCCACTGACTGAGGAACGGGGCGCCAAAAGGGCAAGGTTTTTCACATACAGTGATCCACTAGATTCTTAGTAGTAATTCCTTTTGGGTTGGCTCGTTCAGGGCATTATTCAGCATAGGCCTCAGATTGGCCTTTAGTTATCCTTTTTCCTTTTTTTTAGGCGTCGGGGCTGTGGTGGACCCAGCACGCCTCCAGTGGAATCCAGGTACACAGCAGGTGCACTTGGTTTCCTTTATCAGATCCCCTAGCTGGGGCATCTGGTCCTCTTAGGGTTAGGGAGTTGAGGTGACGAGCTCACTTCAACTCAGGGGTGAGAAGGGGGGCGAGGACCCCTCGGCTCACGGTTCTCAGGGATTTTATTGGTTTGTAATGCATATACTTCAGACTAATGGTATGTTTTTGCCTCCCTCCCTCTCTTCTTTCCTTCTTTTCTCCTCTACTTTCCTCTTTGCTCATCTGAGCAAATCAAGGTTCCGGGCAGGTTCGTGTCCTCCCACAACAGGTTCGCATTATTTGGCCCAAGGATTCGTTGGGCTGTTTGTTTGGATACCTACGCTCCAAAGGGGTAAGCCTAAGTTTTTTACATAGACGCACCTCATCTGGTTCATGGCTGACACTCCCGTTTCTACACCCTCACTTAACATAATTTCTCACAATACGCAGGGCCTGAATTCCCCCATAAAACGTTGGAAATTATTCCAACTATATCACTCCATGCATGCGGATGTCCTACTCATCCAAGAGACCCATTTTCCTTCTACATATAAGCCTTCCTTTCTCCACCAACGCTTCCCACAATTTTTCTTAGCTTCCGGAGATAATAAAACCAAAGGAGTAGCTATCTGCTTTGCCAAACACATCAATATTTCACAATCAGAGGTAATAATTGACCCTCAAGGCCGGTATATTCTGGTGTCTGGCCATATTGACGGGGATCTATACTCTTTTGTCTCCTACTACTCTCCTAATAGGGGACAAAAACCTTTTTTGAATCACTTTTACATAAACTTAAACCCCATCTGCGAGGCACGATCATTGTGGGAGGAGACTCCAACACGGCATTTGACTTCTCCATTGATAAGTCTTCTGGGGATAAGCAGAAATCTAGACGCCCCTCCAGACAAAGCGTCAAAATTGCGAGGTTGCTTCATGAGGCGGGTATGATTGATATCTGGAGAGAGACTAACCCACGTACGAAAGATTACACCCACTTTTCGGCACCGCATAATTCCTATGCCAGGATAGACCACATTTTCTCACGCTCAGCAACAATCCCATTGGTCAGAAGATCTAGGATAGTAGATACTTCCTTATCCGACCATTTGATGGTGACACTCATCCTAAAAAGGTCTGGGGGCGCAGGGAGCTCACCTCACTGGCGTCTGCAGGAATCCCTACTGAGTGACCCGGTTCAATGTTCCTTAGTTGAAGAAGCCATTAATGAATATTTTCAAATCAATGCGACCGGTGAGGTTTCCCCGGTAACGGTCTGGGCGGCCCACAAGTCAGTAATTAGAGGGAAACTGATACAAATGTCATCCAAACTTAAAGCAGAGCACAGAGTAGACACACTCAGACTAACTGAGGATTTTCATAAAGCTACGAAGGCACATTTTTAAAATGTATTTATTTATTTCAGTTACTTATATAGCGCCGTCAATTTACGCAGCGCTTTACATATACATTATACATTCACATCAGTCCCTACCCTCAAGGAACTTACAATATAAGGTCCCTAACTCACATTCATACATACTAGGGACAATTTAGATAGAATCCAATTAACCTACCAGCATGTCTTTGGAGTGTGGGAGGAAACCGGAGTACCCAGAGGAAACCCACGCAGGCACAGAGAGAACATGCAAACTCCAGGCAGGTAGTGTCGTGGTTGGGATTCGAACCAGCGACCCTTCTTACTGTTAGGCGAGAGTGCTACCCACTATACCACTGTGCCGCCCACATAAGCAGAACCCCTCGCCTAAATCCTTAGAAAATCTGGAGAAAGCCAGAACCCCCCTAAATCTACAGCTGACTACAGCAGCTGAAAAACACCTTAGATGGTCGGGGGCTAAGCTTTATTCCCAAAAGGACAAAATAGGATCTAAACTGGCAGTCAAACTAAGCCCCAAACCCTGCTCTTTGGCATTCCCGAAAATTAGGCTACCCTCAGGCAACTTGACCCTAAATCCCGAAAAGATTATGGCAGCTTTCCATAAATTCTATTCAGATCTTTACAATCCGAAATTCTCCCCCCCCCAAAGTTCGCAGAGTTCGTTCCTGGACTCCCTTATACTACCTACTCTGTCACCGGAACACAGGGACCTCCTCGAGGATCCCTTCTCAATCCAGGAAGTCCTGGACACCATTAAAACATTAAAGGTGGGCTCCTCACCAGGCCCTGACGGTTTTTCAAATGGTTACTATAAGAAATTTGGCACTGGTCTAGCCCCTTATCTGACGAAACTCTTCAATACACTTCGGGAGGGTTCACATCTCGATACTGACCTCAACTCAGCATATATTTCAGTTATACCAAAACAGGGCAAAGACGCCAGTGAGGTGAGCAACTATCGACCCATCTCGCTGATAAATAATGACATCAAAATTATGACTAAGATACTGGCAAATAGAATAGGGAGCTTCATCCCATCATATATAAATGGGGTCCAGGTGGGATTTATTCCTGGGAGACAGGGCCCGGACCAAATCCGCCGTTCCATAGATATAATTTCACTCCTGCAGTCGCAGTGGGATGGGGGATCCCCACAGAAAGGCTTTCTCCTCTTGATTGATTTAAACAAAGCTTTTGACTCAGTGGACTGGGCTTACCTGTCTGGTATCCTATGGAGATGGGGTTTTGGTAATCATTTTTTGAACCTAATCAATTCACTTTATTATACCAGGCAGGGATGCCCTCTCTCGCCCCTGCTTTTCGCTATGGCCATCGAAACACTGACCATAGCGATCAGATGGAATCCTGACATTAAGGGGGTGATGTGTGGGGGCCAGGAACATAAGTGTGCGCTCTACGCTGATGACCTCCTACTTTATATTACTTCCCCTTTAATCTCTACGCCTATGATTTATAAGACGCTGAAGGAATTCACGGCGATTTCCGGTTTAGAAGTAAATCTGTCTAAATCCATGGCTTTAAATATAACAGTACCTAGCGACTCTCTCGCTCTTCTTTCAAACAACTTTGACTTTTCATGGGCACCATCCGCACTCCCTTACCTAGGGATTAAACTGACTTCGGACATAAATAATCTCTTTAATGCTAATTACACACCGATGATTAATAAATGCAGAGCAGACCTGACTAAGTGGTCTAGAAGTGGTCTATCCTGGCTAGGTAGGGTGCATGCAGTCAAGATGACGCTCCTCCCACGCCTTTTATATCTTTTCCGTTCGCTCCCGATTTCCATTAGGAAACGCTTCCTCAGTAACTTCCAGTCTGACATAACCCGCTTTGTTTGGGGTAACAAGGGTTACAGATGCCCTTCCAGCATTTTAGTACGCCTAAAAACACAGGGGGGTCTGGGTCTGCCAGATATGTGGGGTTACTATCAGGCAGCTCAATTAGCACAATTATCAATAAGTTACTCCAGGAACTACAAACCGGATTGGGTCTCAATGGAAAGGAAAGCGATCCCTCTTAACACTATCGATTACCTTTTATGGTCAGACACCAGAAGTAGGCCAGCTATTATGGCCCCCACCCTATCCCACTCGATAGCTCTATGCACCAAACTCTACATGAATCACTCCTTGATCTCTCAACTGAAACCACTGGCTCACCTTTTCCATAACCCGAAGTTCCCTCTGGGACTTAACATTCAGGCATTCCGCTGGTGGACAGACAAGGGCCTCTACCGTATAGGGCACTTCCTGTCCTCCAAGGACCCTCTTACTCTGGCCCAATGTAAGAAAAATCTAGGTATGCCGGATTCGGAAAGATTCAGATACACGCAAATTTCCCACTTTTTACACACTATCTGGTCCTCCAGGAAGGATCCTCCCTATATAACACCTTATGAGCAATGGTGCACTGACTCCATGGACCAGAGGGGGGGTATCTCCCTGGTTTATGCAGCACTTCAATCGCACTCGGATAAACCATCCTACGCTCGGGCCTGGGGCCTCCAGGACTAGGGCTGCGCCTGGAATACCTCTGATTGGTTCCGGGTTTCGTTGCGCTCATCGAAAGGTATGTGCAACGTTATCTTAATAGAAGCTAGCTTAAAAGTTATGAATAGGTGGTATTATGTCCCTTCTAGATTGGCATTAATATACCCGGGAACTTCCCCGCTTTGCTTTAGAGGATGTGAGCTAGAGGGCTCAATGTTTCATGTATGGTGGACTTGCCCTCGCATCAGATCCTTTTGGAAGAAAATTTTTCGCACAATTAGTTCCCTAACAGGAGAAACGATCGCCCCTAATCCTATGATAGCTCTACTAAATCAATACATACCTAATCTGACTAAACGGTTACAAGCACTTTCTTTCTTCATTCTGGTGGGAGCTAAAATTACCTTGGCAAAAGCCTGGAAGAAGCCTTCGGTCTCCTTTCAGGGTTACAAAGGAAAAATCTCGTGGATTATGGCACAAGAGCTTATAGTGGCGAAGCTGACTGATAAAATTGAAAGATTTAATACTACTTGGGAACCATGGGCCACGCTCTGTGATATTCCAACCCTCCCTGGTATGGGAAAGACGTCCCGGAACCTTTCCCCTCCCCACTGACCTCTACTTCTCTAACTGCACCTTCCTTTTCACACGTTTTCTCTCCTCTTTTTCTGGGCCTTCTGCCCGTACCCCGACTGACAAATAGTCACTTCTGAAAAAGCATTACTGAAGTTTTTTTGTTTGTTCTCTTTATTTATGTGGAGGGTGGACAGTCGGGAAGGTGATCTCCCCTTCAGGGACAACCAACTCCTTCAGTTGAGGGTGTCAGTGCCTAGGTTTAGAGCCCCTGGGAACCCCCCAGACATCTCCACAGTAAGAGCCCATTGGGGTGGGGCGTTTGGGCACCTAGGGGGGATAGAGAGGTTATAACACCGGAAAGTAACAATTTTGCTCTCTCTGTGATTGCTTTCCGGGGGTGGCACCTCCCGACTGTCTCGACTCCCTACTTGATTGTTATTGCTGGATGACTTAACTTTTATTGTGCAAAGTGTCCTTTGGCAAAACTTGTTTATCTACAATTTATAGGTTCTCTGCTATCTTCTTGGATATGGCGATAGCTGTGACAGGATACATTCTCTGTTAGTCTCCTATATGTTATGGAATCTTTTTCTTAAATTGTATGTTACTGATCTTTAATAAACTTTTTCTTAAAATGAAAAAAAAAAAAAAAAAGATATAAGTTGATCTAGTGCCATCTAGTGGACAACTAAAAAGGTACAACACTTTTATGTTTAATGATTAAGAGAAGTGACATGGAAGTGATTGATTGTTTACTTCTGAACATTAACTATGACCTACCCACAATGCTCCTGGACAAGAGAAGAACTGAACTGCATTGTGGGAGGGTATAAAAGGTTTGGGAGCGGCCATCTTAGGTCTCTTCTTCCTGGGACGCGTGGCCTGTCAGCAGGACTCTGTGGGTGTGTGTGTCCCACAGGGTTGCGGCCTACCTTGTGAAGGAGCGGAGCAGCAGCAAGGATCTTGCCATCGTATCACAGTGTGCTGAAGCAGCAGAAGTGATTGTTCCGGAGACCCGTGGGGGGGTAACCGAGGACTCCTGGTCATTAGTAAATGGAACAGTGTGACGGCGTGGTGGTGGCTCCATACGGACTGAGGACTGCTGAAACGGAGACATTCATCTGCTGGATCTCATGTGGTGAGAGGGTTAACACCCGGAAGTTTGTTTAATATTACACACACACTTAGAACTTTTACAGATTGTTGCTGGGACAGATAGTCCCACGGAACAAGTTGAGTTGGAGAATATTACATTTGCCTAGACTACAATATTCAAGAGCTGGCACTAGATGTTTGTCTTCTTCGTATAAGAACACTTAATCAGTTTGCTGGATTACAATTGCCTTTGCACATTACCTTACACTGCACAACACCTCAGAAGAACTCTCTGTGGATTACAATTATCATTTCATAGCTAGCAAAGATTGAAGACATCAAGACTATCTCTTTTATTGCAGGGCCCTGCATCTAGTTACAAAGGGTAGTGACTTTACGGTTTAGAGCAGGGGGAGCTTCCTGGTATAAATATATATTTGTGTATGTTACCAAGACTGTCATAACTATTTACAATACTGTTACACTACGTTGGTGTGATAGTGTAGTCACTGTAATCACTCTTTATATAAAATATATAATTTACCCAAAAAAGAAGTTATTTTGGTTATTATAGAAGTTTGTGTGCAGTGTTGTTATTTCTCCTGCAGGTGGAGCTACAAGCAACCAGGTAGAGGTAAATATAAATATAAGTGTATATTGTGGGTTAAAGTTGGTACTAATATCATTACAACACTGCACTACAGCTGTGTCAAGGGGATTGAACAACTTAAGAGGGGTGAATAGAACAGAGGACAGGCCCAATAATAAACCAGCAGCTCCACCGAGAGTTATTGCTACATGTGGGGGGCGTCATCCGGGATTGTTAGCCGTTAACCTCCCGCAACCCTGAGAAGTATTTCCCCGGGAGTTTATGTTGGAAAAAATTTCTGGACTTTGTCAATTTTTGGAGAGAGGAAGGGGTTAAGGTGCAGGACTTCATTTCTGACTGCTGTAACATCGGGGGTTGGTTTAGCTTAAAGGTACTGTAGAGCTTACCAGTGAGCTGAGTCCACGCCAGATATGCAGTTTTAAGGGCTTGTAGGCCCACTTTTATTAACCACTTCAGCCCCGGAAGGATTTACCCCCTTCCTGACCAGAGCACTTTTTACAATTCGGCACTGCGTCGCTTTAACTGCTAATTGCGCGGTCATGCAATGATGTACCCAAACGAAATTTGCGTCCTTTTCTTCCCACAAATAGAGCTTTCTTTTTATGGTATTTGATCACCTCTGCCGTTTTTATTTTTTGCGCTATAAACGGAAAAAGACTGAAAATTTTGAAAAAAAAATGATATTTTCTACTTTTTGTTATAAAAAAAATCCAATAAACTAAATTTTAGTCATACATTTAGGCCAAAATGTATTCGGCCACATGTCTTTTGTAAAAAAAATGTCAATAAGCGTATATTTATTGGTTTGCGCAAAAGTTATAGCGTCTACAAACTAGGGTACATTTTCTGGAATTTACACAGCTTTTAGTTTCTGACTGCCTATGTCATTTCTTGAGGTGCTAAAATGGCAGGGCAGTACAAACCCCCCCCAAATGACCCCATTTTGGAAAGTAGACACCCCAAGGAAATTGCTGAGAGGCATGTTGAGCCCATTGAATATTTATTTTTTTTGTCCCAAGTGATTGAATAATGACAAAAAAAAGAAAAAAAAAAAATTACAAAAAGTTGTCACTAAATGATATATTGCTCACACAGGCCATGGGCGTATGTGGAATTGCACCCCAAAATACATTCAGCTGCTTCTCCTGAGTACGGGGATACCACATGTGTGGCAATTTTTGGGAGCCTGGCCGCGTACGGGGCCCCGAAAACCCAGCACCACCTTCAGGATTTCTAAGGGCATACATTTTTGATTTTACTCCTCACTACCTATCACAGTTTTGAAGGCCATAAAATGCCAAGATGGCACAAACCCCCCCCAAATGACCCCATTTTGGAAAGTAGACACCCCAAGCTATTTGCTGAGAGGCATGGTGAGTATTTTGCAGCTCTCATTTGTTTTTGAAAATAAAGAAAGGCCAGAAAAAAAATTTTTTTTTTTCAATTTTCAAAACTTTGTGACAAAAAGTGAGGTCTGCAAAATACTCACTATACCTCTCAGCAAATAGCTTGGGGTGTCTACTTTCCAAAATGGGGTCATTTGGGGGGGGTTTGTGCCACCTGGGCATTCCATGGCCTCCGAAACTGTGATAGGTAGTGAGGAGTGAAATCAAAAATTTACGGCCTTAGAAAGCCTGAAGGCGGTGCTTGGTTTTCGGGGTCCCGTGCGCGGCTAGGCTCCCAAAAAGTCCCACACATGTGGTATCCCCGTACTCAGGAGAAGCAACAGAATTTATTTTGGGGTGTAATTTCACATATTCCCATGGCATGTTTGAGCAATATAACATTTAGTGACAACTTTGTGCAAAAAAAAAATAAAAAAAAAAAAATTTGTCTCTTTCCCGCAACTTGTGTCACAATATAAAATATTCCATGGACTCGACATGCCTCTCAGCAAATAGCTTGGGGTGTCTACTTTCCAAAATGGGGTCATTTGGGGGGGGGGGTTTGAACTGTCCTGGCATTTTATGCACAACATTTAGAAGCTTATGTCACACATCACACACTCTTCTAACCACTTGAAGACAAAGCCCTTTCTGACACTTTTTGATTACATGAAAAAATTATTTTTTTTTTGCAAGAAAATTACTTTGAACCCCCAAACATTATATATTATTTTAAAGCAAATGCCCTACAGATTAAAATGGTGGGTGTTTCATTTTTTTTTTTTCACACAGTATTTGCGCAGCGATTTTCAAACGCATTTTTTGGAGAAAAAACACACTTTTTTAAATTTTAATGCACTAAAACACACTTTATTGCCCAAATGTTTCATGAAATAAAAAAGATGATCTTAGGCCGAGTACATGGATACCAAACATGACATGCTTTAAAATTGTGCACAAAGGTGCAGTGGCAACAAAATTAATACATTTTTAAAAGCCTTTAAAAGCCTTTACAGGTTACCACTTTAAATTTACAGAGGAGGTCTACTGCTAAAATTACTGCCCTCGATCTGACCTTCGCGGTGATACCTCACATGCATGGTGCAATTGCTGTTTACGTTTGACGCCAGACCGCCGCTTGCGTTCGCCTTAGCGCGAGAGCAGGGGGGACAGGGGTGCTTTTTATTTATTTATTTTTTTTCTTTATTTTTTTTTGCTTTTTTATCTTATTTTTAAACTGTTTCTTTCATTTCTTTTTTTTTTTTTAAATCATTTTTATTGTTATCTCAGGGAATGTAAATATCCCCTATGATAGCAATAGGTAGTGACAGGTACTCTCTTTTGAAAAAATTGGGGTCTATTAGACCCTAGATCTCTCCTCTGCCCTCAAAGCATCTGACCACACCAAGATCGGTGTGATAAAATGCTTCCCCAATTTCCCAATGGCGCTATTTACATCCGGCGAAATCTAAGTCATAAAATGCTCGTAGCTTCCGGTTTCTTAGGCCATAGAGATGTTTGGAGCCACTCTGGTCTCTGATCAGCTCTATGGTCAGCTGGCTGAATCACCGGCTGCATTCTCAGGTTCCCTGTTGAGACAGGAGAGCCAGAGAAAAACACGGAAGACGGTGGGGGCATTCCCTCCCACTGCTTGTAAAAGCAGTCTAGAGGCTAATTAGCCGCTAGGATTGCTTTTACATGAAAGCCGACCGCTGGCTGAAAAGAATGATACCAAGATGATACCTAAACCTGCAGGCATCATTCTGGTATAACCACTCAAAGTCGTGAATGGCGTACCTGAAGACAAAAAAATGGTTAACAATAAAGCACAGTAAATGGTAAAGTATAAAAAATTGCATACCTGAAAAGCAAACATGATAAAACATAATAACAATAAAACATTGCAGAATAGAATACAGTAAAAAAGAGCAGAACAATAGAGAGAGAATAGAGAGAGAGAGAACAATAAAACGACAACTATTTTTTTTTATTTTTGTTTGTGTTTTTTTTTTTTTTTTACACTTTTTTTTTGTAACTGTAACTTTTATAACTGTAACCGGTTCCAGGTTCGAGTCTCTCAAAATGCGATGGCATCTCGGGAGACCCTGTGAAAGTGTGCCTAGTCTGTGCAATGCTGTACCCTACGCTAATAGTCAACTAGTGTATGGTAGCGTTCAAAACATTCACCAATGCAAAGACCAGGATTGTCAGGACAGGAGGGACAATAATAGCGGGTGTCTCGCCTATATCCGCGCTTGCTGCAGACACAATATCTTTTTTGGGGGGGTTCGTTGGGTAGGGGTACTCGGGAGGATATATAAATGCCTCTCAGCAGCCGACTGCATTTGGTTGGGGATGTGAATGGGGGAAGTACGGGCGCTGCAGAAGCGGTGGGTTCCCAATTAGGATTGGCGAATGCAGCAGGAAGGGCACTATGGGCACGACGGGCCTGTGTTTGTCTTTTTGGTGGCAGCGGGACACTACTTGTGCTTGCCACCTCACCAGCTTGAACTGCACTTATGGGACTTGCCACGTCACCAAGTGTTACTGCAGTGCTGGTTTGACTACGACCGGGGTGTACTAGGCCACTGGTGCTTGCCAGTTCACCAAAACGCTACAAAAAAAAGTGTCAGTGATCGATCGATACTGCACTTGGGTGGGCTGGACTGGGCTGGGCCGGGCGGAGGGGCAAAACGCAGGTGCTAGCAGGTATCTGGGCTGATCCCGCTAACACTGCGTTTTTGGGAACCCTAAACTGCTGGGGACGCTAGTATAGATCTGATCGGATCAGATATTGATGCGTTCAGATACTATACCACTAAGGGAGGTGTACGGTGCGTGTACGGTGCGTGCGTGGGTGTTCGCGGTACTGGCGCTAATCTGACGCTGCCTAGGGCGACGCATATCACCGCCGGGCGATCAGGGGGCTAAACCTTTATTCGGTAATAAACGGCGGGTGCCCTGACACTATAAAAAATAAACGAACTAACCAGCGTCACCCGTAACAGTTATACGGTGATCAGTGGTGAAAGGGTTAACTAGGGGCCATCAAGGGGTTAAAACATTTATTAGATAGTATATGGGGGTCCCTGTCGCTATAAAACACTGACGGCGAACCTAAATATTTACGTACCTAACTAGCGTCACCAGCGACACTAATACAGCGATCAGAAAAATGATCGCTTAGCGACACTGGTGAGGGGGGGTGATCAAGGGGTTAAAACTTTATTAGGGGGGTACCCTAGACCTACAGGGGGCTAAACCTTTATTCGGTAATAAACGGCGGTGCCCTGACACTATAAAAAATAAACGAACTAACCAGCGTCACCCGTAACGGTTATACGGTGATCAGTGGTGAAAGGGTTAACTAGGGGGCAATCAAGGGGTTAAAACATTTATCAGATAGTATATGGGGGTCCCTGTCGCTATAAAACACTGACGGCGAACCTCAATATTTACGTCCCTAACTACCGTCACCAGCGACACTAATACAGCGATCAGAAAAATGATCGCTTAGCGACACTGGTGACAGGGGGTGATCAAGGGGTTAAAACTTTATTAGGGGGGGTTAGGGGGGTACCCTAGACCTACAGGGGGTAACACTCACTGCCCTAACACTGCTAACTGTCACAAACTGACACTATGCAGTAATCAGGAAAAAAAAAAAAAAACCTGCTTGGTGTCAGTTTGTGACGGGGGGGGGGGGTGATTGGGGGGGGATCGGGGGGGGATCGGGGGTGTAATGTATGCCTGGCATGTTCTACTGTGTGTGTGTGTGTGTGTGTGTGTGTGTTTGGTGCACTTACATGTCTTCTCTCCTCGGCGCTGGAACGGAAACTGCCAGACCGAGGAGAGATGACATCACATCCTCTGCCTCTGTGTACTATACAGAGGCAGGGGATGTTTCTCATTGGCTGGGAGCGATCGCGAGGGGGGGGGCCACGATCGGATGGCCTCCCCCTCGTCTGTCATCGCTCCCAACCAAATGCCGACCGCAGCTGGCACCGGGGGGGGGGTCCGATCGGACCCCCCACCCGCGGGAAGGCAATCACGTTTCAGGTACGTGATTTTGCCTGCCCGTGCCGCTCTGCTCACGTATATAGGCGTGAGGCGGTCGGCAAGTGGTTAAAGAAAGAAAATGTCCGATAACAGAAGAGTTGCCCACACAGGGGTTTCAGCTTTCCACAGCAACAATGTAAGTTCAATCAAAAATACCAAGCCACCTGGCTCTCTTTAGCAGCACTGCTGCTCAGACTTATGCTTCAGCCCTCTCGGCTCTATAACAGAGTTCCTGTACACCCAGTACCTCAGCACTCTTTTTCAGCTTCCTTTTCCAGCCCACAGGCTTGGACCCTCTGTCTACTCTGATAGACCTGTGCAGACATGCACACTTCTCCCTTGCTTGCCTGGACTCCTCGGGAGGGTGGAGCCCAGAACTATGGTCAGGTGTCTACAAATAGCCCAGCACATACCTGACCAGTCAATCTGCTGGTGGATCTTAAAATCTGGAGAAAGCTGCAAAAGCGGTTTTCTCCAGTCCACATTTATGCTCTGAAGCCTTGCCCCAAGCAAATGTGCATACCCTATGTCCATTTTAACCCCATTTTCATAGTGACAGGGACTCTCACTATTACACTGCGTAGGCTGTGGGTGAGAAGTAAAAGCCCGGGAGCTACGTGATCAGAAGAGCAAGTGGGAGGAGCCTAACCTACTTGTTGCCGCGTGGAACGCGTGCGTGTGTGTTTGGCGCCAGAGGAGAAGAGAGGCCTCGTGATCGTGCTGAGAAGATCAGAGTGTGGCCATGTCTTCTTTTTCGTTGATACCGCCAGCTATGGGACCTAAGATGTTCCGCTGTGGGTGCTATGTTGACCGGAACCCTGCTGACAGATACCGGCATTCGTCTGAAACCGCAGGGGAAGTTTGTTCTCTACACAGTTGGAGATATTGAAGGGCTGGGCATGCTTTGCCACAAGTGTGAAGGACTGGCCATACATCTCCGTCCATTTGTTTGTTGTTTGCAGTGCAGAGAATATTTGTTCATAGTGGAGCAACCTACTATGTCGCCCCGTGCTTATCGGGTGGACTGGGCTACAGGTATTGCTACAGTGGAAGCTGCTACCGTTGCTGTTGGAGAACAACAGACTGATTTCACCTGTTGCCACCAAGAGTGTTCCTGAGGGAGATACCGCTGTCACTACTTCATCAGCGGACATCACTTTAATTTCCACGTCCACTACACCTATCCCCGTTGCACCTGTCCAGAGGAAGGTGGGATATGTAAAGGTTTCCCCCGGCCATGGTCGAGGCCTACCCCAGAGACTACCCGAACCGGAGCCGGAGAAATGCATGGATCCGGAGAAGTCCACGTCAGGAACGGGTGAGAGATCAAAGGGGGACATATCTGGGACTCTTTGTAAATATTTGCTAGCAGAAGAGTTGAGAGATTCGGAGATAGATTCCATGTCGGATCTCTCTGGTGATGATTTGTTTGAGACAATGTCACAGGAACTATTGTGGGCCCAGGGCGAAGATGTTGCTTCTGCCTTGACTTTCTCAGAGTGGACAGCCATGGACTCTCGGAAGACATCACCTTGTGTGGAGCTGCAAAGTACTGCTAAGGAGACATTGTCTAATGTTGCTAATTTGCTTCCGACACCCGTTGGGTCTATGGTGAGTAAATCACCAAACTCTTGTGAGCCTCCTGGTTTGGGGAAAAATAGATCTTTGCCTAAACTTGCACGTTTACAGAGAGTGCTCACCAAACGTTTTGCCAAAGAATATGGTCTGGAGTTTCCCTATGTTCCTCAGGATATTATGCAGGAAATTGAGGCCAACCGGGAACTGTGGTACAGTGAAGCTGTTTGGGACTATTTGTCTGTGCAAAAGCCTTTCCGGAAAACTGGATGTTCTGTTGCCATGGATGAACGCTTCAGTAGATGTTTCCTACACTGGAACTATGGTCGGCACATCTATGCTGACAAAGTGGTCATTTGCAGACCCGGAAAAGATGACATTGTGTACTTTATCACTACAGTGGATAAACTGGGAAAGAAACTGACATTGCCAGATCCTCGGTTTTATTGGTGATTATGAACAAAGAACTTTGGGGTGTTAGAGAGTGTCAGTGTTTAGAGATCTTCGTAATCAAGAGATAATATTCATCTCAGCATTTCTAAAATCCAAAGACTCTTTGTTAGCTGTATTTTCTTCATTGAAAGCATGTGATTTAATTAAAATAGGGATGGACTTCTCAAGTTACTCTAGTTCGTTTTATTAAAAGGAAAAATATACGGGAAGAGAGTGTCATTCTTCTTTTAGAATGAGACTTTGCTCCTAAACTGTTTAGTAAGGATACTGTACATATTTAGTGTGTGTCTAACCTTGTTGTTTTTTTCAGGAACAATTGGATCTCCTATCAAGCTGTTAGGCTTTTCAGCTAGATAGATAGTGGGGTTGTGGCAGTCATAATGTGATTTTGTTTGCGGATGTGAACATGTTGTTTTATAAATGTTGAAACTGTATTATCTCTATACTGTCTTTTCTTTTTCCTTGCCTTTAGTCAAGTTTTAAGTTCAAATACCTACTCTCAGGCTTGGGAGTTATTTTGACAGACGTTGAGGACAACGTCTATTGTAGTGGGGGGAGTATGTAGCGCTGGTAGATTTTCAATCTACTGTTGATAGGTAAATTTAGTGGGTTATCTGTTCATACATAGTCAGATTTGCCTCTGTTCCAGCTTGGCTGAGTTGCATGTAGTTTCACACTGTGCCTGTGGGTGTCGTTGTCGCCATGGGTCGGTGTTGGAAAGGCAACACGCTGAAGCGTATGAGTGCTCCTCTGTCCCGGAGATAACTCGGTGGAGGTGGTCCTCCGAGTTGCATTCTGGGGGAGGGTATTTATGGGACAGACGCCATGTTTTGGTTTTGTTTCGTTCCACCTGCTGGCCCTCCTGGCCGACAGGTATGTGCTAGGAGTACTACCTCGTGGTCCTCCGTCCAGGAGGCCCACGTAGCTGCAGCGTGTGGGTGGCCCAGAAGCCTGTCTGGGGCCTACCACAGCGGCAGAGGAATGGTCCTGGACTGTCTGTCCTAGAGGGAAGAAGCTGGACAACTGAGAAGATCCCAGGGGAGGACCCGTCATGGAAGGATCATGCAGAGTGCTGGTCTGGAGAGGGGCCTGGTGACTCAGTTGGAGGACGTATCCAAAAGTAACCCTACCGCATAGTACTGCCGGGTTGGCTTAAAGGTTCTAGTGCTGTGTTTGCTATCCATCATAAACCATTACATCCTGTGGCAGAGGATCGTACGGGTTTTGTTCCAATCAAGTCTGTGGCAGAGACTTTTGTTCGTGCTGCGTACTGGCTGCTAGGTTATTGAGAGAAACCTATCCAGGCGGGCAAATATTTAACTGTAAAGAGAGAGTACATTCATCCACAAACTCTCAATTCCTAATGCTACACTAAGAAAAGGTATTTGAACTTCCCTGCAACTCTCCTTCTACCTCTTTCCTGCTATTTACTTCAATTTATGTTTATTAAAGCATTGGAAAAGATACCCAAGTGTCCGGTGCTTACATTGTCCGGTGTTAAACTCAACGGGACCCTAGACCCGGTTCTGGTGAAATAGAGGTAACAGTAACAGCCCGCTTTAAACCAGCAGCTCCACCATGAGTAATTGCTACACTAACATGCGGTGGTGTTTGTGTGGGTGCCTAACACACATTCATACATATTAGGGCCAATTTAGACAGGATCTGATTTACAGCAAGTTATTAGATTGTGGGAGGAAACCTGGAGTACCTGGACGAAACCCACGCAGGCACAGGGAGAACATGCAAACTCCAGACAGATGGTATCACGGGCAGGATTTGAACCAGCGACCCTTTTTGCTGCTAGGTGAAAGTGCTAACCACTACACCACTGTGCTGCACAAATATGTAACTATAGATGTAAGTTCTTGTGAACAATTGTGAAAATACAAGTGGGTCATGGCACATCTACATTCCAAATCTGGCACTTAAGATGGTCATGCACTATGCAATCTGATTGTCCAATCTCTGTACAACTTGATACTACTGCAAAATAGGTAATAGTAATACGCACTTGAACAATTAATTCAAATTTTTGGAAATCAAACAGGCTCTTGCCTAATCTAATTTGTCTATTTTTTTTAAGCTTGCAGTGTATGGTCACCTTTAAAGATCAAGATCTGAAAATATTATTTTTTTGGGTTTAGAAACACTTTTCTGTTCTTTGTAAGGTATTGAAATCTTTGTGTAAAAATAAAAAATAAAAACATTTCAAAGATATATTAGAAGTAATAGGAATGAGATTAACATCAAAAGGGTTAATTAAGTGAGAACAACTACTAATTGCCTAACAAGACACACCAATGAGATGGGCGTGCGCTATTATTATTATATAATATTATCAATGAGAAAACAACAGTTACCCTGCCACCAGTTGCTGTTTACATATTTATTGTCTGTGTGCGCCCGTTCACACGCCCAATCAATGATTTATCTGGCGCACCAAATAAAGAATGAACCGGCGCAATGCACTGTTCTTAGTAAATCATCCCCATTGTGTTGTGTCAGGAGGATCCGTTTGTTGAGGATACTGTTGAATAGTTTCCCTAGTGTGCTGCTGACACATATCCCCCTGTAGTTGGCTGGATCATACTGGTCTCCACTCTTATGGATGGGTGTTATGAGTCCTTGGTTCCATACTGTAGGGTAGTAACCAGCACTCAGGACCAGATTGAACACTTTGCATATTGCAAAGCCGTGGGAAGCCGTGTTTAATCATCTCTGGCAGGATTCCATCCACCCCACTGGAATTTTTAGTTTGCAGGTGTTGTATTTTCTCCCTAATTTCTTGTGGCGTAACGGGTACATCTAGGGGGTTCTGGAAGTCCTCAATTTTTTCCTCCATATCATTTAGTCTTTTGATGATGTCTTTTTGTTCTACAGTTGGAGCCTCTGGAATATCTTTGTGGAGGTTCTTAAAGTAGTTGAGCCAGATGTCGCCATTTTGGATGTGGAGGTTGTTTTTCCTGGGTGCAATATTCTTCCATATTTACCAGAAAGAATTTTCCTGAAGTGTCTCTTCCAACTGTTGTAAGTTTTTGGAGATGAACTTTTGCTTCTTCTTTTTAAGGGTTTGTTTGTATCTTTTCTGTAGGGTGCCATGGGCTAGCCTTAGGTCAGTGTTGTCAGGGTCTCTGTGTTTGTTATTGGAGACTGTCCATAAGGTCTTCCTAATGCTTTACATTCTGTGTTGAACCATTTATTGGATTGTTTGTTGGATTGTTTTGTGTAGTTGGCTTTTCTCAGCTGGGCTGTTTCTGCAATGTTGTGTAGTATTTTATAGAAATCCTTTGATGCCTGGTTCACACCTCGTGAGCTTATCTCATTGGCGTTGTTTTGGAATTTTTCAAGCTGTTTTTCAAGCTGTTTTTAATGTCAGGTACAGTTACCTCTCTGTATTTTGTGGTAGACTGTTTGAACCATTTAAATAATGGTGGCAGGTTGCAGAGAGAGGCTCGGTGGAGTTTTGGTGATGGTTTGTTAGAAGATTTAATGTATAGCAGTAGTTGGTTGTGGTCTGACAGGTGTGTTTGTGAGGTGATTGTAAAACCATTGTGTCGGGGCTGGGCTCAGCCCTTGCTTCTATGAGCTGGCTGCTCAGCTGTTGGCTAATTGCCAGCTCCTATCTCTCCAAAGTTACTCACGTGTTGATGATATGCTGCTCGTCAGTCCTGCTTACTTAAAGCGGGGTTCCACCCAAATTTTGAACAATATCTGTATGTATTCTCTTCCTTGCCTAGATGCTGACATGCCATTTAAAAAAATTTAAATCGCCGTAATTACCTTTTATTTTTCTATTCTTCTTTGCATTTCCTGGTTCTCCTCCCGTGGGAGTAGGCGTGTTTCTAGCCTCTCCCTGACTCCTGGGAGCTAGTCTCAGGCTTCCCAGGATGCCACTGAGCATGTGCGGGAACGAGCAGTGAATGCTGGGAGCACAGCATTCACCACATCCAGGAAATAAATGCTTGTGGGCTTCAAATGCCCACAATGAAGATGGAAACCGCCTGCAGTGAATAATATAAGTTATTCTTTCCGACGAAATCTGACACAGGCGGACATATTACACACAATACGTGAGTATGTAATGCTGAGAAGAAAAGTTTGTGAATGAACTCAAAAAAAAAAAAAACGATAGATAGGTGGACCCCCGCTTTAAGCCGTCCAGTCCAGATGATCTCTGCCTTCGCCTTGGTCAACATCACAGATACTTTCTCCTGTGCTCCTGTTAAAGTCTTGCTTGGCTGGCATTCCTTCTGGCCCCAGATCCTGCTTGCTGTTCCACTATGCTGATTCCTGACTTCCTGGCTTGTCTGACTATCCATTCCGGTTACCGAACTTTGGCTATGTTTTGACTACGTTTGTTCTATTTACATTTATTATTAAATAAGTGTGATTTAACTGTACTTCTGTCTCGGTCTGATTCATGGTTTCTGACAGTAGGCGAAGGCCATAAATTCAGAAGATGCAGTTAATCCACTTGTTGGTAATATTTTTTCCATATTGGATGACCGGGATCACCGCATGGATCAGTTTGCCATGGCGTTAGACACTCCTGAGTTGCACAACTCACCTGGAATCTGCCACTGTGGCTGCTCCGGTAGAACCTGTGTTGCAGGCCAACCCTGCTGTTGCCCCAGTCTCTGTGCAGGTACCTGCCTCGAGTATTACCTCTACAAGAGGTATGTTTGGTTTCGCTCCGCTTTCCCAGCTTTTTGGGGCGATCCAGTTCAATGCAGAGGGTTTCTCAACCAGGTTGAGATATGCTTTGAGATTCTGCCCCAGATAACATCAAAGATAAGATAGCAGCCCGAGACATACCCACTGAGCTGGAGAGGTTGATCTCATTTGCCATGCTTATTGACTCCAGACTCTGAGAGAGACCTTCATTTAAGGAGTGCTTGTGGAAGTCTCTTGTACCTTTTGGCTCCAAGCTTTGCAGTCCCACCCTTGCCTCCCTCACCTCCCATGCCTCCTGGTACCAAGTCTGCCAGTAAAGGTGAACCCATGCACTTGGGCTTCACACATCTCGATTCTGCTGCCGCTTCATGCCACTCCACTTGCCATTGAGGCTATTGATGGGAAACCTCTACAGCCTGCCCATGTGACTTATGAGACTGCTCCATTGACCATGGCCGTAGGAGCTCTTCACCATGAGATAAACCAATTCCAAGTTATTTCCTCACCTAAGTTTCCTCTGGTTATTGGTTATCCTTGGTTACAGAGGCACAACCCCTCTTTTGATTGTATCCGTGCTGAGGTTCTCTCCTGGTCACAACAATGCAGTAAGACATGTTTCCAGAAGGTAGCCAAGGTCCTGTGCACCTCTTCACTCTCCTCTCTGCCAGTGTCTCGCTGAGAAAGTTCCCTCGGCGGATAAGGACCCCCCTGTACTGCTATCAGCATCCGGAGATAGCCAAAGCTCAAAATCCTTAATCAGCTGTACACAGTGCCTGCGCCCTAGGTCCAGGTTCCTTCCCCACCATCCAAGTGGACCTAGAGGTGGAATAAAAAAGAGCCGAGCGAAGCGAGGCCGTGCCTGAAGTATGGCGAGCGAAGCGAGCCCGCGAGGTGCCCTCTTACAGGCGCCGTGTACAGCTGATTTTTACCTATTCACCTTCGGCTATTTCCGCCGGATCCTACTGCGCAGGCGCAGTGCCTGCGCAGTAGAGGGGGGTCCTTATCCGCCGAGCGGAACTTTCTCGGCAGAACACTGGCAGAGTACCGCGATTTTAGCAATGTCTTTGAGAAAGGTCAAGATGGTAGTTTGCCTCCACACCGGTCATATGATTGCTCAATAGACCTTCAACTTGGTGCCATATCCCCTTGTGGCCGGATTTACCCTTTGTCGGTCTTGGAGCATAGGGCCATGGAGGAATACAGTGCAAATGCACTTTCTTGAGGTTTCATCCTCAAATTCTCATCTCCTCCTGCTGGTGCTGGTTTCTTCTTTGTAAAGAAGAAGAGTGGTGAACTGAGACCTTATTGATTATAGGCGTCTCAATCGTTTCACAATTAAGAATGCTTATCCGATTCTGTTGATTACGGAGTTATTTGACCGCCTCAAGGGAGCAACGGTTTTCACGAAGTTTGATTTGAGAGGCGCATACAATCTTGTGAGGATTAAGGAGGGCGATGAGTGGAAAACTGTGTTTTAATACCAGAACAGGTCATTCTGAGTACCTCGTAATGCCATTTGGCCTTTGTAATGCTCCAGTAGTTTTCCAGGAGAGCTACTACACAGATGTCTGTCGTGTGCTTCAGAAACTGAGAGAACAATCTCTATTATAAATTGGAGAAGTGCGAATTCCACCGTGAACAGGTTAAATTCCTGAGTTATGTAATTTCCACTGCTAGTTTTTCGATGGACCCAGAGAAACTTTCAGCAGTCCAACAGTGGCCCCGACCCGTGGGTTTACATCCTCTGCAGCATTTTCTTGTCAAACAAACACTATAGTTTGCCTAGGTTAAAAAAGATTTGTGATATTTATGTCAAAAATTTACAAATCACAAATTGTGATTAGTCACGAGTGTTAGTTTCTACATCTTATGAACCAATATCTGTAGTGGTGCAGATACTTGCCATAGATTTCCACCTGGTCTGAACAGCCCAGAAGTGCACATTATGCTGACACACTCTGATAAGCATCTGTATAGATACTTACCAGAGGCACACTGAGCTGGGAGAACCTGTTTCCTCCCTTCACTCTACCTACCTTTAGTTTTCAGCAGGTGGTCACCACAGCATCCACTGGGAATATTGTGTTTGGTTTGTGCCATGAAGCCTCACACACCGCAGCTTTTCTCTTTGCTGTAATTTGTGATCAACTAGTAAGCAGCTGATTAGAAATTAGAGACTGAATAGTTCATGAGTCAGGGTGGACTCCAATCTTAGTGGAGGTTTTGAGTGTTTGTTACCATGTTATAGCTATTGGAACGCTGACATGGTCCCTGAAAACGTTCAGCTTTTGTTGAGTAGAAAGCTAAGAATGCCAGTCCATAGAGGTTGGTCTGCGTATAATTTTTTGGTCACAATAGAGGAGACTATCAGAAGTTGAAAACCAACACATTTTGGGGATTACACGTGATTCCACTTAATTGGGGATAAAATATAAAAAAACAAACTTTGATATGTGATTTTCTTTGTCGTACAAATGTATTTTTGTATAAATTCCATAAATATTACAAAAAAATACAGAATATCATGGAGAATAAGGAAAATTGTTATCCATACTTACCGTAATTTTCCTTTTCTGAATCCTCCCCATGTCAGCCTACTATGGGTCAGCTCCACTCTGTCTGACCCCTCCAGGACCACCTCTTTCTTAGCCCATAAAGGGCGGCTGTCTGCCCACACCAGTGTTCAAAAATACCCCGGCTGACATGGGGAGGATCAAGGAAAGGAAAATTATGGTAAGTATGGATAACAATTTTCCTTATTCCTGGAACTCCCCATGTCAGTCTACTATTGGATGTACTAAGCAATATTAACAAGGGAGGGAAGACAAAAAAAAGCAATACCCTCAATGCAATGCTACTCAGATTTTTTTAATGGGCAACAGATGCCGTAATAACCGTAGAGCCAAATGTTTCCTCAGGCGGACAAGCCACATTAAGCCTGTAATGCCTAATAAAAAGTGTTGCTTGCTGCTCTGCAAACTACCCCAGGGGCGACCTTCGCATATGCTGCCCAGGATGCTGCCATACCCCTCATCTAATGTGCTTTGATCTTTGAAGGTGGAGCAAGGCCCAGCGTTCTGTATGCAATATGCCTGGTCTTGACAATCCAAGAAGACAGAACTCTAGATGTTGCTGGCATACCCTCATAAAGCCCCATTGGGAAAACCTACAGCTGATCTTGTTTTCAAAAGCTTTTAGTCCATTTCAGGTAGGTTGATACTGCAGAGACCAGGTCTAACCTACTCCACTCATCTTCAGCTGTATCCGTCGGAAAAGCTGGGAGAATGATCCCCCAGTTCATGCGATATTATGTGGCCACCTTAGGTAGAAAGCTCGGTACCGGCCTACGGACTATCTTGTCTGGGAGCACCAAACAATATGGTTCTTTAGATGAGAAGGCGCACAACTCGAAGACTCTTCTGGCCAAGGCAATGGCTAGTAAAAAACAAAAACAAAAAACTGTTAAAAGAAATAATGAACAAGAGAAAGCTTGATCAAACGGAGGAACTGGCAAGGTTCTCGAGACTAGTGTTAAGTCCCATTTTGGAAAAAAACTATTTAAATGGAGGTCTGATTTCTATGGCTGCCACTTAAAATCAGATCACCAACGGATGTAGAGTACATCTTGTACATGACATAGCCAACAAGGTGGGGATTTGACCCTTCAGGGAATTATAGGCTAACCCTTTATCGAGACTACTCTGCAGAAACTCCAAAATGTTTGATACTGAAGGAGATCCAAGGTCCCAATCCCTTTCTGTAGTATTCCAGATCCGGTGATAGGTTACATTCATGGACCTCTTACGAGCCTGTAATAATGTCTCCACTACACAGCCTGAGAGATCCAAGCCAGTTAAAGCCCCCCTCTCACTTCCAAGTCATTAACTTCAACCTCCTGGGGTTCGGGTGTCAGGCCCCACTCTGCAGAAGGAGATTCTGACAAGGAGGCAGTGAGATTGCTGAGCCCAACCTTATCCTCCAAGCCAGAGGGAACCACGACTTCCTGAGTCAGTAAGGTAGGACTACTATTGCTGTGACCCTTTCTCGCTGAATCCTCAGCAGGATTGAGAGCCAATGGAAGCGGCGGGAACACATACACCAAGGGGAAGTTCCAAGGCCTGGACAGAGCACCCTGACCCAACGCCTGTGGATGCCAAGTCCGGGATAAGAAGCAAGGAAGTTGACAATTCTCCTCCGATGCCATAAGATCTATCAAAGGTGTCCCCTAGACCCTGAAGATCTTGCGTAGGTACTTGGGGTTGAAGCCCCATTCATTGTGATCCCCAAAGCTTCGACTCAATTGATCTGCTAAAACATTCCCGGGCCCCCGGTAGATAAGATGCTGTAAGAGAGCCGAGATTCTTCTTCTGCCCATAGGAAGATTTGACATGACGACTACAATTCAGGCATCCTGTATTTTGTCCGCCCAAACCCCCCCGAATTGGGCTAGTCTTGCTCCTACTTGAGAGGGTTGAGTGGAGACTAGGTCAGAAGGACTTATTTGAAGCCTTAGGAGCTTCGTCGGCCCTGGGCCTGGAAGGCTTCTGGAAGGTTGAACCGGCTCCCTTACACTTACTGAAAAAAATTGCCTACTAGGTCTGTAAGCACTGGCCTCTCTGAATCCTTCTTTGGATCTCTTGTTAAACCGAAAGGGTTTCTGCAGGATTAGGCCAGATTTGCCGCCGGAAACCCATTGAATTGCTGATTCTAAAGTCTTCCTGAAGAGCAGCTTCCGTTGAATGGAACCGAACATAGACTGTGCTTAGGAGCCTTAATGGCCAACCAAATGCTTCAACCAGAAGGCTCTGCGGGCTGTGATGGAATGAGCCATTATCTTTCTTTAAAACAAAAAATAAATAAATAAAATAAATAAATACAATTAAAATAAACTTCTCCATCCAAATCTTCAGTGTTAAGGTAGCTAGGCAGGCAGGCACAATTCCCCAGACCTATAAGGCACAGGATAATATAAACACTTTGACAGACAACTAACACAGCAGTAAGCAATGAGAGTCCTGGAAGGAGGCTTACCAGAGCAGAGCAGTGCAGCATATTGATCAGCTGGAGGCTGCGATTAGAGCAGTAGAGCTGCGATGAGTCCTCCTGCACACAGAGGGGCTCAGAGAGTGCCCTGGCCCACCCCTACAGTACAGAGCCTGCTGCAAATCAGCAATGAGCATTCTGGTGTTTGCTAGGCAACCCAAAGAGGAAGCTGCCTCTGACCTCACCTGCCCAACTCTGAGCTTTCTGAAAGGAATACACATGGAGGCAGTGAACTACAAGTCCCAGCGAGTCAAACCACAGCCTGAACACACAAAAACATGGAAGGAGAGAGTGCCAGCACTCGCCTAACGAAGGTATATACAGTTATTTATACTGCCAGTGACCTTTGCCAGTAATACACAGTCATTTATACGGCACCTTATTATCCCAGGACCATGGGAACCCACCTCCCCAGGAGATTTACAGCCTATATGGGGGGGGGGGTCTTCTGAAATGGGAGAGGCTGAACCCAAGCAGGATTGATGGTGGATGGAGAAAAAAATAAAATAAAGATAATAATAGTCTTTAAAAGGCGTCCGGAGCGAGGACGAAAAAAGAACACTGGTGTGGGCAGACAGCCACCCTTTATGGGCTAAGAAAGAGGTGATCCTGGAGGGGTCAGAGAGGGCGGAGCTGACCCATAGTAGGCTGACATGGGGAGGTCCAGGAAAAATAGTTTATGATTGGCACAATGTATAAGGATACTTACTGATATAGGATAATAAGAAACTTCTATAGGTTAAAAAGCATGTACTGTAAGATATATAAAGTGTAACTGTAGGTATAAAACTTATGTAAAAAAAAATATGCATAAGAGATCATTCTGAAGGTTTAAACACATTTAGGATTTCAAGATAGATTTGTTTTTCTTGAGCACAGAAAGCAGATTCCAAAAGTAACTAGATTTGGATAGGCACATAGAAATTGTAAATCCATCTTTTGTGCAGCCCTTATATAAATCAGCAATGTGCAGTTTATTTTTTCTATGTGGAAGCTGCATTTCCCCACAGTCAGCAGTTTTCCCACAGATTTACATTTACTTCTCCTCTCTGCCCCCACCTTAGTCATACTACAAGCACTCAAGACAGCCCAGCACATTAGCTTTCTGAGCAAAGAATATAAGTAGAAACAAAACACATCAGCCCCCTATAGCTTGTTATCCTGTAAAATGAGTTCAGACACAATGGCTGCACACAGTGAAATGTCACATACAAATCACTGCATCTTTTCTCTGTCTTCTGTGACAAATAGTCATCACTTCAACATTTGTCAAATGTTTTCTTTCTTTTCTGTTATCCTCTCCATTCTCTGGAATGGCTCTCGCTACGACCTCCATATACTCTCCCTACCTGTACAGCTGATTAGAATATCCCCTAACTCTGGGTATGTAGGAGTATGTGACCTACTCTCCAGTTTTGTGGCCAGTCCTAGGCAATAGCAAGGCCTGAGCACTGTCACATGACCAGGGGAGTGACATCACCAATTGCCTGGGTCACTGACACAGATCTCAGTGCTGGCTGTGAATGAGCAAAGGGCTGCAAAGGAGCATAGGAAAGGAGATTAGGATAGGGACAGGGATGCCCTTTAGAGAGACACTGTCATCTTGCCCTACGTGTGTGCATCACTGTCCTCAGAAGATTATGCAATTCGAACAGGGTAGTTGTACAAACTTTCACACCCATCTTGCCCGACCATCAACATCTGTCTTGATTTCATGGTGCTTGCAATAAGCTGACAGAGTTAACTGTGTGGCTTTAACTGCTTAGGTATGTTCCTTACACTCATTAGAACTGAGAAACCTTTTTACCTATTTTGATAGCAAAACATCTTCTACATTATAGAGCAATTGTTGTGATGAACCTTATGGAGATGTGTTATAATGTAAGGGGGGTTTGCGGTCCTAGAGGCTGTTCTCTGGCAACTGTGGGGTCTTACTGGACCCTCAGAGGAGTTTACTAAAGTTCTAAAGGATGGGAGCACAACACAAGATTATATAGTCCTCTAAAATATTTAATTTTTAAACTTGTTGAAAGTGGATAACTACTACTAGATACTACATAGATAAATCAGATTATTTAAAGCTTTGTCCCACCTCTTCATCCCATGCCTCTCTATTGGTCACTAAAAGATTAACACAGAACCAGGGGTGGTAGGGACCACTCTTAACCTTTATGGGAACAGCTGATGTTTGCATTCAACTTCAGCTGCCTTATAGGTCTTGATCTACCAATAGTTTTGAACCAGACGTGGTAATGACCAGTCTTAAAATGGAACTAACTCTAAACCTACTCCCACCCCCATTCTAAGCTTAATCTATTGCTATACTTACCTATTTTGATGCCACTCCAGTCTGGTCCCAGTCTAAGCTGTCGACAGTGGCTTCAGGGAGGCAGCCGACAATGGATGATCTAATGTAAGTCTATGGGTGACGTCACTTCTCAGGAATTTCCCAGCCATTGTCAGCTTTTTGCTGCACATAGAAGGCGCCGCTGGAGACTGGTCTGGAGCGGCTTCAGAATAGGTAAGTAGATTAAATTAGAGTTAGTTAGGATTTGTATTTACTTCCACTGTAACCTTTATGAGAACAACTGAGATTTGCATTCAACTTCAGCTGCCTTGTACGTCTAATTTTGAGATGTAGTTTTCACTTTTCTGCTTGTACATTTCTTCATCATATGCTCAAATAAGGGGCTTTACTAGCATTGGGCACCTAGGTCATGTGGCCTGCATCTCTTAGATGGTGCCCTGCATGCCATGGTTGCCCACCCACCATGTTTATTTGTATACTGTCGCTGCATGAGTAAGTCCAAACAGCGAGTGTGCTGTGTGCCAAGTGTGCTTTAGAAAAAAAAAAAAAGGCCACACTCTCCTAATAGAGCCATGCTCACTGCTGTAAAATCATAAGGTTAGATTTACTGTACTAAACAAAACAATAGTGCCACAACTGCCTCACTGTACTGTCCCACCTCAGAATCTAAGGGCACTGCAGGAAACAGATTCAGGTACTTATATTAGTTCTATTTAAAAATGTACTAGTAAAATTGTGCCTGTTCAATATCGGACAAGTTTGAGGATATTACTGACAAAAAGTCATCTTAGAAATGGGTTTTAGCGGGCAGGTAGTGAAGGAAAATCTTGAACATGCGGCAGCCTGTGTTTGAAAGCAGTGTGGAGGTTATGACACAACTAGTATGTGCAGGCAAGGACGGGACAAGGTGCAGTGGCGGCTGGTGCTAAAAATTTTGGGGGGGGGGCGCAAACAAACTGAAAAAAATGTGAAAAAAAAAAAACCATCAAACGCTGCCACTGTGCCCATCAAACGCTGCCACTGTGCCCATCAAACGCAGCGACTGTGCTATCAATTACAGCCAGTGTGCCCATCAAATGCTGCCACTGTGCCAAATGCTGCCAGTGTGGCAAATTCTCCATACCCCCCCCCCCTCACTTGCCCACAATAGGACCTACAGATAGATAGACACTGGGTGGGAGAGATAGACAGACAGATAGATATTGGGTGGGAGGGGGAGAATGAGTGAGATAGATAGATAGATATCACCAGGGACCATGCCTGGCTGGGCAAAGCTATAGATGTAAAAAAATATATATATTCAGCAAAGACCTGTAAGACCCTTTTCACACTGGAGTGGTTTGCAGGCGCTATTGCGCTAAAAATTGCACCTGCAAACCGACTCGAAACAGCCGCTGCTGTCCTTCCAGTGTAAAAGCCACTGGAGCAGTGCGCTGGCAGGAAAAAAAGTCCTGCTAGCAGCATCTTCAGCGCGGTGAAGGAGCGAAGTGTATACACCGCTCCTTCACCGCTCCTGCCCATTGAAATCAATGGGACAGCGCAGCAATACCGCCGGCAAAGCGCCTCTGCAGAGGCGCTTTGCGGTGGTTTTTAAACCTTTCTCGGCCGCTAGCGAGGGGTAAAACCGCCCTGCTAGCGGGCAAATACCGCCGCTAAAACGACGGTAAAGCGCCGCTAATAATAGCGGCGCTTTACTGCCGATTCCGCCCCAGTGTGAAAGGGGCCTAACATTAACTAGATAAAATGAATTAAATACACATACCTCAATACAAATTCAAAGCATAACAGTGCAAAACCAATCAATAATAAATAGTTAAAAAGGCAATTTCTCCAAGAAAGTTCACAATTGCAGGAATCGAAAGGATGTCTGCCACTGTGAGGATGTATATCCAAACAGGCATGCAAGTGTGAGAGTGAGACAAGCACCTCCACCTAAGACATTAGCAAAGAAGGTGAGCAGCTGCTAATGTCTTTGGTGGAGGTGCTTGTCTCACTCTCACACTTGCATATTAGATAGACAGACAGACACTGCGGGGGGGAGGGGGAGATAGATAGACAGTTGATGAGGACTTACATATATCCGAGGCTCCGTCCTGTGCAGGCTGCAGTCCGTGGCTAATGACAGCTGTCCTGTCACCTCCTCTGCCTCCTTGCTTTCATACACTGGCTGGCTGGGTAGGATGTTTTCTTCTCGGTGTGACTGTGTAGTCACACGGCAGTAGAGGAGTCCGCTCCCCATGCTTCCTTCCTCTGCTCGGGCGCACTGGGAGATGAAAGCGGAAGTGACATCAGAACTGGACTGTCACGCAACGCACCGGCCATTCTAATGCATACAATATGCATAGGAATGTGGAAGCATCTTGGCGCAATGGATCGCGCTACAAGGCGGGTTAAAAGCCCACAAATAAAGCGCCGCATCTGCAATCTCGTGATTGCATAGACGTGGCGCTTCCCATACTGCACTGCGTCCGACACAGTGCACTTGACTTAAGGACCTTTTTTTCGATTTTCTTTTTAAAGGGACAGTTTTAAAAAATTTTTTGTTTTCATTTTTTTTTTTGGTGATTACAGGAGGGGAGGGGAGGGCGCCCGGGCACCCCCTATGGACGGGCCGCCACTGACAAGGTGTGAGCAGAAGGGACACATGCCCTGGGCACAGAGGCGCTATGTTGAGAGGGGGCAGTGACAGCTGATGAGCGCTCCTCTCTCCAACTACCTGAATGACAGGACTGACATTGCCATCACTCCTGTCATTCAGAAAAGAGCACAGTGTAGGGCTGCATCGGCTTCTGAAGAGTGGATTCTGCTCTGTCCTCCCTCCAGCTTCTGGACTAGAATTTCCTTCACTTACCTCCCACCAGCAGTTTCTGTCTGGTGCAGGACTGCAGGAACAAGCTGCCTCTTTGCTGCTTACAGTGTGGGCTGGATGGGGATGCGGCCAGAGTTGTAGATCTTGCCCACCCAACTGAAAGAGGGAGATGTGAGCTCCGAAAATGGATCGGGTTTTTTAACCGCTTTAGCCCCCTTCCTGACCAGAGCACTTTTTGCGATTCGGTACTGCGTCGCTTTAACTGACAATTGGGCGGCCGTGCGACATTACACCATAACAAAATTGACGTCTTTTTTTTCCCACAAATAGAGCTTTCTTTTGGTGGTATTTGATCACCTCTGCAGTTTTAATTTTTTGCGCTACAAACAAAAAAGGAGCGACAATTTTGAAAAAAAAAGCAAATTTTTTTACTTTTTGCTGTAATAAATATCCCCCAAAAATATATAAAAAAAATAATTTTTTCCTCAGTTTAGGCCGCTATGTATCCTTCTACATATTTTTGGTAAAAAAAAAAAAAAATCGCAATAAGCGTATATTGATTGGTTTACGCAAAAGCTATAGCGTATACAAAATAGGGGATAGTTTTATGGCATTTTTATTATTATTTTTTTTTTATTAGTAATGGCGGCAATTTGCATTTTTTATCATGACTGAGACATTATGGCAAACACATCGGAAACTTTTGACACTATTTTGGGACCATTGTCATTTATACAGCGATCAGTGCTATAAAAATGCACTGATTACTGAGTACTGACAGGGAAGGGGTTAAACACTAGGGGGCGATCAAAGGGTTAAATGTGTCCTAGGGAGTGATTCTAACTGGGGGGGTGGGCTACCACTGACATGACAGCAATCACTGCTCCCGATGACAGGGATCAGTGATCTCTGTCATGTCACTAGGCAGAACGGGGAAATGCCTTGTTTACATAGGCATCTCCCCGTTCTGTGGCTCCATGACATGATCGCCGGGACACCGGCAGACATCGAGTCCGCGGGTCTTGCAGGCACGGTCACGGCGCCTGCTAGCCCGCCAATTAAAGGGGCTGTACAGGTACGCCCATTTGCCCACCGCTGCCATTGTGCCAACGTATATTGGCGTGCAGCGGCCGGCAAGTGGTTAATGCATCCACTGACTTCAATGCTGGGGGTTATTCTTGCGTCTGGGGAAGGGGGGATGCAATTTGGCATTTTCGCCCTGGGCACTGCTTGACCTTGTCCCAACACTGTGTGCAGGAGAGAGGAAGTTCTGTATGTGCAGCGGAGGAGTGTAAATGACCCAACACAGGACAGCATGTGCAGGAGAGGAGTGGTGGAAGGTTTTAAAATGGGGAGTATGTACAGGAAAGGCATGTAGATAGTTTGACACAAGGCAGTATATGCAGGAAGGAATTGTGGAGGCTGTGACTGCAGGCAGTAGGTGCAGGAGTGGAGTTCTGAAGGTATGACAGTGGTCAGTAATTTAAGAAGAGGAGAGCAAGTGGCAGTATGTGCCAGAGAGCAATGCAGAGGGTATGACCGCAATCCGTATGTGCAAGAATGGAGTTTAGAAGGTAAATTAGCAAGCAATGTGTGAGATGAATGCAGAGGGCATGACAGTGTCCAGTATGTGTAATAGAGGAGTGAAAAAGAGATGCTCACAGTGTGCATTAAAATTAGACTAACAGATTTTAGTACAGGAGGGGAGTCTGTGCAACTGTGCAGAATGAAGGTAATGCTGGAGTTCAGCAGTGATTGTAATAGTTTATTTTTTAATTTAAAAAAATAAATAAAAAACATGTCATACCTGCTCTGTGCAATGCCTTTGAACAGAGCAGCCCAATTCTCCTTTCTGGGGTCCCTCGCCAGAACTCCTGGCTCCTCCTCCCCTTCCAAGTGTCCCCATAGCAAGTCACTGTTTACTTTCCTGCACGTCTGTTTTGGTGCTTTGTAGGCCAACATTTTTAAAGAGTACCATCACACAATTGAATAGCCACTTTAAAAGAAAAACTCCAATTTTTTTTTGGCATTCTCACTTGCACTTGCACGTAATGCTTGAGCCACACCCATACACACATGTTGATGGACTACTTTTTGGAATAAACAACCTAAAATTTCCTTGGAATGCCCATGGTCAGTGGCCTGCATGCAGAAAAGGGGGTTTGAGGTAGGTCCATCCTGGGTGAAGTTGTACCACCCTCTAGTGTGCTAAAATGCGTTTTTTGTTAGTGTGGGAATATCGTTTAGGCTTAGCCAGGAGAGAAACCTGTGTTTTTTCTGGGCCAGGGTAAGTGATTCAGGGAGGGCTGGATGACTCACAGATAGCATCTCTAATGCCGTGTACACACCGGCGGACTTTTCAACCGGACTGGTCCGACGGAATGAATCCTTCGGACAATTCGACCATGTGTGGGCTTCATCGGACCTTCAGCTGACTTTTTCTGTCGAAAATCCGCCAGACCCAGTTCCTATCGCGAAATCCGCTCGTCTGTATGCTAGTCCGACGGACGAAAACCGACGCTAGGGCAGCTATTGGCTAATGGATATGAACTTCCTTATTTTAGTCCGGTCGTAAGTCATTACATACGAATCCGTCGGACTTTGGTGTGATCGTGTGTAGGCAAGTCCGTTCATTAGAGAGTCTGTTGAAAGTGCATCAGAAAGACCATCGGACCTTTGATGCCAAAAAGTCCGCCCGTGTGTACACGGCATTAGACCTCTCCCTACTTCTGGAACTGGCTGGAAACCTCCAGAAGAATGGGAGTGGAGGTGAGGAAGGGCCGTCTCGAGTATTCTGAGGGCCCTGACCAATCCCCAACAGATGGGCTGGCAGGGGTAAGGCCCCCTCAGATACTATGGGTAAGCCCAGCTGGGGAAGTGGAGTTCAGATGGAAGCTGGAGATGAAGTGTTAGGCTGTCGGTGGCCCTTGAGAGGGGTGACCCCGGGTCTGGGCTCGGGTGTGGAAGGGAGGCTCTTCACGACACAGGGGTGTCCTGACCAGAGGCACGGGAGCAGGAGAACACTGCCGGACAAATCTCCAGGGAGGAAGACAGCCAGGTGGGCTGGTGAGTGTTACAGTGGGGAGAGAACAAAGAGGAATGCCTGAGAGGACTGGAAGAGAGCAGTCTGAGATGGATGCAGAGTCAGTCTGGGAGGACTGTGGAAATTAAACCAAGAGGGCTGGAGAAAGGGACAGCTGCAGCCAGGTGGGCTGGCAGTGCCTGAAAAGGTGGTGCTGGGATCAGTAGCCATAGGAGGACAAATGGGCACTGGGATTTTGCTACACAAACAAGAGGCCCTCCGTCCCTGCCTGTAAAGGGCTTTTGCTACCTGCGACTTTTTTTTTTTTTGTTTTCAAAAAGTTTTTATTTTAGAACAAAAGTAAAACAAATATAAATCAAAGATAGACAGAGCCATAAATGCAGGGATCAAAAATTATATGCCAAGACTAGATACATACATTTGCTCCTGAGTAAACTTATCTATTATAATAGACAATATAGACTGAAAGTCTAGACTAAGTCCAATGGAAAAATATGGCTAGAAATTAAATTGAGAAGAAAATAAAACATCTAAATAAGGAAAAATAAGGTAAAATAAAAGGAGAAAAGAAATATAAGAACCGTCAAGTTTGGAGCCTAAATTAGAAACCAAGGGTTCCAAATAGCATCATATTGAGGGATAGTGTCGTGCAAGGTGTGATAAATCTTGTCAGCCAACATCATGTGATCTATTCTAGCAATAACTTGTGCATAAGGAACAGAAGATGACTTCCAATGCAGAGCAATCACCCATTGCATAGCTACACAGATAGAATGGATCAGTTTTACCAATGGTTTTGGGGAATCTGGAGAAGATTGAAACAACAGGCAATGTTGAAAGGAAAGGTTAAGGGGTTTACCTGCCAGCTTGTCTATCACTTTCAGGATCTCTGTCCAAGTGGGACGTAATATCTCGCATTCCCAAAAGGTATGGAGAAAAGAGCCTTGTTGTGCACAGCCCCTAAAACAGAGATGGGAAGATTGTGGGAAGATCTTGTGAATCCGCACTGGGGTGTAATACCAGCATGTCAAGAGTTTGATAGCAGTTTCACGCACCATAATGGATTTTGTACACTTGGGTAAATTTTGCCAGCCTTTCACCCAGTCTATATCAATGTCCTCCAGATCTATCTCCGATTCCCACTGCAATCTATATTTTAGGGTTGGTGTCTCAGTGTTAGCCTCCAGGTTGATGTAAATTAGCGAAATGAGGCCTTTTTGGCGAGGTGAATCATGGCAAATGTCCTCAAACAAGGTCGTGGAGGATAAAGAGGGGCCAGCGTAATGCCTTTGGAAGAAGTGACGTATTTTTAGGAAATGATAAAATTCGCTGTTTGGAATGTGGTAATTGGTTTGCAGCTGAGAAAATGAAATAAATTTTGAGTTTAGGTAAAATTTATTCAATGTAGTCAATTTTAAATCAATCCAGAGTTGGAAGGAAGAGGGTCTATCATAGGCTAAGGGGAATCTAGAATCTCCTAGAAATGAGGCACCTAGGGGAACAGCAGAAACTAGATTATATGTATTTTTATATGTGTGCCAGAGTTGTAGGGCTGCCTGGGTGATCAAATTTTTAGAACCCACTTCTGATCTAGCTGGATTATTGGACCACATAAGGCCTGGGAGAAACAAAGGGGCGATGGATTCACTTTCAAATTGCACCCAAGGGACCCTAGAGTTATATATGTTCCATTGCGCTTGTTGAGTGTATCTACTGGCTAAGTAGTAGAACCATACCTGAGGGACCCCCAGGCCTCCCCTTTTAGAGGAACGCTACAAGACCTCCCTGGTGAAGCGTGGAGGCTTGTCCTTCCAAATAAATCTATTAAACATCACCTGAATAGTGTGTAGGTAGGTTTTGGAAATTTTAAGTGGAAGGGATCTAAAAAGGTAGAGGAGTTTGGGGAGAATTGTCATCTTAAGTGCAGTGATTCTACCAAGAAATGAAATGTGCAGGTGTGACCACTGTTTAAGGATACCTTTAAGTTTAGACACCATAGGAGGGAAGTTAGCTTCAAAGAGTCTGGAAAAATCTTTAGTTAGGTTGATTCCTAGGTAGGGGAGGTGGGAGTCAGCCCAGGCAAAAGTAAAGACTGATTTAAGATGGAGTAATTCTGCTGGTGTGTAGCCTATCGGGAGTGCATTTGATTTTGACATGTTTATGGAAAGGCCTGAAATCTCTGCAAACTTTGATAAAGTCTGAAATAGGTTCGGCAGGGATACAAGAGGATTGGTGAGAAACATCAAGACATCATCTGCATACATCCCAAATTTGTATGTCGAGTGGCCCTTCAGATAACCAGAGATATTGGGGTTTTGGAGAATGGCTATGGCCAGGGGTTCAAGGGCTAACGCAAAAATTAAGGGTGACAACGGGCATCCTTGTCTTGTACCTTTGCCTAGGCTAAAAAACATAGAGTTACATCCAGGGAGTCTAATTCTAGTTTTTGGGTTCCGATAGAGGGCCAAGAAGGCTTGTAGGAATTCTCCCTGGAAGCCCATACGTTGTAGGAGTGTAGTGATGTATGTCCAGGAGACACTATCAAATGCCTTCTGTATGTCAAGGCTGAGCATGAGGAGTTTCCGTGAAAACAGGTTGGCATCTTGTATTATATTTGTCGCAAGGCGAATGTTATCGGTAATGAGTCTATGGGGTATGAAGCCGGACTGATAAGGGGAGATAAGAGAGGGGATAACTACTGCTAATCTATCAGCCATGATCCTGCTAAAGATTTTCAAGTCATTATTAATGACCGAGATGGGTCTATAGTTTTGGGGCAGGGTATGGTTCTTTTGAGGTTTCGGAATCAGAGACATGTTGGCTAATAACATCTCTTTGGGGAAACTACCGCCTTGCAATACCCAATTGAATAGATGGGCCAATCTAGAAGTAAGGAGGGGGGAGAATTTCTTGTAATATAGAGAGGAGAATCCATCGGGTCCTGGGGCTGAGCCTGATTTTAAAGATTTAATTACATTCAAAACCTCAGTAGGTGTGATAGGGGTATTCAGATTATCTAATTGGGTGGGGGTGAGATGTGGTAGAGGGATATTCTGAAACCATGTTACGTCGGATGGAGAGGGTTTTAGTTAGGAGGGAGCTAGCAGAGAGGAGTAGAATTGTTCAAAGATGCGAAGGACCTCTTGGGGATGGGAGGTGACGTGTCCAGAGGGGGTCACTAATCTATAGACATGGGGCGGGCGGGAGGAGCGATTAAGTTTTCTGGCGAAAAGGGTGGAAGCAGAACTCTCGTGAAGGAGACATTTGGCTTTAGACCACGTAGAGTTTTTTCCACTCTCTTTGACAAGATTCCATCTAATTCTAGTCGCTTTTGGTCTATTAGTTTTCTGGTGGATTCTAAGTGTAGGAGATTAGTATTCTTATAAAGACTGTCTAGTTCCTTATTGAGGGTTACAATGTTTTGTTTATCAATTTTATTCTGAGCAGCAGCTAGACTAATTAATTTACCCCTCAAAACTGCCTTATGTGCCGACCAAACAGTGGAAGGAGGGGTTTCAGGGATGGCATTGAGAGTGAAATATTCTTCAATAACTTGTGCTATCTCTCCCTCCACGACTGCATCCGATAAAAGAGCTTCATTTAGCCTCCATGAGTAAGAAGTGGGTGCAAGCCTAATGTATGTAGTAGTGAAGGCCGTGGCAGGATGGTCCGACCAGGAGCAGGGATGGATGCTAGCATCTGTGGTGTTAGCAAGGATAATGGGGGTAGTGTAGATGTAGTCTAATCTCGCATAACTTTTATGGGGATGGGAGTAGAAAGTGTATTCCTTAGCACCAATGTTATGTGCTCTCCAGGTGTCTACCAGCTGATGATCCAGCAGACCACTGGAGAGCGAACGGGGAAAAGATTTGGTTGAGGGGGACACCGAGGATCTGTCAAGGGTAGGGTTAGCAACCATATTAAAGTCCCCTCCTATTATCATATGTGGCGATTGAAATTGGGAGAGGCGGTCAAAGAAGGAATGAAAAAAAGATGCAGGGGAGTCATTAGGGGCATAAATACTGGCAATAGTAATTTCTCTGGAATGAATCATACCTTTGATGATAACATATCTACTATCTTTGTCTTTAAAAACTTGTTTGACTTCCATTGGGAAAGAGCAGTGCAAGAGTATGGCGGCGCCCCTGCTTTTCGTCTGGTGCAATGAGCAAAAAGTCTGAGGATAGTGTCTATGGAGAAATTTGGGATGTGAGGAGTGTGCAAAATGTGTCTCCTGCAAGAGGAGAATTTGCGCTCCAAGCTGTTTATAGAAGGCGAATGCCTTCCTCCTTTTAAGAGGGGAATTAAATCCCTTGACATTGTGTGATATACACTTAATTACCATGATAGTGGTGATAATGATCTATAGTCTGAGGGCAAATAGACCCAAGAAGGGGGTCCAAAGCAAGCCCATTGCATTGCAAGTACCAAAAAGAGGGCCGACATACTCGAGCACTGGAGGGTAGAAAAGTGAAATTTATCCAACATGTAAGCTATACAGGTCAACAGCAGTATGTAGACTATAGAATATTTCAGCCTGAGAGATTTGATGCAAAAGTAGTGTGACGGCTGACCAAAACCTGAAAAAAAACAGGAGAAAAAAAAAGAAGATGGAGAAAAAAACAACAACAAAAAAAATCACATAAGTCTGAAGGTAATGTGAATGTCCTCATAACTAGGAACTGGATCAGGTAACAATAAAAAACCTGAAAAAAAGAAATCACAACTCTCGAGACTACTAGGTCTCAAACCCAGCCTGGGAAGATTTCTGTGCTATGTTGAGCTAGTAGAAAAAAAAGAAATCAACAAGCGAACGTGCCTGCAGTGAAGACAAAACCAAAAATAAAAATGACATCAAAACCTGCTAGGCTGCGGCTGGGTGGGGAAAACATGTCGCGGCTCCAAAGGACCGACATCCGGGTGGTTGTAAATTGGAGCTGGGTGCACGTTGCTGGGAAGCCATGTGGATTTCATCAGTGGAGAGGAGATCAATGAAAAGGGTCCTCCGGTCTGTCTCCAACGTCGTATCTGATTCTGCGTCTGTCTCTTCTGGTTGGAGGTGTCTGCCAAATAGGTGAAAGTCTTGGTGTAGACGGAGGTCGACGGATGACATCAGGTTCCAGAAGGCCCAGTTTAACCAAAACTTCTTGACCTTCCAGGAGAGATGTGGCAGTATAAGTGGTACCATTGTGGGGGATTACAAGCTTGAAAGAAAAGCCCCAGCTACCTGCGACTTTTTGTCAGGTTATCCAACACTGTGCCAGCTGGTCCTGGGAGTTTTAGTGCAATCAAGAGTTGTGCAGGAGGCAGAGGAGAGGTGTACATATTGAATGTATATAGTTGTGTCCCTAAATTCTGCTAAAAGTCAATAGGGAAGGAGTACTCATCAAGAGGGATCAATCTTTCCTCCTACCTCCAGTTTGTAGCACTCCTTACATAGTTACATAGTAGGTGAGGTTGAAAAAGACACAAGTCCATCAAGTCCAACCTATGTGTGTGATTATATGTCAGTATTATATTGTATATCCCTGTCGTTCAGGTGCTTATCTAATAGTTTTTTTTAAACTATCGATGCTCCCCGCTGAGACTAGATTAGGTTGAAAAAGGAACTTACTAATGTTCCGAAACGCGTCCCTTACTGATGACTTCATCCTGTTCATGCTGGCTCCTGTCTCTCACTGCTGACATCACTTCCTGGATCTCTGTCCATCATGAACTCAGTGTGTGTACCCATTCATCAGCTTACCAGTAGCTCTATGTTTTTGGTACAGCACAGGACACAATTGTGAGAGTCTTTACATGCCAGGGACCCATCCGCCTGCAGGACCATTTGAATTATCAATGACTACACGCTTTTTAATTTGCCAGATTTTGTAAGTGTCTTTAATCTCCTTTGGGGAAATAAACAGCTACTAATTCTGCACTTAGAGGCACCTCTCTCTTCTGTATTATTTTGTTTCAGAGTTTTCTCCTCTTTTCTGAGTGCAGCCCTCAGTGTTGGATATAAATCATTGGACCCTTGTCTCTCTAGAGATACTGTCTGCTTGGTCCTCATGCTCAGAGTGCCCTGTACCTGCTGAGACCACCACCTGTGGAAGGGAATTCCACATCTTTGCCGTTCTTACAGTAAAGAACTCTCTACATAGTTTAAGGTTAAACCTCGTTTCTCCTCATTTTAATGAGTGGCCATGTGTCTTGTTAAACTCCCTTTTTCGAAAAAGTTTTATCCCTATTGTGGGGTCACCAGTACGGTATTTATAGATTGAAATCATATCCCCTTTCAAGCGTCTCTTCTCCAGAAAGATTAGGTTCAGTGCTCGCAACCCTTCCTCATAACTAATATCCTCCAGACCCTTTATTAGCTCCTCCTTATTTCTACCATTTACCCAAAGTGCACAAATCCTTAGTCAATCCCCCGGGAGACCCATTGTGGCTGGCACCAACATTTTCACCTATAGATTGTCCCAATATATAGATCATTTCTTGTAGGCCATTGTTCAACAATTCCCCTCTTATATTAGGGGTCCAGGACATGTCAACGAGGTCCTCCATGATTATAAGTGGGAGAATCACTACATGTGGGCATCTTTTTATGTGTCCTCACGGTACACTTCTATCCCACATGAAGTTGGATTACGAGCACCGAATCGTTTTTATGCTCTGAGTCACATGTTAACTCTCGACAGGCCCCCTTTTTGGGGGATAGTTCCAAGTTTTGTCTGGAACACAACTATTTTATCTTTCAGGACAAGTTCTACCTTCAAATCAGGAGCACAGCAAGGGGTGCTAGTTTTGCCCCATGTTATGCTAATATCACCATGGGGTTATGGAAGGACCAATCAGTTTGGCATAATAATCCCTTCTCAGAGCACATCGTCTTTTATGGAAGATATATTGACGATGTGCTTCTGATTTGGGATGGTAGTATAGATCTCTTCATGTTTTTTGTTGATCATTGTAACACCAATGACCTGGAACTGTTTCATGATGCAGGTTCCATTCACACCAGGAACCATTCCAAGTCGATTGCGGGTAACTCTTATCTTCATTTTGATAGTTGCCACCACCCAAAATGGAAAAATAATATACCCAAAGGACAATTTCTTAGATTAAAAAGGAATGGTTCCAAACCGGAAGATTATATCTTTCAGAGTCAGATTATGACTGAGAAGTTTAAGGAAAAAGGGAATCCTCAGGATCTCCATATAGAGACTTCAAAATCTTGTTTGGACTATTGCTCTAAAAATAAACCTAAAAAAAACCCCTATAAATACTTCATCTAAATAGGCTGTTAGATGTATTACAGTGTTTATAATGACTTCAGAAACATTGCCAAAGTTATTAGTAAACACTGATATATCCTCCAATCTGACTCCACTTTAGGTCCTCTGCTCCCAGAGGCACCCCAAGTAGTTTTGAGAAGGGGCCGCACGCTAAAAAACTTGGTCGCCCTCAATATCCCTAAACCTTTGTCTGACAAACTGACAGAAAATATAGGTTATTTTGATAATCATGTTGGCATCTTTCAATGCAGAAAGAAAGGTTGCCTCACTTGTCAACCCATTCCTCATGGTCATCCTTCGATTACAGACTTGGCTGGCAAGGTTTATGTTATACGACAGTTAATCACGTGTTCAACCCAATTCGTAGTTTAGGTTCTGAAATGTCCGTGCAATTTATTCTTAGTGGGTGGGACCATACGCACACTACGATAATATCCCATAATAATATCCCTATCCAAGTTTATTCCCCTCAATAAACCATAAATACAAAGCACTAGACTGTTCTTCTGACTCAAGTGTGAAGATGTGGTGTGCCTGGCTGTGCAGGATGGGGATCCCTTTCTACTTGTGGCTCCTTAGGGGGTGCGCTACATATGGATAATCCGCCAAATGATCACACAGAACTTAACTGTAACTTGCAGTTACTAAACAGGTGCAAATTTAGAAGCAATAATGTAAAACTGGTTCAGGTTGGCAAAAGCATGCATTCACTGCAGAATAATGAAAGCCGCATAAACATTTGAGTGCTGCATTAACATAGAGTCTTTACAGCAATATCTTTGTGATTCAATCGGGGTAACACGTGGCTGCATAGCATAGTCTCTGTAAGCCTATAAAAACAGACAGTCAAGTTGAAAAATCACCATTTCAGTAAAACACATGACCATTGTATAACAGATGTACCATCCTTCCATAAAAAAAGAGAAACAATGGTGCAAGACTGCAAACAAACATGAAAAGTAAAATGATACAAACAAAAGTAAAAAAGTCCCAAATATTTAAAAGTCCAAAAAAAGCAGTATATAGCTGGAATATACCATGTAATTATGGGTATGCAAAGCGCATATATATACTGTGCCAAAAAGGTCCAGAAGATGACAACAAAATTATCAATGGGATGATACAGTTCAAAAAGAATCTGATACTGAGCACCAGCGGCTGCTAACTTGAGAGTAGAAGCAACAACTCTGAAAGACAATATAGGGAATAAAGGCAAGAAGCGACAATCTAAGTGCAGTATCATAAAAGGCTTTATTAAGATATATAAAAGCAACAGCCAAATGGCTACTCACAGGGACAAGATAAAATACAGGCAAAGGACATGTTGCTGGTCCAGGGACGTCTTCTCCGATGTTAGTGGGGGTGCATGGTGCAGGCTCCAGTCTAGATGGTCTCGGCACTAGGAGGAGAGTGTGCAGGCGGTCTGTGTTGTATAGAGTCTCCGCTGTGGGTGCTGAGCTATATGGAAGATGGTGGGATCCGGGTGTCCGCAGGAAGAGCCGACATCTAATCGGACATAGAGAGCCAGGACCATAGCAGGAAGCAGGAACCGGATGGAAACCAGCGTGAGGCGCAAACTGTACCAGGAACCAGAGAGCGGAGGTGACGTATGGACGTGTCAGATGACGCGTTTCAATGCTTCCGCATTTTCTTCAGATCTAGCGGGCTAATAGAGCGATTGTCCTTTATATGAAAAGCTCTGGAGTCGGTCGCTAGGCGACAGCATAAACAGAAGAAGACGTAATGAGAGGAGCAAGTGGAGATTAAAGATATAAGAGATGAATTCAGTACACCAAGCAAGAGAGTAATAAAAATCAGTAAAACATAAAGTAAGGCATGGTAAAGAAAATGTGTGTGAAAATATAAAAAATATATAATACTACTAATAATCAGTATTTGATATTAAAATAAAGAGAGGATAATGATAATAGAAAATAAGTCACTAAACCAAAAATACCAAAGGATAAGAAAAATAACTAGAAAAGCTACAATTTCTGGGGCCAGAAATTCCTAATTTTTGCATCACCAAGGATAGCCATTGAAAACTTAAGTTATCAAAAGCCATTTCGGCATCTAGGGTGATTATTGCTACATCTTCTAATGGGTGTTGTTTTGCGTATTCCAGTGCTGCTAGAACTTTTCTCAGATTGGAGGAGGCTGACCTGCCTTTGGTAAATCCTGATTGAGCGTGGTGAATGAGAGAGGGCATGATATTTGCTAAACGAGAGGCCACTATCTTGGAAAGGACTTTGGAATCTATGTTGAGTACGGAAATGGGGCGATAGGATCCTGGATCCTTTGGGTCCTTTCCTTTTTTGGTAATAAGTTTAATGATGGCTTGTTGCCCTGTTGGGAGATAGGATCCGCCGTCTCAGATTGAGTTGTAAACCGCTAGTAAGGGAGGGGTAATTTCCTCTCTTAACAATTTGTAAAATTCGGGCGTATATACATCTGGGCCTGGAGCTTTGCCGTTGGTTTGGCCGCTAATGGTAACCATAATTTCCTCTTCGGTGATTGGGGTGTTTAACAATTTCAATTGGTCTTGGGTGAATTGAGGAAGGGGGGTAGAGTCTAGCCAGGTAGTCGCTATAGTGGGGTCTATCGACTCCTGGGCATACAGGTTGGTGTAGAACATTTTTAGTGTTTTATTAATGTCTTTGGGAGATGTGGAGATAGTACCGTCCGGGTTATGTAAGGCAGTGATATGCGTGGGATCATATGTGTCCTTAGTGAGTCTGGCAAGAAATTTCCCTGTCTTATTCCCATAATTATGAAACTGTAATTGAGTATAAGACAATTTCATAAGTTCTAAATTGTTTGCCCAGGTATCAAAAATATCCTTAGCTTCCAGCCAAGATTTACGTTTTTTTCTGCGTTGTTTTGAACATTAAGCCGCTCTTGGGCCATGCGAAGTCTGTCGCTGGCTTCTAAATATTGTTTTTGTGTGTCTTTTTTTATAAGCCGACGCAAAAGAAATAATCTTACCTCGCAAAAAGGATTTGCCTGCCTCCCAGAACAGATTAGGGTTATCTACGTGATATCTATTGTTGTGGGCATAGTCCTACCATGCTTTGATTAGCATTTGTTTGAAAAGGTATCATTTTGGTTCAAATGCTTCGGAAATCTCCAATGTCTAAAATCCTGGCAGGTCCTTAGATTGTCTAAGGTGACTGAAATAGGCGAATGATCTGAGATCACCATGTCATGTATATATGATTCTCTGATATTGTTTAACATGGAGTGTGTGCAGAGGAAATAGTCAAGTCTGGCGAACGAGTTATGAACCGGGGAGAAAAAGGTAAACTCTCTATCCAGGGGGTGATGAAGCTTCCATACATCTATTAGACGGAGGGCATGAACCATGTGGTAGAGTTGGGTGTACTGGTCATGTGTAGTTGGCCTCGGATGGTGGCGTGTACTGGATCTGTCTTCATTGTCGCTAATGGTCGAATTCAAGTCGCCTCCTAAAAGGTGGGGGATATTACACTCATTCGCTAGTTTAGATGGAAGATTTGTGAAATAAGATTTGTCCGGAGAGTTCGGGGCATAGACACTGGTTATTCTTATTTCGCTTGATGAGAATTTGAGGTGAATGGACACTAACCTGCCGTCTTCGTCTTTGTCAACGGATATTAAATCATAAGTTAAGTTTTTGTACAGAAGAATGATTGTACCTGCCTTACGACCTTTGGAAGCTGAGCCTATCACCTTTCCTACCCATAACTTCTGCACGCGGGAGAAATCGCTTTGCGCCAGGTGCGACTCCTGAAGCAGAGCGATGTCCGTTTTCAATCTTTTTAGGTGTCTGAGAATTTTCATTCGTTTTATAGGGGAACGCAGCCCCTTAACATTTCAAGATGTTATTTGAATGGATTGCATTGGTCAGGTATGGGGGATAGAGTGTAAGGGGTTGTATGTGGATTTTACCCGTGAGAAATAGACCAGGGTCAAATTATTTTGAAACTATTTTGAATTCCGTCTGTGTGTATGGAGGAACCTTCCCTTCTCAAGATAGGAGGGCATGAAAGGGAGATAGGGAAAACAGAAAGAGGGAAGGTTAACCTTAAGGAAAATAACTTTTTGTGACTTCACTTTTTTCCGTATGCAATTTCACTACTGGATGAACCGTTAGCCGCAGGGCAGAAGTGTGTTTGTAGAAGGTCAGGCACTGCTCTGTAGGTGGAGAGGGCGTGCAGGAGGTGGAACTCCAGCATGCCTATGCAGGGTTCTGACTCAATGGGAGTATCCAGTGATGGAATTGCATATACCGTCTCCATTTGGAGAAAAGAACACATTAGAGACTCTAAAAACAACATGAATAACCGTAACTGATAACTGAACAAACTTCAAGGAAAGTAGCTTATATGGTCATATGTCCATCTGAAATAACCAACTATCATAAGGCCTGTAAATGTAGCCCAACTTGAAGGTTCTTGGGAGGTGGTTTCCCAAGACATAGTTACCTGTACCCCTCTGAGCGTGTCCCTGATTATGATCAATGGTGCTCAGGTTGGTCGAGTGGGGAGGACGGTTTTAGACGTTTAGGAGGGTTTTTCCTTGGGCTCCTTTGTTCCCTTGGCCCATGTTTCACTTTATCCGCGTAGGCATCGGATGTGGGTTGTCCGGGCGGGAGTGCTTATAGAAATGCGTTTGCTTTTTCCAGAGACTGGAAAGTGAGTTGTTCCCCGTCCGGGGCTTGTAAGCGTAGGATAGCAGGGTACGCTAACGGGAAGCGGATGCTCCTTTTGTATAGCTCTGCACAAATCGGTTGAAATTCCTTGCATTTGCAGGATACCTCCGCCGAATAATCCGCAAACAGTAGGTGTTTGTGACCCTCTATCACCCCAGGCTTTTCGGAAGCTCTGCAGTATGTCCGTGCGGTCGGCGTAGTTAAGATACTTCGCTATGACAGGTCTCGGGGGCTTGCGATCGTTCGCCGGGGCTCCGATCTGGTGAGCTCTTTCCACTGTGCAGCGGCGGTTTATGCCGAGGGCCTCTGGGAGGATGGAGGTACATAGGTCTAGTAGGTAACCCTGTTTGTACGATTCAGGGAGGCCAATTATCCTCAGATTGTTCCTCCTGGAATGATTCTCGAGATCTTCCATGCGTTCGTGTAGATGTTGCTGGTCTTGTATGAATTTTTCCATTTCTGCGCTCATGTTATAATGATCATCCTCTACTGAGGATATGCGCTGTTGAGCTTTGGTCAGTCTCTTGGAGTGTTCTCCCAGCTCCTTCCTCAGCTGCAGTATGCCCGCAGCTGTAATGGTGGGTAAAAGCAGTGCAGCTACCGCCTGAGCTATTTTGTCATGGGAGCTGTGTGATTCCTGGCTCCTCAGCAGGCTGGTGTCCATTGTCTCGTCTGGTGTCTCCTTCTCACTGGGGCAGCCGTGTATGTGTGGCTGCTGGGCGCTCTCTGTGTGGGGGAAGAGGCTCGCGCTGCGGTGGCCATCTTGGATGACACAGGCGCTCCTGAGGGAGACGTGTCCCTCGATCTGGAACCTGAGCGCGATCGCGGCTGGGGGAGGGTATGTGAGTAGTTTTCCAGCTAATCTAGAGCAGCACCGGGGTTTTATATATAAACCAAATTCACCAAAGGAAAATTATAGATGAAATAGTGGCGCTTATCCCCAGGTGGGGAGATGCCAGACACTCTTATCCAGCCAGTGAACTGAATACAGACGTGACTAGAGAAAAAGTGAAAAAACATATATTGCTAAATATCCCAAAAAGTAGAAATTAATATTAAATAAAATAAATTATTCAATAAATTCAATATGAGCTAATATAAATTATAACACTCAGTGAAAGTGATATACAATTATATAAATCCAAGAAAAAATATATAATGAAAATTGAACACAGTAAATATCTATAAAGTCCAGAAACCAATCGATCGTGAAAAAATAAACGTGAAAATATTTGAAGAAAGTCCAAAAAAAGAGTGAGGATGACTCCAAAACTGCTCAGCTGTGTTTTCAAACATCCACCACACCTCTGTGATGTGAATCCACTCCCTGCTGCAATTCAAACTCACCAGCTGTTAAGGCCTCTCACTTTCGTGTTTGACCTGACAGAGCCTCTAACCCACTTACATGGGGGGTTAACATGCGAGCATACACCTCCACTGCTCCATAGGAACACCGCTTTTCTCAGGTTGGTAGTATGACATAAAAATAAAAGAAGCTCCAATAGTGTAATCTCGTTTAAAAGATTTAATCACATAAAAAACAACTTGTAATGAACTCACATTTAAAATAAAATAACAGGCAAGTCACTTCATGGCAAATGGAGAACTCCCACAGCACAGCAAGCAATAGCAACTGAAATAACAGGCAGGCCACGGCGGACCCAGGAGGTGTGTGTGCTCACGTTCGTCTCACCCGTCCGCAGCACTCGTCCCTTCACTGGAGCTCCGCTCTGTCCCCCTTCACTCACTCCTCTAGTACTCGTGTGAGATCGCTGTGTAGCTACGCCCCGACATGTTTCATCATAAAGATTTAATCATGGGGTTCCAACCCCATGATTAAATCTTTGTGATGAAACATGTCGGGGCGTAGCTACACGGACAGAGCGGAGCTCCAGTGAAAGGACGAGTGCTGCGGACGGGTGAGACGAACGTGAGCACACACACCTCCTGGGTCCGCCGTGGCCTGCCTGTTGTTATTTCAGTCTGTCACGTCTGTATTCAGTTCACTGGCTGGATAAGAGTGTCTGGCATCTCCCCACCTGGGGATAAGCGCCACTATTTCATCTATAATTTTCCTTTGGTGAATTCGGTTTATACACATTTTATTGTTAATTGGCAGCTTTGGTAGGGTTTTGACATTTATTAACATAGCGCGGAGATGGTAATACAGGTCAGGGATGGCGTAATTTGCACCTCCGGTTTACAACACCGGGGTTTTATAAGCTGGTTCTCCTGCGGGCTGAGCGGAGCCACCAGTCTCCCTGTCCCTCACATACGGCGCTGGAACCGGAAGTTAATTACAATTCTTGATCAATTCTTGATCTAATATTTCACAGCAGGGCCCATTCCTGTGCCCACCAAGAGTAACTGTGAGGGCTTACAGTGTTGTGGCAACACCACCACCAAAGGCCCAATTTTTCTGCCTCTGTTCAACAGGTGCATGCAATTACAATTCTTGATCTAATATTTCACAGCAGGGCCAATTCCTGCGCCCACCAAGAGTAACTGTGAGGACTTAGTGTTGTGGCACCAGCACCACCACCACCACCAAAGGCCCAATTTGTCTACCACTGTTCAACAATGGCATGTAATTACAATTCTTGATCTAATATTTCACAGCAGGGCCCATTTCTGCGCCCACCAAGAGTAACTGCGAGGGCTTACAGTGTTGTGGCAACACCAACACCTAAGGCCCCAATTTCTTCAGAGTATATAGGGCAGGCCCCTACTTTCAAACATCCAACTTACAAACGACTTCTACTTGCAAAGGGAAGGAGACAACAGTAAAGTGAGATGAAATCCACCCCTAGGAAGGGAAATTCTCTCCTGTAAGAGTTAATATGGGAAAAACGTGTCTCCTCTTCACTTCGCTTTATCACCAATCCTTGTTTCACTAAAAAACCCAAATTTTCAAAAAAACATTTGTTATTGGGACAGAAAGTGAGGTGAAATCTTCTGAAGAGGTGCACAGACAGCAAAACAAATGTTACAGGGGTGATAACCCTTCTCTATGTTTTCCAAAAAGCTTAAAAATAGATTTTTTGGCTGGAGCTACACTTTAAAAATGTACCAGTTCAAAATTACAAACAGATTATACTTAACAACAAACCTACAGTCCCTGTCTTGTTTGCACCACCTGTATACTGCTGTTCAGAGTATAGAGGGTATGGGGGGCCCCACGCCTTTCCTTTTTTTAATTTGGGTGCTGGGTTCCCCTTAATATCCATACAAGACCCAAAGGGCCTGGTAATGGACTGGGGGATGCCGTTTTTCTCACTGATTTTCATCCATATTGCCGGGATCCGACATTACATTAAAGCCGCAAGCAGTTTTAAATGACTTTTATTGCTTTAAAAAAGTCATTTTGTGCAGGGACTGTTCTAAGCACGGGAAACACGCCCCACTTTACAGGCATACTATAGACACACCCCAGGTACGATATTTAAAGGAAAATTTCACTTTTTTTTCACTTTAAGCATCATTAAAATCACTGCTCCCGAAAAAACGGCAGTTTTTGAAACTTTTTTTTGCATTGATACATGTCTCCTGGGGCAGGACCCGGGTCCCCAAACCCTTTTTAGTACAATAACTTGCATATTAGCCTTTAAAATTAGCACTTTTGATTTTGAACGTTCGCGTCCCATAGACTTTAATGGGGTTCTAAAGTTTGCGCAAACTTTCGGTCCGTTCGCAGGTTCTGGCGCAAACCGAACCGGGGGGTGTTCGGCTCATCCCTAATCATCAGCTACCAAGCACCTGATGCTGATGTAACCGATTAATTTTTTTATGAATGTGAGATCCTTTCAACACTGCCTATGCTGATGCTGAGTGACTATCCTGTTATGCTGAGTGACTATCCTTTTCCGCCTCAATGTTCATATGTTCATATGTTGATAGCTTCTAAGAACATTTTTGGTTCTGGGGACCACCACCAGTGGCTAATGCCCAATTTTTCTGCCCCTGTTTAACAGGGGCGTGTAATTACAATTTTGCTGTAATATTTTGCAGCAGGGCTCGTCCCTGCGCTCAGCAAGAGTATCTGTGAGGGATTGCAGTATTGTGGCACCACCACCAGTGGCTAATGCCCAATTTTTCTGCCCCTGTTCAACAGGGGCGTGTAATTACAATTTTTGATCAAATATTTAACAGCAGGGCTCGTTCCTGCACTCAACAAGAGTATCTGTGAGGGGTTGCGGTGTTGTGGTACCACCACCACTGCCTAAGGCCCAATTTGTCTGCCGTATCACCATACTCAGGAGGAGTAGCAGAATGTATTTTGGTGTGTCCTTTTTGCTATGTACATGCTGTGTGTTGGAAATATCTTATAAATGGACAACTTTGTGTAAAAAAAATGTGTTTTCATTTTTTTTCCACATTTTCCAAAAACTTCTGGAAAAAAAATGAACCGTTAAAAAGACTCATTATGCCTCATAGATTATACGTTGGGGTATTAGTTTACCAAAACGCGGTCATTTTGTGGGCGTTTCCATTGACCTGGTGCTCCAGGGTCTTCAAAACTGTAATAGGTGGTTGAGAAATGAGATGTGTCATTTATGCTTTTAGAACGCCTGACAGTGCTACTTGGATGTTGGGACTCTGTATGTGGCCAGGCTATGTAAAAGTCTCACACATGTGGTATCGCTATACTCAGGAGGAGTAGAAGAATGTATTTTGGGGTGTCCTTTTTGCTATGTACATGCTGTGTGTTGGAAATATTTTATAAACGGACAACTTTATGTAAAAAAAAATGCATTTTAATTTTTTTCCCACATTTTCCAAAGACTTCTGGAAAAAAATGAACCCTTCAAAAGACTCATTATGCCTCATAGATTATACGTTGGTGTGTTAGCTTTCCAAAATGGGGTCATTTTGTGGGCTTTTCCATTGCCCTGGTGCATCAGGGTCTTCAAAATGTAATAGGTGGTTGAGAAATGAGATGTGTAATATATGCTTGTAGAATGCCTGAAGGTGCTACTTCAATGTTCTCTGTATGTGGTCAGGCTGTGTAAAAGTCTCACACATGTGGTATCCCGATACTCAGGAGGAGTAGCGGAATGCATTTTGGGGTGTCATTGCAAGTATGCATGTGCTGTGTGAGAGAAATAACTTGTTATTATGACAATTTTATGTAGAAAATAAATAAATAAATAAATATTCCCTAGAATTGTGTGAAAAAATTACAACTTCAAAAAACTCATGCCTCTTACTAAATACCGTGGAAAGTCTGCTTTGCAAAACGGGGTAATTTGGGGGGTATTTGTACTTTCCTGGCTTGTTAGGGTCTCAAGAATTGAGATAGGCCTTCAGTACATCAGGTGTGATCAGGTATGGACAATTTTCAATGATTTGCACCATAGCTTGTAGAATCTATAACTTTCACAGAGACCAAATAATATACACTAATTTGGGTTATTTTTACTAAGGATATGTACCAGTATACATTTTGTCACAAATTTATGAAGAAAAATTACTTATTTGCAAAATTTTACAATAGAAACTAAAAAAAAGTGTCTTTTTTTTAAAAATATTTCTTTTTTCGCTTATATTGCAAAATATAAAAAACCTAGCGGTGATTAAATACCACCAAAAGAAAGCTCTGTTTGTGATAAAAAAAATGATAAACATTTTGTTTGGGTATAATGTAGTATGACTGAGTAATTGTCATTTAAAGTGTGAGAGCACTGAAAGCTAAAAATTGATCTGGGAAGGGTGTATAAAAGCCCTGTATTGAAGTGGTTAAATTACTTCAGAAAAGGCCACGGGGAGATTGAACTATTATAGTTTGGAAAATCTCCAGGCTAATTTTTTGAAGGATTATTGTTAGGACAGGGAATTGTTCTGATAAGTAATGAAAAAAAAGCAGCAACGATGACAGGGGTGGTACCTGTCAACCCAATTCTTGGCCAGAGAGTAGCTACCTCTGGAGTAAAGGCAACCTGTAAAAAGGTTGGGGAATCAGTTCAAGGTCCATTGTAAATATGGGCCTTGGGTGGTATCTTCAAGATTAGGATCGCTGGACTGGAAAGAGGTATACTAAGAGAGGTACTTTTAAGCCAAAAGCTTGAGAAAGAAATACTTGGAGTGCATTGATGGTAGAATAAAAAACACACCAAATGATGCTGAGGAGTAGGGACAAGCAGGGACAGCCACTAGACCAACATCCCCAGAGTAGTGACAGTGATGAACAGGGGGACAATGAGGAATTGTCAGGATTGGGGCCTTATACAATCACCCGGTCCTTGTTAGCAAGATACTCAGAAGCTGATAGGAATTGTCATCTATCAGCAGATGACAAAACATTAAGCCATTTTTTTTAGAATACTTCTGAAAAGTCCACGGGGGGAGATTGAACTAAAGAGTTCAGGAAAATCTCCAGGCTAACATGAAGGACTATCATCACGAACAGGGAAAATATTGTTCTGACAAGTAGTGAAAAGCAGCAACGGTGACTAGCTGTCAACCCAATCACGGTCCAGAGGGTCGCTACCTCTGGAGGATCAACCTATAAAAGGTTGGGAAATCAGGGCAGGGTCCAAGCGTTCATAAGGATGGGTTAAATATGGGCCCTAGGATATTCGTGATTGGGATTGTTAGACAATGAAGAGAAAGGTTAAACTTAAAGTATGGGAAGACATTTACCGTGCTCACCACAAAAAGATGACACGGCCATATGACTTCAGTTGCCCAGTCAGATAGAGGAGATAACAGAGCAACGGATTTGGGTATGTCTGAGTTCAGGGGGACATCATCCACACCTAAGGTATGTACCAGCAATGTTCCATCCCTGGTGTTTCTGCCCTGGAAGGTAAGAGTTTTTTTTTTTTTAAATTTCCCTCATACAGGCGGAGAAGCGGCTAATGAAATGGGATGGATTCCTGAAAGAATTTCAACCTTACCAAACAGATGTTATGGGTTTAGGAGGAAGTACAGGTTATTATAGAAAACATGCTGATATGTGTGATGTCTAGAGTTCATCTTTAACCTAGCTAATTGTGCAAATGTGTCGAATATGCAATATATATGTCGTGTCGTGTGATGTTTGTCTCAGCTGCTAACAGCCCACCCAAATGACCCCCCCTTCTTTCTCACCAGATCTGTAAGAGTGTAAAGGGAACTGTATTGACATGCAAATTACCTGAGCCAAGATAATTATCTGTAATAGTGAGTTGAAATGTGTATCTATTAAAATGTATTTGTTTTCGAGAGAGACAGTTCTGCAAGAGGTTTTGTGGTGAGGTATTATGATTTGTTGATAAATGGCACCGCTAAAAGGTTTATACATGAATACATTTTTTTGGGGGAAATTATTGGTATACCATAAAACAAAAATCCATGTGGTATTAATATTTATTATGAGTGAAAAATAGGGATGTAGGTGTGGCGCTGCTCTGCTGTGATGCGATTTTTTTGTGGTTACAATGCCCTACGCGTTTCGTCATAGGAACGCGTAGGGCGGGCCTTATCCATGTCTTGCGTCACCTCCAGAGAGACGAGTACAAGTCGATCACCGCGGACTGTTTACTATATGCTTACCAGTATCTTTAAAAATGTGAGTACAATCTTAACATATGGCACAATAAAAGTTTTTAAACTGGTTCACGCTATGGACTATCCCTCTTTTCTATGGTGAACACATCCTAAGCCGGCATAACACTCACAGTACGGACCAGAGAAATCCAAGGCTGCTACACAGTGGCAAACACTATGACTGCTCATACCCCTGCAGGGGTGTCCCTATTCGGTGAGTGCAAGCACAATAAGACCTTGGTTAAGGAGCACCATCACAAGACCAGCAATTGAATAAGGAATGGTTTTTACAACACCACCTTCCAATGAGAATTTAACCCTTTCCAAACCATAATTCAAACAAAGACTTTCTGAACCATTTAAAAGACTTTCTCACCATAATTACGTACCTTTCCAGCAAGTACTGGGCTTATGAAGCACAAATCACTCGGTTTTACAGTTTAAGCACCAGTCACTTTATGATCTAGCATAAATAGCATGTTTTTTGCACGTTTTTTGCACTCAAATTAAATGGTATGTGACATAAGTATTCACATATGTGTAATCACCAAGCAATTTTTATTTTATTTTTAGTTTTGGTTTATGCAACATTCATCTGTAGTTTTATTTTCTGCATATTTTTGCATATTGCTGCATATTTCTGCATATTTAACTATTCTCACCCATATTCTCACCCATTCTCACCCACAAACAACATTTGGAGGAGTAATTTACATTTATTTTCTAACCTAACAATATATACACCAGAGGGTGTAACACAATTGAAAAACAAGCACTAAGTGAAAAACAAGCAGTAATCGGCCTTTAAGGCCACATCATGTGTCACTTTAAATTTTTGATTTTCAACAGTGTTATTGGGTTTAAGTTATGCTTCCCGTAAAGAAGTCACTTTTTAAAGCACTATTTCATTTATGAAGTTTTTTATTTGGTATGTTGCAAGATAACGTGTAGCCAGTAATTTTTAATTAAGTCATCACACAAGGCAACCACAAAAAATCGCATCACAGCAGAGCAGCGCCACACCTACATCCCTATTTTTCACTCATATTGTAGTATTTTTCCACCCAGGTGGATTTTATACCTGTAGGGGCAGCAGCTCCCCACCCAGAGAGTACCTTTATCCATAGCGCGGATTCATTCCACATATCCTATATATTAATATATATTAAGTAGTACATATTAATAATAAGTTGAGCTCAACAATTTTTGGTATTTTTTAAAAAAAGTGCATGGTTTATGTAATGTAATGTATATTTGGGTTTCATATGATAATGTCTTGTTACAGGTATATAACCATTGGTTTATTTTGTTTCTAGGAGGAAAAATGTAATATTTATTACTAAATTTTATTGGTTTTTTATCCCTCAGATTCGATAATTGGGTTTCATGGCTTTCAGAACAAAAGGATATCACAGCCTCCATCAGGGGCGTCGCTAGGGGGTGGCTTTTGGGGCTATAGCCCCGAATATGAGGCCAATAGCCCCGGGTCTCTGCAGGGGCCCCCAAAAGGGGAGGGGAGGCTCTCTGGGGACCCTTATGTAAGTGGGGGGGCTCTCTGGGAAGCCTGATGCAAGGGAGAGGCTCTCTGGGGACCCTGGTTTTAAGGCAGAGGCTCTCTAAGGACCCAGATTTAAGGGGGAGGCTCTCTGGGGAGTGGGGACCCTAATGTAAGGGGGGCTCTCTGGGAACCCTGATGTAAATGGGGGGCCCTCTGGGTACCCTGATGAAAGGGTGAGGCTCTCTGAGGACTCTGATGTAAGGAGGAGGCTCTCTGGGGACCCTGATGTAAGGGGGCTCTCTGGGGACCCTGATATAAGGGGGGACTCTCTGGGGACCCTGATGTAAGGGGGCTCTCTGGGGACCCTGATGTAAGTGGGGGGCTCTCTGGGGATATATACACACACATATATTACTGTATATACATGTGTATGCCCGCCCAAGCGTATGACTTTCTTTACTACGCTGCTATGGGCTCTAGCCCCAGATCTTTTGTAGACCTAGCAACACCCCTGGCCTCCATAGACAATTTTTTTATTTTTCCTGGTTTCAGCACCATTACCTAGTTGGTGCTTCTATTTGTCAGCCCATTCGGCTGTGTTTTGGACTACCTAAGTGTGTGTTGTATGTTCTTATCCAATACACGCCCACCCAGTGCTTTCTTTTCAAGCGTGGCTCTTTGCCTTAGGCTAAGGTATGTTAATGTGCCTAGCTATCTGTGTGTCCCCAAGTGTAGTTCACACCTGTTTCCTTCCGTGTCACCATGCAATCCTATTTTCACCTAGAGTTTCCTGTTTGTCTGTTTTTATGTGGCTATTTGTTACCAATTACCTAATTAATATCTGCGTGTTTCAAGGCACACCGGTCAGCTCGTGTACCCGCTACTGTTTAGTGATCCCGGCGCCTCAGTGTTGCAAGGTATTTTTCTTTGCCTGTTGGCCAGTTGTGTCTGGTAGCAGCAGTTCCTCGAGCTGGAAACACATTATGCAATTTTTGTTGTTCCGTTTCCTTTAGATTTACCTTCCGATGTGTAGTACGAGGGTCTGCCTGATGGCATACAAGTTGAGAGTGTATAGGTCTAGCCTCGTATTGAATAGTTTTGGGTAAGTCTAGAGAAGAGTTGTGCAGGAAGATTGTGTGGGGTGTTACCAGCTCTTGGCTGTTCCAAGAGCCCTCACTTTGGTTATATGTGTGGGCATGCTGTATTCTCCTCAGTTAATACCCATAGGTGTCCTTCCTGTCCTAGACTCCTTGTGTACCCTAACTAGTTGTCTGTGTTCTGTATGCCAGGAAGACCAGCACCCCAATGCTACACTATGCCCCTGTCATTTATGTGAGTCCTGTCTGAAGAGTGTAGGCAGTTTATTTTGTATGGGTGAAGGATAACATGGTCTGATTACCGAATTGATAAAGGAGGGAAAAGGGGTGCAGCCTCTATAAGGAAACAAGTGTACCTGGTGGCAGGTGGTTTTCAATCCGGGTATTCAGACTATTTCCCATCCTTAGGAAAAAGAGAGGCTTAATGGAGGCTGTCTTTGGAGCTGGAGGTGGGGCAATGGGTACCTTAAAACACTATGGAGCTTGAGATACTCAGGCCCACATTGGGAGGTCTTATGCTACATATCAGGGAAGCGGGTAGGAAAACCAACTTGCTCTGTCCAGCATCACTTTGCAAGGACAGGCAGCTGAGGGTAGTATCCAGGTTGCCTATGAGTCATAATAGATTGGTGGATGACTCAGTTCCAGGATCGTCAAAATCTAACTTGCACTGTTCTCATCCCTAATGGCAGGGATGGAACATTGTGCAGATATCAAGGTCAATCTGGGTACTAACCTATCAGACTCTACTGTGTTACACCCCGGAGTCCATCTTGTTCTGATGGTTTGAGTCTGGACAGCATCAGATGACTGGTATTTATGAGTGCTGGAGAAAGGAAGGTGTTGTTGTAACGTACCTGGGATGTGAGCCTGACGTGTGGAGGGAGACCTCCCGTACCACCCTGGCTCGGAGACCACTGGAGTGGGAACAGTGGCGGTAAGAGCACAGTGAGGTAAAGGTGCCTGAGTCCTTACTGCTAGAAGTGGTCTCCTTGCGTGAAAGCCGGAGTGGTGGTTGCAAATCAGCAGATGCAGGTCAGCAGCAGAGTGGATGCAGGTCAGCAGATGCAGGTTTGTAGAGCAGCAGATGCAAGTTAGCAGATGCAGGTTTGCAGAGCAGCGGACGCAGGTCCGCGGATGCAGGTTGGCAAAGCAGCGGATGCAGATCAGCAGACAGAAGCGGGGTCAGACGAGCCGGGTCATACACATCAGGGAATACAGCAGAAACGGCAGGCAGAGAATAGTCAGAGTCCAGGCTGGGTCTTGGCAACAGGCAATCAGGCAGGTAACAGAGCTGGGTCAAACAAGCCGAAGTCAGGATTGGAGACATAAGCAGGGTCAGGAAGCCGGGTCACACACAAGAACAGAGTATTGGTACAATCAGGAACACAGGGAATGTAAGCAGATCAAACCGCAAGGGGCAGCGCCATTGAGCATCTTTTATGGGCGCCAAAGCGCGTCTAACGTGCGTGCATGCGCACACTCGTGCGCGCGGTCCGTAACTCGCGCATGCGCATAGGCGCATTCCTTCCGGAACAGAACGAATGTTCGTGACAGTTGTGCTATGGGAAAAGGCAACAATGCTGGCACAGGAGGAGGTCATGTCTAATGGATACTGGGGTAGTGTCCCAACTGGTCCCAAACTCTGATGCACTGTTTTCAGCAACAGATTAAATGGTACTCAGCAGGGTACACTACCTCGGGGAGTCTATTATACATCTCCTCTTGCCTATGGCGTGGATATAGCAGGAACACCGGGTTGTACCCCGATCACCCCTGAAAGGTTTTATAGCAAACCTGACATCCCCTTACACCTACTGAAACTTCCGTTGGGATTTGGGGAGGAGTTAAAAGTTGGGTAGTTTGAGCAACAGGTAGATAGTGCCAACAGGTTGTGCAGGGCGTGAATAGAAGGGCCCGGTTTATGATCTAAGGGGAGGAGGGTGGTACAAAATAATAGCTACTGAGAATTATCTGATATGGAGTGGACTAAGGTAACATTTTAGGTGGAGGCGGGGTAGGCTTCCCAGAATAAAAGCGTTTTTAGGGATCACCTAGTGGTGGTCAGGGTAGGAGCTGGCTGGACATATTGGGGTGGGGAGTTCCAGAGGTTCTGGAGCGGTCCTGATGTTGAGCATGGGACGAGGTAACAGGGGAGCTGGAAATCAGGATGTCTTAGGAGGAGTGGAGTAGACGATTTCGGTGATATCTCAAGATTGAAAGAGGTAAATCCAAATAGCTCAAACTAAGGTTTCTTAATGGGAAACGTTTATTCAGGTACCGTCTTGGGGCCACAGCTTTAGTAAACTCCACCCTGTTGCTGTCCTGATGTGGGTAGCTATTAAGAGACCTATGTAGAGTATTGTGCGCATTTAAAAGAGGACCCTAGAACTATATTTTTCTTTTTGTTGTTTTGGGAAAAAGCCACTAAAAATTTTGAGCAATAAAGTGCAGTTGGGTTTGACTAAATTCTAAAAGTTTTTGGCAACCATTGTTTTATTCTCTCCCTTTTTTAATATTTTTTTGTACCCGACTTGTAAATTTTTAGTGACAGTGATCCTGTTCACCTGTTGATCACTAATATGGGAGAGGAGTTATCTATTTTTATTTTTTGTTCCTCTTTATTTTATTTTTTTTGCTAAGTTGCTGCTGCAACAGCTGCAATGTATTCTTTTTCAATGCACTTTATAATAATTTTTCAGGACAGTTATATATTGCTCGTTTTGTTTTTATGAATGAAGATTCAAAGCTCTTTGACATAAAGTGAAATGTGTGTGATACACTGTCTGGGTTGAAGCAGTATTAAACCTGTATGGTTTTTTTTTTAATTTTTTGCTTATTTTAATTTTTTTTCTTTTCTTTTCTCATTCTTACTTTCTTTGTTTCATATTCTTATCTTTAATTACTTTAAGTGATGGTACTAGTCCATTAGCTGATAATGTTCCTCTATATCTTTAAAAGTAAATGTATTAGTCTTCTGGAACTTTTGTTTAAATATCAGAGATGAGTTGTGAATTGTAAGGCTTTACCTTTTCTGCCTGACTCCGTTTTTAAAAGTCCAGTGGGTCCTATAGAATGGTTTCCTGAAACATACAAGTACCATATTTCATAAATTATCCCTAGACATCCAGGTCTTATGTCTTAATGTAATTCTACCTCCCTTAGCCTGCCTACTACTTTAACCTGAGCCCCGTGAGCAGGTGTGGTGAACCCAGGGACCTGGTAATAGCAGGCAGTGTTGACTATCCCTACCATCAAGGGCCATGGATGATACTGGCTGTTGCTCGGACTCTGTACCCTGTGGGGATCCCACTTTACTCGTCCACATTACACCCTTTATTAGCATTTAGTCTTAATGGCCAACCCTCTGCTCTTGTTCAGCATTCCTCCAACACCTGTACACTGACATTCTCCTTCTTTTTTTTTGTGTTTATGCACGACTGCCCGGCGGCCCGCCCGACCACCACCTGCAGAAGCAACGACAACCAAGTCATTTCTTGAGACAAATGTGCAACAAATAAGACTCTCCTGATCTTTCCTTCACCATGCTTCCCTTCCCTGTGGGGATCCCACTCTACTCGTCCACATTACACCCCTTATGAGCATTTAGTCTTAATGGCCAATCCTCTGCTCCTGTTCAGCATTCCTCCAATACCTGTACACTGACATTCTCCTTTTTTTTTGTATTTATGCACGACTGCCCGGAGGCCTGTCCGACCACCACCTGCAGAAGCAATGATAACCAAGTCATTTCTTGAGACAAATGTGCAACAAATAAGACTCTCCTGATCTTTCCTTCACGATGCTGAAAAGTGTTGTCTCGCAGTCCGATCCCGTTTTTACAATCATTACACCATATTCCCAAGTTACAGGACTAGATATGCCAGGATCAATGTTGGAGTTCCCCTCTTCCAAGGCAGAAGGGCGATGAAACATTGCAGTACAGACACTCATGGTTTGGATGTGAAGTCTCAAAGGCACCAGGATTTCTTTGCTGTCTCAAGTCTACCTTGATGGGTTCCGACGTGTTCAGGAAAGGAAGAGGAGGCCTCAGTGGTGGTGGTGGGGAAGGGACGAGGCTTCTGGCGGTTGTGGGTGGATACAAAATCATTGAAGGAGGACGTAAGTTCAAGAATGAACTTCAGGGGGGACTGTGGTGGAGATTTTGAAATCCATATTTATATCTTCAAGGGAACTCTCTAATAAAATGACTCTCTAGTTAAATTACCATGCCCCAGGACTTTATATATTTTGTGATATCAGGTTGATCCCAGCTTAGATTTTAAAAATACTTATTTTTTTCCTGGTTCTCAAAAGCTGTTGAGTGTTTCAAGTAGGTGATAATTAAGTTACCCTTCAGACTTTGTGTCACCACCTGGTTGGGGGTCTTTTGACATGCTAATTTCGGAACTGATTATATTAGGATCAAAGAGGACTAACTGTTTTAAGGCAGACACAGAGGCACTGGAGATAGCCTCTTGCTTGTGTGGGAAGCATGCTTAAATTTCATCCAATCAGGATTCAATGCCACTTCTGAACCAATGAGGTGGTCCAGGGATTTGATTGGCAGGGATGGGTAGAGAGGGAACAGAAAAACCAAAGCCTAGAGATGCTAGCTCTCTTCGGCTCACGGTCTAGATGAAACATGGTAACATAAGGGCTGTCTTGGTAATGTATCTGTATTATCTATATGTCTCTTCTCTTCTCTCTAACTTTTTCTATCCCCAGGTTTGTCTTAATACCATGAGTATGTCAATTTTAACCAAATCTTCTTTTTGCATTAACTATCTTTGTAGACTGGCAACATGGTATTTGTATTTTCTGTATAAATAAATTAGATCTTTGTATTTTAGCACCATTATCATTCCTTATTGATTTCATGGGTTATAGAATTAACTGCATGGGTTGATTCATATATAGATAAAAAGATTTTAATCACTTATGTATATAAGTGAGGTAGGTAAACATAGCCTTGTCATAGCCGACTACAGGGCAAGATTAGAAGAAAACCTGCTAGAGTCTGCAAAAGACTTGAGACTGGGGCAGAGGTTCACCTTCCAGCAGGACAATGACCCTAACCATACAGCCAGAGCTACAATGGAATGGTTCAGAGCAAAGCATATTCATGTGTTAGATCGGCCCAGTCAAAGTCCAGACCTAAATCCAATTGAGAATCTGTGGCAAGACTTGAAAATTGCAGTTCACAGACGCTCTCCATCCAATCTGATAGAGCTTGAGCTATTTTGCAAAGAAGAATGGGCAAAAATGTCACTCTTTAGATGTGCAAAGCTGGTACAGACATACCCAAATTAACCACTTCAGCCCCGGAGGATTTGACAGCTCAATGACCGGAGGACTTTTTACAATTTGGCACTGCGCTGCTTTAACTAGTAATTGCGCGGCCATGCAATGTTGTACCCAAACAAAATTTGTGTCCTTTTTTTCCCACAAATAGAGCTTTCTTTTGATGGTTTTTGATTGCCTCTGCGATTTTTATTTTTTGCGATATAAACGGAAAAAGACCGAAAAATTGGAAAAAAATGATATTTTATACTTTTTGTTATAAAAAAAAATTAATAAACTCAATGTTAGTCATACATTTAGGCCAAAATGTATTCAGCCACATGTCTTTGGTAAAACAAATATCAATAAGCGTATTTTTATTGGTTTGCGCAAAAGTCATAGCGTGTACAAACTAGAGTACTTTTTCTGGAATTTCCGCAGCTTTTAGTTTATCACTACCTATCTCATTTCTTGAAGTGCTAAAATTGCAGGGCAGTACCACCCCCCCCCCTCCCAAATGACCCCATTTTGAAAAGTAGACACCCCAAGGAAATTGCTGATAGAGATGTTGAGCCCATTGAATATTTTATTTTTTTGTCACAAGTGATTGAAAAATGACAAAAAAAATAAAAAATTCACAAAGTTGTCACTAAATGATATATTGCTCACACATGCCATGGTTATATGTGGAATTACACCCCAAAATGCATTCTGCTGTTTCTCCTGAGTATGGGGATACCTCATGTGTGAGACTTTTTGGGAGCCTAAGAATAATGGCAAAATATAAAATATTCCATGGACACAACATGTCTCTCATCAAATAGCTTGGGGTGTCTAGTTTCCAAATTGGGGGGGGGGGTGCTATCTTGGCATTTTATGGCCTTCAAAACTGTGATAGGTAGTGAGGAGTAAAATCAAAAATTTACACCCTTTGAAATCCTGAAGGTGGTGACTGGTTTTCGGGGTCCTGTACGCGGCTAGGCTCCCAAAAAGTCTCATACATGAGGTATCCCCATACTCGGGAGAAGCAGCAGAATGTATTTTGGGGTGTAATTCCACATATAACCATGCCATGTTTGAACAATATATCATTTAGTGACAACTTTGTGCAAAAACAAAAAAAGTGTAATTTTCCCGAAACTTACCAAAGCACTTTCTAACACTTTTGGTTTACATGAAAAAAAACATTTTTTTGCAAGAAAATTACTTTGAACCCCCAAACATTATACATTTTTTTAAAGCAAAGGCCCTACAGATTAAAATGGTGGATGTTGCAATTTTTTTCACACAGTATTTGTGCAGCGATCTTTCAAACGCAATTTTTTTTGGAAAAAACACTTTTTTAAATTTGAATGCACTAAAACACACTATATTGCCCAAATGTTTGATGAAATAAAAAAAAAGATGATCTTATGCCGAGTACATGGATACCAAACATGACATGCTTTAATATTGTGCACAAACGTGCAGCAGCGACAAACTACATACATTTTTAAAAGCCTTTACAGGTTACCATTTTAGATTTACAGAGGAGTTCTACTGCTAAAATGACTGCCCTCAATCTGACCTTCGCGGTGATACCTCACATGCATGGTGCAATTGCTGTTTACATATGATACCAGACTGACGCTTGCGTTCGCCTTTGCGCGTGAGTACAGGGGGACAGGGGTGCTTTTTTATTTTTTTATTATTTATTATGCTTTTTTATTATATTTTTAAACTGTTCCTTTTATTTTTTTAATCATTTTTATTGTTATCTCAGGGAATGTAAATATCCCCTATGATAGCAATAGATAGTGACAGGTATACTCTTTTTTGAAAAAAATGGGGTCTACTAGATCCTAGATCTCTCCTCTGCCCTCAAAGCATCTGACCACATCAAGATCGGTGTGATCGTAGCTTCCGGTTTCTTAGACCATAGAGATGATTGAAGCTGTTCTGGTCTCTTATCAGCTCTATGGTCAGCTGGCGGAACCACCGGCTGCATTCTTGGGTTCCCTGTTGGGACAGGAGAACCCGAGAAAACCATGGAAAATGGAAAGGGGGATGTTCCCACTGCTTATAAAAGCAGTCTAGAGACTAATTAGCCGCTAGGATTGCTTTTATATGAAAGCCGATCGCTGGCTGAAAAGAATGATACCAAGTTGATAACTAAACCTGCAGGCATCATTTTGGTATAACCACTCAAAGTCCAGCAACATACCAGTACGTTGCTGGTCCTTGTTGGGCATACATTGTAATGTTCTTTTTTTTCATGCAGCCTGTGGGCTGAACTAAAAAAAAAAAGAGACTGATCGGTGGGTATGCCCACCATTAGAATACCGCCCTTCATCCATCCACTTCTAATGATGGGCATACATGCACCATTTTCTTTTAACTGTGGGGGTGAAATCACCTCCTACAGCGCTGGAGTCGTGGAGGCTGATTTACGTATCGTGGGAGCAAACGCTGTTGCTGTCAAGATAAATAAATCAGTGTTGCAGCTGAATGGCGTACCTGCTAAGTAAATGATGGTTAACAATAAAAAAAGTAACATTACAGTATAACAGTAAGACTTACCATACCTGTAAAGCAAATACAATAAAACGTAGTAAAAATAAAACATTTTTTAAGGCAATCTGTGCCTAAAAAATATATGCCGAAGCATGGGGGCATCTGCCCCTAATGTTAGGAGCAAATCGCTCCTCCACCCCTGCCCCCATGCTTTGGCATATATGCTCTTTTTTTTAACTGTGGTGGTGAAATCACCTCCGACAGCACTGGGGCTTTATGTATCGTGGGAGCAAATGCTGTTGCTGTCAAGATAAATAAACCTGTGCTGCAGCTGAATGGTGTACCTGCTAAGCAAATGATGGTTAACAATAAAACAAACATTACAGTATAACATACCATACATGCAAAGCAAATACAATAAAACATAGTAAAAATAAAACAGAGAGAATAATAGATATGGAACAATAGTGAGCAAACAGTAGAGCGGAGAGCGGACAGTAGAGAGCGAAAAATAGAGAGAGAGAGAAGAAAAATACAACTGAAAAACGATAAACTGAACGTTGCAGATAAGGGTCTCTCAAAATGTGATGGCCATCACATCTTTTGAGACCCCGAGACCCTGTGTACGTGTGCCTATGACTGTGTGGTGCTGTACCCTATGCTAATACTCAACTAGATAGCGTTTGAAACAGTCACCAATGCAAAGACTAGGTTGGTCAGGACAGGAGGGACAATAAAAGTGGGTGTCAAGGCTAAATCCGCGCTTTCTACAGACACAACATCTTCTTTGGGGTCTTCTTTGGGGTGTTCTTTGGGTAAGGGTACCAGAGAGGACATGCAGAAAATGCCTCTCTTGCAGCCGGCTTACTGCATTTGCATTGGGAAGTTGGGCCAGAGCACCGTCTGGAAACAGAAGGGCTCTGATGATCTCTTCCTGGAATTTAAGGAAGGATCCAGGTCATCCTGAAGCTTTGTATAGCACAAAAGCATTCAGCAAAGCCAATTGAAATAAATAAACAGACACTTTTTTGTACCAGCGTCTGGCCTTACGGGCAATTAGGTACGGCGCCAACAACTGGTTGTTGAGGTCCACCCCTCCCATATTAAGGTTTTTTTCGTGGACACAGAGGGGTTTCTCCACAACACCAGTCGCCGTAGGAATTTGGACTGTCATGTCTGCGTGAAGGGAGGAAAGAACAAAAACATTCTTGTTATCTCTACACTTCACAGTGAGCAAGTTATTACACTTCAAGCAGGCTCTCTCCCCCAGCCTATGACTGGAATCTACAAGCCGCTGGGGAAAGCCCCGGTGATTAGATCGTACAGTGCCACATGCTCCAATTTGTTGACCAAACAAGTGACTAAAAAGTGGCACGCTTGTGTAATAATTGTCCACATACAAGTAGTACCCCTTTCCGAATAAGGGCAACACCAAGTCCCACACAATCTTATCAGCGCTCCCTATGTAATCTGGGCAGTTTGACGGCTCTACGTGACTATCTCTTCCCTCGTAAACCATAAAACTATATGTATAGCCTGTGGCCCTCTCACAGAGCTTATACATCTTGACCCCATATCTGGCACGCTTGCTGGGAAGATACTGTTTGAATGACAAGCGGCCAAAAAACTTAATCAGGGACTCATCAATGCAGACAAATTGATGGGGTGTAAAAACAAGGCTACAAAACGTTGGTTGAAGTGGTTTACGAGGGGACGAATTTTGTAGAGCCGATCAAATTCAGGGTCACCCCGAGTATGACAGAGTTTATTATTGTTGAAATGCACGAACCGCAAGATCTGCTCGTATCATGTTGGGTCATGGAGGCAGAGAACACGGGCGTATGGTGAATTGGGTCAGTGGATCAATATGACCGCAACTCAATCTTTTTTTAGTTACGCCCATGAGGAGGTCAGCTGGGGATTAGCGGCGATGAATTGACCAGCATATAAATTGCTTTTGTGCACAATAAATAGATCTATAGAGATCTTCGGTGAAAAACAGCGAATAAAAATCAAATGAAGTAAAATCATCTGTTTCCACCTGAATTCTGGGTTGGCCAGTGAATGGGGGAAGTACGGGTGCTGCAGAAGTGGTGCGTTCCCAATTAGCATTGGCGAATGCAGCAGGAAGGGCACCATGGGCTCGACAGGCCTGTCTTTGTCTTCTTCTTGGTGGCAGCGGGACACTGCTTGTGCTTGCCACCTCACCAGCTTGAACTGCACTTATGGTCACGTCACCAAGTGTTACTGCAGTGCTGGATGTATGACCAGGATGTACTAGGCCGCTGGTGCTTGCCAGTTCGCCAGAAGGACTAGCAGCGCTAGTGCTGACTCTCTGCTCCTTATGAGGGACCTGCGGTTCTTGCACCTCAACCGCAGCAGAAGAAGATCGGGGTCTGGTACGCCTGACCTTGGCAGGGACCACAACTCTGCCGTCAGAGCTATTTGTCAGGGTGCTGCTGCTGTCTACAGATTCGTATTCTGAGCCTGAATCTGACAGATGAGTGACTTCCTCTTCATTATCTGTCATGCTCAGAAACGTGTAGGCCTCTTCACTACTGTACCTTCAATTTCACATTTTAGTCTCTAAATTTACTGGTACAGTAGTGAGACTCACAGGTAAAAAAGCTCCTGACTGTTAGTGACTGATTCAAACGCTACCAAAAAAACTGTTAGCGATCGCAGGGATCAGGCCTGACTCTGAACGCTGCAGTTATGTGTGTTGTGTTTTGTAAGTGACAGTAATCGATCGATACTGCGATGTGATTCGATGTGCTGGGGGTGATGCAATGTGCTGGGGGTGATGCGATGTGCTGGGGGCGATGCGATTTACTAAGGGCGATGCGATTTGCTGGGGGCGATGCGATTTGGTGTGGGGGGGGCGATGCGATGTGGGAATATTTTCTCAATTTTAACACGATTATCTATGTAACATAGACAAAGTTGTTCATGCAAATAGTTGTAAATAAACAGTTTTTTCAATACTCCCACCATCCCATATAACACCAAAACACAAGCCCTATTTTTCAACATTAATATGCTCAGTTTGAACTTCATAAAGTCTTCTTCAGTACATCAAGATGCATAAATGAATTATGTTGCTGAGGTTATTATTATTTTTTTAAATGAAAAGCTGTACAGAAAAAAGTACCCGCTGAGTGTAGATGTGTGTTTGTGTGTGTGTGTGTATATCTATCTATCTATCTATCTATCTATCTATCTATCTATCTATCTATCTATCTATCTATCTATCTATCTATCTATCTATCTATCTATATATATATATATATTTCTTCAATAATATTCCTTGTACATGCAGTATATTTACTGGTTCCTGGAGGGAGGAGGGGAGGGGAGGTTTGCATAGATAAGGGGTGGCAACTTCCTCTGACACTGCCGTTGCTATGGAAACCTGACCTGAAAGCTATTACACCGCTAATGCAGCATTGGGCATGTGCGAGATCTGCAAGGCTGAAATACAGTCTGGCTTCAGATGCCCACACTTAAGATGGCCACAGTCTGCTGCTAGTTTATAAACTTTCAAAATGCTGAAATAACCTAACAAAACTGACCTTGTGTATTATAGGGGTATTTTTGTTTAAAAAGTGTAATTTCGGCCGGAACACCACTTTAAGTTATTAGCCATGAAAAGGGTATGGGGGGCCGGGTACTACCTTGGGGAACATGTATCAATGCAAAAAATCTTGATAAAAAAGTTTGTTTTTAACTACTCCAATACAGGGCACTTTCACTCCCTTCCTGCCTAGGCCATTTTTCAGCTTTCAGCGATGTACTTTGAATGACAATTGGATGGTAATGCAACACTGTACCCAAATGAATTATTAATCATTTTCTTCACACAAGCTTTCTTTTGGTGGTATTTAATCACCGCTGGGTTTTTTATTTTTTGCTAGAAAAAAAAAAGAGCAAAAATTTAGAAAAAATACAAAAAAGTTTTTTTTTAGTTTCTGTCAATTTTTTGTAAATAAGTAATTTTTCTCCTTCACTGATGAGGCTGCACTGATGGGCACTGATGAGGAGGCACTAATATGCAGCACTCATGGGCACTGATAGGTGGCGCTGAATACAGGACTGATTGGCATAACTGGGCACAGACTGGTGTCACTGATGGGCACAGACTGGTGTCACTGATGGGCACCGAGTGGCATCACTAATGGGCACTGCTGGGGCTGCAGTGTAATCAGGGCACAGATGATCAGTGCCCTAATGATCTTTTCACATCTTCCCTGTGAGGAGATGCCACTGATTGGCTCTCCTCTCCTCACACTCTCTCAGCGTGAGGCAAGGAGAGCTGATAAATGCCACTTCCTTGTTTACATGTGATCGGCTGTGATTGGACACAACTGATCACATGAGCAAAGAGCCACAGCTCTTTGCCGAGTTCAGGGTCACGCCGTGTCCCAGGAACACGGCGCGCCCATGATCGCGACTTAACTGGGTGCCGTCATACGAAGTAACAGGTGTGATAAAATTGGGCTTTGGGTGTTGGTGCCTTCACACCATAACCCTTTAGAAGTATTCTTGAAAAAAAATCTGTTTGTTTTTGTATGTTTTGTTAAGAAAAATAATCTCCAACAATATTAATAGAAGAGAAGTTTCAAAATAAATTTACAAAACTAATTTGGAAATTGCTTTATTCTCTCATCTTGCCATCTTCTTCCTCCTCTTATAGTTACATAGTTACATAGTTACATAGTAGGTGAGGTTGAAAAAAGACACAAGTCCATCAAGTCCAACCTATGTGTGTGATTATGTGTCAGTATTGCATTATATATCCCTGTATGAAGCTATCAATGCTCCCCGCTGAGACCACCACCTGTGGAAGGGAATTCCACATCCTTGCCGCTCTTATAGGGCGTACACACGGTCGGACTTTGTTCGGACATTCCGACAACAAAATCCTAGGATTTTTTCCGATGGATGTTGGCTCAAACTTGTTTTGCCTACACACGGTCGCACAAAGTTGTCGGAATTTCCGATCGACAACCACGCGGTCACGTGCACCACGTACGACGAGACTAGCCACTTGAGCCCCGGACCATTATGCTGCCTAAGGACCAGAGGTCTTTTTCCAATTTGGCACTGCATCGCTTTAACTGCTAATTGCGCGGTCATGCAATGCTGTACCCAAACGAAATTTGCGTCCTTTTCTTCCCACAAATAGAGCTTTCTTTTGATGGTATTTGATCACCTCTGCGTTTTTTATTTTTTGCGCTATAAACGGAAAAAGACCGAAAATTTTGAAAAAAAATGATATTTTCTACTTTTTGTTATAAAAAAAATCCAATAAACTAAATTTTAGTCATAAATTTAGGCCAAAATGTATTTGGCCACATGTCTTTGGTAAAAAAATGTCAATAAGCGTATATTTATTGGTTTGCGCAAAAGTTATAGCGTCTACAAACTAGGGTACATTTTCTGTAATTTACACAGCTTTTAGTTTATGACTGCCTATGTCATTTCTTGAGGTGCTAAAATGGCAGGGCAGTACAAAACCCCCCCAAATGACCCCATTTTGGAAAGTAGAAACCCCAAGGAAATTGCTGAGAGGCATGTTGAACCCATTGAATATTTATTTTTTTTGTCCCAAGTCATTGAATAATGACAAAAAAAAAAATTTACAAAAAGTTGTCACTAAATGATATATTGCTCACACAGGCCATGGGCCTATGTGGAATTGCACCCCAAAATACATTCAGCTGCTTCTCCTGAGTATGGGGATACCACATGTGTGGGACTTTTTGGGAGCCTAGCCGCGTACGGGGCCCCGAAAACCAATCACCGCCTTCAGGATTTCTAAGGGTGTAAATTTTTGATTTCACTCTTCACTGCCTATCACAGTTTCGGAGGCCATGGAATGCCCAGGTGGCACAAACCCCCCAAAATGACCCCATTTTGGAAAGTAGACACCCCAAGCTATTTGCTGAGAGGCATATTGAGTCCATGGAATAATTTATATTTTGACACAAGTTGCGGGAAAGTGACACTTTTTATTTTTTTTTTTTGCATAAAGTTGTCACTAAATGATATATTGCTCACACAGGCCATGGGCATATGTGGAATTGCACCCCAAAATACATTTAGCTGCTTCTCCTGAGTATGGGGATACCACATGTGTGGGACTTTTTGGGAGCCTAGCTGCGTACGGACCCCGAAAACCAATCACTGCCTTCAGGATTTCTAAGGGTGAAAATTTTTGATTTCACTCTTTACTGCCTATCACAGTTTCGGAGGCCATGGAATGCCCAGGTGGCACAAAACCCCCCCAAATGACCCCATTTTGGAAAGTAGACACCCCAAGCTATTTGCTGAGATGCATGGTGAGTATGCGCAGCGCAGCGCAGCGATTTTTCAAACGCATTTTTTGGGGAAAAAACACACTTTTTTAAAATTTTAATGCACTAAAACACACTATATTGCCCAAATGTTTGATGAAATAAAAAAGATGATCTTAGGCCGAGTACATGGATGCCAAACATGACATGCTTTAAAATTGCGCACAAACGTGCAGTGGCAACAAAATAAATACATTTTTAAAAGCCTTTAAAAGCCTTTACAGGTTACCACTTTAGATTTACAGAGGAGGTCTACTGCAAAAATTACTGCCCTCGATCTGGCCTTCGCGGTGATACCTCACATGCATGGTGCAATTGCTGTTTACGTTTGACGACAGACCGCCGCTTGCGTTCGCCTTAGCGCGAGAGCAGGGGGCAACAGGGGTGCTTTTTTTTTTTTTTTTTTTTCTTTATTATTTTTTTTCCCTTTTTTATCTTATTTTTAAACTGTTCCTTTCATATTTTATTTTTTTTTTTAATCATTTTTATTGTTATCTCGGGGAATGTAAATATCCCCTATGATAGCAATAGGTAGTGACAGGTACTCTTTTTTGAAAAAATTGGGGTCTATTAGACCCTAGATCTCTCCTCTGCCCTCAAAGCATCTGACCACACCAAGATCGGTGTGATAAAATGCTTCCCCAATTTCCCAATGGCGCTATTTACATCCGGCGAAATCGAAGTCATGAAATGCTAGTAGCTTCCGGTTTCTTAGGCCATAGAGATGTTTGGAGCCACTCTGGTCTCTGATCAGCTCTATGGTCAGCTGGCTGAATCACCGGCTGCATTCTCAGGTTCCCTGTTGAGACAGGAGAGCCAGAGAAAAACACGGAAGACAGTGGGGGGGCATTCCCTCCCACGGCTTGTAAAAGCAGTCTAGAGGCTAATTAGCCGCTAGGATTGCTTTTACATGAAAGCCGACCGCTGGCTGAAAAGAATGATACCAAGATGATACCTAAACCTGCAGGCATCATTCTGGTATAACCACTCAAAGTCGTGAATGGCGTACCTGAAGACAAAAAAAGGTTAACAATAAAGCACAGTAAACGGTAAAGTATAAAAAATTGCATACCTGAAAAGCAAACATGATAAAACATAACAACAATAAAACATTGCAGAATAGAATACAGTAAAAAAGAGCAGAACAATAGAGAGAGAGAATAGAGAGAGAGAGAACAATAAAACGACAACTATTTTTTTTTTTTTTATATTTTTTTTTTTTTTACACTTTTTTTGTAACTAACTTTTATAACTGTAACCGGTTCCAGGTTCGGGTCTCTCAAAATGCGATGGCATCTTGGGAGACCCTGTGAAAGTGTGTCCTAGTCTGTGCAATGCTGTACCCTACGCTAATACTCAACTAGTGAATGGTAGCGTTCAAAACATTCACCAATGCAAAGACCAGGATTGTCAGGACAGGAGGGACAATAATAGCGGGTGTCACGCCTATATCTGCACTTGCTGCAGACACGACATCTTTTTTGGGGGGTTCGCTGGGTAGGGGTACTCGGGAGGACATAAAAATGCCTCTCATGCAGCCGACTGCATTTGGTTGGGGATGTGAATGGGGGAAGTACGGGCGCTGCAGAAGCGGTGGGTTCCCAATTAGGATTGGCGAATGCAGCAGGAAGGGCATTATGGGCACGACGGGTCTGTGTTTGTCTTTTTGGTGGCAGCGGGACACTACTTGTGCTTGCCACCTCACCAGCTTGAACTGCACTTATGGGACTCGCCACGTCACCAAGTGTTACTGCAGTGCTGGTTTGACTATGACCGGGATGTACTACGCCGCCCAAAACGCTACCAAAAAAACTGTTAGCGATCGCAGGGATCAGGCCTGACTCTGCGAACGCTGCAGTTATGCGTTAAGTGTTTTGTAAGTGACAGTGATCGATCGATACTGCACTTGGGTGGGCTGGGCTGGGCCGGGCGGAGGGGCAAAACGCAGGTGCTAGCAGGTATCTGGGCTGATCCCGCTAACACTGCATTTTTGGGAACCCTAAACTGCTGGGGTTGCTAGTATAGATCTGATCGGAATAGATATTGATCCGTTCAGATACTATACCACTAAGGGAGGTGTACGGTGCGTGCGTGGGTGTTAGCGGTACTGGCGCTAACCTGACGCTGCCTGGGGCTGGTGCTTGCTTGCCAGTTCACCAAAATGCTACCAAAAAAACTGTTAGCGATCGCAGGGATCAGGCCTGACTCTGCGAACGCTGCAGTTATGCGTTTAGAGTTTTGTAAGTGACAGTGATCGATCAATACTGCACTTGGGTGGGCTGGGCCGGGCGGAGGGGCAAAACGCAGGTGCTAGCAGGCATCTGGGCTGATCCCGCTAACACTGCGTTTTTGGGAACCCTAAACTGCTGGTGACGCTAGTATAGATCTGATCGGATCAGATATTGATGCGATCAGATACTATACCACTAAGGGAGGTGTACGGTGCGTGCGTGGGTGTTAGCGGTACTGGCGCTAACCTGACGCTGCCTGGGGCTGGTGCTTGCTTGCCAGTTCACCAAAATGCTACCAAAAAAACTGTTAGTGATCGCAGGGATCAGGCCTGACTCTGCGAACGCTGCAGTTATGCGTTTAGTGTTTTGTAAGTGACAGTGATCGATCGATACTGCACTTGGGTGGGCTGGGCGGAGGCGCAAAACGCAGGTGCTAGCGGGTATCTGGGCTGATCCCGCTAACACTGTGTTTTTGGGAACCCTAAACTGCTGGGGACGCTAGTATAGATCTGATCGGATCAGATATTGATCCGATCAGATACTATACCACTAAGGGAGGCACATGCCGCGTGCGTGGGTGTTAGCGGTACTGGCGCTAATCTGACGCTGCCTGGGGCGATGCATATCACCGCCGGGCGATTAGGGGGCTAAACCTTTATTCGGTAATAAACAGCGGGTGCCCTGACACTTTAAAAAATAAACAAACTAACCAGCGTCAACCGTAACGGTTATACGGTGATCAGTGGTGAAAGGGTTAACTAGGGGGCAATCAAGGGGTTAAAACATTTATCAGATAGTATATGGGGGTCCCTGACGCTATAAAACGCTGACGGTGAACCTAAATATTTACCTCCCTAACTAGCGTCACCAGCGACACTAATACAGCGATCAGAAAAATGATCGCTTAGCGACACTGGTGACGGGGGTGATCAAGGGGTTAAAACTTTATTAGGGGGGGTTAGGGGGGTACCCTAGACCTACAGGGGGGTAACAGTAACTGTGCTAACACTGTAACTGTCACAAACTGACACCTAGCAGTAATCAGAAAAAAAAAAAAAAAAACTGCTGGTGTCAGTTTGTGACAGGGGGGGGGGTGATTGGGGGGCGATCGGGGGGGGGGGATCGGGGTGTTTTGTATGCCTGGCATGTTCTACTGTGTGTGTGTGTGTGTTGGTGCACTCACATACCAGTTTGGTGAGAGACGATTCGCGCTTTTTCAGACTCGTGGCTTTCAGATCGTTTTCTGCCGTTCAGTTTGTGCTTGTGGGTTTGTATCTGCTCTTCAGTGCGTGCAGCAAGTTCTGCGTGACTTTAGGTAGTCATTGTATTCTTGTTCGTTCGTTACTGGTTTTCAGGTCGCTCTTCACGGGCCTTGCTGTTCTTCAGTGCGTTCTGTTACTTCGTTCTGAGCAGCCGACCGTTTTCTAGCCATGTTTCGTATGCGTACTCTTCGTAGAGTTCGTGCTGTGCGGGGGCTTGGTGTTGGGGTCCTGACCTTGACACAAGTCCAGTCCATGAACAGGGTGGGGAGGAGTTTATGGACCAAGAATTGGTTGCTTCAGCGTGACCAGTTCTGTCATATGCCTTTGCTCTGTGAGATCCGTGAGAATAATCCTGGTGATTTCAGGAACTTTCTCAGGATGACGGACCCCGTATTTCACCGTTTGTTGGCTTCGCTGACCCCCTATATCAGCAGGCAGGATACCTGCATGAGGCAAGCCATCACTCCGGAGCAGAGGTTGGTCGCTACCTTGCGGTATTTGGCCACAGGGAGAAGCCTGCAGGACCTCAAGTTCTCGACAGGCATCTCCCCCCAGGCTCTTCTTTGTGGACATTTACTGCTTGTGTTTGTTTGAGCTGACCCTGACAGAAATGTGTGGAGTCCAGAAAATGTCGTGATTGTGTAACCTTATACAAAGCACTGTTGGCTGTTATTTACTAAATGCAAAAACACTTTTCACTACAAGTGCACTTGCAACTGCACTGAAACTGCACTTGTAGTGCAAAGTGGATTTGCCCTTAGGAAATTACCCCCATTTTCTCATAAAACAACAATTACATCACCCCAAAAGTGTTGTAGCATTGAGACAATAATCCACACATTCTTGATGAACAATCTTTTTAATACCTGCACAATCACATGTGCATTTACCAAAGGTTTTTCTGACAAACCAACATGTTTGTTGTATAACAATTTTTGTGGTGTCATTATCCAAAATCAAAATGTGCATTTTATAGAAAACAGGCCTGTGTAAAACCCACAAGAAAGACACAAATCTTGATCTTACAAAGTTCACATTTGGTAGAACTTGAAGGCAATATCAGACATGAGTATTTAGGAACTGTGTTTGATATTGTGTTCAGATGGGGGGAAATCACCCCAGGAAAAGCCAAATTTGGAAGATGCACACAAATTTCACAATGTCAACATGTGCTATCTGCCATCACGGAGGATCAAGGGATGTGTTTTGGGGGAGCAAGCCCTTCCTCACCGCGACTTTATTATTGAGGAAGGGGTTGCACCCCCAAAACGCGTCCATTGATCTCCCGTGATGGCAGATAGCACATGTTGACACACTGTGTGCATCCTACAAATTTGGCTTTGGGAAAAATCACAAAAACATTTCGCACATTGTAGCACACAAAAGAAGAAAGTGATTTGGAGGGGTTTTAAACTCGCCCCAAAACATCAATGATGTTTTTATATTTTGGAATAACATCATTGATGTTTTGCTTGATGATTTCCAATTGTAAATTACACCCCATGATCTCCCCGATCAGGATCTGGGCACTTTCGGATGTGAAAGGATCTTCATCCACAACCTCACGATCACCTAAAAAGAGAGGAACCCCAAAATAAATTAGGTTTCCAAAAAAATGCCGCCATCCATCTCTTATCTGAGCCTGTGGTTGCAGACACTCACCTGTTGTGGTGACTAGTTCCACCACGTCTTCTTCCTCCTGCTCAGCTTGTGTTGGGGGGATTTCACCTTCTTCCAGAGGTGGGGGGTCTCTGGTCTCCTCGGATGAGGGGTGTCCTCCGAGTCTTTTCTCCCCTATGTAAAACAAAAATGGTATAATTAGCACACAGATATGTAATGTCAGAACTATAAAGATGAAACATTGCTTGGAAGTGGGATACAATTATCTATTTTAGCCGAGTTCCAAGATGTAGCTTTTTTTAATGCCCTTTGTCAAGCTGCAATACTTTACCTGTTTGGTACAAGCTTCACAGATGGAGACCCCCCTATAGTATACACTGGAGCACCTGTGTGGGGCCCCCTAATAAAAATGGTGTTCTTTTGTCCCACACTAGTGCTCCAGTGTCCAGATGTGAAAACAGCTGCTGAGTGTCCTCTCCTTACACACAATCTAGTTTGCATTTCATTCTAGTAACAAAGCCATCTACACAACCCAATTCTTTGAAGCCAAGTATAGGGCGTCAAAATGGTGGCCAAATGCATATGGCCTAAACAATGGTATTTTATAGTCCGAAATAAAAATTGTGATCCGAACGAATAATGTGCCCATGAACATGAAAGTTGCCATTTTATAAACTGTACAACAGTTCCTAAAAGCTGGAGCAGCACGAATGTAATAAACCCAAAAAGAATAGGAACACAGCACAAATACTTACTTTTTTGCAGCGCTCTCCGGATCTTTCTGTACTGCTCATGTTCTCGTAATTTCAGGTCCGACCACCGCTTCCTGAGCTGATCTTTCGATCGTCGTACCCCGAATTTCCGGTGCAGACTCCTGACCACTTTCGCCATGATCTTGGCCTTTCGGACATTGGGGTTGGGGTAAGGCCCATACTTTCCATCATAGTCGGCCTTCTTCAGGATGTCCACCATCTCCAACATCTCCCCAAAGGACATATTTGAGTCCTTTAATCTCCTTCTGGATCGGGACGTTTCAGGCTCCGGCCTTTCCTCCTCCTCCTCCTCCTCGTTGCTACAATTAGCACGATCCTGCTGTCTATCCACCATGTGCTCTTCCCCCACTGCGCCGAATGAAAAGGGGCGGGGAATAGACTAGAAAGAACGTCAGGGGCGGGCGGAGTTATACGCATGCGCAGTGTGTAGAAATCATAACATGCGCGCGTCTTGCGTACGATCTGTGAGCGGAGGAAGGAGCATCGGAGACGCCGATCGTGCTAACGAAGGTAGGATCTAAACTTGGGCCTATACTGCTTCGAAATGGAAGCCTATATTGTAACAAGATTAGGGGAGTTTGGCCTGACATTAGGGTTTGTCTTGTGTTGTGTATTGCAGAGAAAATGGATGGGTTCAACGACCACAATTTCCTGCCCCTGTTTATTGACAAGTACAGGGAGCTGCCCTGTCTGTGGCAGGAGAGACACCCCCACTATAACCATAAACAGATGAGGCAGGCAGTGCTGGAGAAACTGCTGGAGTTGGTGAAGCCGGTGGTCCCCACAGCAACCATCCCTTATTTAAAAGCTAAAATTGGTGGCCTGAGGAGCACGTATCTTAAGGAGCGCAAGAAGGTCACAGATTCCCAGAGGTCCGGAGCTGCAGCAGATGACGTTTATGTCCCCAGGCTCTGGTACTATGAGAGACTGCGATTTCTGTCAGACCACACTGAAGTCAGGGAATCCCTCTCTACTCTTCCTTCCACGCTTCCTTCCATACCAGCTGAGGCTTCCGATGTCCAACCTGGGCCTTCCAGCCAGGAAGAAGTGGAGGAACCCAGCTGGAGTCAGGTATAGCATTCTTCTACAGATTTCTGGGCAATAAATAAATGATGTTTACTAGATGTTATTATTGATCATTAATTGCTGATTAAAAAAAGTGTTTTACATATCAATAGACAGTGGTGGGCACCCAAAATTGGGACAAGAATGCAAAATGCTGGCCTCAGAATGATAGTCTGTTATATTTGTTAACATTCAATTTGCAGCAGTCAGGAGGTGAAAATTGTGTGTGGTTGATGTAAAAAATACTAAAACTATGTCCCTTTTTCATACACAGGAAGACCTCAGCCAGGAGGAGGCTGCGGAATGTGGCAGCCAGGAGGAGGCGGGGATTAGTGTCAGCCAGGAGGAGGCGGGGATTAGTGTCATCCAGGAGGAGGCGGGGCTAAGTGTCAGCCAAGAGAAGCCTGGGACAAGTCGCAGCCTGACTGAGTCTCAGGTTCCTCCCCTCCGCCTGCCATACAAAAGGGCCAGGAAGGCCACTCCCAGTCCTGTGCAGGATTCAGCATACAGGCTGATCCAGGAGGCTTCTGCGTCCCTCAGAGCCTTCCCCAGTCCTGCAGAGGCCTTTGCCTGCATGGCTGCCACCAAATTTCAGGGCATGCAGGAGGGCCAACGCAAGCTCTCTGAGGACCTGATTTATAAAGTCCTACGTAAGGGGGAAAGTGGGGAACTGACACCCAAGACGGATGTCATTGAGATCGACGATCCTCCTCCTCCTCCTCCTCCTGCTGCCACAACTCCACCACCACAGCCAAAGCCTGTAAGGAAGCATGGAAGGAAGACCAAAGAGTGATTGCCCTGGGTTCAGTCTGGTCTGACAAAAGCTGCAGTCTCTCGTATGACCACAGCCTGGGGACACAGATGTCATCTGCTGCTTTACGGATCTCTGGGACTTCTGGACCAGACTGCCCTCCCTTAGATATGGACTCCTCAGGCCACCAATTTTGCTTTTAAATAATTGATGTCTGCCCTGGGGGTCCAAGGCTTCGCCCACTTCTGCAGTTTCTCCAGCGTTGCCTCCCTCTTTGTTTTTTTATAGTTGTGACCCCTTAATAAAATTTTTTTAGGTAAATTCTACTCTCCTGTGTGTGTTTTCATCCAAAAAGGACAGTTTGTTGGTGACGATTCAGGTACATTTCTAACATAAAATGTGAAATTAACAAGGGACAACAACACCAAACAATCTCCTACAGATCAAATAGAACAACATATCAATGGTGTTGTGGGAACTTGTCACAAAAAACACACAAACATTTTCGGGAGTACAAATCAAAATCACCAAAAAAAAAAAAAAGAGAAACACAAAAAAAGATTCTACATTAAAGGCAAAAAAAATAAATAAAACATACAAAAATATGTTGTCAGATGTGAGAAATCAAAATATATTGAGGGAATCCCGATAAATAGTAACGAAAGAAGTTTGTGAGAAGTGTGTGTGAATATGAGCAGCAAAACTACTTAATTCTTGTCACATTATAAAGAAGAAGAGAGTGCGCTGTATTAAACCATTTTTAACATTGCAGCGTGACGAAAGTGCTGTATCCATTGCGAACGCTAAGTTTACCAGAACGAGCTGTCCCATCTCGGAATTTCTTCTGAGCATGCGTGGCACTTTGTGCGTCGGAACAGGCCACACACGGTCGGAATTGACGCGATCGGATTTTGTTGTCGGAAAATTTTATCTCCTGCTGTCCAACTTTGTGTGTCGGAAAATCCGATGGAAAATGTCCGATGGTGCCCACACACGGTTAGAATTTCCGACAACACGCTCCGATCGGATATTGTCCATCGGAAAATCCGACCGTGTGTATGGGGCATTACAGTAAAGAACCCTCTACGTAGGTTAAGGTTAAACCTCTTTTCTTCTAATTTTAATGAGTGGCCACGAGTCTTGTTAAACTCTCTTCTGCGAAAAAGTTTTATCCCTATTGTGGGGTCACCAGTACGGTATTTGTAAATTGAAATCATATCCCCTCTCAAGCGTCTCTTCTCCAGAGAGAATAAGTTCAGTGCTCGCAACCTTTCCTCATAACCAAGATCCTTCAGACCCTTTATTAGCTCTTCTACTCCTCATATATACAGTGCCTTGAAAAGGTATTTTTACCCCTTGAAATTTTCCACATGTTGTCATGTTACAACCAAAAAACATAAATATATTTTATTGGGATTTTATGCAATAGACCAACTCAAAGTGGCACATAATTGTGAAGTGGAAGGAAAATGATAAATGTTTTTCAAAATCATTTACAAATAAATATGTGAAAAGTGTGAAGTGCATTTGTATTCAGCCCCCCTGTGTCAATATTTTGTAGAAACACCTTTTTTTTACAGCTGCAAGTTAACCGCTTGCCGACCATCCGCCGCAGTTATACTGCGGCAGAATGGCACAGGCAGGTGCATCGCCCCCAGCACATCGCACCAGCACATCGCATCGCTCCCAGCACAGTGCATCATCCCCCAGCACATCGAATCACATCGCACAAAGCACATTGCATCACCCCCAACACATCGAATCGCATTAGCACATCGAATCGCAACGCCCCCAGCACATCAACCCAGCAAATTGCATCACCCCCAGCACATCGAATTGCATCGCCCAAAGCACATTGCATCACCCCAACACATAGAATCGCATCAGCATATCGAATCGCAACGCCCCCAGCACATCAAATCGCATCACTCCTGCACATCGAATCGCATCTCCCCCAGCACATTGCATCACCCCCAACACATCGAATCGCATCACCCAAAGCACAATGCATCAACCCCAGCACATCAAATCGCATCAACACATCGAATCGCAACACCCCCAGCACATCAAATCACATCGCCACAGCACATTGAATCACATCTCCCCCAGCACATCGAATCACATCTCCCCCAGCACATCGAATCACATCGCCCCTAGCACATCGAATCGCATCACCCAACGCACACTGCATCACCCCCAACACATCAAATCGCAAAGCCCCCAGCACATCGAATTGCATCGCCCCAGCACATCAAATCTCATCTCCCCCAGCACATCGCATCACCCCCAGCACATCAAATCGCATCACCCAAAGCACATTGCATCACCCCAACACATTGAATCGCATCAGCACATCGAATCACATCGCCCCCAGCACATCGCATCGAAACGCATCGCCCCCAGCACATCGCATCACCCCCAGCACATCAAATCGCATCGCCCAAAGCACATTGCATCACCCCAACACATCGAATCACATCAGCACATCGAATCACATCGCCCCCAGCACATCGCATCGAAACGCATCGCCCCCAGCACATCGCATCGCCCAAAGCACATTGCATCACCTCAACACATCGAATTGCATCAGCACATCGAATCACATCGCCCCCAGCACCGCACATCGCATTGAAACGTATTGCCCCCAGCACATCGCATCGCATCAGTACATTGGGGTGGGATGGGATGAGGTGGGATGGGATGAGGTGGGGTGGAGTAGGATGAGGTGAGATGGGGTGGGATGGGATGAGGTGGGGTGGAGTAGGATGAGGTGAGATGGGGTGGGATAGGATGAGGTGGGGTGGGGTGTGATGGGATGAGGTGGGGTGGGGTGGGATGGGATGAGGTGGGATGGAATGAGGTGGGGTGGGGTGGGATGGGATCAGATGAGGTGGGGTGGGCTGGGGTTGGTGTGTGTGGAAGTCCTGTAGATCTCAATCATGGCCAATAGAGCACACAGTAAGTGTCCCTGCCCCAACCCCTGTATCCATCTGTTACTGTGTGTGTTGTAACTTGCAACAAAGGGTAACAATGGCAACAAAAGCCTGGTTGCCCTTGTGTAAAATGGCGCCGGGCGTCGCCTTGCATCGCATCATTCCGGTTTTGAAATAATGCGATGCTACGGGCCAGCCCACTCTTATTTCCTCCTGGGATTGATGAGAAACATCTCCCAGGAGGCATAGCGGATGGGGGATGACGCGCTTAGGCCATGGCGGGAACCAGGAAGTGAAGAAGATGAACAATAAAACGGTGAGTTTAAAAAAAACAAAATTATATGCGTTTAAGGGGACAGAGAAGCACTTTAAATATAAGCCTTCAAAATGGGCACGTCTGATTTTTTTTTCAGGTCCCATAGACTTTAATAGGGTTTGCAAGCCAAACTGGGGGGGGGGGTTCGGCCAAACTCTACTTATAACTGAGGTTCTCCAGTCCCCTTATTAACTTTGTTGCCCTTCTCTGGACTCTCTCCATCTCATCCTTTCTGAGAATTGGTGACCAATGTGATAGATGGTAAAGAAATTAGATGTGTAATTTATGCCCTTAGAAAGTCTGAAGGTGCTCTGGATTTTGGACTCCTCTGTGTGGCTAAGCTGTGGGAAAGTCACATGTATGTGGTATAGCCACACTCAGGAGTAAAAAATTGGTTTCTGGGTGTATTTCCAAGTATGCCTATGATGTGTGTTACAAATATCTTATTAGTTGACAACTTTGTGTAAAGAAAAAAAAATATTCATTTTCCAAAAACTTGTGGCAAAAAATGACAATTTTCAAAAGACTCACTATGCCTTTGCATGTAGCAGAATATATTTTGACCTACATTTATGAACAAATAACATTTTGCAAATAAATAATCTAACAGAAACTAAGAAAAACGTTTTTACAAATTTTTTTTTTTGTTTATATGGCAAAAAATTAAAAAAAAAACCCAGTTGTGATTAAATACCACCAAAAGAAAGCTATATCTGTCTCAAAAAATTATAAAAATGTAATTAGGGTACACTGTTCTATGAGTAATTGCCATTCAAAGTGTGACAGTGCTGAGTAGGGATGAGCTTCGAGTTCGAGTTGAACCAATGTTCGACTCAAACATCGCATGTTCGACTGTTCGCCGAATTTCGAATGTTATGGGCCGTTCGCGCCAAATTCGAGTGGCGTGTCACGGTCCATAATTCACTGCGGCATCGCAGTGCATTGCTGGCTGATGATTGGCCAAGCATGCACTATGACCCGCATACTTAGCCAATCACAGCGCCGTCTGTACAGAGAGCCGTAATTGTCCAAAGCCAGGGTGGCTTTGGCCAATTATGGCTCAGGGGGTTTAGTACACACCCCATATTATATAAGGCCGCCTGAGTGGTGGCCTTGTGTAGTGTTTTGCGGCAGCGGTGGAGAGATAGACAGAGAGACAATGTCATTTGATTTCAGTTAGAAATAGTAGGCAGGTGAGTCAGTTAGCTGAACTTACAGTGTATTGTGTATATATATATATATATATATATATATATATATATATGCATCCTAGGTGTTGTGTATATATATATACACTGTATTCAGTTTAGCTAGATCCATTCCTGTTATTCTCTTCCTACTGACAGGCAGGCGTTTTTACAGTATTTACAGCTTTACAGTGTTTTTACAGTATTTACAGCAGGGGTCTCAAACTGGTGGCCCTTCAGCTGTTGTGGAACTACAAGTCCCATCATGCCTCTGTCTGTGGGAGTCCAGTTTGTAACTGTCAGCCTTGCAATGCCTCATGGGACTTGTAGTTTGGCAACAGCTGGAGGGCCGCCAGTTTGAGACCCCTGATTTACAGCAACCTGAAGAAAATTGCTGGTGTTCTTCTGATCCTATTAGTCCTATTAGCTGCAGTATTTACAGTTAGTGTAGTGTGTCCTCTGCACAGTGTGCACCTAAAGCTACCTGAAGAAAATTGGTGGTGTTCTTCTTATCCCATTAGTACGGCAGGCAGCTGCAGTATTTACAGTTAGTGTAGTGTGTCCTCTGCACAGTGTGCACCTAAAGCTACCTGAAGAAAATCGGTGGTGTTCTTCTGATCCTATCAGTACCGCAGGCAGCTGCAGTATTTACAGTTAGTGTTGTGCGTCCTCTTCACAGTGTGCACCTAAAGCTACCTGAAGAAAATTGGTGGTGTTCTTCTGATCCTATTAGTACCCCAGGCAGCTGCAGTATTTACAGTTAGTGTACTGTGTCCTCTACACAGTGTGCACCTAAAGCTACCTGAAGACAATTGCTGTTGTTCTGATCCTATTAATACCACAGGCAGGCAGCTACAGTATTTACAGTTAGTGTACTGTGTCCTCTGCACAGTGTGCACCTAAAGCTACCTGAAGACAGTTGCTTGTGTTCTCATACTAATAATACTACAGGCAGGCAGTTGATTCTGCTAGCTGCAGTATCAGTATATATATACATCCCAGCTTTGTGCAGCTACATCTCACTGCAGGCCATTAGTATGTCTGGAAGGCCAACAAGGAGAGGCAGACAGTAGTGATCCTATTAGTACCGCAGGCAGCTGCAGTATTTACAGTTAGTGTAGTGCGTCCTCTGCACAGTGTGCACCTAAAGCTACCTGAAGAAAATTGGTGGTGTTCTTCTGATCCTGGTATTTCACAGCAGGGCCTGTTCCAGCGCCCACCAAGAGTAACTGTGAGGACTTACAGTGTTGTGGCACCAGCACCACCACCAAAGGCCCAATTTGTCTACCACTGTTCAACAATGGCATGTAATTACAATTCTTGATATAATATTTCACAGCAGGGCCCGTTCCTGCGCCCACCAAGAGTAACTGTGAGGGCTTACAGTGTTGCGGCAACACCAACACCTAAGGCCCCAATTTCTGCAGAGTATATAGGGCAGGCCCCTACATTCAAACATCCAACTTACAAACGACTGCTACTTGCAAACGGAAGGAGACAACAGGAAGTGAGATGAAATCTACCCCATAGGAAGGGAAATGCTCTCCTGTAAGAGTTAATATGGGAAAAAATGTGTCTCCTCTTCACTGATGCTTTATCACCAATCCTTGTTTCACTAAAAAACCCAAATTTTCAAAAAACATTTGTCATTGGAACAGAAAGTGAGGTGAAATCTTCTGAAGAGGTGCACAGGCAGCAAAACAAATGTTACAGGGGTGATAACCCTTCTGTATGTTTTCCAAAAAGCTTAAAATAGATTTTTTGGCTGGAGCTACACTTTAAAAATGTACCAGTTACAAACAGATTCTAGTTAACAACAAACCTACAGTCCCTGTCTTGTTTGTACCACCTGTATGCTGCTGTTCAGAGTATATAGGGCCTTTCCTTTTTTTAGTTTGGGTGCGGGGTTCCTCTTAATATCCATACAAGGCCCAAAGGGCCTGGTAATGGACTGGGGGAGTACCCATGCCGTTTGTCTCACTGATTTTCATACATATTGCCGGGACCCGACATTACATTAAAGCCGCAAGCAGTTTTGAATGACTTCTATTCCTTTAAAAATGTAATTTTGTGCAGGGACAGTTCTAAGCACAAGAAACACACGCCACTTTACAGGCATACTATAGACACCCCCCAGGTAAAATATTTAAAGGAATATTTCACCTTTTTTTTCCACTTTAAGCATCATTAAAATCATTGCTCGGACGTTTTTAAAACTTTTTTTGCATTGATACATGTCTCCTGGGGCAGGACCCGGGTCCCCAAACCCTTTTTAAGACAATAACTTGCATATTAGCCTTTAAAATTAGCACTTTTGATTTCGAACGTTCGAGTCCCATAGACTTTAATAGGGTTCTAAAGTTTACGCAAACTTTTGGTCCGTTCGCAGGTTCTGGTGCGAACCAAACCGGTGGGTGTTCGGCTCATCCCTAGTGCTGAGAGCTGAAACATGGCCTGGACCGGAGGGGTCAAAAATGTCTAGACTTAAAGTGTATGTAAATCTAACGTTTCTTAGGATTAGATGGAGTAAAGAACAAGTAAAACCTCTATAAGGTTGTTTGCTGCTGCTGGGTTCAGCTGACTTCCTGTTCCTTTAGACAGAGCAGAAAATGAGTGGGTATTTCTCTATAGTGAATAGAATAACCATCATTGAGTGTTGTCTTAGGAACAGGTGTTTCAATGGGAGAGGTTTTTTTTCACCTCCAGAGCAAATAGAGGGGTAAATCTTCCTAGTGCTGTCAGGGCCACCCGCGGCTTGAATTTCAAGCGATTCAACAGGAATTTTCAGGAATTTGAACCAGGTATGGCCAGCATTGGTGTTTGCAGGAAATAAAACGAAGTTGTGTTCACATTGACAAGTTTGGTTTAAAACTGACCACACCACTTAAATTTCACTTGATTCAGAGGAATCGACTGAAATTCTAATAGTGGGTATCTCTGCTAGCTCAACAAAAGTCAAATACTTGGTCAAATTTTGTCAAAGAAGCTGGATTGACAGTTGGATGCTGAACAGCTTATGCAGCCAATCAGCTGCAGGAACTGTGTGGGTATTCTGACAGCCAGAGGTTGCGGATGTCAGAGTACAATAGCTTGGGAGGGTGAATTCATCCATCCACATAGTTTGTCTGGATTGACTGCAGGCTGAACAAAAGAAATCTCTTGGTGCATGGCCAGTTTTAGTGATTATTTGCTATAAATGCAAATTACGTTGTACATGGGAAATCTCAAACCAAACTACCAATTAACATATTAGCGCATGCTGAGTGAAAACATATGGTAAAAGCTTTTAAAAAGTTTTCAGTATTCTACTTAATTTTCAGTAATGCAATCAGGTCATATGGTATAGTTTTGATTTTAAAACATTTTAACTTTAACCCAAATAGTATACAGTAGATGATTTTTATGTGTCCAGATAAATTGTTGAACTATATATTTCAAACATTCATTCCACCAACTGGTCTATGAGGGTGCATGATTCAGTAGGTTGTACTATGCTTCCTTACTATAGAAAAACATAATAAAGAAAGTACAATATAGTGCTTGCTTTTCTGCCTACTCGATCACAGTTTATTGAATATTCTGCCCCATAAACCATTGCCCTCAACATTTCTAATTAACAGTGGGACCCCTATTGGATTTTAGGAAAGTATACCATGCTCCAGGATAAGCTAGTAATCAACCCCTTTACTGGTTCACTTTACATTGACCAGATTTAGAGTGTCCAATCCAATGTCCAATCCAATCTTGGGGTTCATGGTGATGAATCATCAGCAGGGTGAATTTTCTGAGGTTTACATATCAGTACCCATCCTATTGGTGCAGGATAACATAAGCAAAGGTTTTTAAATTCATCTACATGCCTGATGCTGCTGGTCTGCAGTAATTTGTAGCCAAGTGTGTGAATTCAGACAGTCATAACTGTTTTCAACCATTTCCACCTCATTTTAATTTTATTGATTTATTTTAATTTTTATTTCATTTTATCCATTTCATTTATTTTCAAATCATAGTCTATTGCAGGCTTTTTTCTACGACAGTATACTCATCTCTCCACTTACCTGGTTTCTTCATGGTAGATCAACACTTTATTTTTTTAATTAAATAAGAAATAGTAAATTTTTATTTGCACAGAATTTCAGCTACGGTAATTTAATTTAGTGCAGATCAACATCTCGGAACATCAAATGCTAGAAAATTGTCCATATGATTGAACAAGCTAGGTTTTGATGTATGGTACAGTCTATTTAATTCTTTTTGCTGCAATAAACCCAATTTCACTAATCCCTTTGATGATCAGGATCCTTTCAGTTTATTTCGGTGAATTTATCTCATTAAACATTAAGACCAGGCCTATCTTGTAGCAAAGTACTTTTGAGATTTTAAGTACAATGTAGTAGTACAGATGACATTAGAACAATTGGCACACTGAAGACATACGCAAGTCTTTGATCCAGCAGTATTATTATATTCTTATTCATTACAGCTGTCTTGGATGTTCCCCACTCCTGGTCTCTTCCTCCTCTGCCTCTTTGTTGCTGCCCAACCCCCACTGCCATCCATTTTGTAGGGTTCTGGCTTTTCTGTCACTTATAAACAAGTGGCTGCACTTGTGATTCCAAAAATGTGTCCCCTAAATGCTCCCTCTGTGCACGCTAGCACAGATTATGTTTGCAGCAGACGTGCAATTTGCTGTGCATTTATTCTCCAGGCAGAACAGACACAAATTATATGTCAGATTTATCTGTTAGATGAGGTAGCCTTTTTATATCTCTATACAGGTTCTGTTATATTTGCAGGGACTTTTTTTTTTCACTTCATTTTTATGGGCAGCACCCAAACAGAAATGCAAAAACATAATTTCACTTTTTCTTTCTAAGTATTTGCTATTGCATCAACATTTGTTAAACATATAGATATTCAAACTTCAAAGTGTGAAGTAGTAGCAAACACAAACAGATGAATAAACATATATATTTTTATATACCCTATTTTGTAATTACTGTGTATACTCAAGTATAAGCTGACTTTTTCAGCACATTTTTTATGCTGAAAAATCCCCCCCCCTCAGATTATACTCGAGTAAAGGTCTCCCGCTGTGTCATGTAGTCTTAACTGTTCAGTGGCCTTCCACTGTAACAAAGCCCCGCCTCCTCCTCGTCCATGATAGACGGAATACTGAACACTGAAACAATGCTGGGAAACTGAATCACTGTTCCGTCTATCACGGACGAGGAGGAGGTGGGGCTTTCTTACAGTGGACGGCCGCCGAACTAAGACAGTTGCATGACACAGCGGGAGACACCTGCTGTTTGTAATCAAAGGTACAGGTGGGCACAGTCAGGCTGCAGATGGGCATTGTTTACCAGTAGCTGCTGCATTTCCCACCCTAGGCTTATACTCGAGTCAATTCGTTTTCCCAGTTTTTTGTGGTAAAATTAGGTGCCTTGGCTTATATTCAGGATGGATTATACGGTATTAAAATATACACTTTTTTCCTTGTCAAAATTTGTTATTATATATTTCAGTATGGAAATGACATTGTGCAAGTAACATATAATAGTGATAATACAGTCTTATATAAGATGGTTAATTATATTTACATAAGTAATCAAATATTACATCCTTAGAGACAATATATTAATATCAAGAACAAATTAAAATGTTATTGATAATACATAAGACTTGTTCAAGATATTATATATTATTATATTAGTAATTGACATTTATTATAATCTTAACAATATCAAAGAGACTGTTGATTAGATAATATGAAAATAAAAAATATATAAATTAAACAACATGGGTATTATGAAATCAAAAAATATACCATAAATGAGGGGGGACGTGACCGGATGCTGGAGTGAGAGGAGGTGTGTGTGAACTCCCCCCAGCCTGATGCCTCCGTGTCTGTCTGAACCAGCCCGTTGATTGGAACTGCCTGCTTGTGATCCTTCCCCCTGCAGCACCTGGCGTCTGAACGGCTGCCTGGCTCTCCTGTCTCCTGTCCCTAGTCTGCTTCCCCTGTACCGGAGTCTGACGCCGGAGTTACAGCGCAGCCGCCCGGGAGAGCACGCGACCCGAGCCCTCGGAGCGGGAAGGAGAGGGTCGGGCTCTCTGCTCGAGTGGTTGCCCGGGCAACGTCCTCGGCACCAGCGGGAGGAGGCGGCTGAGACAGCGTGTGCTGTCAATGGTAGGAGCTACTGAAAGGAAAGCTAATGTGCTGCCCAGTCGGCTGGCAGCACTAAGGTAACAATTACTGTGCTCATCTAAAGCGGACTATCTTTCCCCTCTTTCCCGGGACTGGGTAACCCCCATGGACGGGGGGGGGTGAAGGTCTGGGTAGCCTGTCATATAGACACTCAGCGACTTCGTTTTTATTTTGAGAGAATATATCTCCTGGCAACTGGTGGAGGGCTGTACTACTAAGACAGACCCTAATCTATCACTACAACATAAAGTTTTTTTTGTAACACTCTCTAATCCCAGGCTGGTCAATTATCCTAGTAGCAGCTAGAAGGACACTGCTGGGCCAAAGACGATACTGAAGGAAGAGAGAGGAGGAGGGGGGGAGGTGAGGAGAGGAGGGGGAAGGAGGAGGAGAGGGGGAGAGAATATAGAAAGAAGGAGAGGGGAAAAAGGAAAAGAAAGAATAAACGGCAGAGTACCGCTCCACGTGTGGTTAAAATCCCTCATATACCCCCCATATATCCCCTTGGCTCATACAACGCTGTCATGACAAGGAAAAAAGGAGAGGAGCTGCAACAGCAGGAGAATACTAGCTCCCAAACGACCCGCACCTCAAAAGAGAAGGGGCATCAGGCAGCAGCTGCAGCAGCGGCTAAATTAGAAAAATTTGCGCACCCCTCTACCTTATCTCCATCTAAAAGCTCCCAGCAGCAGCAGGATAGACCACAAGCGGGAGGATCAGGGGACAGGAAGAGCCTAGGAAAAGGACCAGCGGTAACGCATACAATTAAAACGGCAAGCAGCAAAAGTTCTGCGGGTGAGCCCGCGGGATTAGCAACTAATAATGCTACTACGCAAAACGCACCAGTAGAAGTTGAACCCACACTAAAAGATGTCCTATGCGCTGTTAATTCCTGTAAGGCCTCCCTAAGCGACTTGTGCGACCAGCTGATAGGGTTAAAGGATGAGTTATTTATAGTAAGCCAAGAATTACAAAGGACTACTGCCAGAACAACAACATTGGAGGAGAGAGTGAGTCAGGTTGAGGACGACCTAACCCCACTAAAGCGGGAGCTTAAGGCATTAAAGACGCAGATGGATCTACATAAAGTAAAAATGGAGGAAATTGAAAACAGGTCCCGCAGAAACAATGTAAGGGTGGTAGGCCTACCGGAGCGGTGTGAGTGTCCCCACCCCGAGGAGTTTTTGGAGAAGTGGCTTAAGGGTATATTCGGAACGGAAACTTTTTCTCACCTTTTTGCTGTTGAAAGAGCCCACAGAGTGCCAACTAGGGCCCCACCACCAGGGGGATATCCCAGACCGATAATTATGAAGCTCTTCAACTACAGAGATAAGGTAACCTTGATGCGCAGGGCCAGAGAGCTGGGAGATATTTCTCATAATGGAGCCAAGATTTTATTCTTTCCCGACTACTCCCCAGACCTTCAGAAACGAAGGGCTGAATTTAGGGACATCAAACGTAATCTACGTAATTACAGAATAGAATATGCCCTGCTGTATCCTGCACGGCTTCGCATCACTGCTTTAGGGACTACCCATTTCTTCGACACAACAACAGGGGCAACTAAATGGCTGGAAGATAACAAAACGGACTTGCAGAGCTAGGGATCAAATAAGGCTAGTTAAACTTGGAAAGGAAAAGAGGAAAATGTATTTTTTTTTTTTTTTTTTTTGTTCTTTTCTCTTTTTTTTTCTTTCACTTGTTTTTTTCACAGCAATTGGTAGATGACACGGGGGAGGGGGGAAGGGGGGGGCGTGACAGATGGAAGCACGGACTAATAACGTGATTGCACTAGTTATGAATGTTTCAAGTGTTGTTTTGAAGGTTTGGAAGTGGGCTATGGGAGGGGGGGTGGGGGGTAAGAGTGTGGTAGTAAGTCACAATGCACTTTTTTTTCATATGAGAGGGGCGTTATCCTTAGTATGGTTGGGAGGGAGGAAAAAAAAGGTCACAAGTGCAGCCCCTAGGGCTAGCCTAATTAGGCAGAAGGGGGGGTCACGAACAAGGGAGGGGAGGTGGGGGATGAATAAAGTGGAAGGGGGGGGGAGGGGGGTTAGCAGCGAGATATGGGGTTGGGCAACAGAGTGCACGTAAGATACACATAGCTAGGTGGGGAGGATTTATAAAAGTAACGTATACTGGTACACATGATTTGTATTTGCAATTAGGAGGTACAGAGTGGGGGGGAGAGGTCCCTGGATGTGGGGGCTCTTTGCCCCTCCCCACTCTCTCTTCCTTTTCCTTTTTCAGGTTAACACAACTACAGAGTTGGCAAGTTTTGCACCCACTAACTTACGCTCCTTTTTTCTTTTACTTTTTATTTCTGTTAGATGTCTTTGAAAACGCTAAAAATAGGTTCTTGGAACATTAGGGGTATGGGTGATCCGGCCAAAAGGGCTGCAGTGTTCTTGGCGATGGAAGCTTACGGCGTTGAACTGGCTTGTCTGCAGGAAACTCATCTTACCAATGACACCAAATTACAAGTTTGGAACCATAAATTTCAAGAACAGTACCACTCAGTCTACACCTTATATTCAAGAGGGGTGAGCATACTGGTGGGAAGAGGCATATCATTTTCCTGCAGGGAAGCCAGAGTAGATGCGCTGGGACGCTACGTCTTTTTAAGCTGTGTTGTGGAAAATAGGCCTCTGGTGTTAGCAAATATTTATATCCCGCCTCCGTTCAAAACAGAGACCATTTTGGACCTGTTGGAGTTTGTGGATAATAAGGCTGACGTACCGATAATACTGGTGGGGGATTTCAATGCAGTTTTGGATAATAAAATGGAGTGAATCGGGCGGAGAGATTATCAGAGGGGCGCCTGGGCCAACTCCTGAAAGAGGTTGGGTGGTGCGACCTATGGAGATCTCACAATCCAAACGCCCGGCAGTACTCCTGTTATTCTGGGTCACATTCCACGCTCTCGCGTATAGATATGGTATTAGGTAACAGTGAAGCTTTGCAATTGATAAGGAACATAGAGTATAAGCCCAGGGGAATCTCAGATCACTCGCCCTTGATCTCGATCTTGAACTTAGATATCAGACCCGGCCAGAAAAGGTGGACAATAAAACCACTTTGGCTGGACTTAATAAGCAGCCCAGCAGAAGTAACCTCCAAATTAAAAGAATTCGTAACATTCAATTCAGGTACAGCGCCAGCGGGGGTAGTGTGGGACACCCTAAAAGCATTCCTTAGGGGACTACTACATCAGCAGGTTACCATCGTAAAGAAAACGTCACGGGAATGGGAGGCGAGGGCTAGTAGAGACGTTATGGAATCAGAAGCGCAATACGTGGCGGATCCTACTCCTGAAAAACAGGAGACTTGGCTTAACCGACAAAAAGAGTATAGAGAAATAATTAACAGAAGAGTAGAGAACAAAAGACTTTTCCAGAAACAAAATTATTTTGGTGAAGGGGAGAAAGTAGGCCGGATGCTTGCACTTATAACAAAGTCTAATTTATCTCCAACGGCCATTTTTTCAATAAAGACACTGGCTGGAGAGATCACATCTGATCCCGCCGTGATCCTAGAGACTTTCTCTGCATTCTATAGGGATTTGTACCGGTCGCTCCGGGGGTCGGACCGGCGCGACATGGACGGGTTTCTAAAAGGAGTGGACCTGCCCGTGCTCTCGGAAAGGGATAGGAGTGAGATGGAGTCTCCTCTGACCCTGGAGGAGTTGCAAAAGGCTGTCATGGAGCTGTCTGGCCAGAAATCTCCCGGTCCGGATGGATTGCCACTGGAGATCTATAGAAAATACGGGGAGGTGCTGCTCCCGGAGCTTTTAAAAGCACTGGAGCAGTCGACCAAGGACGGGAGGCTGCCCTTATCAATGTCAGAGGCGGATATAATAGTGATACCAAAGGAGGGGAAAGATCAACTGGAAGTCGCCTCATACAGACCGATATCATTATTGTGCTCAGATGCCAAGATCATTGCAAGGGTGCTCGCATCCAGACTGAACAAATGTATTGCAAACCTTGTGCATCCAGACCAATCGGGGTTTATCCCCGGTCGATCTACCAGTGTTAATATCAGAAGGGCCTATTTGAACCTCCAGGTACCAACAGAGAACGTTGGGTCCAGAGCTATATTATCTTTAGACACTGCCAAGGCCTTTGATAGCCTGGAGTGGGAATATCTCTGGTGGGTGCTTGAGAGGTTCGGATTTGGCCCTGTATTTATTGGTTGGTTAAAGACCTTATATAAAAATCCAAAGGCAAGACTCAAGATAAACAATGATTACTCGGAAAGTTTTCCCCTTGAAAGAGGGACGAGACAGGGGTGCCCCTTGTCTCCTTTGTTATATGTTTTGGCCATGGAGCCACTGGCGGGAGCGGTGAGATCATCATCCGAACTGCGGGGATTCCACAGAAAGGGGGAGGAAGAGCGAATAGTGCTTTTCGCGGACGACGTCCTGTTTTTTCTGGGGGACACGACCGCCTCACTGGTGAAAGTGATGCACTTAGTGGAGGACTTTGGAAAGTTCTCAGGATTGACCATTAATTGGGAGAAATCATCGCTCCTGCCGGTCGATCCATTGGCCAATCCGATTCCGTTGAGCTTGCCCCAACTTAAAGTCATGGAGAAAATGAAGTACCTCGGCGTTGTGTTATCCAAAGACCCCGGCGCATTCATCGAAGACAACTTGGTCCCTCTCCTATCAAAATTTTAAAAAAATCTGATATCTGGAGTAGACTCCCTTTGTCTGTGGCGGGTCGGGCCAACCTGATTAAAATGGTCTGGTTGCCTCAGCTGTTGTACCTGCTCCACAACTCCCCAGTTTGGATTGGGGAGAAGTGGTTCCAAAAAATGCAATCCCTATTTAGGGAACTAATATGGAAAAAAGGGCAGGTCAGGATAGGCCTACAAAAACTGCAGTGCCCCGTTACGGAGGGGGGGTTGGGGGTTCCCCACCCGTCCACCTATTTCCTGGCAGCCCAGCTACAACAACTTGGTGGATGCGCCACTATAGGAGGGGGAAACAAGAGTGCCCAAACTATCTTACAGGGAAGCCCACACAGTTTACTTGAGGAAGCACTGGAGGCAGAATCACTACAAGGAGGGATCCCGACACTTAAAATGATCACTAGGGTCTGGCAAACAACTAAGCGAATAATGGGATATAAAGGAACCTCAGAATACTCACCAATCTGGAATAATAAGCACTTGCAGGAATTACTGTCTGTAGACAGTAATAAGCTGTGGGAAAGGTGTGGGATAAGTCGGCTGATACAGTTATACGCCGGGGACACCCTGAAATCCTTTGAGAAATTGAGGCATGAGTACGGGCTGCCAAATCGAGCATTTTATAGCTATCTACAGATTAGGCATGCCTTGAGCAAGCAGTTCGGCAGGAAACCCCCCACATGGTGTAAGATCCCACTGCTGCAAACAATAATTAAGTCAGAGACCTCTAAGGGGTTAATCTCTGAGATTTATACCCAATTAACAAAGCGAATAAACACGCAGGTAGGCCTCCCTGGGGGCAGGGACAGATGGGCGGCCAATGTGGGGGAGATAACGGACACAGAGTGGAAAAGGATCCTGGAATTTGGACCAGAGGTGTCGGTCTCACCCTCACAAAAAGCCTCCCACCTGATGCTGCTGCACAGATCCTACTACACGCCAAAAAGGCTTTTTATGTTTGGCCGTAGAATTAATGACGAGTGCCCTAGATGTAGAAGAACAGGTGACTTAATTCCATTTGGTATGGAGGTGCCCAAAATTAATTAGGTATTGGTCCGAGATCTTGAAGAAAATAAATATAACGTTCAAAATTAACCTAGAGCTTGATCCCAAGACTTGTGTGTTGGGACATGTCAACAACGAGTCGAGAGACAGGAGCACAGCGATAGCAGCAGCAAGATGCCTGTTTCAAGCCAGGAAATTACTAGCACAGTCCTGGCAATCAAGAATCCCCCCAACCCCGGAAGATTGGATTAGAACCGTCAACTCCACAGTGTGGAGCGAAAGGACATTTTACACTAGGGAAGGTAACTACAACAAGTTTGTGAGATTGTGGAACCTGTGGGTCCAAGCAATGCCATGTCCGCAATCAGTGCTACTTTAGCGCTGCGAGTATCCGCCTCCCCAGCAATGGGGTGCGGCTGAGTTAAGAGCAGATCAGATATAAGAGAGAATAAAGTACAGAACCGTTGATGTTCATTGGGTGTGCCCTGGAACCATGGGGGTCCAATAAGGGAGGGTCACAGGGGGGTGGGGGGGCGGGTTCAAATAAGAGAAAAGTAATAGCACAAAAACATGTATAATGGTAACGATAGGACATGCGGCCAACTGGCTTTGAGGTATAAGTTGTACGGTACTTGCTTGGTAGTCAAGGACTATTGTTACTATTTTTACATTGTAAACGTAAATTGTAACATATTAAAAAAAAAAAAAAAAAAAACTTTAATGGCCACAATGATGTGACTGGATTTGAGACATATATGAGTTTCACTCTGAAAGCAGTCTCTGGACAAAGTTAACTGACGTGGCAAAAAGAAAAAAAAAAAAAAATATACCATAAATAAAAAATAAAAGAAAGGAGAAAGGAGGTGAAGAAGAGAAGGAAGAGTGGAGAAGTCCGCAAGGTAAGACCATAATCTATTACTAATATTTAAAGAAGCATAAATGTTAAAATTCTTCATTCAAGTTACCACGGCAATAGTACTTGATTATCAAAGGTTTGTGGTATAGTATAGTTTATCCAGGGTTGCAACGTTCTTTCAAACTTAGGGATCGTGTCCATGTCAATAGCTATCATTTTAGCATGGGTCATAGTATTATTCATTTTAACTAATGCTTCTTTTACGATTAGATTAGAAGTTTTCCATGCTCTTGCTAGTGTTTGTTTAGCCGCTGTAAAGAATTGTATTAGCAATTTGAATTGAGCATGTGTTATATTTTCAGGTTTCAGATTAATTAGTGCTATTGCTGGATCAAAGGGATGATCTTATCAAATAATTTAGATGCTGTATTAAAAATTTCCTTTATATATATATGAGCTTTTGGACACATCCACCAAATGTGAAACAACGTTCCCAATTCAGAGCATCCCCTAAAACACTGTGCTGAGTAATTTGGTACATATTTTGCCACCCTGGCTGGTACTAAGTACCAACTTGTTAACACTTTATAGCTTGCTTCAAGCACCAATATATTAGGTGATGCTGCTTTAGTTGAAGACCATATTTGATTCCATTCAGAGCTATCCAGTTTTCTTTTCAAGTCTTTTTCCCATTTCTGAATATATTATGGTTCATTATGATTGGTATGAACCAGTGCATGTGAATATAGTACAGAAATAGTACCTCTAGAATGTGGGTTATTCTTACAAAAATCTTCAAAAGTGGACAAGGGAGTTAGAGATGTTACAGTATTTAATAATGGTGTGAAAAAGTTTTTGATTTGGAGGTATCTGAACAACTCCGATTGTGGTATATTATACATTTCACATAAATTCGGAAAAGAAATAAATGATGAAGAATTTACAAATTTGTGCATATGAATTACATCTCTAGATGTCCATTCTTTGAAGGATTTGGGGTATACCCATGCAGGATAAAAAGCAGGATTTTTGAAAAAAGAGAGTAAAGGATTATGTAAGGATTGTAATTGATTTTTAAATTTAAATCTATCCCAGAGGGAAACAAAATGCTTGGTAACTGGGTTTCGTAGTTTTTTGTGATCTTTTGAAGACAACCAGAGTAAGTTGGAAATTGAAATAGGATCACATTCGGCAGCTTCAATAGATACCCAAAGTGGAACTTCATGCTGAGCATGATATTTTGCAATACTTGCTAAATGTGCTGCCCTATAATAGTATGCAAAATTAGGACACCCTAAGCCCCCATTTGTTTTAGGTAAATAAAGTGTATTTTGCTGAATCCGTTGTTTGGAAGATCCCCAGATGAATGACATTGTTTTCCTTTGTATAATTCTCAGATAATGTGTTGGGATTGGAATTGGTAAAACTCTAAACAAATAAAGTAATTTAGGTAACAATGTCATTTTAATGGCATTGATTCTACCAAACCACGAAATTGGAAGGTGGGACCAGGAATCAGTCATATTTGATATATTTTTCAATGCCTGAGGATAGTTGGCTGAAAATAAATCAGATAATAATGATGTAAGTTGCACACCAAGGTAAGGGATTGATTTGTCAGTCCATGTAAATGGGAGTCCAATTTTTGCAGAAGATAATTCCAAATCTGAGAGGGATATATTTAGAGCTAGACATTTTTTAGGGTTAATGTAAAGACCTGAAATTGCAGCAAAATTATTGAGAGTTGGCACAAGATTAGGGCCAGACACTTGTGGTGAGGAAAGAAATAAGAGAATGTCATCAGCAAATAAACAAAGTTTGTGATGATAACCTCCTATTTCAATTTCAGTAATTGTAGGTTCATTTCTAATTTTTTTGTGCTAGTGGTTCTAGAAGGGCAAAAAGTAAAAGGAGAGAGTGGACATCCCTGTCTAGTACCTTGTTCAATATAAAAAGAGTCAGATTTATAGCCGGTATATTTGACGTATGCTTTTGGTTTGTTATAAAGTGCAAAAATCCAATTTGTGTAGTTTCTGTAATGTTTATTGCATATATTTCCAGGAAATAGAGTCAAAGGCTCTTTTGATATTAAGGGAGAGAAAACAAGCAGCAATATTGCGTGTTTTTGCAATGTGTGGCAACAGGACTGCTCTGCGTATATGGTCACCAGCCTGACGTGAAGGCATAAAGCCAACCTGGTCACTATGGATAAGAGTGCCAATAATCTTTTTTAGCCGAGCTGCTAAGATTTTCGCTAATATCTTAATATCAATGTTTATCATAGATATAGGGCGATAGTTTATGCTGAGGGTGTCATCTGATTGTGGCTTTGGGATCATGCAGATAGTAGCCATTAACGACTCTTGACGGAACGATTTGTTATTTAAGGAGGTCATTAAACGCTTCTGCGAGTATAGGAGAAATAATATCACTATAACTTCTATAATACAATGCTGAATATCCGTCAGGACCCGGTCTCTTATTTATTTTTAAGTCTTTAATGGCTTCTGTAACATCTTTGACTGTAATATTGTTTTCTAGTTGTGCTTTTTGTGCTTCAGTCAATTGAGGGATATTTATTTGTGAGAAAAACGAATCTGCCTCATGTGTTAAATGTATTTGTTTCAGTATATAGATCTTTTAGATGAGATTTGAATTTCTGTACAATTTTTTCTGGATTATTAGTATATACATTATTAGCCAATTTAAGTTTTATAGGTTTGAAAGATTTATTAATGGTTTTTAATGCCTTAGCTAATAATGTACCATGTTTGTTAGATTTCACATAGAAAGTATGTTTAGTTCTACGAATTGATTTATCAGCAGAGTTTGTGAGAAAAAGGTCATATTCTAGACGTGTTTTTTCTAATCGAGTTCTAGCAGAAGAAGTGGGATTATTTTGAAAGGACATAAACGCTGAATTAAATTCCGTCTCTAATCGGTTTGCCAAATTTCTACCCTCTCGTTTAAGAACTCCTGATTGTTGTTGAAAAATACCTCTAAGGACCGGCTTATGTGCTTCCCATAGTGTAAGGGAGGATATGTCAGTACTGGTATTGTTCTTTAAATAATCCTTTAATGCTAATTCAATGATTTTGCGTTGAGGTGGATGTTTAAGTAATGTGTCAGGGAGGTACCAAGTTGGGTCATGTGCTCTAGGTATAATTGAAGCAATAGTGGTACATACCGCATTATGATCCGACCAAGGAATGGGAATAATGTTTGACATAAGTATTTCTGGCACCATACCTATTGCTATAAATATGTGATCTATACGGCTAAATGTTTGATGCGGATTTGAGAAATATGTGCAATTTCTTTTTGTTGGATTAGATTCTCTCCAAGAATCAATCAATTTGTGTCTGGAAAGAGACCATTTAGTTGTGTATTTTGGTGTGGAATATGGGGTTTTATCTAGAAATGGGAGGAGTACATGATTGAAATCACCGCACACAAAAATGGAACCCATTTTGTGCGTATTTATAACTTGAAAAAGATGTGATAAAAATGATAGAGGTTGACGGTTGGGGGCGTAATAAGAAACCACTGTTATAGGGGTGTCCATCACATATCCTGTTAGTATTAGATAACGTCCTTCTGGATCTTTAATTTCAGAGTGTAATATGAATGGTGTAGTACGATGAAATGCTATGAGAGTATCGCGCTTTTTGATGTTAGCTGAAGCTGTAAACACTTGTGGGTAGGATTTACTAAAAAAGGTGGGAGTTGTAGTTTGTGTAAAGTGTGTTTCTTGAAGACAGACAATGTGCACCTTTTTAGCTTTAAAAGACCTAAATACTTTTGTTCGCTTGTGCAGAACATTGAAACCCTGGACATTTAGTGAAAATATATTTAAAGGAGCCATGTCAAATGATTCCGTTTGCTAAATATAGCTTATGAGATAAACTTAGTGCAGTGATATTTGGACTTACCTTTGCGGACAAGAAAGAGAAAAAAGGATAAGAAAGTTCAGTATAATCTAACTTAAAAAAGAAAACAGAAAAATAAAATATTATATAGCATGCTAGTACAGTGAAAACACATAGGGATACAAAATTTGCCCATGATGAAGAGTAAAACTCCTCATCAGGGGGTAAAGGACCTTCTTCAAGTCCCCACATAATAATGTGGGGATCCGAGGAAAGCAGATTGAGGCACACGAAGCTTCCGTGCACTGGGGAATCGCCTAAGTATAATGTACATCTCAAGGATGTAATAGTTTTAGCCCTATCTATATATTTCAGAGTCATATATATATATATATATTAAGGTCTAAAATAATAGAGTAAAAAATGAAATGAGAGGAGAAATCCCTCAGAAATATATCTTATAAAGCTAAAGTTATGAAAACAAGATTATCCACAGTGTTGATGTAAACAAAGTGTGTTCAGAACAGTGAAAATGAATTACCCACAAACTTTGTTATTTAGTTTCAAAACTGAAGATAACTATATAATTACAAAGTAACACTCAAAACTTTTTCTAAGTAACAATAACAAATGGAAGATCTATAATTACTTAGTCCGTAAGTAATAGTGGATCTTAGGCTGAGAAAGAAAAAGGAAAATTTCCAATATTTCAAAGAGGAATTAAAAAAAAAAATATTATTTGATTTGAGCAACAAATTCAATATGTATTAATATTGAATCTGAAGAGAAAAGAAAAATAAAAGGGATCAAATAGGATAATAAATTATTACTAAAAAACTTTAGAAATAATTCATAGAGATATATAAATTTTATATGACATTTTTTAATGCATCTCAACTTATGAGATATATATCATGGTGCTTATATGGGATAGTAAGCAAAATTAAAGCATCACTTAAATTTTCCTTAGCCCTAAAAATGTATTATTTTAACAAAAACCGAAGAATTTTATGATATGCATGAATTTCTTCAGTCCATGGAGTCATCTTGTCCTTGGGGTGAAGTTGCAAATCGTCCTCTTTTATGCGAATGATAATTTCCATTTCTTGCCTCCGAAATGTTTTGCATTGTGGATGGAGGAGGCTGAAGCTGACCTTCTTCTTGTAGCAGTGTTAGATGAATTTCCATCTATTAAATTGAGGTCTTGGAGCACTTGTAGAAGTTCATCAGCTGTTCTGCAGGAGACTCTTGTGCCTTGGTGGGTGAATCGTACAGAAAAAGGGAAGCCCCATTGGTATTTTATATTATGACGCTGTAATTCCATTAACTGTGGCTTCATTAATCTCCTTTTAGTTATTGTTAATTGGGAGAGATCAGCAAAGAGTTGGTAATTATATCCTTGAAACATGAGGTTGTTCTTTTCTCTAGCTGCATTTAAGAGCTGTTCCTTTGTCCGGTAAAAATGGAATTTTGCTATTACATCTCGCGGGGGGCCATCCACTTTTTTGGGCATGAGAGCCCTATGCACTTTGTCCATTTCCATCCTTTCTAATGGTATTCCTGGCTGTAGTTCTTGGCATAGTGCTGTTATAGTTGCTTGTAGATCTATGACCGATTCTGGTATGCCTCTGAATCGCAGGTTTGATCTTCTGGCACGATTCTCATAATCTTCCAGTCTGTTCTGCAATGTTACATTTTCTTCCTTCAGGAGATCAATTTCAGTTATAAATTCTTGGGTAGTGCTTTCAATTTCCTCCATTTTAAGTTCCAGTGAGGCTGTGCGTTGCCCTAATTCTCTTATTTCCTTGGTTACATTAGTAGTTATTTTCTCTGAGGTTTTCTTTAAAGATTTATTAAGCATTTTTTCAAATTGTTTCAATATGCTTGTGGGAACTGCAGACTCTTGAGTTGTTGTATGTGACACAGTTAAATCAGTCTCTGATTCAGAGTCCCCAGGGGAGATAAGTTGTGACATCTTAGGCTTATTACTCTTCTCTGAGGTAAATTTGCCTGAGGTGACTGGCGCTTTCTTTGTGGTATTCCGCGCTTGTGTGCCGCTATTAGGGGTCTGTTTTATCTTATTTCTGGCACCCCCCAGCACCATTTTAGATTTAAAATGTTCCCCTTACCTCTCAGGAGTAAATGCCTTAATGTATTATAGATTTTATGACGGCGGGCTGTCTGTGAGATTCGGCTTTCTTCCCCTCATGGAGCGGAGCTCTAGCCTGACATGTCCGTCCTGCTAGCCTCCGCGCATGCGCCTCCCAAAATATACACTTTTTAAAAATCAATAAATATACACTTACCTTAGTAAATAAAGTGCTACTCAAATTAGTTATGTGCTTTCAAAAATCCATGTTTGCAGTTTCTCTTGTACATGATTTACTAATCTGAGTGAACATTATCTGTTTCTTTAATAAACCAACCTTAATGTAATTTATGGGCCTGGGTAGCTCACTTCCTTTTTGAAGTATAAAGCAGGGATATGCAATTAGCGGACCTCCAGCTGTTGCAGAACTACAAATCCCATGAGGCATAGCAAGACTCTGACAGCCACAAGCTTGACACCTAGAGGCAGAGGCATGATGGGACTTGTAGTTTTGCAACAGCTGGAGGTCCGCTCATTGCAGATCCCTGCTCTAAAGCCTTGTACACACGGTACAATAGTTGGCAGGGGATTGTCTGTTGACAGACTGTTGTCCTAAAATCTTTCCGTTAGTACGCTCCTTTCGACAATTGTTGTTCAACAAATGTTGGATGACAGGCTAGCAAATTTTCGGCGGACAACGGCTTGACGTCTGATTTTCATATGGTCAGTACACAAATCCGTCACACAAAAGTCGAAAGTACAAACACGCATGCTGGGAATCAATGCTCCCCAAACACGAAATTAGCAAAAGGGGCCTCAAGAGCTGAAATTCCTCGTAGTACGCGACTACATTCATGTTTGTGGCACGACAATTGTGTACCGTTAGTATACAAGACAAGATCCTCACACACGCCCTTTTGACAAAAATCAGACGCTTGAATGGCCAACAATCGTACCGTGTGTGTGAGGCTTTAGCTATCATAAGACCTCTTTCACACTGAAGCGCTGCTAAAACAGCCGCTAAAGCACCGGTCGTTTTTTGCGGTGCTTTAGCTGCGTTTTAGCTGCACTTTTGCGGTGCTTTTCAGGAGCTACTGGGTTGTTTGTTTTTTTTTAAACGCTGTCACGTGACCTTAAAACAAAAAAAAGACTCATTTGCGGCGCTTTTGAAGCGCTGCCCATTCATTTCAATGGGCAGGGGCGTTTTTGGTGCGCTTTTTACAGCGTTCCAAACACGCCCCAAAGATACTGCTTGCAGGACTTTTTCTACCGCCCCACAAGCACACGACCCCAGTGTGAAAGCACCCATTCAAAATGAATGGGAGGCAGTTTTCAGGTGCTATCTTTTAGTGCTAAAACGCCTGAAAACTGCCTCAGTCTGAAAGGGGTCTAAGGCTCGGTTCACACTGCCACGACCTGAAAGTCGCACAACTTTGAAGCAACTTCAGGGAATGCCTGTGTAATCTTCCTCTAATGTCGGATCTAAATCACATAATTTAGGATGAGTTATATTTAGAAGAGATAGCTAGCTAAGGGGGTACCACATCCAATGTAAACTGTTAGAAAATTGTTTTGGACATTTGATTGGACTTTACCAGAAATGAACACTATAATTTAACAAGAAAAGGCTGTTTATTACAAAATTTTAAAAAAAGTGTACATAAATAAAAACAAGAGAATAAGGGAATCTCATTCATATAACCCCAGGTATACAAATATATATTACCTATACTGCCAAGTCAAACAAGGTCAACGTTTCCCTGTCGCTTCTTCGGGGCCTATTTCCATTGACTGCAAGCAAAAGGGATTCTGCATGGGAAAAAGAACAGTATCAAAAACTTCACCAAAAGGATGACAAATGCAGACAAATCATATATGAGAAGATAAACCCCATAGATGGTATGGAGACAAAATATATGGGGTACCACTTACATAGTAAATAGAGCTCTCTAATAAGCGGCATGCCATGTGCTACCCAGGCGCAACCAGATCAGCACTGACCAGGAAATACCTCTAATGTCCCAATCTGAGAAGGACAAAAATGTAATGAAAGGAAAATATAATATACAGTGCCTTGAAAAAGTATTCATACCCCTTGACATTTTCCACATTTTGTCATGTTACAACCAAAAACGTAAAATGAATTTTATTGGGATTTTATGCGATAGACCAACACAAAGTGGTACATAATTGTGAAGTAGAAGGAAAATGATAAAATGGTTTTCAAATTTTTAACAAATAAATATGTGAAAAGTGTGGTGTGCATTTGTATTCAGCCCCCTTTACGCTGATACCCCTAACTAAAATCTAGTAGAACCAATTGCCCAGAGAGCTCCCCTTAACATCAAGGTCCCCAGAAAGCCCCTCCCTACATCAGGGTCCCCAGAGAGTCTCCCCCTACATTAGGGTCCCCAGAGATCCTCCCCTTAAATCAGGGTCCCCAGACAGCCTCCCCTTAAATCAGGGTCCCCAGATAACCCCCCCTTACATCAGGGTCCCCAGAGAGCTCCCCTTAACATCAAGGTCCCCAGAGAGCCCCTCCCTACATCAGAGTCCCCAGAGAGCCTCCCCCTACATTAGGGTCCCCAGAGATCCTCCCCTTAAATCAGGATCCCCAGACAGACTCCCCTTACATCAGGGTCCCCAGAGAACCCCCCTTACATCAGGGTCCCCAGAGAGCCTCCCCTTACATCAGGGTCCCCAGAGAGCCTCCCCTTACATCAGGGTCCCCAGAGAGCCCCCCCCTTACATCAGGGTCCCCAGAGAGCCTCCCCTTACATCAGGGTCCCCAGAGAGCCTCCCCTTACATCAGGGTCCCCAGAGAGCCTCCCCTTACATCAGGGTCCCCAGAGAACCCCCCTTATATCAGGGTCCCCAGAGAGCCTCCCCTTCCATCAGGGTCCTTAGAGAGCCTCCCCCTATATTAGGGTCCCCAGAGAGCCTCACTCCTTACATCAGGGTCCCCAGGGATCCCCCTTACATTAGGGTACCCAGAGAGCCCCCCTACATTAGGGTCCCCAGAGAGCCTCCCTTACATCAGGGTCCCCAGAGAGCCCCCTACATCAGGGTCCCCAGAGATTCCCCTCTTTACGTCAGGGTCCCCAGAGACCCCTTTCCTTACATAAGGGTCCCCAGAGACCCCTTTCTGTACATCAGGGTTCCCAGAGAGCCCCCCTAACATTAGGGTCCCCAGAAAGCCCCCCTAACATCAGGGTCCCCAGAGAGCCCCCCTAACATCAGGGTCCCCAGAGAGCTCCTCCTTTACATCAGGGTCCCCAGAGAGCTCCTCCTTTACATCAGGGTCCCCAGAGAGCCCCTTCTTACATCAGGGTCCCCAGAGAACCCCCCTTACATCAGGGTCCCCAGAGAGCCTCCCCTTACATCAGGGTCCCTAGAGAGCCTCCCCTTACATCAGGGTCCCCAGAAAGCCTCCCCTTACATCAGGGTCCCCAGAGAGCCTCCCCTTACATCAGGGTCCCCAGAGAGCCTCCCCTTACATCAGGGTCCCCAGAGAGCCTCCCCTTACATCAGGGTCCCCAGAGAGCCTCCCCCTACATCAGGGTCCCCAGAGAGCCCCCCCTTACTTCAGGGTCCCCAGAGAGCCCCCCCTTACATCAGGGTCCTTAGAGAGCCTCCCCCTATATTAGGGTCCCCAGAGAGCCTCCCTCCTTACATCAGGGTCCCCAGGGATCCCCCTTACATTAGGGTACCCAGAGAGCCCCCCCACCATTAGGGTCCCCAGAGAGCCTCCTTTACATCAGGGTCCCCAGAGAGCCCCCTACATCAGGGTCCCCAGAGATTCCCCTCCTTACGTCAGGGTCCCCAGAGACCCCTTTCCTTACATAAGGGTCCCCAGAGACCCCTTTCTTTACATCAGGGTTCCCAGACAGCCCCCTTATCAGGGTCCCCAGAGAGCCCCCTAACATCAGGGTCCCCAGAGAGCCCCCCTAACATCAGGGTCCCCAGAGAGCCCCCCTAACATCAGGGTCCCCAGAGAGCTCCTCCTTTACATCCTGTCCCCAGAGAGCTCCTCCTTTACATCAGGGTCCCCAGAGAACCCCCCTTACATCAGGGTCCCCAGAGAGCCTCCCCTTACATCAGGGTCCCCAGAGAGCCTCCCCTTACATCAGGGTCCCCAGAGAGCCTCCCCTTACATCAGGGTCCCCAGAGAGCCTCCCCTTACATCAGGGTCCCCAGAGAGCCTCCCCTTACATCAGGGTCCCCAGAGAGCCTCCCCTTACATCAGGGTCCCCAGAGAGCCTCCCCTTACATCAGGGTCCCCAGAGAGCCTCCCCTTACATCAGGGTCCCCAGAGAGCCTCCCCTTTCATCAGGGTCCCCAGAGAGCCCCCCCCTTACATCAGGGTCCCCAGAGAGCCTCCCTTTACATCAGGGTCCCCAGAGAGCCTCCCCTTACATCAGGGTCCCCAGAGAGCCTCCCCTTACATCAGGGTCCCCAGAGAGCCTCCCCTTACATCAGGGTCCCCAGAGAGCCTCCCCTTACATCAGGGTCCCCAGAGAGCCTCCCCTTACATCAGGGTCCCCAGAGAGCCCCCCTTACATCAGGGTCCTTAGAGAGCCTCCCCCTATATTAGGGTTCCCAGAGAGCCTCCCTCCTTATATCAGGGTTCCCAGGGATCCCCCTTACATCAGGGTACCCAAAGAGCCCCCCCTACATTAGGGTCCCCAGAGAGCCTTCCTTACATCAGGGTCCCCAGAGAGCCCCCTACATCAGGGTCCCCAGAGATTCCCCTCCTTACGTTAGGGTCCCCAGAGACCCCTCTCCTTACATAAGGGTCCCCAGAGACCCCTTTCCTTACATCAAGGTCCCCAGAGAGTCTCCCCTTACATCAGGGTCCCCAGAGAGCCTCCCCTTACATCAGGGTCCCCAGAGAGCCTCCCCTTACATCAGGGTCCCCAGAGAGCCTCCCCTTACATCAGGGTCCCCAGAGATCCTCCCCTTACATCAGGGTCCCCAGAGAGCCTCCCCTTACATCAGGGTCCCCAGAGAGCCTCCCCTTACATCAGGGTCCTTAGAGAGCCTCCCCTTACATCAGGGTCCCCAGAGAGCCCCCTACATCAGGGTCCCCAGAGATTCCCCTCCTTACGTCAGGGCCCCAGAGACCCCTTTCCTTACATCAGGGTTCCCAGAGAGCCCCCCTAACATCAGGGTCCCCAGAGAGCCCCCCTAACATCAGGGTCCCCAGAGAGCCCCCCTAAAATCAGGGTCCCCAGAGAGCTCCTCCTTACATCAGGGTCCCCAGAGAGCTCCTCCTTACATCAGGGTCCCCGGAGAGCCCCTCCTTACATCAGGGTCCCCGGAGAGCCCCTTCTTACATCAGGGTCCCCGGAGAGCCCCTTCTTACATCAGGGTCCCCAGAGAGCCTCCCCTTACATCAGAGTCCCCAGAGAGCCTTCCTAGTTACATCAATGTCCCCAGAGAGCCCCTCCTTACATCAGGGTCCCCAGAGAGCCTTCCTACTTACATCAGGGTCCCCAGGGAGCCCCCCTAACATCAGGGTCCCCAGGGAGCCCCCCTAACATCAGGGTCCCCAGAGAGCCCCCCTAACATCAGGGTCCCCAGAGAGCCCCCCTTCTTATGTCAGGGTCCCCAGAGAGCCCCCATAACATCAGGGTCCCCAGAGAGCCCCCCTAACATCAGGGTCCCCAGAGAGCCCCCCTCCTTACATCAGGGTCGCCAGAGAGCCCCCCTAACACCAGGGTCCCCAGAGAGCCCCCCTCCTTACATCAGGGTCCCCATAGAGCCCCCCTAACATCATGGTCCCCAGAGAGCCCCCCTCCTTACATAAGGGTCCCCAGAGAGCCCCCCCTACATCAGGGTCCCCAGACAGCTGACCCCCCTCTCCTTCAAGAGGTTCCCCATGTACCTGGCTGATGGAAGTGGGAGGCGGCGATCAGCAGCTCTATGGTGTCCATAGGCAGGGAATCTCCATGAGGCTTGTAGTTCTTCTCACAAGTGTATACAGTGAAGAGGGGAGGGGCCTCTGACCCACACATGTATCAGGAACAGTGTACAAGCAGAGCGACTCAATGAAAGTGAAACTGATACGTGCCCGGAAAGATGCAGGTGTGGCTAGATGGTTAGTGTGGATACAGCACCTCATCCCAAAAAAATATCTAAATGGTAGATGGATAGAGGGACAGGGGATTATAGGGATTATAAGAGAGATGCGAAAAAGAGATAAAATTACAAATATTTTATTACACAATATTTAATACATAGAAAAAACAATAAAATAGTTGGCAACAAAAAGCATATATGGTACGTATGGGCCTAATGCAATAAGGTGGGCCAGATGGAGACGGCCTTCGAAGTAAGTGCTCAATTTCCTACATGTTTCGCCAAAGCATTGGCTTCCTCAGGGAACAAGAGCTTATTGCAATATAAGAGGATCTATGCGTAGAGATACAAAAAACATCATATAAATAAACAGAGACATTGGGATATCAATTAATGTAGACATTGCTAGATGTTTAAATATTGTGGCTGGCCAATCTCACACAAGAGGGTAACCCTAAAAAGATCCCAGGACCCTGAACATACCTGAACAGCAGACACCCCGGGGAGGCACGGCAAGGAGCCCCCGGGCGGGGGGAGGACAGGCTGCACCATATATTATGCTTGCAGGGGGCACATAGAAAACCTGGCGATTGGATATAATTGAAGATTAAGGAGTGGTGGTAGTTATATGAGATTAGGAGTAGTCTAAAGCATTTAGTTTTAGAGAAGAAAGGAATAGTTAATTATGCATAGGTTAAATAGGGCATAAAAGCCTCAAAAGAACTCACACTTTTTTTAAAAAACAAGTAGAATGATAGGGGGAAACGCCTGGAGAGGAATTAGAAGGCAATCGGGAACGGCTAGTAGAAGTATTAGGTGGTAATCTGTATGGGAAAAAATTAGCCAGTTACCTTTGTAGAGATTATTCGGCAGCAGTTATGTGGATAGGTAGAATGACAGAAAGCTGCTTACCCAATGATCTATTGGCAAAACGTGTGACTGTCTTAGAGCAGTATTAGCGTAACTTGCATGAAAGTAGGAAATAGGCAATGATAAAAAGTGAAAAAGTCCTAGGAGAAAATGGATAAGGACTAAATTAAGATTCAAGAAAAAGTTTTTTTGTTTAAGGATAAGGGGTAAAGGAGATGGCAAGAAACTGCTTACCTAATAAGCTGTTTGTAAAACATGTGAATGTCACGGATCAGCATTCACAAGGTTTTGTATAGGGGTAAGAGATTGAACAGTAGCAAAGAGTTGGTGGGTCCTAAGAAGGGATGAATAGGGAGAAAGTTAAACATGAGAGGGCAGTGTACTTGAGGATGGCTAAAAGAGTAGATCACCGTTAATAGTTACCTTGTTGGTGTAAGAAGAGCAGATACAGGCGTTTCCTATGTCCAGCTGGCGGCGTAGGACAGGCCGGCTACTTATATCCCCCCCACACCTGATCGGAAAGTGATCAGGTGTGCGGACGCTATAGGGAGGCATCCGCGCATGCGCACAGTGCAGCACTCCGGAGCCTACAAGGTCCGGCATGCATCGCGCGCGCATGCTCAGACTACACGGCCCCCGTGTGGCCAAAGGGATAGCGAGGCGCCGCGAAACCGAAGGTCCAGCGGCGCTGTCACATCCCATCCGCCGATGGAGAAGTGGAGGGCGGGCAGTGCGAGCGATGCGCAGATACCTGGGGCAGACAAGAATTGTACTGCACCGGGCGTCCGTACAAGCAAGGACAGCGCTAGCCCTGCCCATCCCCCAGCATAGGGCCGAGTCCACTCCCCCCCGAGGGATGAAAGGAGAACAGACAGTGTGCAGAGTCCAGGGATGGGACCCCCCGGTGTTGAGATATAGGGTGCGGGCGGAGGCGCAAGGTGAGGGGATGTATCCCCGATGGCTGTGGTGGTGGTATTCTTGTAAAGAGGTTTGATGTGGTATCGGATGCGAACCTGGAAGGGACGCTTGGTTTTTCCGATGTAATATGAGCCACATCGGCATTGGGCCAAGTATACGACTCCCACGGTAGCGCAAGTGACTCTATGTTTAATGCCGTGAGTTGATCCATTGGGCAAAATCAGTTCCCTGGAATTGGTTACAAAGGCACAAACGTCACATTTGCCACACTGGTATGTACCAGTCCCAGTGGGCGCATATGAAGTGTCGATTGAATGGTGGCTTTTGATTGGTCGGTCTCGAAGTGAGGGGGATCGGCGATAGGTCGGGATGGGCTTTGACATACTTTGAGATTGTAGGGTCCGCCGTTAATAAGGGCCAAAACTGATTTAGAATGTGTCTAATTTGAGTGTGTTGTTTAGAGTATTGGGTAATTAGTCGTACAGGTTGTCTGGTGTCTGAAAGCTTATCAGAGAAGACTAAGGAAGGAAAAAATTTTAAGAGATCTAGCAGCCCATGAAAATGGGTATGCGTATAAATGGGATAACACCAAAGAAACCAAACCTAGAAGTAAGCCTTTTTCCTACAATGCACCTACCTCCAACAACCATGAACCTAATACTTTATCTGCTTCCTTTTCATCTAGCACCTCCACTGTGTATCATGATCTCACTCAGGAACAACTTGCCAAGAAAAGAAAAGGTGACCTATCTGCCACGTCTTCGGAATCACTCCTTCGCACTCTCGGACCCACTCCACTTTCTCACCCATCCACGGCCCACTCTAAGGCCACTCACGTCTCCACTCCTTTCACTAAAGCACAATCCAAGATGTCGTCCATACCGAAATCATCTACTATCAAGGCAACAACTTCCACCACATCGGTACCATCTCACTCCCAGATGCACACGGTCACCAGGAGGGTAAGTGAACCCACTATCACTTCTATGTTCCCGGCCAACGCACAGTCCCTCGATCCAAAAATTGCACCCATTTTTTTAGTACAGGGCCAGGACTCTCTGCAGAGTCCAACCCCCAACTTACAAATTCAATCATCAGCGACCAACGAAGACCACCCACCTCTGATGTAATTAACTTATCATCCATCCCATTAAGCCCTGACCAAATCCGGGTACTACAACTCGGTCTCACTTTTTGCCAAATTTTCCCTTATCAAAGACGTCAACCTTTTTGCACGAAAATTGCTGTTTAAGGTTATTTACGACAAATCTTCCTCTCGTGCAATTCCTTCCGAACCAACTATTTCTTCTCAAGAGGTTCCCACCTTGGCTGAGTTACAAGCCCTAGAAGAGCTGATGTCACTATGGGAGGAGGGTGACACTGACGGTGACGATCTCTCGGACATTTCCGATTCGGGTATCGTCGCCCTTGGTGTTTCTTCCCCCCCACCCTCTTTCAAGCCTAAATCCCGTAATTTTCCTAACCTATCCACAAACCCCAACATTTGGGCTTTTGTGCAACAGGTCACCACAGCTATTGAAGGGTTTAATTCCACACCTTCCTCTCCATCTAACCTATCCCCCACTCTGACCAAAGCTATAAAATCTCTTCAGTATCATCCTGAACTAGTCATTAAGCCAGCCGATAAAGGTGGCAATGTGGTAGTGATGGATGTGCCCTTCTATGAACAAATGTGTCTTGATATTTTAAACAACCGTGACTGGTATAGACCTATATCTATGTCACTCATTGACCACTATACTTCAGAATATCACCAACTGATTTTTTCAGCATACCAAAAGGGCACGATTGACTCTAATACATGGAACTTTCTCAATGTTAGAGAACCTAAAACTCCCACTTTCTATTCCCTACCCAAACTGCATAAGTCTCTAATCCATCCACCAGGCCGCCCTATCGTTTCTGGACGGCAATGCCTCACCGAACATGCAAGCGCTTTAGTCGATAAATACTTGGCACCTCATGTCACCGCTCTGCCTTCTTATATAAAAGACACTATCCACCTTCTCCGTATCCTAGATGGCAAATCCCTACCACAAAACTCTTGGCTGGTAGCCCTAGACGTTGAGAGTCTATACAACATCATTCCATATGAGAAAGGCACTTTGGTAATCAAAAAACTACTTCGAGAGAGAGACCCCAAATGCGATGCTTACGGAGATTTCGTTCTTCAATTACTCAAATTTATACTGACACGCAACTATTTCATGTTCGGCTCCTCCCACTACCTCCAGGTACAGGGCGTGGCTATGGGGACCAAATGTGCCTCTGCCTATGCCAACCTGTACCTGGGGGGTGGGAGAGAGAACTGTTTGATATGGCCAATTCTTTTCCCCTTCTATCCAAGGTAACATCTTGGTTCAGGTATATAGATGATATACTATTGTTTTGGTCAGGTACCAAGGATGAATTAATGCTCTTCGTCAAGCACTTAAGCCAGAACTCGTTCAATCTCAAATTTACCATGGAATGCAGCCAGTCACAGATCCATTTCCTGGACCTTCAGATTAGCCTGCATTCCAATGGTCAGATTCACACTGCCCTATATCGTAAACCCTCATCGGGCAATACGATTTTGCATGCCAGTAGTGCCCACCCCAAGCCTCTTCTCAAAAGCATTCCTTTCAGTCAATATCTTAGACTCAAAAGAAACTGCACCCTCGAGGTAGAATTCCTCCAAGCAGCACAAGAACTCTACACTAGACTTCTAGATAGAGGTTACAGCCATTCTCTTTTGAAAAAAGCCTTCAATAAGGCCAAAAAACCCAATAGAAAGGACTTAGTCTTCTCTGATAATGGGAAAAACACATGAAATAGAGTCAGCCGCACACCCCAAACAGTATTGTAGACAAACGAAAATGGAAAAATCCCCCATAGGGTTTTTTAGCGGCAATTGTAATATATTTATACAGAAAATATGGTAAAAGTATAATAAAATCATTTATTGTGCAAAACACGGCTTACAAGTCATTGGTCAAAATAGTTGTACTGATACAAAACTCTGGTGATGGACATGTCTCAGAATATGTCTGAGTTTAGTGCGGTTCATTCAAAGTACAAGGTCAATACATTAATAAACATCCAATGAATACCCCAACGCGTTTCGACCTATGCTGTTGCGGTCTCTTCAGGGGGTAGTATTCTGTTGAAATACATCAAAAAATTATCAAAAACTTTAATATAGCCACACCTTGTATCCAAAAGGTATATGTCTATATAATGATGTTATATTTACCACTAAAAGGGTGAGTTTCAACCACAGGTCACACATCCAGAGGTTTCCCAAAAAGGGAAGCACTGATCCAGGGTTCCTCATGCGTCAGTCCCCACCCCTCCAGGTGGGCACCGGCATCAAAAATGGCTTACAAGAAGTCACACCTCGTTGGGACACAGTGGGGGGGGGGCGGCCACAGACGACACCTAAAATGTATTATAGTAGTTAATTAAGTATTTAAGTATTTAAAGGTAATGTCCTAGCACCTAGTGAGCTGTATCCCCACCTATATATGCAAATATTTGTTTATCTGAACCTGATATATGTAGAGAAAGAAAGCAGAAATTTTAATTGTGCTCAATTACTAGTGCTGTATTTGAGTTATCACCATTGCAATCTCCTAACCCAAAGGAGAATGCCATGAGAGAAATCAACAAAGTATATTAATAATCAAATGATAATTTTAATATTATTGTATATTAATGGAATAGGTGAGTGCGAGTGTTCGAAGAGTGAACAGAATAGTGTTGGGTGTTTGAGTGAAGAAACAAAGTGTGTGAGAGTGGTTAGTGAATGTGTGAAGTTAGGTAAGTGGGCAGGTGAAAAAATGCAAAGAAAAAAAAGGAACACAAGAAAAACGGCAAAGCAAACCAAACAAGGTGAGAAAAGAAGAGCGTGCATGAGAAACTATTATGGTCAATTGAGTGATGAGTGAAGCTTGTACTGATGTCATATGCTTAGAGTGTATGGCTTACTTAGTGTAGTCTCTAAATGGGACAAAAAGTGATCAAAATTAAAAGCAATCTTAAAAAATCATGCTGTTATAATAGTGCCATAGTGTCCGTAATCTATGACACTAACGACAAACTAGGAGTGAATGTAAGGTAAAAAAGGTACTAAATGGAACATGAAAAATATTTTAATCTATCAAAGTCGTAGTCTACATAGATAGTAGTAATGTAGTATGCTGAAAGTTGTACTTACATGGCTTAGATCCTTCCTGTGTGTGGGGAGCATTCCTGGGATCGTGATCGGATCCCCAGAGAGTGGGTGCTTATATGGTGGACTAATTAGTTACAGGTGTCGTTGATGAGCGTCCCACCCCCTCCTGGCCCCCACCGCATTGGTGGTGGTGGTGTGACTCCCTCGGCGTTCCTGTGAGCCGAAGCTCCGGCCATCGCCGTCTCCTCCGTCGCAAAAGCGTGACGTCATGACGCCGTGCGCACAAGGAGCCGCAGCCTCCAGTGCACGCAGCGTCACAAATGTCCAGTGGAGATCAAGGGACGCCGCCGGCACCGCCGGACTTAGTCTTCTCTGATAAGCTTTCAGACACCAGACAACCTGTACGACTAATTACCCAATACTCTAAACAACACACTCAAATTAGACACATTCTAAATCAGTTTTGGCCCTTATTAACGGCGGACCCTACAATCTCAAAGTATGTCAAAGCCCATCCCGACATCACCTATCGCCGATCCTCCTCACTTCGAGACCAACTAATCAAAAGCCACCATTCAATCGACACTTCATATGCGCCCACTGGGACTGGTACATCCCAGTGTGGCAAATGTGACATTTGTGCCTTTGTAACCAATTCCAAGGGAACTGATTTTGGCTAATGGATCAACTCATGGCATTAAACATAGAGTCACTTGCGCTACCGTGGGAGTCGTATACTTGGCCCAATGCCGATGTGGCTCATATTACATCGGAAAAACCAAGCGTCCCTTCCAGGTTCGCATCCGAGACCACATCAAACCTCTTTACAAGAATACCACCACCACAGCCATCAACCGGCACATCGCCACCCAACATAACTTTGATCCCCACGTTATTCAATTCTCCGCACTCGAGCATGTCCCTATGCATGCTAGAGGTGGGAGTATAGATAACAGACTATTACAGTTGGAAACTAAATGGATCCATACCTTACAGGCTACACAATTTCCTGGGCTCAATGAACACATAAGTTTCAAACCCTTCCTGTGAGTCATGATACCCAACAGCCCACTAAATCTTACATTTTATCTATGTACCAAATTGACATACATTCCCTTGTTCACTCACGTCAAGCATAGTATCTTCATTTCTACTCTTATTTCTCTCTTTTTTTTCTTTTCTTTTTTCTATGTATTTTCTTTCCTTCTTCCCTTTCCCTCTCCCCCCTTACCTCTCTGCCATGGAATGTTGTTGCGTTCTTTTTGTATAGCCCTAGACACTTCACCATAGAACAACTGCGAGTTATTGAAATGTCTTTGTTAATAATCATTTTGGTACACTTAATTGATGATATTGTCCAATAGTTACCCCTTTATTTTGTTGTGTTCTGTCCAGATGTTAATATTCTATTCATATTTTTCTCAGTACAATTTTTGTTTGACTCGCTTCTTAAATTGGATCCAACCAAGACCCTGTGGTTCTCTATGTATATTATGGTCTATGTGGCTGGACGATGCGGGCTGATGCGCAGGGATGTCCCAACCGCCCCCAAAGACCCTTGGGAATAGTGGACTGTTCGGGGATACATCCCCTCACCTTGCGCCTCCGCCCGCACCCTATATCTCAACACCGGGGGGTCCCATCCCCGGACTCTGCACACTGTCTGTTCTCCTTTCATCCCTCGGGGGGGAGTGGACTCGGCCCTCTGCTGGGGGATGGGCGGGGCTAGCGCTGTCCTTGCTTGTACGGACGCCCGGGGCAGTACAATTCTTGTCTGCCCCAGGTATCTGCGCATCGCTCGCACTTCCCGCCCTCCACTTCTCCATCGGCGGATGGGATGTGACAGCGCCGCTGGACCTTCGGTTTCACGGCGCCTCGCTATCCCATTGGCCACACGGGGGCCGTGTAGTCTGAGCATGCGCGCGCGATGCATGCCGCACCTTGTAGGCTCCGGAGTGCTGCACTGTGCGCATGCGCGGATGCCTCCCTATAGCGTCCGCACACCTGATCACTTTCCGATCAGGTGTGGGGTGGATATAAGTAGCCGGCCTGTCCTACGCCGCCAGCTGGACATAGGAAATGCCTGTATCTGCTCTCCTTACACCAACAAGGTAACTATTAACGGTGATCTACTCTTTTAGCCATCCTCAAGTACACTGCCCTCTCATGTTTAACTTTCTCCCTATTCATCCCTTCTTAGGACCAACCAACTCTTTGCTACTGTTCAATCTCTTACCCCTATACAAAACCTTGTGAATGCTGATCCGTGACATTCACATGTTTTACAAACAGCTTATTAGGTAAGCAGTTTCTTGCCATCTCCTTTACCCCTTATCCTTAAACAAAAAAACTTTTTCTTGAATCTTAATTTAGTCCTTATCCATTTTCTCCTAGGACTTTTTCACTTTTTATCATTGCCTATTTCCTACTTTCAGGCAAGTTACGCTAATACTGCTCTAAGACAGTCACACGTTTTGCCAATAGATCATTGGGTAAGCAGCTTTCTGTCATTCTCCCTATCCACATAACTGCTGCCGAATAATCTCTACAAAGGTAACTGGCTCATTTTTTCCCATACAGATTACCACCTAATACTTCTACTAGCCGTTCCCGATTGCCTTCTAATTCATCTCCAGGCGTTTCCTCATATCAATCTACTTGTTTTTTTTAAAAAGTGTGAGTTCTTTTGAGGCTTTTATGCCCTATTTAACCTATGCATAATTAACTATTCCTTTCTTCTCTAAAACTAAATGCTTTAGACTACTCCTAATCTCATATAACTACCACCACTCCTTAACCTTCAATTATATCCAATCGCCAGGTTTTCTATGTGCCGCCTGCAAGCATAATATACGGTGCAGCCTGTCCTCCCCCCGCCCGGGGGCTCCTTACCGTGCCTCCCCGGGGTGTCTGCTGTTCAGGTATGTTCAGGGTCCTGGGATCTTTTTAGGGTTACCCTCTTGTGTGAGATTGGCCAGCCACAATATTTAAACATCTAGCAATGTCTACATTAATTGATATCCCAATGTCTCTGTTTATTTATATGATGTTTTTTGTATCTCTACGCATAGATCCTCTTATATTGCAATAAGCTCTTGTTCCCTGAAGAAGCCAATGCTTTGGCGAAACATGTAGGAAATTGAGCACTTACTTCGAAGGCCGTCTCCATCTGGCCCACCTTATTGCATTAGGGTCATACGTACCATATATGCTTTTTGTTGCCAACTATTTTATTGTTTTTTCTATGTATTGAATATTGTGTAATAAAATATTTGTAATTTTATCTCTTTTTCGCATCTCTCTTATATACTGTGCCCTAGCACCGCTATAATCCCCTGTCCCTCTATCTATCTACCATTTTGATACCTGCCCGGGTCAGAGGCCCCTCCCCTCTTCTCTCCACTGTATACACTGACACTCGGTAGGAGAGAACTACAAGCTCCAGGGAGATCCCACCACCCACAGGCACAATAGAGCTGCCGATCGCTGCCTCCCACCTCCCCCCACTGCATTCTAAACGGCAAGCCAGAGGTGCAGGGGGAGATGCCGGATCTTGGGCCCCCCCCACAGTGGCATAATGGCAGGGCCCAGTCGCAAGTGCGACTGCAGCGACCCCTATAGTTCCGCCACTGCATCTTAGCAAGGAACTCACAGGACCAGCAGATTCACAAAACTACATCAAGGTGACTATTCCTTCTCCACAGTATCTAGGGCCACCCTCCTCTTGATTCCTACCAGGTAATATAGATATGTGGATTACACAAAAATATTCACTATACAATATCATATATTATGACATGACAGTAACAATCCAAGATTCATAAATAAAGATGGTTCCAATACCTATATACAATGGTTCAGGATGAGTAATAAAATGGACTGTGTAAAAGCCTCCAAATAACCAGCAAGGGATAAACCAGAACCTGCATAAACCAATGGGTGTGGTAGTCATCATTAGTTAATATGCAGCTCATGGCAGATACAGCTAAAAGCAAGCTACATTATAATTGAACTTACTAGTTAACTGGCATACATTAGTTCCCAATGATTAATTTTAGCGGGTGCTAATTGTGGCTGCAACAGTAGATCTAGGGAGCAGAGTAACATAAATTACTTCACAATCTAAACAGCAATTTAAATGAAAGGGACATAGACTATCCCAGTGTGTAGCCTAACCTGTTCACCAGAGGTCCTGGATAAACATGCCGCCCTAGAGAGCCCTTACGGCTGATCCTTAAATACAACCACCAATTAGCACCACCTCCCAGCCCAGATGAGCTGGCTATAATCAGCTGTGAGGGCTGTACCAATACATCCGAACATGTGCAAGTTTATTGGTGGGGAATCCCTCATAGAGTAAGAAATTAGTATGCCGCGCATGTGCGATAGAGAACTTAATAGTCACTGACTTTTAAAGGTGCGCTTATGCGCACTGGCCCTTAATTAATACTTTGAAAAAAGACACCATCCGAAATATACAGGCGCGGCAAGCCACCAACTGAAAGTATCGCCGTCTGCCGCGCATGCGCACATAGAAACTAGATAGTCAGATAATTAGAGGTGCGCTTATGCGCACTGGCCTCCAATAGACACTTAGAAAGAAACGCCATCAGAGAGTACAGGCACAATAAACTGCCAATGCGAAATTTGACCACAAGAAACAGAAAACCAGAATGAACTATACAAAAACAGTCTGCCATATGAATATGACAAATGGATATAAGGAAAATAAATAATGGATGAAAAATTAAAGTAGCAAAAAATGAAAAATTTTTTTTTATTAAAGAAAAAAGGTGAAAAAAAGAGAATATTAATAAAAGAAAAAAAAGTAGGAGATACCCCTGACGCCAACCACCGCAACACCACCACCTTGGTAATACAGATGCTAAAAAGCCAAACTGTAGCCAGATGTTATCCATGCCGGGGGTCCCCAAAAGAAATACATATGAAATCAAAATAAAAATGAAAAAATGAAAAAATAAAAGATGAGTATCTGACTTGGATGTGACTTCAATTCAATTCTATGGGCTGAAATCGGAAAGAAGTTGGACCAAAGTAGTGCAGGAACCTTTTCTAAAGTCGAACCAGTTAAGACGTCTCTCATAGGGAAACATTGACTTTTACATGTCATGCAACAGGAGCATTCAAAGTCGGAAGGATTGTCGCATCAGTGTGAACCGGCCTAAATTGAACAAAGCCTAAAAATTTTTTGGCTCATACATGCTTGATTTCGAAGCATCATTATAAATAATTTTAACTTGTATATTATCCCTCCAAGGGCTGTATCCAACTTCATAAGTGCGATCCTCAGCAGAACTAATCCAGCTGCATAGCAAGTTATCCCGCTGAATGTTATATATTGTTTTATTTGAATTTTTATACCTGTTTGTAGGAAGTCAAGTCATATTGCTTTCAAAGACATAATACATGTAATAGGTAAAATATAAATCCTATTCTTATTCTATTTTATTTGGCAACAGAAATCCTATACATCTTTTGTGAGGGTGGATGCTTAAGTTGAATTGAAATCGTCCAATTAATTAAATACATTTAAAGTGCACCCTTGTGAAAGAGGTTTTTCATTTTGTCTGACAAAGAGACCAAAGCATTTGCAATCAACATCTTGCTTTATAACTAAATAATTAATCTAATTAAGAAAAAAAATGTATAAAGTAGTATCGCTCACCTATTTATAGGCTCCAAACCTTTTACAAAATTACACCACTGCAAATATTTGGCCTTCAGCTTTTCTCATTCTTCAAATATAAAAGTGTTTAGCAAATAAAAAAGGACTAAATAAATCCCCACTGTTGCACAAGTAATTTAAACAAAAATTCTTAACAGCCTTAAAATTGAAAAGGCAAACTTATATATATATATATATATATAAGTATCTAAAGTAAGAAAGACAGGGAAGAACATTAGTCTGTAGCATTCAAGCCAAATTATGTCAATGTTGGGAGGCGAAAAAGTATTTAAACATTAAAATTGAACAAAAGGGCTTTTGAATTTGACTCTTTGAGGCTGGACTCACAGCTAAAGTGGCTCTCTACAAGACAAAGCCTGGATGCTGTTAGCTTCATGCTCCCCTTGCCATCTCAGTGTAATGAATCTATTGTATTAAACCTTCTGTGAGCATCCCATCCCCCTCGCTGCTAGAGACAATAGGCCCTGCCAAAATTTCCTCCCATTCCATGATATATGGGCTTGTCAGTCTTCAGACAAAAAATAAGCAGGGCAGGGGGCTGTTCTAATGGGCCTTAAACACACTTCAAGACAAAACAATCTCCCTGATTGCTCCCTTCCATCCTTTTACAAGTTATTCATGTTTACTATCATTACTGAGGCCTGCTGCCTGTCTCTGCTCTTGATCACCACATCTGCTGTCAAGCAGATCAAGAACTGGCTTTCTACAGTCTACTCTTTTTTGTGGTGTGCGCTGGGTCAACCTTTTCTGACTGGCTTAAACCAGATTAATTGAACCCTTGTGGCTTTAACACATTGCGGACCATGTGCAATGTGTCCACTGCCTTCCTGGTGGCATAAGATTGATGTGCATTTTTTTTTCTAAACTCAAGCTTTACTAAAAGTTGCTTGCATGTATATGTATTGAAGCATTTAATATTATACAACTAAACCACTATTTATTGCAACCTAATTTATATGAATTTCTCCTAATCAAGCCATTTTGCAATCAGGTCATGATAGAAAACCTTAAACCCTGTAATCTTTTTAAAAAAGTAAAAAAGCTACCTACAGCCATCAGAGGGAGACTATGTACATCAATGATTTGGTCATCAGTTGCAAATGGAGGAGATGAGAGAGAGGAGCACTTGGGCACCAGTTTATCTCATTGGAACGCAAAAGCTACTGACTATAAGAATTCCAACTGGTGACTCATTCATCGGTTGTGGCTACTTGGTGAAGAGGTGTCTGCTTGGGTCAGTAAGATAATTGTCTGCTATAATCATAACTAGCCAAGTGAATGTAAAGCTGTGACATTGTGAACGTGGTAACACATGAAACCATTCTCCAGTGTCCTAGCCACTTTTATGCTTTTCTACTTAAAGCTTGATTTTGTAATTTGTTCTATATTGTTTATTTAATGTAAAATTCTATGTAATCTATGGTAATTTATCAATAAAGGATATTAATATAACTATTTATTAAATTCTTTATTTAGGTTTTTCAACTTTATAACAAAGTAGTAGCAGATACACTATATTACCAAAAGTATTGTGACACCTGCCTTTACACGCATATGAACTTTAATGGCATCCTAATCTTAGTCCGTAGGGGTCAATATTGAGTTGAAAAACAACAAAAACTGGAGACCAAGCTCATCTAGAAGAAAGTCCTATAGGACAGGTCTCAGTGAGGTGGGTAGTGACCCACGTCATCGAACACTAGACCTGTTAGTATAAACTTAGAAAAGAATCATTCCCTGTGTGTGAACCAAAGGCCACCAGGTGGCGATCCGCTGAATACAAAAGCATATATATTCAAAAAAGATAGGGACAAAGGTCCCAAAAGGTATTCTTCAGAAAGGATACAGAAAGTGTAAGGGACTCATTTAACTTTATTTAATTGTACAAAAACAAATAAATACTTGCAAAAATACTTGCCTAAAATAATGAAAAGTTCCCAAATCCCTCCTCCAAACACACATGTGTTTGGAGGAGGGATTTGGGAACTTTTTCTTTATTTTAGACAGGTATTTTTGCAAGTATTTGTTTTTGTACAATTAAATAAAGTTAAATTGGTCCTTTACACTTTCTGTATCCTTTCTGAAGAATACCTTTTGGGACCTTTGTCCCTATCTTTTTTTAATTCAATATTGAGTTGGCCCACCTTTTGCAGCTATAACAGCTTTAATGCCTCTGGGAAGGCTGTCAACCAGGTTTAGGCATTTATCTGTGGGAATGTTTGACCATTCTTCCAGAAGCACATTTGTGAGGTCAGGCACTGATGTGGACAAGAAGGCCTGGCTCAAGTCTCTGCTCTAATTCATCTCAAAGGTGTTCTATCGTTGAGGTCTGGACTCTGTAAATGCCAGTCAAGTTCCTCCACCCCAAACTCACTCATCCATGTCTTTATGGACCTTGCTTTGTGAACTGGTCCAAATCATTTGGTGGAGGGTGGTGTAGGGTTGTTTTTCAGGGGTTGTGCTTGGGCTCTTAGTTCCAGTTAAGGGAACTCTTAAGGCATCAGCATATCAGGACATTTTGGACAATTCCATGCTCCCAACTTTGAGGGAACAGTTCGGGGACGGCCCATTCCTGTTCCAACATGACTGTGCACAAACGAGATCCATATAGACATGGAGGAACTTGACTGGCCTGAGGTCCTGACCTGAACCCGATAAAAGACCTTTGGGATTAATTAGAGCGGAGACTGCGAGGCAGGCCTTCTCACCCACATCAGTGCTTGGCTTCACAAATGCGCTTCTAGAAGAATGGTCAAACATTCCCATAGACAAGTGCCTAAACCTTGTGGACAGCCTTTCAAGAAGAGTTGAAGATGTTATAGCTGCAAAGGGTGGGCCAACTCAATATTCAACCCTATGGACTAAGACTGGGATGCCATTAAAGTTCATGTGCTTGTAAAGGCAGGTGCCCCAATACTTTTGGTAATATAGTGTATGGCCATTATATACAGTGCCTTGAAAAAGTATTCATACCCTTTGAAATTTTCCACATTTTGTTATGTTACAACCAAAAACGTAAATGTATTTTATTGGGATTTTATGTGATAGGTCAACACAAAATGGTACATAACTGTGAAGTGGAAGGAAAATGATTTTCAACATTTTTTACAAATAATTATCTGAAAAGTGTGGCGTGCATTTGTATTCAGCCCCATTTACTCTGATCCCCCTAACTAAATTCTAGTGCAATCAATTGCTTTCAGAATTCACCTAAACATTAAATAAAGTCCACCTGTGTGTAATTTAATATCAGTATAAATACAGCTGTTCTGTGAAGCCCTCAGAGGTTTGTTAGAGAACCTTGGTGAACAAACAGCATCATGGAGGCCAAGGAACACACCAGACAGTTCAGGGGTAAAGTTGTGGAGAAGTTTAAACCAGGGTTAGGTTATAAAAAAAAATCCTGAGCTTTGAACATCTCACTGAGCACTGTTCGATCCATTATCCGATAATGGAAAGAATATGGCACAACTGCAAACCTACCAAGACATGGCCGTCCACCTAAACTGACAGGCAGGCAAGGAGAGCATTAATCAGAGAAGCAGCCAAGAGGCCCATGGTAACTCTGGAGGAGCTGCAGAGATCCACAGCTCAGGTGGGAGAATCTCCCCACAGGACCACCACTAGTCCTGCACGGCCTTTATGGAAAAGTGGCAAGAGGAAAGCCATTGTTGAAAGAAAGCCAAAAGAAGTTCCGAGAAGTCCCGTTTGCAGTTTGTGAGAAGCCATGTGGGGGATACAGCAAACATGTGGAAGAAGGTGCTCAGGTCAGATAAGACCAAAATTTAACATTTTTGGAAAAAAAGCAAAAGGCTATGTGTGGCGGAAAACTAACACTGCACATCACCCTGAACCAGTGGCATAGCGTGGGGAGTGCAGGGGGTGCCGTGGCCCTGGGCGTGACATTTAGGGGGGCGCCAGTATGTGTCACTACTGGCTGCCTCCTAATTTTAAGTTCCTGTGTCCCCCGCTCTCTGGCCGCCATGTTCAGTGTCCGGCACCCTGTGATTGGTTGTATGGGGGTCATGTGAGGTGTAGGGCTGGCCTGTCCACGATCACTCCTGAAGTCCCGCCTCCGCACATGACACCCACACGCCCAATCACAGTGCGCTGGCCGGACACTGAACATGGCAGCTAGAGCACGGAGGAGAGAAGCAAAAATGCGAGCAGCTGCTGTCTCCTCCTCCTCCTTCTATCTCCAGACCGATGCAGGCCAGGACAAGAAGGTGAGTGAGACTCCCTCCTGAGAGTCGTGGTACTGGCTTTGGGGGGGAGAGAGAGAGAGAGAGAGAGAGACTGTAGGTGGGACAGTATAGTGTAGTATATGGTCAGTGTAGTGTGGTGGTCAGTGTAATGTAGTATAGTGGTCAGTGTAGCGTAGTATGGTGGTCAGTGTAGTGTAGTATAGTGGACAGTGTAGTATAGTGGTCAGTGTAGTGTAGTATGGTGGTCAGCGTAGTGTAGTATGGTGGTCAATGTAGTGTAGTATAGTGGACAGTGTAGTGTAGTATGGTGGTCAATGTAGTGTAGTATAGTGGTCAGTGTAGTGTAGTATAGTGGTCAGTGTAGTGTATTATGGTGGTCAGTGTAGTATGGTGGTCAGTGTATTGTAGTATAGTGGTCAGTGTAGTATAGTGGTCAGTAAAGTGGTCAGTATAGTGTAGTATGGTGGTCAGTGTAGTGTAGTATGGTGGTCAGTGTAGTGTAGTATGGTGGTCAGTATAGTGTAGTGTAGTATAGTGGTCAGTGTAGTGTAGTATGGTGGTCAGTGTAGTGTAGTATAGTGGACAGTGTTGTGTAGTATAGTGGACAGTGTAGTGTAGTATATTGGTCAGTGTAGTGTACAGTATAGTGGACAGTATAGCATAGTGGGCAATACAGTGGTCAGTGTAGTGTAGTGGACAGTATAGTGGTTAGTATAGTGGTCAGTGTAGTGGACAGTATAGTATAGTGGCTAGTGTAGTGGATAGTATATTGATCAGTATAGTGGGCAGTATAGTGGTTAGTGTAGTGTAGTGGACAGTATAGTAAAGTGGACAGTATAGTGGTCAGTGTAGTGTACGGTATAGTTCTCAGTATAGTGGTTAGTATAGTTCTCAGTGTAGTTTACAGTATAGTGTAGTGGACAGTGTAGTTCTCAGTATAGTGGTTAGTATAGTTCTCAGTGTAGTGGACAGTATAGTGCAGTGGACAGTGTAGTGGACAGTATAGTGGTCAGTGTAGTGGACAGTATAGTTCTTAGTATAGTGATCAGTATAGTTCTCAGTGTAGGGGTCAGTATAGTATAGTGGACAGTATAGTGGTCAGTGTGGTTCTGAGTGTTGTAGACAGTATAGTATAGTGGTCAGTGTAGTGTGTAATGGTAAGAAAAGGAATCGGGTTGGTCAGTACTATTGTATTGTTGGAAGGGACTCGGGGAGTGCTAAAAGTCTGCAGGTTATGGGGCGCAAATTACTTGCCTTGCCCCGGGTGCTGACAACCCACGCTACGCCACTGCCCTAGACACATCATCCCCACTGTGAAACATGGTGGTGGCAGCATCATGTTGTGGGAATACATTTCTTCAGCAGGGACAGGGAAGCTAGTCGGAGTTGATGGGAAGATGGATGAAGCCAAATACAAGGCAATCTTAGAAGAAAACCTGTTAGTCTGCAAAAGACTAGAGACTGGGGCGGAGGTTCACCTTCCAGCAAGGCAGCGACCCTAAACATTCAGCCAGAGCTACAATGGAATGGTTTGGATCAAAACATATTCATGGACACAGCTGATTGCATGGTAAAGAGTCTCTGTCAGAGGCTCTTTACTTTGATCGGTGTAGCGGTGTGTCAGACTGACGGGTCGCACTACCGATCGCTGCGCTGCGTGCACCTATGGGCGCGCATTGGCAGTTACCCTGCTGGACATCATATGACGCCCAGTCAGTATAAATGAACCACCGCCCGGCCGTCATTCTCCTATAGGCTGGGCGGGAAGTGGTTAAGTCCCACGCTGTAGCCATCATTCTGCTATAGCGCTGGCGGGAGGTGGTTAGTGTAACTATTTAACCAATGTTCTCTATGCTGGCCATCTAGGTTTAGAACCAAATGTGAAAGGTCACCAGCTGACTTGAGGTAAAGTTGTTGTTAATATTTATTTTTGTAACTTAATTTTGTATAAAACATTTAACAATGTCATTTCATGAGATAATTTAGGAGGGCGTGTTTAGGGGCAGAATTAGGGGTGGGGCAGGGTAGAGGTTGGGTGAGGCAACTGGTGGCGAGTAACTCTTAAGGCCTGGCTAGTAGCTCAGGACTTGAATTTTTCAGCCCTGTACAATATATATATATATATATATATATGTATATATATACAGTCCGGTCCATAAATATTGGGACATCGACACCATTCTTATTTTTTTGGCTCTATACACCACCACAATGGATTTGAATTGAAACAAACAAGATGTGCTTTAACTGCAGACTTTCAGCTTTAATTTGAGGGTATTTACATCCAAATCAGGTGAACGGTGTAGGAATTACAACAGTTTGGATATGTGCCTCCCACTTTTTAAGGGACCAAAAGTAATGGGACAGATTAACAATCATCCATCAAACTTTCACATTTTAATACTTGGTTGCAAATACTTTGCAGTCAATTACAGCCTGAAGTCTGAAATGCATAGACATCACCAGATGCTGGGTTTCATCCCTGGTGATGCTCTGCCAGGCCTCTACTGCAATTGTCTTCAGTTCCTGCTTGTTCTTGGGGCATCAGTTTTGTCTTCAGCAAGTGAAATGCATGCTCAATCGGATTCAGGTCAGGTGATTGATTTGGCCATTGCATAACATTCCACTTCTTTCCCTTAAAAAACTCTTTGGTTGCTTTCGCAGTATGCTTTGGGTCATTGTCCATCTGCACTGTGAAGCACCGTCCAATGAGTTCTGAAGCATTTTGCTGAATATGAACAGATAATATTGCCCGAAACACTTCAGAATTCATCCTGCTGCTTTTAAATAATGATATTAGTACTCAAGCGCTGGTGTGGTGAAAAATAAACCAATATTTTTTTTTTTATATATATGAAGTGATAAAAGCTGCAACCAAAAAAGTGATCTCTCACTATTACAAATAATAAAATAAAAAAATATAGTGCGCTAATATCACAATGAAAAAACTGACAAATGCTAATAATAATAAGTGCTGTGTGCTATAGTGATTCCTGTAGGTAACCTAGCCACTATGTAAAGTGCAAAGTGCGTGAAGACAAACCTAGAAAACTTTTAATTGACAAATAGAAACAAATGTGCTAAATGTTGGGTGTGCACAATGAACTTGCTCCCACTATGATAATAAATTACAACAAAGGTATATACGTGCTTAAAACCAATCACATCCTATATTATTCCTGCTTGTAATATGAAGCCAGGTATATGAAATATTTGGTGTGCACAATGGACTGAATAACACTGGTGATGACCAATTATAAGCGGTATATGCGTATTTAAAAGGTCCCATCAAATGTTGTTTCTGCTGGTAAAGCTGAAGCCAGGTAAGGAAGCATAATAAAATTATAGCAAGAAATAAAAATGATAGATCTTCCAGAGGATAGCTACCACATAAGATGGCTTGCAGTTCTAATTCAAACAGCTGATTAGGTCACCCCTTTCTGTCCTTATTCTGTAACAGAAGAGAAAACAATAGTGTGATACTGCAAAACTAGTATCAGCTAACTAAAGCCAATGCACTCACATACGCCCAATGGATAACAGCGTGTATGACAGTCAGGCTCACTCCTCCTCACAGCCTTTTTGTGTAGCTGCACACTCGTGGCTGATGTCACATCATCGATAAATACAAGAGAACCAGTTCCATTGGCAGCCATACATGCCCACGCCATGACACTACCACCACCATGCTTCACTGATGAGGTGGTATGCTTTGGATCATGAGCAGTTCCTTTCCTTCTCCGTACTCTTCTCTTCCCATCACTCTGGTACAAGTTTATCTTGGTCCATTGGATGTTGTTCCAGAACTGTGAAGGCTTTTTTAGATGTTGTTTGGCAAACTCTGATCTGGCCTTCCTGCTTTTGAGGCTCACCAATGGTTTACATCTTGTGGTGAACCCTCTGTATTCACTCTGGTGAAGTCTTCTCTTGATTGTTGACTTTGACACACATACACCTACCTCCTGGAGAGTGTTCTTGATCTGGCCAACTGTTGGAAAGGGTGTTTTCTTCACCAGGGAAAGAATTTTTCGGTCATCCACCACAGTTGTTTTCCTTGGTCTTCAGGGTCTTTTGGTGTTGCTGAGCTCACCGGTGCATTCTTTCTTTTTAAGGATGCTCCAAACAGTTGATTTGGCCACACCTAATGTTTTTGCTATCTCTCTGATGGGTTTGTTTTTTGTTTTTTCAGCCTAATGATGGCTTGCTTCACTGATAGTGATAGCTTTTTGGATCTCATATTGAGAGTTGACAGCAACAGATTTCAAATGCAAATAGCACACTTGAAATGAACTCTGTACCTTTTATCTGCTCCTTGTAAATTGGATAATGAGGGAATAACACACACCTGGCCATGAAACAGCTGAGCAGCCAATTGTCCCATTACTTTTGATCCCTTAAAAAGTGGGAGGCACATGTAAAACTGTTGTAATTCATACACCGTTCACCTGATTTGGACGTAAATACCCTCAAATTAAAGCTGAAAGTCTGCAGTTAAAGCACATCTTGTTAGTTTCATTTCAAATCCATTGTGGTGGTGTATAGAGCCAAAAAGATTAGAATTGTGTTTGCAAATTATAGGATGAAACAATCAGTGCCACAAGTAAAAAATATTGTGATGTTTAAATATGATAACCTAATAATAAATGTGCACAGCCTCTAAACATTCCAAGTGGTACACCACACTAATTTCAAAATGGATAGTAAATAATAAATGTAGCGCTATGTGTAAAATTATAAATATAAAGTGCAAATCTCTAAAATAAATAAATCCTACATATAAATGAATAGTCCATAAAATGAAAAAATGAAGAAATAAAACATGAAAAACTCTCAGTGTATCCACACAATTCCCCCACAGTGATTATTCGCCCTTAAAAGGAGTGCACACCACCACCAGTAAAAATGTGCGCTCACCTCCAAGATGAGTCAAAACTCATCTGCGGATCTCCCCACAAACTCTTTGCTCTCACTTCCTCTTCCCAATCAATGGTGGGTAATCCAGATGGCTCTTTTCTTAATGGTAACTCAGCTCATTAATATCAAAAGAAGCGGATCATCTCCCAGCTTGGCTCAAGATTCCATGAGTTCAGAACATGTAAATAATAAGTATAGAGACCATAGTGTTTTCCGTATACAAATTTATTCAAAGCCCCCAAATAGACAAGTTGCACTTACAAGATAAAAACTTTAAAATCACATAAAAACCTCCAGAGTAGCACCACCATGTCCACATACACAGTGCTTGGCTGGACGTGACTATCAGCTCCTCCCTTCTAGACGCGTATCGGCCAATCACAGGCCTTCCTCAGTAGATTTTACTGGTGGTAGTGTACACTCCTTTTGAGGACGAATAATCACTGTGGGGGAATTGTGTGGATACACTGATCACAAGAAGAGTTTTTCATGTTTTATTTCTTCATTTTTTCATTTTATGGACTATTCATTCTTATGTAGGATTTATTTATTTTAGAGATTTGCACTTTATATTTATAATTTTACACATAACGCTACATTTATTATTTACTATCCAATATAGATAGATAGATAGATAGATAGATGCAGTATCTCACAAAAGTGAGTACACCACTGACATTTTTGAAAATATTTTATTATATCTTTTCATGTGACAACACTGAAGAAATGATACTTTGCTACAATGTAAAGTAGTGAGTGTACAGTTTGTATAACAGTGTAAATTTGCTGTCCCCTCAAAATAACTCAACACACAGCCATTAATGTCTAAACCGCTGGCAACAAAAGTGAGTACCCCCCTAAGTGAAAATGTTGAAATTGGGCCCAATTAGCAATTTTGCCTCCCCGGTGTCATGTGACTTGTTAGTGTTACAAGGTCTCAGGTGTGAATGGAGAGCAGGTGTGTTAAATTTGGTGTTATCGCTCTCACTCTCTCATACTGGTCACTGGAAGTTCAACATGGCACCTCTTTGAGGATCTGAAAAAAAGAATTGTTGCTCTACATAAAGATTGCCTAGGCTGTAAGAAGATTGCCAAGACCCTGAAACTAAGCTGGAGCACGTTGGCCAAGACCATACAGCGATTAAACAGGACAGGTTCCACTCAGAACAGGCCTCGTCATGGTCGACCAAAGAAGTGGAGTGCACGTGCTCAGCGTCATATCCAGAGGTTGTCTTTGGGAAATAGACGTATGAGTGCTGCCAGCATTGCTGCAGAGGTGTGGGGAGGTCAGCCTGTCAGTGCTCATACCATATGCCGCACACTATATCAAATTGTTCTGCATGGCTGTCGTCCCAGAAGGAAGCCACTTCTAAAGATGATGCACAATAGAGCCCGAAAATAGTTTGCTGAAGGCAAGCAGACTATGGACATGGATTACTGGAACCATGTCCTGTGGTCTGAGGAGACCAAGATAAACTTATTTGGTTCAGATGGTGTCAAGCGTGTGTGGCGGCAACCAGGTGAAGAGTACAAAGACAAGTGTATCTTGCCTACAGTCAAGCACGGTGGTGGGACTGTCATGGTCTGGGGCTGTATGAATGCTACCAGCACTGGGGAGCTACAGTTCATTGAGGGAACCATGAATGCCAAAATGTACTGTGATTAGGGATGAGCCGAACACTTCCTGGTTCGCACTAGAACATGCGAATGGACCAAAAGTTTGCGCAAACTTTAGAACCCCGTTAAAGTCTATGGAACTCGAACATTCAAAATCAAAAGTGCTAATTTTAAACGCTAATATGCAAGTTATTGTCCTAAAAAGGGTTTGAGGACCCGGGCCCATGCAAAAAAAAGTTTTAAAAACGGACGTTTTTTTGGGAGCAGTGATTTTAATGATGCTTAAAGTGAAAAAAAAAGTGAAATATTCCTTTAAATATCATACCTGAGGGGGTGTCTATAGTATGCCTGTGAAGTGGCATGTGTTTCCTGTGTTTAGAACTGTCCCTACAAAAAGTCATTTAAAACTGCTTGCGTCTTTAATGTAATGTCTGGTCCAGGCAATATGGGTGAAAATCATTGAGAAAAATGGCATGGGTACCCCCTCCAGCCCATTACCAGCCCCTTTGGGTCTTGTACGGATATTAAGGGGAACCCCGCACCCAAATTAAAAAAAGGAAAGGCGTGGGGCCCCCAGGTCCTATATACTCTGAACAGCAGTATACAGGCGGTGCAAACAAGACAGGGACTGTAGGTTTGTTGTTAAATAGAATCTGTTTGTAATTTTGAATTGGTACATTTTTAAAGTGTAGCTCCAGCCAAAAAATCTATTTTTAAGCTTTTTGGAAAACATAGGGAAGGGTTATCAACCCTGTAACATGTGTTTTGCTGTCTGTGCACCTCTTCAGAAGATTTCACCTCACTTTCTGTCTCAATGACAAATGTTTTTCGAAAATTTGGGGTTTTTAATGAAACACGGATTGGTGATAAAGCATCAGTGGAGAGGAGACACGTTTTTCCCATATTAACTCTTACAGGAGAGAATTTCCCTTCCTAGGGGTAGATTTCATCTCACTTCCTGTTGTCTCCTTCTGTTTGCAAGTAGGAGTCGTTTGTAAGTTGGATGTTTGAAAGTAGGGGCCTGCCCTATATACTCTGCAGAAATTGTGGCCTTAGGTGTTGGTGTTGCCACAACACTGTAAGTCCTCACAGTTACTCCTGGTGGGCGCTGGAACACCCTGCTGTGAACTATTATATCAAGAATTGTAAATACATGCAATGGTTGAACAGTGGTAGAAAAATTGGGCCTGTGGTGGTGCTGGTGCCACAACACTGTAAGTCCTCACAGTTACTCTTGGTGGGCGCTGGAACGGGCCCTGTTGTGAAATATTATATCAAGAATTGTAATTACATGCACCTGTTGAACAGGGGCAGAAAAATTGGGCCTTTGGTGGAGGTGGTGGTGGTGTTGCCACAACACTGTAAGCCCCCACAGTTACTCTTGGTGGGCGCAGGAATGGGCCCTGCTGTGAAATATTAGATCAATAATTGTATTTACATGTCCCTGTTGAACAGGGGCAGAACAATTGGGCCTTTGGTGGTGGTTGTGGTGTTGCCACAACACTGTAAGCCCTCACAGTTACTCTTGGTGGGTAGGGATGAGCCGAACACCCCCCGGTTCGGTTCGCACCAGAACCCGCGAACGGACCGCAAGTTCGCACGAACGTTAGAACCCCATTGACGTCTATGGGACTCGAACGTTCGAAATCAAAAGTGCTCATTTTAAAGGCTAATTTGCATGGTATTGTCCTAAAAAGGGTTTGGGGACCCGGGTCCTACCCCAGGGGACATGTATCAATGCAAAAAAAACTTTTAAAAACGGCCGTTTTTTCGGGAGCAGTGATTTTAATGATGCTTAAAGTAAAAAAAAAAAAAGTGAAATATTCCTTTAAATATCGTACCTGGGGGGTGTCTATAGTATGCCTGTAAAGTGACGCGTGTTTCCCATGTTTAGAACAGTCCCTGCACCAAATGTCATTTTTAAAGGAAAAAATCTCATTTAAAACTGCTTGCGGGTTTAATGTCATGTCGGGTCATGGCAATATGGATGAAAATCAGTGAGACAAACGGCATGGGTACCCCCCAGTCCATTACCAGGCCCTTTGGGTCTTGTATGGATATTAAGGGGAACCCCGCACCCAAATTAAAATAAGGAAAGGTCCCTATATACTCTGAACAGCAGTATTCAGGCGGTGCAAACAAGACAGGGACTGTAGGTTTGTTGTTAAGTAGAATCTGTTTGTAATTTTGAACATTTTTAATGTGTTTAGCTCCAGCCAAAAAATCTTTTCTAAGCTTTTTGGAAAACATAGGGAAGGGTTATCACCCCTGTGACATTTGTTTTGCGTCTTTCCTCCTCTTCAGAAGATTTCACCTCACTTTTTTGTCCCAATGAAAAATGTTTTTGGAAAATTTGGGTTTTTTTGTGGAACAAGGATTGGAAAGCATCAGTGGAAAGGAGAAATTGTTTTCCCATATTAACTCTTACAGGAGAGAATTTCCCTTCCTTAGGGGTAGATTTCATCTCACTTCCTGTTGTCTCCTTCCATTTGCAAGTAGGAGTCGTTTGTAAGTTAGATGTTTGAAAGTAGGGTCCTGCCCTATATACTCAGCAGAAATTTGGGCCTTAGGTGTTGCTGTGGCCAAAACACTGTAAGCCCTCACAGGGCCCTGCTGTGAAATATTAGATCAAGAATTGTAATTACATGCCCCTGTTGAACAGGAGCTGAAAAATTAGGCCTTAGGCACTGGTGCTGGTGCCACAACACTGCAACCCCTCACAGACACTCTAGTTGGAACGCAGGAACGAGCCCTGCTGCAAAGTATTGCATCAAAAATTGTAATTACACGCCCCTGTTAGACAGGGGCAGAAAAATTGGGTCTTAGGCACTGGTGCTGGTGCCACAACACTGCAACCCCTCACAGACACTCTAGTTGAAACGCAGGAACAAGCCCTGCTGCAAAGTATTGCATCAAAAATTGTAATTACACGCCCCTGTTAGACAGGGGCTGAAAAATTGGGTCTTAGGCACTGGTGCTGGTGCCACAACACTGCAACCCCTCACAGACACTCTAGTTGGAATGCAGGAACGAGCCCTGCTGCAAAGTATTACATCAAAAATTGTAATTACACGCCCCTGTTAAACAGGGGCTGAAAAATTGTGCCTTAGGCACTGGTGGTGGCGCCCAGAACCAAAAATGTTCTTACAAGCTATCAGCGTGATGATTGAGGAGGAAGAGGATAATTACTCAGGGATAGTCACTCAGCATCAGCATAGGCAGTCTTTGAAGGGATCTGAGATTTCAAAAAAAATTATTCGGTTACATCTGCATCAGGTGCTTGGTAGCTGGTGGTGATCCAAGACTGATTCATTTTTATGAAGGTCAGCCGATCGACCGAGTCGGTGGACAGACGCACCCTGTGATCGGTTACCACGCCTCCAGCAGCACTGAATGTGCGTTCCGAAAGAACGCTGGATGCAGGACAGGCCAGTAGCTCAATTGCATACTGTGCAAGCTCTGGCCAGTGATCCATCCTCAAGACCCAGTAACCCAGAGGATTTTCGGTGGGAAAGGTGTCCAAGTCTGATCTTGCCCCTAGGTATTCCTGCACCATGTAAAACAGACGCTGGCGATGGTTGCTGGAACCGATCATACCTTGGGGCTGCGGACCAAAAAATTGTCTGAACGCATCGGTCAGACGGCCACCTTCTCCACCGCTCCTTCTTTGACTGACCGAAGCCTCAGCAACACGTTGTCCAGAAACAGGAGTTTGTAACCTCCCAGTCTCTGGGAACGCGTTGCACAGACCTTTCTGCAAGGCCTCCCGAAGATGTTTCATCCTCTGCTCCCTCTGCGATGGCAAGATAAGGTCCGCAACCTTACCCTTGTAACGTGGATCAAGGAGGGTTGCCAGCCAGTATTGGTCCTTCTCCTTGATACCACGAATACGAGGATCCTTACGCAGGCTTTGCAGGATCAGGGAGGCCATGCAGCGTAGGTTTGCTGAGGCATTCGGTCCGGAGTCCTCTGGGTCACTAAGGACAACAACGTCCGCAGCCACCTCCTCCCAGCCACGTACAAGTCCATTTGTTCCTTGGGACTGATCCCTTAAAGACTGCTGATGCTGAGTGCCAGGCTCCACCTCCATACTGACACAATCTTCCTCCTCCTCCTCCTCCTCGTCCTCTTCCTGTGTGATCGGCGGGCACGCAGGAACACTGTCTGGATAAAGGGGGCCTTGAGAGCTAAGGAAGTCCTCCTCTTCCTGCCTCTGTTCTGCCTCAAGTGCCCTGTCCATTATTCCACGCAGCGTGTGCTCCAACAGGTGGACAAGGGGGACAGTGTCACTGATGCATGCACTGTCAGTGCTCACCATCCTCGTGGCCTCCTCGAATGGTGACAGGACAGTGCATGCATCCCTGATCATGGCCCACTGGCGTGGGGAAAAAAAACCAAGGTCCCCTGACCCTGTCCTGGTGCCATAGTCGCACAGGTACTCATTGATGGCCCTCTGCTGCGTGTGCAGCCGCTGCAGCATGGCCAACGTCGAGTTCCACCTGGTGGGCATGTCACAGATTAGGCGGTTCTTGGGCAGGTTAAACTCCTTTTGGAGGTCCGTCAGCCGAGCACTGGCATTATATGACCGGCGGAAATGCACAGAGACTTTCCTGGCCTGCCTCAGGACATCCTGTAAGCCCGGGTACCTGCCCAAGAACCGCTGCACCACCAAGTTAAGGACGTGAGCCAAACAGGGCACATGGGTCAGTTGTCCCTGTCGGAGGGCAGAGAGGAGGTTGGTGCCATTGTCGCAAACCACCATTCCTGCCTTAAGTTGGCGTGGCGTCAACCACCTCTGAACCTGCCCCTGCAGAGCTGACAGAACCTCTGCCCCAGTGTGGCTCCTGTCCCCCAAGCACACCAGCTCAAGCACCGCATGGCATCTTTTGGCCTGCGTACTTGCGTAGCCCCTTGAACGCCTACGGAGCACCGCTGGTTCCGAGGAAGAGGCCATGGAGGAAGAAGAAGAGGAGGGGGTGGAGGAGAGAGGTGTGTCACAATCAGCATTTTGGAGGCGTGGTGGCGGAACAACCTCCAACACTACTGCACCTTGTCCTGCATCCTTCCCAGCTGCCAGCAGAGTCACCCAATGCGCCGTGAAACTTAAGTAACGTCCCTGTCCATGCCTGCTGGACCATGAGTCAGCGGTAATATGCACCTTACCGCTGACCGCCCTGTCCAGCGAGGCATGGACATTGCCTTCCACATGCCGGTAGAGAGCCGGAATCGCCTTCCGTGAGAAAAAGTGGCGTTTGGGTACCTGCCACTGAGGAACCGCACATTCCACAAACTCACGGAAGGGGGCAGAGTCTACCAACTGAAAAGGCAGCAGTTGAAGTGCTAGCAATTTTGCCAAGCTAGCATTCAACCGCTGGGCATGTGGATGGCTGGGAGCAAACTTCTTTCGGCGGTGCAGCAGCTGGGGCAGGGAAATTTGCCTGGTACAATCTGACGTCGGTGTACCAAAAGCAGATTGCCCACAAGTACTTGGCTGTGACACACCTAATTCTACACCTTCATTCCTCTCACTGCAGGTCGCAGAGAGGACTGAAGGTCTAGTGGGGTTGGAAATCTCAGCTGATGAGGAGCAAGGAGAGATCGTCTTTGTTCTTTGGTGTGGGTCTTTTAGATACGCTTGCCAACGAACTGCATGGCAGGTCAACATATGTCTGGTCAAGCATGTGGTACCCAAGCGGGAGATGTTTTGGCCACGCGAGATACGCTTGAGACATATGTTGCAAATAGCAGCGGTGCGATCTGATGCACTCGTCTCAAAAAAGGCCCACACCAAAGAACTTTTTGAATAACGCGCAGAGACTGCAGCGCCCTGCACATGTGGAGCTTTGGGGTGTGATGCAGTCAATGTGCTGCCCTTAGGCTGGCCCCTGGAGGGCATCCTGCCTAGTTGGTGATGTGCCACCTCCTCCTCCTCCTCCTCCTCCTCCTCTCTCCTATCAGGCACCCACGTTGAGTCAGTGACCTCATCATCCCCTCCCTCCTCATCACTGGAGCAAACCTGGCAGTATGCTGCAGCAGGGGGAGCATGACTGCCAGATTGCTGTCCTTCTTGGGCACCCCCTCTGTCCGTGCTCATGTTACTGCCTTCATTGAGCTCAGTATCATCATCAGAGCCTTCCAAACGCTGGGCATCCTCCTGGAGCATGTACCCAACACTGTGGTCAAACAGTTCGAGGGAATCCTCATGAGGACATGGTGGAGCTAGGGAAGGAGTCACTGATGACATTGAGCTGAGGGAAGAGGCCGCTGCTTTGCCAGACAAAGCACCCTGGGCATGGGTGAGAGAGGATGAGGAGGATGAGGACGGCTTGGTCATCCACTCGACCAAGTCTTCCGCATGTTGCGGCTCAACACGGCCAGCTGCCGAAAAAAAGGCCAAGCGTGTCCCATGGCCACGTGCTGATGAGGATGCACCGTCTCCACGACCAGCACTAGACACAGAGCCTGCTTGCCCTCTCTTATTGGCTTGTGACTGTCTGCCTCTCCTTCTTGGCCTTCCAGACATACTAATGGCCTGTAGCTGCACTAAGCTGGGATAGAACACCTGTAATTTTCTTCAGGTAGCTTTATATACTGTAACCAGACAAGCCTGCCTGTCAGTAGGAAGATAACAGGAACGGATCTAGCTGAACACTGTGAGCAGGACGTACTGCACTAAATGTATATAGCAGGAACGGATCTAGCTGAACACTGTGAGCAGGACGCACTGCACTGAATGTAAATACCAGGAACGGATCTAGCTGAACACTGTGAGCAGGACGCACTGCACTGAATGTAAATAGCAAGAACGGATCTAGCTGAACACTGTGAGCAGGACGCACTGCACTGAATGTAAATAGTCTAGCTGCCTGACCGTGGTACTAATAGGATCAAAAAGAACACCTGTAATTTTCTTAAGGTAGCTTTATATACTGTAACCAGACAAGCCTGCCTGTCAGTAGGAAGATAACAGGAACGGATCTAGCTGAACACTGTGAGCAGGACACACTGTACTAAATGTAAATAGTCTAGCTGCCTGACCGTGGTACTAATAGGATCAAAAAGAACACCTGTAATTTTCTTCAGGTAGCTTTATATACTGTAACCAGACAAGCCTGCCTGTCAGTAGGAAGATAACAGGAACGGATCTAGCTGAACACTGTGAGCAGGACGTACTGCACTAAATGTATATAGCAGGAACGGATCTAGCTGAACACTGTGAGCAGGACGCACTGCACTGAATGTAAACAGCAGGAACGGATGTAGCTGAACACTGTGAGCAGGACGCACTGCACTGAATGTAAATAGCAGGAACGGATCTAGCTGAACACTGTGAGCAGGACGCACTGCACTGAATGTAAATAGCAGGAACGGATGTAGCTGAACACTGTGAGCAGGACGCACTGCACTAAATGTAAATACCAGGAACGGATCTAGCTGAACACTGTGAGCAGGACGCACTGCACTGAATGTAAATAGCAGGAACGGATCTAGCTGAACACTGTGAGCAGGACGCACTGCACTAAATGTAAATACCAGGAACGGATCTAGCTGAACACTGTGAGCAGGACGCACTGCACTGAATGTAAATAGCAGGAACGGATCTAGCTGAACACTGTGAGCAGGACGCACTGCACTAAATGTAAATACCAGGAACGGATCTAGCTGAACACTGTGAGCAGGACGCACTGCACTGAATGTAAATACCAGGAACGGATCTAGCTGAACACTGTGAGCAGGACGCACTGCACTGAATGTAAATAGTCTAGCTGCCTGACCGTGGTACTAATAGGATCAAAAAGAACACCTGTAATTTTCTTAAGGTAGCTTTATATACTGTAACCAGACAAGCCTGCCTGTCAGTAGGAAGATAACAGGAACGGATCTAGCTGAACACTGTGAGCAGGACACACTGTACTAAATGTAAATAGTCTAGCTGCCTGACCGTGGTACTAATAGGATCAAAAAGAACACCTGTAATTTTCTTAAGGTAGCTTTATATACTGTAACCAGACAAGCCTGCCTGTCAGTAGGAAGATAACAGGAACGGATCTAGCTGAACACTGTGAGCAGGACACACTGTACTAAATGTAAATAGTCTAGCTGCCTGACCGTGGTACTAATAGGATCAAAAAGAACACCTGTAATTTTCTTAAGGTAGCTTTATATACTGTAACCAGACAAGCCTGCCTGTCAGTAGGAAGATAACAGGAACGGATCTAGCTGAACACTGTGAGCAGGACACACTGTACTAAATGTAAATAGTCTAGCTGCCTGACCGTGGTACTAATAGGATCAAAAAGAACACCTGTAATTTTCTTAAGGTAGCTTTATATACTGTAACCAGACAAGCCTGCCTGTCAGTAGGAAGATAACAGGAACGGATCTAGCTGAACACTGTGAGCAGGACACACTGTACTAAATGTAAATAGTCTAGCTGCCTGACCGTGGTACTAATAGGATCAAAAAGAACACCTGTAATTTTCTTAAGGTAGCTTTATATACTGTAACCAGACAAGCCTGCCTGTCAGTAGGAAGATAACAGGAACGGATCTAGCTGAACACTGTGAGCAGGACGCACTGCACTGAATGTAAATAGCAGGAACGGATCTAGCTGAACACTGTGAGCAGGACGCACTGCACTGAATGTAAATAGCAGGAACGGATCTAGCTGAACACTGTGAGCAGGACGCACTGCACTGAATGTAAATAGCAGGAACGGATCTAGCTGAACACTGTGAGCAGGACGCACTGCACTGAATGTAAATAGCAGGAACGGATCTAGCTGAACACTGTGAGCAGGACGCACTGCACTGAATGTAAATAGCAGGAACGGATCTAGCTGAACACTGTGAGCAGGACACACTGCACTAAATGTAAATAGTCTAGATAGAAGATAACAGGAACGGATCTAGCTAAACTGAATACAGTGTATATATATATATGCAACACCTGGGATGCATATATATACACAATACACTGTAAGTGCAGCTAACTGACTGACTGTTCTGCCTAATCTATCTAACTCAAATCAAATGACACTGTCTCTCTCTCTCTCTATCTCTCAGCACACCGGAACACACACTACACAGGGCCGCCGTGCAGGCGGCCTTATATAGTGTGGGGTGTGTACTAAATCCCCTGAGCCATAATTGGCCAAAGCCACCCTGGCTTTGGCCAATTACAGCTCTCTCTACTGACGGCGCTGTGATTGGCCAAGCATGCGGGTCATAGTGCATGCTTGGCCAATCATCAGCCAGCAATGCACTGCGATGCCGCAGTGAATTATGGGCCGTGACGCGCCACACGAATTTGGCGCGAACGGCCCATATCGTTCGCAATTCGACGGACGGTCGAACAGCCGATGTTCGAGTCGAACATGGGTTCGACTCGAACACGAAGCTCATCCCTATTGGTGGGTGCAGGAATGTGCCCTGCTGTGAAATATTAGATCAAGAATTGTAATTACAAGTCCCTGTTGAGCAGGGGCAGAAAAATTGGGCCTTATGCACTGGTGCCACAACACTGCAACCCCTCACAGATACTCTAGTTGGAGCACAGGAATGAGCCCTGCTGCAAAGTATTGCATCAAAAATTGTAATTACACACCCCTGTTAAACAGGGGCTGAAAAATTGGGCCTTAGCCACTGGCGCCCAGCACTAAAAATGTTCTTACAAGCTATCAGCATGATCATTGAGGAGGAAGAGGATAGTCACTCAGCATCAGCATAGGCAGTCTTGAAGGGATCTGACAATTCAAAAAAAATTATACAGTTACATCAGCATCAGGTGCTTGGTAGCTGGTGGTGATCCAAGACTGATTCATTTTTATGAAGGTCAGTCGATCGACCAAGTCGGTGGACAGGTGCACCCTGTGATTGGTTACAAAGCCTCCAGCAGCACTGAATGTGTGTTCTGAAAGAACGCAGGATGCAGGACAGGCCAGTATCTCAATTGCACACTGTGCAAGCTCTGGCCAGTGATCCATCCTCAAGACCCAGTAACCCAGAGGATTTTCGATGGGAAAGTGTCCAAGTCTGATCTTGCCCCTAGGTATTCCTGCACTAAAGAAAAATAGACTCTCAAAGATTAGTGTGGAAAATTGCCACCATCCCTAAACAGTGCAAACAAGAACCTCATGTAGATGGGATTTTAAGGGCAATATTAACAAAGAGAAAAATTATTAAAAGATGTAAATTTTATTTTTACAAAAATTTAAAACCAAATTTTTTGGTTTTAAATTTTTGTAAAAATAAAATTTACATCTTTTAATAATTTTTCTTTGTTAATATTGCCCTTAAAATCCCATCTACATGAGGTTCTTGTTTGCACAGGTATTCCTGCACTATGTGAATCAGACGCTGGCGATGGTTGCTGGAACCGATCATACCTTGGGGCTGTGGACTAAAAAATTGTCTGAACGCATCAGTCAGATGGCCACCTTCTCCACCGCTCCTTCTGTGACTGACCAAAGCCTCAGCAACATGTTGTCAAGGAGGACCAGGAAATGTAACCTCCCAGGCTCTGGAAACACGTTGCACAAACCTTTCTGCAAGGCCTCCCGAAGATGTTTCATCCTCTGCTCCCTCTGCAAAGGCAAGATAAGGTCCGCAACCTTACCCTTGTAACCTGGATCAAGGAGGGTTGCCAGCCAGTAATGATCCCTCTCCTTGATACCATGAATACGAGGATTCTTCCACAGGCTTTGCAGGATCTGGGAGGCCATGCAGTGTAGGTTTGCTGAGGCATTCGGTCCGGAGTCATCTGGGTCACTAAGGACGACGTGATCCGAAGCCACCTCCTCCCAGCCACATACAAGTCCATGGGTTTCTTCGGACTGTAAATGAACCCTTGAAGACTGCTGCTGATGCTGAGTCCTAGGCTCCACCTCCATGCTGACACAATCCTCCTCCTCTTCCTGTGTGATCGGCAGGCACGCAGGAACACTGTCTGGATAAAGGGGGCCTTGAGAGCTAAGGAAGTCCTCCTCTTCCTCCTTCTGTTCTGCCTCAAGTGCCCTGTCCATTATTCCACGCAGCGTGTGCTCCAAGAGGTGGACAAGAGGGACAGTGTCACTGATGCATGCACTGTCACTGCTCACCATCCTCGTGGCCTCCTCAAATGGTGACAGGACAGTGCATGCATCCCTGATCATGGCCCACTGGTGTGGGGAAAAAAAAAACAAGCTTCCCTGACCCTGTCCTGGTGCCATAGTCGCACAGGTACTCATTGATGGCCCTCTGCTGCGTGTGCAGCCGCTGCAGCATGGCCATCGCTGAGTTCCACCTGGTGGGCATGTCACAAATTAGGCGGTTCTTGGGCAGGTTAAATTCCTTTTGGAGATCAGCCAGCCGAGCACTGGCATTATATGATCGTCAGAAATGCACACAGACTTTCCTGGCCTGCCTCAGGACATCCTGTAAGCCCGGGTACCTGTCCAAGAACCGCTGCACCACCAAGTTAAGGACGTGAGCCAAACAGGGCACATGGGTCAGCTTTCCCTATTGGAGGGCAGAGAGGAGGTTGGTGCCATTGTCGCAAACCACCATTCCTGGGTTAAGCTGGCGTGGTGTCAACCACCTCTGAGCCTGCCCCTGCAGAGCTGACAGAATCTCTGCCCCAGTGTGGCTCCTGTCCCCCAAGCACACAAGCTCAAGCACCGCATGGCATCTTTTTGCCTGCGTACTTGCGTAGCCCCTTGAATGCCTACGGAGCACTGCTGGTTCCCAGGACAAAGCACAGGAAGAGGCCATGGAGGAAGAAGAAGAGGAGGGGTGGAGGAGAGAGGTGTGTCAGAATCACCAGTAGTAGCATTTTGGAGGCGTGGTGGCAGAACAACCTCCATCACTACTGCACCTTGTCCTGCTTCCTTCCCAGCTGCCAGCAGAGTCACCCAATGCACCATGAAAGATAGGCAATGTCCCTGTCCATGCCTTCTGGACCATGAGTCGGCGGTAATATGCACCTTACCGCTGACCGCCCTGTCCAGCGAGGCCAAGACATTGCATTCCACATGCCGGTAGAGAGCCGGAATGGCCTTCCGTGAGAAAAAGTGACGTTTGGGAACCTGCCACTGAGGAACAGCACATTCCACAAACTCACAGAAGGGGGAAGAGTCTACAAACTGAAAAGGCAGCAGTTGAAGTGCTAACAATTTAGCCAAGCTAGCTTTCAACCACTGGGCATGTGGATGGCTGGGACCAAACTTCTTTCGGCGGTGTAGCAGCTGGGGCAGGGAAATTTGCCTGGTACAATCTGACATCGGTGTACCAATAGCAGATTGCCCGCAAGTACTTGGCTGTGACACACCTAATTCTACACCTTCATTACTCCCAGTGCAGGGACTCCTCAGGAGGACATGGTGGAGCTAGGGAAGGAGTGACTGATGCCATTGAGCCGAGGGAAGAGGCCGCGTTGCCAGCGGCTTTGTCAGACAAAGTACCCTGAGCCTGGGTGAGAGAGGATGAGGAGGAGGAGGAGGACGGCTTGGTCGTCCACTCTACCAAGTCTTCGGCATGTTGCGGCTTAACACAGCCAGCTGCCAAAAAAAAGGACAAGCGTGTCCCACGGCCACGTGCTAATGAGGATGCACCGTGTTCACGACCAGCACTGTTGCCTCTAGACACAGAGACTGCTTGCCCTCTTGTATTGGCTTGTGACTGTCTGCCTCTCCTTGTTGGACTTCCAGACATACTAATGGTTTGCAGTGAGATGTAGCTGCACAAAGCTGGGATGTATATATATATATATATATATATATATATATATATATATATATATATATATATATATATATATACTGATTATACTGCATACAGAATCAATTAGCTGACTGTAGTATTATTAGTATGAGAACACCAGCAATTGTCTTCAGGTAGCTTTAGGTGCACACTGTGCAAAGGACACAGTACACTAACTGTAAATACTGCAGCTGCCTGCCTGTGATATTAATAGGATCAGAAGAACACCAGCAATTGTCTTCAGGTAGCTTTAGGCGCACACTGTGCAGAGGACACAGTACACTAACTGTAAATACTGCAGCTGCCTGCCTGTGGAATTAATAGGATCAGAAGAACACCAGCAATTGTCTTCAGGTTGCTTTAGGTGCACACTGTGCAGAGGACACAGTACACCAACTGTAAATACTGCAGCTGCCTGCCTGTGGAATTAATAGGATCAGAAGAACACCAGCAATTGTCTATAGGTAGCTTTAGGTGCACACTGTGCAGAGGACACTGTGCACTAACTGAAATACTGCAGCTGCCTGCCTGTGGTATTAATAGGATCAGAACACCATCAATTGTCTTCAGGTAGCTTTAGGTGCACACTATGCAGAGGACACAGTACACTAACTGTAAATACTGCAGCTGCCTGCCTGTGGTATTAATAGGATCAGAACAACACCAGCAATTGTCTTCAGGTAGCTTTAGGTGCACACTGTGCAGAGGACACAGTACACTAACTGTAAATACTGCAGCTGCCTGCCTGTGATATTATTATGATCAGAAGAACACCAGCAATTGTCTTCAGGTAGCTTTAGGTGCACACTGTGCAAAGGACACAGTACACCAACTCTAAATACTGCAGCTGCCTGCCTGTGGTATTAATAGGATCAGAAGAACACCAGCAATTGTCTTCAGGTAGCTTTAGGTGCACACTGTGCAGAGGACACAGTACACTAACTGTAAATACTGCAGCTGACTGCCTGTGGTATTAATAGGATCAGAAAAACACCAGCAATTGTTTTAAAGTAGCTTTAGGTGCACACTGTGCAAAGGACACAGTACACTAACTGTAAATACTGCAGCTGCCTGCCTGTGGTATTAATAGGATCAGAAGAACACCTGCAATTGTCTTCAGGTAGCTTTAGGTGCACACTGTGCAGAGGACACAGTGCACTAACTTTAAATACTGCAGCTGCCTGCCTGTGGTATTAATAGGATCAGAAGAATACCAGCAATTGTCTTCAGGTAGCTTTAGGTGCACACTTTGCAGAGGACACAATACACTAACTGTAAATACTGCAGCTGCCTGCCTGTGGTAGTAAAAGGATCAGAAGAACACCAGCAATTGTCTTCAGGTAGCTTTAGGTGCACACTGTGCAGAGGACACAGTACACTAATTGTAAATACTGCGGCTGCCTGCCTGTGGTATTAATAGGGTCAGAACACCAGCAATTGCCTTCAGGTAGCTTTAGGTGCACAATGTGCATAGGACACAGTACACTAACTGTAAATACTACAACTGCCTGCCTGTGGTATTAATAGGATCAGAAGAACACCAGCAATTGTCTTCAGGTAGCTTTAGGTGCACACTGTGCAGAGGACACAGTACACCAACTGTAAATACTGCAGCTGCCTGCCTGTGGAATTAATAGGATCAGAAGAACACCAGCAATTGTCTATAGGTAGCTTTAGGTGCACACTGTGCAGAGGACACCGTGCACTAACTGTAAATACTGCAGCTGCCTGCCTGTGGTATTAATAGGATCAGAACACCATCAATTGTCTTCAGGTAGCTTTAGGTGCACACTATGCAGAGGACACAGTACACTAACTGTAAATACTGCAGCTGCCTGCCTGTGGTATTAATAGGTTTAGAACAACACCAGCAATTGTCTTCAGGTAGCTTTAGGTGCACACTGTGCAGAGGACACAGTACACTAACTCTAGATACTGCAGCTGCCTGCCTATGGCATTAATAGTATCAGTAGAACACCTGCAATTGTCTTTAGGTAGCTTTAGGTGCACACTGTGCAGATGACACAGTACACTAACTTTAAATACTGCAGCTGCCTGCCTGTGGTATTAATAGGAACAGAAGGACACCAGCAATTGTCTTCAGGTAACTTTAGTTGCACACTTTGCAGAGGATACAATACACTAACTGTAAATACTGCAGCTGCCTGCCTGTGGTATTAATAGGATCAGAAGAACACCAGCAATTGTCTTCAGGTAGCTTTAGGTGCACACTGTGCTGAGGACACAGTACACTAACTGTAAATACTGTAGCTGCCTGCCTGTGGTATTAATAGGAACAGAAGGACACCAGCAATTGTCTTCAGGTAGCTTTAGGTGCACACTGTGCAAAGGACACAGTACACTAACTGTAAATACTGCAGCTGCCTGCCTGTGGTATTAATAGGATCAGAAGAACACCAGCAATTGTCTTCAGGTAGTTTTAGGTGCACACTGTGCAGAGGACACAGTACACCAAATGTAAATAGTGCAGCTGCCTGCCTGTGGAATTAATAGGATCAGAAGAACACCAGCAATTGTCTATAGGTAGCTTTAGGTGCACACTGTGCAGAGGACACCGTACACTAACTGTAAATACTGCACCTGCCTGCCTGTGGTATTAATAGGATCAGAACACCAGCAATTGTCTTCAGGTAGCTTTAGGTGCACACTATGCAGAGGACACAGTACACTAACTGTAAATACTGCAGCTGCCTGCCTGTGGTATTAATAGGATCAGAACAACACTAGCAATTGTCTTCAGGTAGCTTTAAGTGCACACTGTGCAGAGGACACAGTACACTAACTGTAAATACTGCAGCTGCCTGCCTGTGGTATTAATACGATCAGAAGAACACCAGCAATTGTCTTCAGGTAGCTTTAGGTGCACAGTGTGCAAAGGACACAGTACCCCAACTCTAAATACTGCAGCTGCCTGCCTGTGGTATTAATAGGATCAGAAGAACACCAGCAATTGTCTTCAGGTAGCTTTAGGTGCACACTGTGCAGAGGACACAGTACACTAACTGTAAATACTGCAGCTGCCTGCCTGTGGTATTAATAGGATCAGAAGAACACCAGCAATTGTCTTCAAGTAGCTTTAGTTGCACACTGTGCAGAGGACACAGTACACTAACTGTAAAAACTGCAGCTGCCTGCCTGTGGTATTAATAGGATCAGAACACCAGCAATTGTCTTCAGGTAGCTTTAGGTGCACACTGTGCAGATGACACAGTACACTAACTTTAAATACTGCAGCTGCCTGCCTGTGGTATTAATAGGAACAGAAGGACACCAGCAATTGTCTTCAGGTAACTTTAGTTGCACACTTTGCAGAGGATACAATACACTAACTGTAAATACTGCAGCTGCCTGCCTGTGGTATTAATAGGATCAGAAGAACACCAGCAATTGTCTTCAGGTAGCTTTAGGTGCACACTGTGCTGAGGACACAGTACACTAACTGTAAATACTGTAGCTGCCTGCCTGTGGTATTAATAGGAACAGAAGGACACCAGCAATTGTCTTCAGGTAGCTTTAGGTGCACACTGTGCAAAGGACACAGTACACTAACTGTAAATACTGCAGCTGCCTGCCTGTGGTATTAATAGGATCAGAAGAACACCAGCAATTGTCTTCAGGTAGTTTTAGGTGCACACTGTGCAGAGGACACAGTACACCAAATGTAAATAGTGCAGCTGCCTGCCTGTGGAATTAATAGGATCAGAAGAACACCAGCAATTGTCTATAGGTAGCTTTAGGTGCACACTGTGCAGAGGACACCGTACACTAACTGTAAATACTGCACCTGCCTGCCTGTGGTATTAATAGGATCAGAACACCAGCAATTGTCTTCAGGTAGCTTTAGGTGCACACTATGCAGAGGACACAGTACACTAACTGTAAATACTGCAGCTGCCTGCCTGTGGTATTAATAGGATCAGAACAACACTAGCAATTGTCTTCAGGTAGCTTTAAGTGCACACTGTGCAGAGGACACAGTACACTAACTGTAAATACTGCAGCTGCCTGCCTGTGGTATTAATACGATCAGAAGAACACCAGCAATTGTCTTCAGGTAGCTTTAGGTGCACAGTGTGCAAAGGACACAGTACCCCAACTCTAAATACTGCAGCTGCCTGCCTGTGGTATTAATAGGATCAGAAGAACACCAGCAATTGTCTTCAGGTAGCTTTAGGTGCACACTGTGCAGAGGACACAGTACACTAACTGTAAATACTGCAGCTGCCTGCCTGTGGTATTAATAGGATCAGAAGAACACCAGCAATTGTCTTCAAGTAGCTTTAGTTGCACACTGTGCAGAGGACACAGTACACTAACTGTAAAAACTGCAGCTGCCTGCCTGTGGTATTAATAGGATCAGAACACCAGCAATTGTCTTCAGGTAGCTTTAGGTGCACACTGTGCAAAAGACACAGTACACTAACTGTAAATACTGCAGCTGCCTGCCTGTGGTATTAATAGGAAAAGAAGAACACCAGCAATTGTCTTCAGGTAGCTTTAGGTGCACACTTTGCAGAGGATACAATACACTAACTGTAAATACTGCAGCTGCCTGCCTGTGGTATTAATAGGATCAGAAGAACACCAGCAATTGTCTTCAGGTAACTTTAGTTGCACACTGTGCAGAGGACACTGTACACTAACTGTAAATACTGCAGTTGCCTGCCTATGGCATTAATAGTATCAGTAGAACACCTGCAATTGTCTTTAGGTAGCTTTAGGTGCACACTGTGCAGATGACACAGTACACTAACTTTAAATACTGCAGCTGCCTGCCTGTGGTATTAATAGGATCAGAAGAACACCAGCAATTGTCTTCAGGTAGCTTTAGGTGCACACTGTGCAGAGGACACAGTACACTAACTGTAAATACTGCAGCTGCCTGCCTGCGGTATTAATAAGATCAGAAGAACACCAGCAATTGTTTTCGGGTAGCTTTAGGTGCACACTGTGCAAAGGACACAGTACACTAACTGTAAATACTGCAGCTGCCTGCCTGTGGTATTAATAGGATCAGAACACCAGCAATTGTCTTCAGGTAGCTTTAGGTGCACACTGTGCATAGGACACAGTACACTAACTGTAAATACTGCAGCTGCCTGCCTGTGGTATTAATAGGATCAGAAGAACACCAGCAATTGCCTTCAGGTAGCTTTAGGTGCACACTGTGCATAGGACACAGTACACTAACTGTAAATACTACAACTGCCTGCCTGTGGTATTAATAGGATCAGAAGAACACCAGCAATTGTCTTCAGGTAGCTTTAGGCGCACACTGTGCAGAGGACACAGTACACTAACTGTAAATACTGCAGCTGCCTGCCTGTGGAATTAATAGGATCAGAAGAACACCAGCAATTGTCTTCAGGTAGCTTTAGGTGCACACTGTGCAGAGGACACAGTACACCAACTGTAAATACTGCAGCTGCCTGCCTGTGGAATTAATAGGATCAGAAGAACACCAGCAATTGTCTATAGGTAGCTTTAGGTGCACACTGTGCAGAGGACACCGTGCACTAACTGTAAATACTGCAGCTGCCTGCCTGTGGTATTAATAGGATCAGAACACCATCAATTGTCTTCAGGTAGCTTTAGGTGCACACTATGCAGAGGACACAGTACACTAACTGTAAATACTGCAGCTGCCTGCCTGTGGTATTAATAGGATCAGAAGAACACCAGCAATTGTCTTCAGGTAGCTTTAGGTGCACACTGTGCTGAGGACACAGTACACTAACTGTAAATACTGCAGCTGCCTGCCTGTGGTATTAATAGGATCAGAAGAACACCAGCAATTGTTTTCAGGTAGCTTTAGGTGCACACTGTGCAAAGGACACAGTACACTAACTGTAAATACTGCAGCTGCCTGCCTGTGGTATTAATAGGATCAGAAGAACACCAGCAATTGTCTTTAGGTAGCTTTAGGTGTACACTGTGCAGAGGACACAGTACACTAACTGTAAATACTGCAGCTGCCTGCCTATGATATTAATAGGATCAGAAGAACACCAGCAATTGTCTTCAAGTAGCTTTAGTTGCACACTGTGCAGAGGACACAGTACACTAACTGTAAATACTGCAGCTGCCTGCCTGTGGTATTAATAGGATCAGAACACCAGCAATTGTCTTCAGGTAGCTTTAGGTGCACACTGTGCAAAAGACACAGTATACTAACTGTAAATACTGCAGCTGCCTGCCTGTGGTATTAATAGGAAAAGAAGAACACCAGCAATTGTCTTCAGGTAACTTTAGGTGCACACTGTGCAAAGGACACAGTACACTAACTGTAAATACTGCAGCTGCCTTCCTTTGATATTAATAGGATCAGAAAAACACCAGCAATTGTCTTCAAGTAGCTTTAGTTGCACACTGTGCAGAGGACACTGTACACTAACTGTAAATACTGCAGTTGCCTGCCTATGGCATTAATAGTATCAGTAGAGCACCAGCAATTGTCTTTAGGTAGCTTTAGGTGCACACTGTGCAGATGACACAGTACACTAACTTTAAATACTGCAGCTGCCTGCCTGTGGTATTAATAGGATCAGAAGAACACCAGCAATTGTCTTCAGGTAGCTTTAGGTGCACACTTTGCAGAGGATACAATACACTAACTGTAAATACTGCAGCTGCCTGCCTGTGGTATTAATAGGATCAGAAGAACACCAGCAATTGTCTTCAGGTAGCTTTAGGTGCACACTGTGCTGAGGACACAGTACGCTAACTGTAAATACTGTAGCTGCCTGCCTGTGGTATTAATAGGAACAGAAGGACACCAGCAATTGTCTTCAGGTAGCTTTAGGTGCACACTGTGCAGAGGACACAGTACACTAACTGTAAATACTGCAGCTGCCTGCCTGTGATGTTATTATGATCAGAAGAACACCAGCAATTGTCTTCAGGTAGCTTTAGGTGCGCACTGTGCAAAGGACACAGTACACCAACTCTAAATACTGCAGCTGCCTGCCTGTGGTATTAATAGGATCAGAGGAACACCAGCAATTGTCTTCAGGTAGCTTTAGGTGCACACTGTGCAGAGGACACAGTACACTAACTGTAAATACTGCAGCTGCCTGCCTGTGGTATTAATAGGATCAGGAAAACACCAGCAATTGTTTTAAGGTAGCTTTAGGTGCACACTGTGGAAAGGACACAGTACACTAACTGTAAATACTGCAGCTGCCTGCCTGTGGTATTAATAGGATCAGAAGAACACCAGCAATTGTCTTCAGGTAGCTTCAGGTGTACACTGTGCAGAGGACACAGTACACTAATTGTAAATACTGCGGCTGCCTGCCTGCGATATTAATAGGATCAGAAGAACACCAGCAATTGTCTTCAAGTAGCTTTAGGTGCACCCTGTGCAGAGGACACAGTACACTAACTGTAAATACTGCAGCTGCCTGCCTGTGGTATTAATAGGATCAGAAGAACACCTGCAATTGTCTTCAGGTAGCTTTAGGTGCACACTGTGCAGAGGACACAGTGCACTAACTTTAAATACTGCAGCTGCCTGCCTGTGGTATTAATAGGATCAGAAGAACACCAGCAATTGTCTTCAGGTAGCTTTAGATGCACACTGTGCAGAGGACACAGTACACTAATTGTAAATACTGCAGCTGCCTGCCTATGAAATTAATAGGATCAGAACACCAGCAATTGCCTTCAGGTAGCTTTAGGTGCACACTGTGCATAGGACACAGTACACTAACTGTAAATACTACAACTGCCTGCCTGTGGTATTAATAGGATCAGAAGAACACCAGCAATTGTCTTCAGGTAGCTTTAGGTGCACACTGTGCAGAGGACACAGTACACCAACTGTAAATACTGCAGCTGCCTGCCTGTGGAATTAATAGGATCAGAAGAACACCAGCAATTGTCTATAGGTAGCTTTAGGTGCACACTGTGCAGAGGACACCGTGCACTAACTGTAAATACTGCAGCTGCCTGCCTGTGGTATTAATAGGATCAGAACACCATCAATTGTCTTCAGGTAGCTTTAGGTGCACACTATGCAGAGGACACAGTACACTAACTGTAAATACTGCAGCTGCCTGCCTGTGGTATTAATAGGTTTAGAACAACACCAGCAATTGTCTTCAGGAAGCATTAGGTGCACACTGTGCAGAGGACACAGTACACTAACTGTAAATACTGCAGCTGCCTGCCTGTGATATTAATAGGATCAGAAGAACACCAGCAATTGTCTTCAGGTAGCTTTAGGTGCACACTGTGCAAATGACACAGTACACCAACTCTAAATACTGTAGCTGCCTGCCTGTGGTATTAATAGGATCAGAAGAACACCAGCAATTGTCTTCAGGTAGCTTTAGGTGCACACTGTGCTGAGGACACAGTACACTAACTGTAAATACTGCAGCTGCCTGCCTGTGGTATTAATAGGATCAGAAGAACACCAGCAATTGTTTTCAGGTAGCTTTAGGTGCACACTGTGCAAAGGACACAGTACACTAACTGTAAATACTGCAGCTGCCTGCCTGTGGTATTAATAGGATCAGAAGAACACCAGCAATTGTCTTTAGGTAGCTTTAGGTGTACACTGTGCAGAGGACACAGTACACTAACTGTAAATACTGCAGCTGCCTGCCTATGATATTAATAGGATCAGAAGAACACCAGCAATTGTCTTCAAGTAGCTTTAGTTGCACACTGTGCAGAGGACACAGTACACTAACTGTAAATACTGCAGCTGCCTGCCTGTGGTATTAATAGGATCAGAACACCAGCAATTGTCTTCAGGTAGCTTTAGGTGCACACTGTGCAAAAGACACAGTATACTAACTGTAAATACTGCAGCTGCCTGCCTGTGGTATTAATAGGAAAAGAAGAACACCAGCAATTGTCTTCAGGTAACTTTAGGTGCACACTGTGCAAAGGACACAGTACACTAACTGTAAATACTGCAGCTGCCTTCCTTTGATATTAATAGGATCAGAAAAACACCAGCAATTGTCTTCAAGTAGCTTTAGTTGCACACTGTGCAGAGGACACTGTACACTAACTGTAAATACTGCAGTTGCCTGCCTATGGCATTAATAGTATCAGTAGAACACCAGCAATTGTCTTTAGGTAGCTTTAGGTGCACACTGTGCAGATGACACAGTACACTAACTTTAAATACTGCAGCTGCCTGCCTGTGGTATTAATAGGATCAGAAGAACACCAGCAATTGTCTTCAGGTAGCTTTAGGTGCACACTGTGCAAATGACACAGTACACCAACTCTAAATACTGCAGCTGCCTGCCTGTGGTATTAATAGGATCAGAAGAACACCAGCAATTGTCTTCAGGTAGCTTTAGGTGCACACTGTGCTGAGGACACAGTACGCTAACTGTAAATACTGTAGCTGCCTGCCTGTGGTATTAATAGGAACAGAAGGACACCAGCAATTGTCTTCAGGTAGCTTTAGGTGCACACTGTGCAAAGGACACAGTACACTAACTGTAAATACTGCAGCTGCCTGCCTGTGGTATTAATAGGATCAGAAGAACACCAGCAATTGTCTTCAGGTAGTTTTAGGTGCACACTGTGCAGAGGACACAGTACACCAAATGTAAATACTGCAGCTGCCTGCCTGTGGAATTAATAGGATCAGAAGAACACCAGCAATTGTCTATAGGTAGCTTTAGGTGCACACTGTGCAGAGGACACCGTACACTAACTGTAAATACTGCAGCTGCCTGCCTGTGGAACACCAGCAATTGTCTTCAGGTAGCTTTAGGTGCACACTATGCAGAGGACACAGTAAACTAACTGTAAATACTGCAGCTTCCTGCCTATGGTATTAATAGGATCAGAACAACACCAGCAATTGCCTTCAAGTAGCTTTAGGTGCACACTGTGCAGAGGACACAGTACACTAACTGTAAATACTGCAGCTACCTGCCTGTGGTATTAATACGATCAGAAGAACACCAGCAATTGTCTTTAGGTAGCTTTAGGTGTACACTGTGCAGAGGACACAGTACACTAACTGTAAATACTGCAGCTGCCTGCCTATGATATTAATAGGATCAGAAGAACACCAGCAATTGTCTTCAAGTAGCTTTAGTTGCACACTGTGCAGAGGACACAGTACACTAACTGTAAATACTGCAGCTGCCTGCCTGTGGTATTAATAGGATCAGAACACCAGCAATTGTCTTCAGGTAGCTTTAGGTGCACACTGTGCAAAAGACACAGTGTACTAACTGTAAATACTGCAGCTGCCTGCCTGTGGTATTAATAGGAAAAGAAGAACACCAGCAATTGTCTTCAGGTAACTTTAGGTGCACACTGTGCAGAGGACACAGTACACTAACTGTAAATACTGCAGCTGCCTGCCTGTGGTATTAATACGATCAGAAGAACACCAGCAATTGTCTTCAGGTAGCTTTAGGTGCACAGTGTGCAAAGGACACAGTACCCCAACTCTAAATACTGCAGCTGCCTGCCTGTGGTATTAATAGGATCAGAAGAACACCTGCAATTGTCTTCAGGTAGCTTTAGGTGCACACTGTGCAGAGGACACAGTACACTAACTGTAAATACTGCAGCTGCCTGCCTGTGGTATTATTAGGATCAGAAGAACACCAGCAATTGTTTTCAGGTAGCTTTAGGTGCACACTGTGCAAAGGACACAGTACACTAACTGTAAATACTGCAGCTGCCTGACTGTGGTATTAATAGGATCAGAAGAACACCAGCAATTGTCTTCAGGTAGCTTTAGGTGCACACTGTGCAGAGGACACAGTACACCAAATGTAAATACTGCAGCTGCCTGCCTGTGGAATTAATAGGATCAGAAGAACACCAGCAATTGTCTATAGGTAGCTTTAGGTGCACACTGTGCAGAGGACACAGTACACTAACTGTAAATACTGCGCCTGCCTGTGGTATTAATAGGATCAGAACACCAGCAATTGTCTTCAGGTAGCTTTAGGTGCACACTATGCAGAGGACACAGTACACTAACTGTAAATACTGCAGCTGCCTGCCTGTGGTATTAATAGGATCAGAACAACACTAGCAATTGTCTTCAGGTAGCTTTAGATGCACACTGTGCAAAGGACACAGTACACCAACTCTAAATACTGCAGATGCCTGCCTGTGGTATTAATAGGATCAGAAGAACACCAGCAATTGTCTTCAGGTAGCTTTAGGTGCACACTGTGCAGAGGAAACAGTACACTAACTGTAAATACTGCAGCTGCCTGCCTGTGGTATTAATAAGATCAGAAGAACACCAGCAATTGTTTTCAGGTAGCTTTAGGTGCACACTGTGCAAAGGACACAGTACACTAACTGTAAATACTGCAGCTGCCTTCCTGTGGTATTAATAGGATCAGAACACCAGCAATTGTCTTCAGGTAGCTTTAGGTGCACACTGTGCATAGGACACAGTACACTAACTGTAAATACTACAGCTGCCTGCCTGTGGTATTAATAGGATCAGAAGAACACCAGCAATTGTCTTCAGGTAGCTTTAGGTGCACACTGTGCATAGGACACAGTACACTAACTGTAAATACTACAGCTTCCTGCCTATGGTATTAATAGGATCAGAACAACACCAGCAATTGTCTTCAAGTAGCTTTAGGTGCACACTGTGCAGAGGACACAGTACACTAACTGTAAATACTGCAGCTGCCTGCCTGTGGTATTAATACGATCAGAAGAACACCAGCAATTGTCTTCAGGTAGCTTTAGGTGCACAGTGTGCAAAGGACACAGTACACCAACTCTAAATACTGCAGCTGCCTGCCTGTGGTATTAATAGGATCAGAAGAACACCTGCAATTGTCTTCAGGTAGCTTTAGGTGCACACTGTGCTGAGGACACAGTACACTAACTGTAAATACTACAGCTGCCTGACTGTGGTATTAATAGGATCAGAAGAACACCAGCAATTGTCTTCAAGTAGCTTTAGGTGCACACTGTGCAGAGAACACAGTACACTAACTGTAAATACTGCAGCTGCCTGCCTGTGGTATTAATAGGAACAGAACACTAGCAATTGTCTTCAGGTAGCTTTAGGTGCACACTGTGCAGAGAACACAGTACACTAACTGTAAATACTGCAGCTGCCTGCCTGTGGTATTAATAGGATCAGAAGAACACCAGCAATTGTCTTCAAGTAGCTTTAGGTGCACACTGTGCAGAGGACACAGTACACTAACTTTAAATACTGCAGCTGCCTGCCTGTGGTATTAATAGGATCAGAAGAACACCAGCAATTGTCTTCAGGTAGCTTTAGGTGCACACTATGCAGAGGACACAGTACACTAACTGTAAATACTGCAGCTGCCTGCCTGTGGTATTAATAGGATCAGAACAACACCAGCAATTGTATTTAGGTAGCTTTAGGTGCACACTGTGCAGAGGACACAGTACACTAACTGTAAATTCTGCAGCTGCCTGCCTATGGTATTAATATGATCAGAAGAACACCAGCAATTGTCTTCAGGTAGCTTTAGGTGAACACTGTGCAAAGGACACAGTACACCAACTCTAAATACTGCAGCTGCCTGCCTAAGGTATTAATAGGATCAGAAGAACACCAGCAATTGTCTTCAGGTAGCTTTAGGTGCACACTGTGCAGAGGACACAGTACACTAACTGTAAATACTGCAGCTTCCTGACTGTGGTAGTAATAAGATCAGAAGAACACCAGCAATTGTCTTCAGGTAGCTTTAGGTGCACACTGTGCAGAGGACACCGTACACTAACTGTAAATACTGCAGCTGCCTGTCTCTGGTATTAATAGGATCAGAAAACCATCAATTGTCTTCAGGTAGCTTTAGGTGCACACTATGCAGAGGACACAGTACACTAACTGTAAATACTGCAGCTGCCTGCCTGTGGTATTAATAGGATCAAAACAACACCAGCATTTGTCTTCAGGTAGCTTTAGGTGCACACTGTGCAGAGGACACCGTACACTAACTGTAAATACTGCACCTGCCTGCCTGTGGAACACCAGCAATTGTCTTCAGGTAGCTTTAGGTGCACACTATGCAGAGGACACAGTAAACTAACTGTAAATACTGCAGCTTCCTGCCTATGGTATTAATAGGATCAGAACAACACCAGCAATTGTCTTCAAGTAGCTTTAGGTGCACACTGTGCAGAGGACACAGTACACTAACTGTAAATACTGCAGCTGCCTGCCTGTGGTATTAATACGATCAGAAGAACACCAGCAATTGTCTTCAGGTAGTTTTAGGTGCACAGTGTGCAAAGGACACAGTACCCCAACTCTAAATACTGCAGCTGCCTGCCTGTGGTATTAATAGGATCAGAAGAACACCTGCAATTGTCTTCAGGTAGCTTTAGGTGCACACTGTGCAGAGGACACAGTACACTAACTGTAAATACTGCAGCTGCCTGCCTGTGGTATTTTTAGGATCAGAAGAACACCAGCAATTGTTTTCAGGTAGCTTTAGGTGCACACTGTGCAAAGGATACAGTACACTAACTGTAAATACTGCAGCTGCCTGACTGTGGTATTAATAGGATCAGAAGAACACCAGCAATTGTCTTCAGGTAGTTTTAGGTGCACACTATGCAGAGGACACAGTACACCAAATGTAAATACTGCAGCTGCCTGCCTGTGGAATTAATAGGATCAGAAGAACACCAGCAATTGTCTATAGGTAGCTTTAGGTGCACACTGTGCAGAGGACACAGTACACTAACTGTAAATACTGCACCTGCCTGCCTGTGGTATTAATAGGATCAGAACAACACTAGCAATTGTCTTCAGGTAGCTTTAGATGCACACTGTGCAAAGGACACAGTACACCAACTCTACATACTGCAGATGCCTGCCTGTGGTATTAATAGGATCAGAAGAACACCAGCAATTGTCTTCAGGTAGCTTTAGGTGCACACTGTGCAGAGGACACAGTACACTAACTGTAAATACTGCAGCTGCCTGCCTGTGGTATTAATAAGATCAGAAGAACATCAGCAATTGTTTTCAGGTAGCTTTAGGTGCACACTGTGCAAAGGACACAGTACACTAACTGTAAATACTGCAGCTGCCTTCCTGTGGTATTAATAGGATCAGAACACCAGCAATTGTCTTCAGGTAGCTTTAGGTGCACACTGTTCATAGGACACAGTACACTAACTGTAAATACTACAGCTGCCTGCCTGTGGTATTAATAGGATCAGAAGAACACCAGCAATTGTCTTCAGGTAGCTTTAGGTGCACACTGTGCAGAGGACACCGTACACCAACTGTAAATACTGCAGCTACCTGCCTGTGGTATTAATAGGATCAGAAGAACACCAGCAATTGTCTTCAGGTAGCTTTAGGTGCACACTGTGCAGAGGACACCGTACACTAACTGTAAATACTGCAGCTGCCTGCCTGTGGAACACCAGCAATTGTCTTCAGGTAGCTTTAGGTGCACACTATGCAGAGGACACAGTAAACTAACTGTAAATACTGCAGCTTCCTTCCTATGGTATTAATAGGATCAGAACAACACCAGCAATTGTCTTCAAGTAGCTTTAGGTGCACACTGTGCAGAGGACACAGTACACTAACTGTAAATACTGCAGCTGCCTGCCTGTGGTATTAATACGATCAGAAGAACACCAGCAATTGTCTTCAGGTAGCTTTAGGTGCACAGTGTGCAAAGGACACAGTACACCAACTCTAAATACTGCAGCTGCCTGCCTGTGGTATTAATAGGATCAGAAGAACACCTGCAATTGTCTTCAGGTAGCTTTAGGTGCACACTGTGCAGAGGACACAGTACACTAACTGTAAATACTGCAGCTGCCTGCCTGTGGTATTAATAGGATCAGAACAACAGCAATTGTCTTCATGTAGCTTTAGGTGCACACTGTGCAAAAGACACAGTACACTAACTGTAAATACTGCAGCTGCCTGCCTGTGGTATTAATAGGAAAAGAAGAACACCAGCAATTGTCTTCAGGTAACTTTAGGTGCACACTGTGCAAGGACACAGTACACTAACTGTAAATACTGTAGCTGCCTTCCTTTGATATTAATAGGATCAGAAAAACACCAGCAATTGTCTTCAAGTAGCTTTAGTTGCACACTGTGCAGAGGACACTGTACACTAACTGTAAATACTGCAGTTGCCTGCCTATGGCATTAATAGTATCAGTAGAACACCTGCAATTGTCTTTAGGTAGCTTTAGGTGCACACTGTGCAGATGACACAGTACACTAACTTTAAATACTTCAGCTGCCTGCCTGTGGTATTAATAGGATCAGAAGAACACCTGCAATTGTCTTCAGGTAGCTCTAGGTGCACACTGTGCTGAGGACACAGTACACTAACTGTAAATACTACAGCTGCCTGCCTGAGGTATTAATAGGATCAGAAGAACACCAGCAATTGTCTTCAAGTAGCTTTAGGTGCACACTGTGCAGAGAACACAGTACACTAACTGTAAATACTGCAGCTGCCTGCCTGTGGTATTAATAGGATCAGAAGAACACCAGCAATTGTCTTCAAGTAGCTTTAGGTGCACACTGTGCAGAGGACACAGTGCACTAACTGTAAATACTGCAGCTGCCTGCCTGTGGTATTAATAGGATCAGAACACCAGCAATTGTCTTCAGGTAGCTTTAGGTGCACACTTTGCAGAGGATACAATACACTAACTGTAAATACTGCAGCTGCCTGCCTGTGGTATTAATAGGATCAGAAGAACACCAGCAATTGTCTTCAGGTAGCTTTAGGTGCACACTGTGCTGAGGACACAGTACACTAACTGTAAATGCTGTAGCTGCCTGCCTGTGGTATTAATAGGAACAGAAGGACACCAGCAAATGTCTTCAGGTAGCTTTAGGTGCACACTGTGCAAAGGACACAGTACACTAACTGTAAATACTGCAGCTGCCTGCCTGTGGTATTAATAGGATCAGAAGAACACCAGCAATTGTCTTCAGGTAGTTTTAGGTGCACACTGTGTAGAGGACACAGTACACCAAATGTAAATAGTGCAGCTGCCTGCCTGTGGAATTAATAGGATCAGAAGAACACCAGCAATTGTCTATAGGTAGCTTTAGGTGCACACTGTGCAGAGGACACCGTACACTAACTGTAAATACTGCACCTGCCTGCCTGTGGTATTAATAGGATCAGAACACCAGCAATTGTCTTCAGGTAGCTTTAGGTGCACACTATGCAGAGGACACAGTACACTAACTGTAAATACTGCAGCTGCCTGCCTGTGGTATTAATAGGATCAGAACAACACTAGCAATTGTCTTCAGGTAGCTTTAAGTGCACACTGTGCAGAGGACACAGTACACTAACTGTAAATACTGCAGCTGCCTGCCTGTGGTATTAATACGATCAGAAGAACACCAGCAATTGTCTTCAGGTAGCTTTAGATGCACACTGTGCAAAGGACACAGTACACCAACTCTAAATACTGCAGCTGCCTGCCTGTGGTATTAATAGGATCAGAACAACACCAGCAATTGTCTTCAGGTAGTTTTAGGTGCACAGTGTGCAAAGGACACAGTACCCCAACTCTAAATACTGCAGCTGCCTGCCTGTGGTATTAATAGGATCAGAAGAACACCTGCAATTGTCTTCAGGTAGCTTTAGGTGCACACTGTGCAGAGGACACAGTACACTAACTGTAAATACTGCAGCTGCCTGCCTGTGGTATTTTTAGGATCAGAAGAACACCAGCAATTGTTTTCAGGTAGCTTTAGGTGCACACTGTGCAAAGGATACAGTACACTAACTGTAAATACTGCAGCTGCCTGACTGTGGTATTAATAGGATCAGAAGAACACCAGCAATTGTCTTCAGGTAGTTTTAGGTGCACACTATGCAGAGGACACAGTACACCAAATGTAAATACTGCAGCTGCCTGCCTGTGGAATTAATAGGATCAGAAGAACACCAGCAATTGTCTATAGGTAGCTTTAGGTGCACACTGTGCAGAGGACACAGTACACTAACTGTAAATACTGCACCTGCCTGCCTGTGGTATTAATAGGATCAGAACAACACTAGCAATTGTCTTCAGGTAGCTTTAGATGCACACTGTGCAAAGGACACAGTACACCAACTCTACATACTGCAGATGCCTGCCTGTGGTATTAATAGGATCAGAAGAACACCAGCAATTGTCTTCAGGTAGCTTTAGGTGCACACTGTGCAGAGGACACAGTACACTAACTGTAAATACTGCAGCTGCCTGCCTGTGGTATTAATAAGATCAGAAGAACACCAGCAATTGTTTTCAGGTAGCTTTAGGTGCACACTGTGCAAAGGACACAGTACACTAACTGTAAATACTGCAGCTGCCTTCCTGTGGTATTAATAGGATCAGAACACCAGCAATTGTCTTCAGGTAGCTTTAGGTGCACACTGTTCATAGGACACAGTACACTAACTGTAAATACTACAGCTGCCTGCCTGTGGTATTAATAGGATCAGAAGAACACCAGCAATTGTCTTCAGGTAGCTTTAGGTGCACACTGTGCAGAGGACACCGTACACCAACTGTAAATACTGCAGCTACCTGCCTGTGGTATTAATAGGATCAGAAGAACACCAGCAATTGTCTTCAGGTAGCTTTAGGTGCACACTGTGCAGAGGACACCGTACACTAACTGTAAATACTGCAGCTGCCTGCCTGTGGAACACCAGCAATTGTCTTCAGGTAGCTTTAGGTGCACACTATGCAGAGGACACAGTAAACTAACTGTAAATACTGCAGCTTCCTTCCTATGGTATTAATAGGATCAGAACAACACCAGCAATTGTCTTCAAGTAGCTTTAGGTGCACACTGTGCAGAGGACACAGTACACTAACTGTAAATACTGCAGCTGCCTGCCTGTGGTATTAATACGATCAGAAGAACACCAGCAATTGTCTTCAGGTAGCTTTAGGTGCACAGTGTGCAAAGGACACAGTACACCAACTCTAAATACTGCAGCTGCCTGCCTGTGGTATTAATAGGATCAGAAGAACACCTGCAATTGTCTTCAGGTAGCTTTAGGTGCACACTGTGCAGAGGACACAGTACACTAACTGTAAATACTGCAGCTGCCTGCCTGTGGTATTAATAGGATCAGAACAACAGCAATTGTCTTCATGTAGCTTTAGGTGCACACTGTGCAAAAGACACAGTACACTAACTGTAAATACTGCAGCTGCCTGCCTGTGGTATTAATAGGAAAAGAAGAACACCAGCAATTGTCTTCAGGTAACTTTAGGTGCACACTGTGCAAGGACACAGTACACTAACTGTAAATACTGCAGCTGCCTTCCTTTGATATTAATAGGATCAGAAAAACACCAGCAATTGTCTTCAAGTAGCTTTAGTTGCACACTGTGCAGAGGACACTGTACACTAACTGTAAATACTGCAGTTGCCTGCCTATGGCATTAATAGTATCAGTAGAACACCTGCAATTGTCTTTAGGTAGCTTTAGGTGCACACTGTGCAGATGACACAGTACACTAACTTTAAATACTTCAGCTGCCTGCCTGTGGTATTAATAGGATCAGAAGAACACCTGCAATTGTCTTCAGGTAGCTCTAGGTGCACACTGTGCTGAGGACACAGTACACTAACTGTAAATACTACAGCTGCCTGCCTGAGGTATTAATAGGATCAGAAGAACACCAGCAATTGTCTTCAAGTAGCTTTAGGTGCACACTGTGCAGAGAACACAGTACACTAACTGTAAATACTGCAGCTGCCTGCCTGTGGTATTAATAGGATCAGAAGAACACCAGCAATTGTCTTCAAGTAGCTTTAGGTGCACACTGTGCAGAGGACACAGTGCACTAACTGTAAATACTGCAGCTGCCTGCCTGTGGTATTAATAGGATCAGAACACCAGCAATTGTCTTCAGGTAGCTTTAGGTGCACACTTTGCAGAGGATACAATACACTAACTGTAAATACTGCAGCTGCCTGCCTGTGGTATTAATAGGATCAGAAGAACACCAGCAATTGTCTTCAGGTAGCTTTAGGTGCACACTGTGCTGAGGACACAGTACACTAACTGTAAATGCTGTAGCTGCCTGCCTATGGTATTAATAGGAACAGAAGGACACCAGCAAATGTCTTCAGGTAGCTTTAGGTGCACACTGTGCAAAGGACACAGTACACTAACTGTAAATACTGCAGCTGCCTGCCTGTGGTATTAATAGGATCAGAAGAACACCAGCAATTGTCTTCAGGTAGTTTTAGGTGCACACTGTGTAGAGGACACAGTACACCAAATGTAAATAGTGCAGCTGCCTGCCTGTGGAATTAATAGGATCAGAAGAACACCAGCAATTGTCTATAGGTAGCTTTAGGTGCACACTGTGCAGAGGACACCGTACACTAACTGTAAATACTGCACCTGCCTGCCTGTGGTATTAATAGGATCAGAACACCAGCAATTGTCTTCAGGTAGCTTTAGGTGCACACTATGCAGAGGACACAGTACACTAACTGTAAATACTGCAGCTGCCTGCCTGTGGTATTAATAGGATCAGAACAACACTAGCAATTGTCTTCAGGTAGCTTTAAGTGCACACTGTGCAGAGGACACAGTACACTAACTGTAAATACTGCAGCTGCCTGCCTGTGGTATTAATACGATCAGAAGAACACCAGCAATTGTCTTCAGGTAGCTTTAGATGCACACTGTGCAAAGGACACAGTACACCAACTCTAAATACTGCAGCTGCCTGCCTGTGGTATTAATAGGATCAGAACAACACCAGCAATTGTCTTCAGGTAGCTTTAGGTGCACACTGCAGAGGACACAGTACACTAACTGTAAATACTGCAGCTGCCTGCCTGTGGTATTAATAAGATCAGAAGAACACCAGCAATTGTCTTCAGGTAGCTTTAGGTGCACACTGTGCAAAGGACACAGTACACTAACTGTAAATACTGTAGCTGCCTGCCTGTGGTATTAATAGGAACAGAAGGACACCAGCAATTGTCTTCAGGTAGCTTTAGGTGCACACTGTGCAAAGGACACAGTACACTAACTGTAAATACTGCAGCTGCCTGCCTGTGGTATTAATAGGATCAGAAGAACACCAGCAATTGTCTTCAGGTAGTTTTAGGTGCACACTGTGCAGAGGACACAGTACACCAAATGTAAATACTGCAGCTGCCTGCCTGTGGAATTAATAGGATCAGAAGAACACCAGCAATTGTCTATAGGTAGCTTTAGGTGCACACTGTGCAGAGGACACCGTACACTAACTGTAAATACTGCAGCTGCCTGCCTGTGGAACACCAGCAATTGTCTTCAGGTAGCTTTAGGTGCACACTATGCTGAGGACACAGTAAACTAACTGTAAATACTGCAGCTTCCTGCCTATGGTATTAATAGGATCAGAACAACACCAGCAATTGTCTTCAAGTAGCTTTAGGTGCACACTGTGCAGAGGACACAGTACTCTAACTGTAAATACTGCAGCTGCCTGCCTGTGGTATGATTAGGATCAGAAGAACACCAGCAATTGTTTTCAGGTAGCTTTAGGTGCACACTGTGCAAATGACACAGTACACTAACTGTAAATACTGCAGCTGCCTGACTGTGGTATTAATAAGATCAGAAGAACACCAGCAATTGTTTTCAGGTAGCTTTAGGTGCACACTGTGCAAAGGACACAGTACACTAACTGTAAATACTGCAGCTGCCTGCCTGTGGTATTAATAGGATCAGAACACCAGCAATTGTCTTCAGGTAGCTTTAGGTGCACACTGTGCATAGGACACAGTACACTAACTGTAAATACTACAGCTGCCTGCCTGTGGTATTAATAGGATCAGAAGAACACCAGCAATTGTCTTCAGGTAGCTTTAGGTGCACACTGTGCAGAGGACACCGTACACCAACTGTAAATACTGCAGCTACCTGCCTGTGGTATGATTAGGATCAGAAGAACACCAGCAATTGTTTTCAGGTAGCTTTAGGTGCACACTGTGCAAATGACACAGTACACTAACTGTAAATACTGCAGCTGCCTGACTGTGGTATTAATAGGATCAGAAGAACACCAGCAATTGTCTTCAGGTAGCTTTAGGTGCACACTGTGCAGAGGACACCGTACACCAACTGTAAATACTGCAGCTGCCTGCCTGTGGTATGATTAGGATCAGAAGAACACCAGCAATTGTTTTCAGGTAGCTTTAGGTGCACACTGTGCAAATGACACAGTACACTAACTGTAAATACTGCAGCTGCCTGACTGTGGTATTAATAGGATCAGAAGAACACCAGCAATTGTCTTCAGGTAGCTTTAGGTGCACACTGTGCAGAGGACACAGTACACCAAATGTAAATACTGCAGCTGCCTGCCTGTGGAATTAATAGGATCAGAAGATCACCAGCAATTGTCTATAGGTAGCTTTAGGTGCACACTGTGCAGAGGATACAGTACACTAACTGTAAATACTGCACCTGCCTGCCTGTGGTATTAATAGGATCAGAACACCAGCAATTGTCTTCAGGTAGCTTTAGGTGCACACTGTGCAGAGGACACAGTACACTAACTGTAAATACTGCAGCTGCCTGCCTGTGGTATTAATAGGATCAGAACAACACTAGCAATTGTCTTCAGGTAGCTTTAGATGCACACTGTGCAAAGGACACAGTACACCAACTCTAAATACTGCAGATGCCTGCCTGTGGTATTAATAGGATCAGAAGAACACCAGCAATTGTCTTCAGGTAGCTTTAGGTGCACACTGTGCAGAGGACACAGTACACTAACTGTAAATACTGCAGCTGCCTGCCTGTGGTATTAATAGGATCAGAAGAACACCAGCAATTGTCTATAGGTAGCTTTAGGTGCACACTGTGCAGAGGACACCGTACACTAACTGTAAATACTGCAGCTGCCTGCCTCTGGTATTAATAGGATCAGAACACCATCAATTGTCTTCAGGTAGCTTTAGGTGCACACTATGCAGAGGACACAGTACACTAACTGTAAATACTGCAGCTGCCTGCCTGTGGTATTAATAGGATCAAAACAACACCAGCATTTGTCTTCAGGTAGCTTTAGGTGCACACTGTGCAGAGGACACAGTACACTAACTGTAAATACTGCAGCTGCCTGCCTGTGGTATTAATATGATCAGAAGAACACCAGCAATTGTCTTCAGGTAGCTTTAGGTGCACACTGTGCAAAGGACACAGTACACCAACTCTAAATACTGTAGCTGCCTGCCTGAGGTATTAATAGGATCAGAAGAACACCAGCAATTGTCTTTAGGTAGCTTTAGGTGCACACTGTGCAGAGGACACAGTACACTAACTGTAAATACTGCAGCTGTCTGCCTATGGTATTATCAGGATCATAAGAACACCAGCAATTGTCTTCAGGTAGCTTTAGGTGTACACTGTGCAGAGGACACAGTACACTAACTGTAAATACTGCAGCTGCCTGCCTGTGGTATTAATAGGATCAGAAGAACACCTGCAATTGTCTTCAGGTAGCTTTAGGTGCACACTGTGCAGAGGACACAGTGCACTAACTTTAAAAACTGCAGCTGCCTGCCTGTGGTATTAATAGGATCAGAAGAACACCAGCAATTGTCTTCAGGTAGCTTTAGGTGCACACTGTGCAGAGGACACCGTACACTAACTGTAAATTCTGCAGCTGCCTGTCTGTGGTATTAATAGGATCAGAACACCAGCAACTGTCTTGAGGTAGCTTTAGGTGCACACTATGCAGAGGACAAAGTACACTAATTGTAAATACTGCGGCTGCATGCCTGTGGTATTAATAGGATCAGAACACCAGCAATTGTCTTCAGATAGCTTTAGGCGCACACTGTGCAGAGGACACAGTACACTAACTGTAAAATCTGCTGCTGCCTGCCTGTGGTATTAATAGGATAAGAACAACAGCAATTGTCTTCAGGTAGCTTTAGGTGCACACTGTGCAGAGGACACAGTACACCAACTGTAAATACTGCAGCTGCCTGCCTGTGGAATTAATAGGATCAGAAGAACACCAGCAATTGTCTTCAGGTAGCTTTAGGTGCACACTGTGCTGAGGACACAGTACACTAACTGTAAATACTGTAGCTGCCTGCCTGTGGTATTAATAGGAACAGAAGGACACCAGCAATTGTCTTCAGGTAGCTTTAGGTGCACACTGTGCAAAGGACACGGTACACTAACTGTAAATACTGCAGCTGCCTGCCTGTGGTATTAATAGGATCAGAAGAACACCAGCAATTGTCTTCAGGTAGCTTTAGGTGCACACTGTGCATAGGATACAGTACACTAACTGTAAATACTACAGCTGCCTGCCTGTGGTATTAATAGGATCAGAAGAACACCAGCAATTGTCTTCAGGTAGCTTTAGGTGCACACTGTGCAGAGGACACAGTACACCAACTGTAAATACTGCAGCTGCCTGCCTGTGGAATTAATAGGATCAGAAGAACACCAGCTATTGTCTATTGGTAGCTTTAGGTGCACACTGTGCAGAGGACACCGTACACTAACTGTAAATACTGCAGCTTCCTGCCTGTGGTATTAATAGGATCAGAACACCAGCAATTGTCTTCAGGTAGCTTTCGGTGCACACTATGCAGAGGACACAGTACACTAACTGTAAATACTGCAGCTGCCTGCCTGTGGTATTAATAGGATCAGAACAACACCAGCAATTGTCTTCAGGTAGCTTTAGGTGCACACTGTGCAGAGGACACAGTACACTAACTGTAAATTCTGCAGCTGCCTGCCTGTGGTATTAATATGATCAGAAGAACACCAGCAATTGTCTTCAGGTAGCTTTAGGTGCACACTGTGCAAAGGACACAGTACACCAACTCTAAATCCTGCAGCTGCCTGCCTGTGGTAATAATAGGATCAGAAGAACACCAGCAATTGTCTTCAAGTAGCTTTAGGTGTACACTGTGCAGAGGACACAGTACACTAACTGTAAAAACTGCAGCTGCCTGCCTGTGATATTAATAGGATCAGAAGAACACCAGGAATTGTCTTCAAGTAGCTTTAGGTGCACACTGTGCAAAGAACACAGTACACTAACTGTAAATACTGCAGCTGCCTGCCTGTGGTATTAATAGGATCAGAAGAACACCAGCAATTGTCTTCAAGTAGCTTTAGGTGCACACTGTGCAGAGGACACAGTGCACTAACTTTAAATACTGCAGCTGCCTGTCTGTGGTATTAATAGAATCAGAAGAACACCAGCAATTTTCTTCAAGTAGCTTTAGGTGCACACTGTTCAGAGGACACAGTACACTAACTGTAAATACTGCAGCTGCCTGCCTGTGGTATTAATAGGATCAGAAGAACAACAGCAATTGTTTTCAGGTTGCTTTAGGTGCACACTGTGCAAAGGACACAGTACACTAACTGTAAATACTGCAGCTGCCTGCCTATGGTATTAATAGGATCAGAAGAACACCGGATATTGTCTTCAGGTAGCTTTAGGTGTACACTGTGCAGAGGACACAGTACACTAACTGTAAATACTGCAGCTGCCTGCCTGTGGTATTAATAGGATCAGAACAACACCAGCAATTGTCTTCAGGTAGCTTTAGGTGCACACTGTGCAGAGGACACAGTACACTAACTGTAAATTCTGCAGCTGCCTGCCTGTGGTATTAATATGATCAGAAGAACACCAGCAATTGTCTTCAGGTAGCTTTAGGTGCACACTGTGCAAAGGACACAGTACACCAACTCTAAATCCTGCAGCTGCCTGCCTGTGGTAATAATAGGATCAGAAGAACACCAGCAATTGTCTTCAAGTAGCTTTAGGTGTACACTGTGCAGAGGACACAGTACACTAACTGTAAAAACTGCAGCTGCCTGCCTGTGATATTAATAGGATCAGAAGAACACCAGGAATTGTCTTCAAGTAGCTTTAGGTGCACACTGTGCAAAGAACACAGTACACTAACTGTAAATACTGCAGCTGCCTGCCTGTGGTATTAATAGGATCAGAAGAACACCAGCAATTGTCTTCAAGTAGCTTTAGGTGCACACTGTGCAGAGGACACAGTGCACTAACTTTAAATACTGCAGCTGCCTGCCTGTGGTATTAATAGGATCAGAAGAACAACAGCAATTGTTTTCAGGTTGCTTTAGGTGCACACTGTGCAAAGGACACAGTACACTAACTGTAAATACTGCAGCTGCCTGCCTATGGTATTAATAGGATCAGAAGAACACCGGATATTGTCTTCAGGTAGCTTTAGGTGTACACTGTGCAGAGGACACAGTACACTAACTGTAAATACTGCAGCTGCCTGCCTGTGGTATTAATAGGATCAGAAGAACACCAGCAATTGTCTTCAAGTAGCTTTAGGTGCACACTGTGCAGAGGACACAGTGCACTAACTTTAAATACTGCAGCTGCCTGCCTGTGGTATTAATAGGATCAGAAGAACACCAGCAATTGTCTTCAGGTAGCTTTAGGTGCACACTTTGCAGAGGACACAATACACTAACTGTAAATACTGCAGCTGCCTGCCTGTGATATTAATAGGATCAGAAGAACACCAGCAATTGTCTTCAGGTAGCTTTAGGTGCACACTGTGCAGAGGACACAGTACACTAACTGTAAATACTGCAGCTGCCTGCCTTTGGTATTAATAAGATCAGAAGAACACCAGCAATTGTTTTCAGGTAGCTTTAGGTGCACACTGTGCAGAGAACACAGTACACTAACTGTAAATACTGCAGCTGCCTGCCTGTGGTATTAATAGGATCAGAAGAACACCAGCAATTGTCTTCAAGTAGCTTTAGGTGCACACTGTGCAGAGGACACAGTGCACTAACTTTAAATACTGCAGCTGCCTGCCTGTGGTATTAATAGGATCAGAAGAACACCAGCAATTGTCTTCAGGTAGCTTTAGGTGCACACTATGCAGAGGACACAGTACACTAACTGTAAATACTGCAGCTGCCTGCCTGTGGTATTAATAGGATCAGAACAACACCAGCAATTGTCTTCAGGTAGCTTTAGGTGCACACTGTGCAGAGGACACAGTACACTAACTGTAAATTCTGCAGCTGCCTGCCTATGGTATTAATATGATCAGAAGAACACCAGCAATTGTCTTCAGGTAGCTTTAGGTGCACACTGTGCATAGGATACAGTACACTAACTGTAAATACTACAGCTGCCTGCCTGTGGTATTAATAGGATCAGAAGAACACCAGCAATTGTCTTCAGGTAGCTTTAGGTGCACACTGTGCAGAGGACACAGTACACCAACTGTAAATACTGCAGCTGCCTGCCTGTGGAATTAATAGGATCAGAAGAACACCAGCTATTGTCTATTGGTAGCTTTAGGTGCACACTGTGCAGAGGACACCGTACACTAACTGTAAATACTGCAGCTTCCTGCCTGTGGTATTAATAGGATCAGAACACCAGCAATTGTCTTCAGGTAGCTTTTGGTGCACACTATGCAGAGGACACAGTACACTAACTGTAAATACTGCAGCTGCCTGCCTGTGGTATTAATAGGATCAGAACAACACCAGCAATTGTCTTCAGGTAGCTTTAGGTGCACACTGTGCAGAGGACACAGTACACTAACTGTAAATTCTGCAGCTGCCTGCCTGTGGTATTAATATGATCAGAAGAACACCAGCAATTGTCTTCAGGTAGCTTTAGGTGCACACTGTGCAAAGGACACAGTACACCAACTCTAAATCCTGCAGCTGCCTGCCTGTGGTAATAATAGGATCAGAAGAACACCAGCAATTGTCTTCAAGTAGCTTTAGGTGTACACTGTGCAGAGGACACAGTACACTAACTGTAAAAACTGCAGCTGCCTGCCTGTGATATTAATAGGATCAGAAGAACACCAGGAATTGTCTTCAAGTAGCTTTAGGTGTACACTGTGCAAAGAACACAGTACACTAACTGTAAATACTGCAGCTGCCTGCCTGTGGTATTAATAGGATCAGAAGAACACCAGCAATTGTCTTCAAGTAGCTTTAGGTGCACACTGTGCAGAGGACACAGTGCACTAACTTTAAATACTGCAGCTGCCTGCCTGTGGTATTAATAGGATCAGAAGAACACCAGCAATTGTCTTCAGGTAGCTTTAGGTGCACACTTTGCAGAGGACACAATACACTAACTGTAAATACTGCAGCTGCCTGCCTGTGATATTAATAGGATCAGAAGAACACCAGCAATTGTCTTCAGGTAGCTTTAGGTGCACACTGTGCAGAGGACACAGTACACTAACTGTAAATACTGCAGCTGCCTGCCTTTGGTATTAATAAGATCAGAAGAACACCAGCAATTGTTTTCAGGTAGCTTTAGGTGCACACTGTGCAGAGAACACAGTACACTAACTGTAAATACTGCAGCTGCCTGCCTGTGGTATTAATAGGATCAGAAGAACACCAGCAATTATCTTCAAGTAGCTTTAGGTGCACACTGTGCAGAGGACACAGTGCACTAACTTTAAATACTGCAGCTGCCTGCCTGTGGTATTAATAGGATCAGAAGAACACCAGCAATTGTCTTCAGGTAGCTTTAGGTGCACACTATGCAGAGGACACAGTACACTAACTGTAAATACTGCAGCTGCCTGCCTGTGGTATTAATAGGATCAGAACAACACCAGCAATTGTCTTCAGGTAGCTTTAGGTGCACACTGTGCAGAGGACACAGTACACTAACTGTAAATTCTGCAGCTGCCTGCCTATGGTATTAGTATGATCAGAAGAACACCAGCAATTGTCTTCAGGTAGCTTTAGGTGAACACTGTGCAAAGGACACAGTACACCAACTCTAAATACTGCAGCTGCCTGCCTAAGGTATTAATAGGATCAGAAGAACACCAGCAATTGTCTTCAGGTAGCTTTAGGTGCACACTGTGCAGAGGACACAGTACACTAACTGTAAATACTGCAGCTGCCTGACTGTGGTAGTAATAAGATCAGAAGAACACCAGCAATTGTCTTCAGGTAGCTTTAGGCGCACACTATGCAGAGGACACAGTACACTAACTGTAAATACTGCAGCTGCCTGCCTGTGGTATTAATAGGATCAGAACAACACCAGCAATTGTCTTCAGGTAGCTTTAGGTGCACACTGTGCAGAGGACACAGTACACTAACTGTAAATACTGCAGTTGCCTGCCTGTGGTATTAATAGGATCAGAAGAACACCAGCAATTGTCTATAGGTAGCTTTAGGTGCACACTGTGCAGAGGACACCGTACACTAACTGTAAATACTGCAGCTGCCTGCCTCTGGTATTAATAGGATCAGAAAACCATCAATTGTCTTCAGGTAGCTTTAGGTGCACACTATGCAGAGGACACAGTACACTAACTGTAAATACTGCAGCTGCCTGCCTGTGGTATTAATAGGATCAAAACAACACCAGCATTTGTCTTCAGGTAGCTTTAGGTGCACACTGTGCAGAGGACACAGTACACTAACTGTAAATACTGCAGCTGCCTGCCTGTGGTATTAATATGATCAGAAGAACACCAGCAATTGTCTTCAGGTAGCTTTAGGTGCACACTGTGCAAAGGACACAGTACACCAACTCTAAATACTGTAGCTGCCTGCCTGAGGTATTAATAGGATCAGAAGAACACCAGAAATTGTCTTTAGGTAGCATTAGGTGCACACTGTGCATAGGACATAGTGCACTAACTTTAAATACTGCAGCTGCCTGCCTATGGTATTAATAGGATCAGAAGAACACCAGCAATTGTCTTCAGGTAGCTTTAGCTGCACACTTTGCAGAGGACACAATACACTAACTGTAAATACTGCAGCTGCCTGCCTGTGATATTAATAGGATCAGAAGAACACCAGCAATTGTCTTCAAGTAGCTTTAGGTGCACACTGTGCAGAGGACACAGTACACTAACTGTAAATACTGCAGCTACCTGCCTGTGGTATTAATAGGGTCAGAAGAACACATGCAATTGTCTTCAGGTAGCTTTAGGTGCACACTGTGCAGAGGACACAGTGCACTAACTTTAAATACTGCAGCTGCCTGCCTGTGGTATTAATAGGATCAGAAGAACACCAGCAATTGTCTTCAGGTAGCTTTAGGTGCACACTATGCAGAGGACACAGTACACTAACTGTAAATACTGCAGCTGCCTGCCTGTGGTATTAATAGGATCAGAACAACACCAGCAATTGTCTTCAGGTAGCTTTAGGTGCACACTGTGCAGAGGACACAGTGCACTAACTTTAAAAACTGCAGCTGCCTGCCTGTGGTATTAATAGGATCAGAAGAACACCAGCAATTGTCTTCAGGTAGCTTTAGGTGCACACTATGCAGAGGACACAGTACACTAACTGTAAATACTGCAGCTGCCTGCCTGTGGTATTAATAGGATCAAAACAACACCAGCATTTGTCTTCAGGTAGCTTTAGGTGCACACTGTGCAGAGGACACAGTACACTAACTGTAAATACTGCAGCTGCCTGCCTGTGGTATTAATATGATCAGAAGAACACCAGCAATTGTCTTCAGGTAGCTTTAGGTGCACACTGTGCAAAGGACACAGTACACCAACTCTAAATACTGTAGCTGCCTGCCTGAGGTATTAATAGGATCAGAAGAACACCAGAAATTGTCTTTAGGTAGCTTTAGGTGCACACTGTGCAGAGGACACAGTACACTAACTGTAAATACTGCAGCTGCCTGCCTATGGTATTAACAGGATCATAAGAACACCAGCAATTGTCTTCAGGTAGCTTTAGGTGTACACTGTGCAGAAGACACAGTACACTAACTGTAAATACTGCAGCTGCCTGCCTGTGGTATTAATAGGATCAGAAGAACACCTGCAATTGTCTTCAGGTAGCTTTAGGTGCACATTGTGCAGAGGACACAGTACACTAACTGTAAATACTGCAGCTACCTGCCTGTGGTATTAATAGGATCAGAAGAACACCAGCAGTTGAGAGATATTATTAAAGAGGGGAAGATAGTCACGTTTCAGGAATTAAAGCACAAAACAGATATTTGGGTATTAGATCGCTGGAGATATCTGCAGTTAAGCCATTTTATCAGCCGCCTACCACATCCAATAAGATCAGGAGAGGAGCTATCGGACTTGGAAAAGATATGTACATCAAATAATACCAAAGGTATAATATCAAAACTCTATAAATTGGGGTTGGCAAAGAGCAGCAGGGAGATACCACCATTTATTATTAAATGGGAAAATGAATTAGGAGTACAGTTAGATAGTAATAGATTAAAGAAAACTCTAGAGCTGACCCACAGTTCGTCAACTGACATCAGTGTCGCCGAAATGAACTACAAAATCCTAACAGGCTGGTACATTACCCCGGAAAGGGCAAGTAAATATCAAAAAGATAAAACTGCGGAGTGTTGGAGGGGATGTAAAGGTGTAGGAAATATGGCTCACATCTGGTGGGATTGCCCCGTAATTAAACGGTACTGGTTAAAAATTTTGGGACACATCAAGCAGATAACTAAGATCGAGGTTAAACTAGACCCCTGGATAGTGCTACATCATGGGATAAGTGGGGAGGTAAAAATCTATAAAAACACCCTAGTTCCACACCTGTTGAACGCGGCGAAAAAGGTTATAGCAAAGAACTGGAAGAAGTTAGAGGGCCCATCAATATGGGAGTGGGTCGATGTAGTAGAAGGGATTCGGTACATGGAGGAAGGAGGTCCTGAAAGAGAAGTTGAATCAGCAGAAGGGAGGAACAACTGGCAAAACTGGAAGGAGTTTAAAAAATCATGGAGTATTACTGAAGGCTTGAGATTAAGAATTGATTAAAAATAGAGATAACATCTAATGTACACAAGAGGTGCGGGGGAGGGGGGGGGGGTGGTGGGGTAGGAGGGAGGGATAGGGGTTGGGGATCCTTTTCCCTTTGTTTTTGCTGAATTGAATATAAGATATGTACACGTGATCAGTAAGCTACAAATGATGTGAAAAAAAGGAGAGACACAGATGACACTGACTAAGTGGATCAGGTCTCCAACTACAATCACTGAGGTGGCAAAAAAAAGAAAAAAAAAAAAAAAAAAGAAGAACACCAGCAATTTTCTTCAAGTAGCTTTAGGTGCACACTGTTCAGAGGACACGGTACACTAACTGTAAATACTGCAGCTGCCTGCCTGAGGTATTAATAGGATCAGAAGAACACCAGCAATTGTCTTCAGGTAGCTTTAGGTGCACACTGTGCAGAGGACACAGTACACCAACTGTAAATACTGCAGCTGCCTGCCTGTGGTATTAATAGGATCAGAAGAACACCAGCAATTGTCTTCAAGTAGCTTTAGGTGCACACTGTGCAGAGGACACAGTACACTAACTGTAAATACTGCAGCTGCCTACCTCTGGTATTAATAGGATCAGAAGAACACCTGCAATTGTCTTCAGGTAGCTTTAAGTGCACACTGTGCAGAGGACATAGTGCACTAACTTTAAATACTGCAGCTGCCTGCCTATGGTATTAATAGGATCAGAAGAACACCAGCAATTGTCTTCAGGTAGCTTTAGGTGCACACTTTGCAGAGGACACAATACACTAACTGTAAATACTGCAGTTGCCTGCCTGTGATATTAATAGGATCAGAAGAACACCAGCAATTGTCTTCAAGTAGCTTTAGGTGCACACTGTGCAGAGGACACAGTACACTAACTGTAAATACTGCAGCTGCCTGCCTGTGGTATTAATAGGATCAGAAGAACACCAGCAATTGTCTTCAGGTAGCTTTAGGTGCACACTTTGCAGAGGACACAGTACACTAACTGTAAATACTGCAGCTGCCTGCCTGTGATATTAATAGGATCAGAAGAACACCAGCAATTGTCTTCAGGTAGCTTTAGGTGCACAGTGTGCAAAGGACACAGTACACCAACTCTAAATACTGCAGCTGCCTGCCTGTGGTATTAATAGGATGAGAAGAACACCTGCAATTCTCTTCAGGTAGCATTAGGTGCACACTGTGCATAGGACATAGTGCACTAACTTTAAATACTGCAGCTGCCTGCCTATGGTATTAATAGGATCAGAAGAACACCAGCAATTGTCTTCAGGTAGCTTTAGGTGCACACTTTGCAGAGGACACAATACACTAACTGTAAATACTGCAGCTGCCTGCCTGTGATATTAATAGGATCAGAAGAACACCAGCAATTGTCTTCAAGTAGCTTTAGGTGCACACTGTGCAGAGGACACAGTACACTAACTGTAAATACTGCAGCTGCCTGCCTGTGGTATTAATAGGATCAGAAGAACACCAGCAATTGTCTTCAGGTAGCTTTAGGTGCACACTTTGCAGAGGACACAGTACACTAACTGTAAATACTGCAGCTGCCTGCCTGTGATATTAATAGGATCAGAAGAACACCAGCAATTGTCTTCAAGTAGCTTTAGGTGCACACTGTGCAGAGGACACAGTACACTAACTGTAAATACTGCAGCTGCCTGCCTGTGGTATTAATAGGGTCAGAAGAACACATGCAATTGTCTTCAGGTAGCTTTAGGTGAACACTGTGCAAAGGACACACTACACCAACTCTAAATACTGCAGCTGCCTGCCTGAGGTATTAATAGGATCAGAAGAACACCAGCAATTGTCTTCAGGTAGCTTTAGGTGCACACTGTGCAGAGGACACAGTACACCAACTGTAAATACTGCAGCTGCCTGCCTGTGGTATTAATAGGATCAGAAGAACACCTGCAATTGTCTTCAGGTAGCTTTAGGTGCACACTGTGCAGAGGACACAGTGCACTAACTTTAAAAACTGCAGCTGCCTGCCTGTGGTATTAATAGGATCAGAAGAACACCAGCAATTGTCTTCAGGTAGCTTTAGGTGCACACTGTGCAGAGGACACCGTACACTAACTGTAAATTCTGCAGCTGCCTGTCTGTGGTATTAATAGGATCAGAACACCAGCAACTGTCTTCAGGTAGCTTTAGGTGCACACTATGCAGAGGACAAAGTACACTAACTGTAAAATCTGCTGCTGCTGCCTGCCTGTGGTATTAATAGGATAAGAAGAACAACAGCAATTGTCTTCAGGTAGCTTGAGGTGCACACTGTGCAGAGGACACAGTACACCAACTGTAAATACTGCAGCTGCCTGCCTGTGGAATTAATAGGATCAGAAGAACACCAGCAATTGTCTATAGGTAGCTTTAGGTGCACACTGTGCAGAGGACACCGTACACTAACTGTAAATACTGCAGCTGCCTGCCTGTGGTATTAATATGATCAGAAGAACACCAGCAATTGTCTTCAGGTAGCTTTAGGTGCACACTGTGCAGAGGACACAGTACACCAACTGTAAATACTGCAGCTGCCTGCCTGTGGAATTAATAGGATCAGAAGAACACCAGCAATTGTCTATAGGTAGCTTTAGGTGCACACTGTGCAGAGGACACCGTACACTAACTGTAAATACTGCAGCTGCCTGCCTGTGGTATTAATAGGATCAGAACACCAGCAATTGTCTTCAGGTAGCTTTAGGTGCACACTATGCAGAGGACAAAGTACACTAACTGTAAATACTGCAGCTGCCTGCCTATGGTATTAATAGGATCAGAACAACACCAGCAATTGTCTTCAGGTAGCTTTAGGTGCACACTGTGCAGAGGACACAGTACACTAACTGTAAATATTGCAGCTACCTGCCTGTGGTATTAATACGATCAGAAGAACACCAGCAATTGTCTTCAGGTAGCTTTAGGTGCACACTGTGCAGAGGACACAGTACACTAACTGTAAATACTGCAGCTGCCTGCCTGTGATATTATTAGGATCAGAAGAACACCAGCAATTGTCTTCAAGTAGCTTTAGGTGCACACTGTGCAGAGGACACAGTACACTAACTGTAAATACTGCAGCTGCCTGCCTGTGGTATTAATAGGATCAGAAGAACACCAGCAATTGTTTTCAGGTAGCTTTAGGTGCACACTGTGCAAAGGACACAGTACACTAACTGTAAATACTGCAGCTGCCTGCCTGCCTGTGGTATTAATAGGATCAGAAGAACACCAGCAATTGTCTTCAGGTAGCTTTAGGTTCATACTGTGCAGAGGACACAGTACACTAACTGTAAATACTGCAGCTGCCTGCCTGTGGTATTAATAGGATCAGAAGAACACCAGCAATTGATTTCAGGTAGCTTTAGGTGCACACTGTGCAAAGGACACAGTACACTAACTGTAAATACTGCAGCTGCCTGCCTCTGGTATTAATAAGATCAGAAGAACACCTGCAATTGTCTTCAGGTAGCTTTAGGTGCACACTGTGCAGAGGACACAGTGCACTAACTTTAAATACTGCATCTGCTTCCCTGTGGTATTAATAGGATCAGAAGAACACCATCAATTGTCTTCAGGCAGCTTTAGGTGCACACTGTGCAAAGGACACAGTACACCAACTCTAAATACTGCAGCTGCCTGCCTGTGGTATTAATAGGATCAGAAGAACACCAGCAATTGTTTTCAGGTAGCTTTAGGTGCATATTGTGCAAAGGTCACAGTACACTAACTGTAAATACTGCAGCTGCCTGCCTGTGGTATTAATAGGATCAGAACACCAGCAATTGTCTTCAGGTAGCTTTAGGTGCACACTATGCAGTGGACACAGTGCACTAACTGTAAATACTGCAGCTGCCTGCCTGTGATATTAATAGGATCAGAAGAACACCAGCAATTGTCTTCAGGTAGCTTTAGGTGTACACTGTGCAGAGGACACAGTACACCAACTGTATATACTGCAGCTGCCTGCCTGTGGAATTAGTAGGATCAGAAGAACACCAGCTATTGTCTTCAAGTAGCTTTAGGTGCACACTGTGCAGAGGACACAGTACACTAACTGTAAATACTGCAGCTGTCTGTCTGTGGTATTAATAGGATCAGAAGAACACCAGCAATTGTCTTCAGGTAGCTTTAGGTGCACACTGTGCAGAGGACACCGTACACTAACTGTAAATACTGCAGCTGCCTGCCTGTGGTATTAATAGGATCAGAACACCAGCAATTGTCTTCAGGTAGCTTTAGGTGCACACTATGCAGTGGACACAGTGCACTAACTGTAAATACTGCAGCTGCCTGCCTGTGATATTAATATAATCAGAAGAACACCAGCAATTGTCTTCAGGTAGCTTTAGGTGCACACTGTGCAGAGGACACAGTACACCAACTCTAAATACTGTAGCTGCCTGCCTGTGGTATTATTAGGATCAGAAGAACACCAGCAATTGTCTTCAGGTAGCTTTAGGTGCACACTGTGCAAAGGACACAGTACACTAACTGTAAATACTGCAGCTGCCTGCCTGCCTATGGTATTAATAGGATCAGAAGAACACCAGCAATTGTCTTCAAGTAGCTTTAGGTGCACACTGTGCAAAGGACACAGTACACTAACTGTAAATACTGCAGCTGCCTACCTCTGGTATTAATAGGATCAGAAGAACACCAGCAATTGTCTTCAGGTAGCTTTAGGTGCACACTGTGCAGAGGACACAGTACACTAATTGTAAATACTGCGGCTGCCTGCCTGTGATATTAATAGGATCAGAAGAACACCAGCAATTGTCTTCAAGTAGCTTTAGGTGCACACTGTGCAGAGAACACAGTACACTAACTGTAAATACTGCAGCTGCCTGCCTGTGGTATTAATAGGATCAGAAGAACACCAGCAATTGTTTTCAGGAAGCTTTAGGTGCACACTGTGCAAAGGACACAGTACACTAACTGTAAATACTGCAGCTGCCTGCCTGCCTGTGGTATTAATAGGATCAGAAGAACACCAGCAATTGTCTTCAGGTAGCTTTAGGTTCACACTGTGCAGAGGACACAGTACACTAACTGTAAATACTGCAGCTGCCTGCCTGTGGTATTAATAGGATCAGAAGAACACCAGCAATTGTTTTCAGGTAGCTTTACTTGCACACTGTGCAAAGGACACAGTACACTAACTGTAAATACTGCAGCTGACTGCCTCTGGTATTAATAGGATCAGAAGAACACCTGCAATTGTCTTCAGGTAGCTTTAGGTGCACACTGTGCAGAGGACACAGTGCACTAACTTTAAATACTGCATCTGCCTGCCTGTGGTATTAATAGGATCAGAAGAACACCATCAATTGTCTTCAGGTAGCTTTAGGTGCACACTGTGCAGAGGACACAGTACACTAACTGTAAATACTGCAGCTGCCTACCTCTGGTATTAATAGGATCAGAAGAACACCAGCAATTGTCTTCAGGTAGCTTTAGGTGCACACTGTGCAGAGGACACAGTACACTAATTGTAAATACTGCGGCTGCCTGCCTGTGATATTAATAGGATCAGAAGAACACCAGCAATTGTCTTCAAGTAGCTTTAGGTGCACACTGTGCAGAGGACACAGTACACTAACTGTAAATACTGCAGCTGCCTGCCTGTGGTATTAATAGGATCAGAAGAACACCAGCAATTGTTTTCAGGAAGCTTTAGGTGCACACTGTGCAAAGGACACAGTACACTAACTGTAAATACTGCAGCTGCCTGCCTGCCTGTGGTATTAATAGGATCAGAAGAACACCAGCAATTGTCTTCAGGTAGCTTTAGGTTCACACTGTGCAGAGGACACAGTACACTAACTGTAAATACTGCAGCTGCCTGCCTGTGGTATTAATAGGATCAGAAGAACACCAGCAATTGTTTTCAGGTAGCTTTAGGTGCACACTGTGCAAAGGACACAGTACACTAACTGTAAATACTGCAGCTGCCTGCCTCTGGTATTAATAGGATCAGAAGAACACCTGCAATTGTCTTCAGGTAGCTTTAGGTGCACACTGTGCAGAGGACACAGTGCACTAACTTTAAATACTGCATCTGCCTGCCTGTGGTATTAATAGGATCAGAAGAACACCATCAATTGTCTTCAGGTAGCTTTAGGTGCACACTGTGCAGAGGACACAGTACACTAACTGTAAATACTGCAGCTGCCTACCTCTGGTATTAATAGGATCAGAAGAACACCAGCAATTGTCTTTAGGTAGCTTTAGGTGCACACTGTGCAGAGGACACAGTACACTAATTGTAAATACTGCGGCTGCCTGCCTGTCATATTAATAGGATCAGAAGAACACCAGCAATTGTCTTCAAGTAGCTTTAGGTGCACACTGTGCAGAGGACACAGTACACTAACTGTAAATACTGCAGCTGCCTGCCTGTGGTATTAATAGGATCAGAAGAACACCAGCAATTGTTTTCAGGAAGCTTTAGGTGCACACTGTGCAAAGGACACAGTACACTAACTGTAAATACTGCAGCTGCCTGCCTGCCTGTGGTATTAATAGGATCAGAAGAACACCAGCAATTGTCTTCAGGTAGCTTTAGGTGCACACTGTGCAGAGGACACAGTACACTAATTGTAAATACTGCGGCTGCCTGCCTGTGATATTAATAGGATCAGAAGAACACCAGCAATTGTCTTCAAGTAGCTTTAGGTGCACACTGTGCAGAGGACACAGTACACTAACTGTAAATACTGCAGCTGCCTGCCTGTGGTATTAATAGGATCAGAAGAACACCAGCAATTGTTTTCAGGAAGCTTTAGGTGCACACTGTGCAAAGGACACAGTACACTAACTGTAAATACTGCAGCTGCCTGCCTGCCTGTGGTATTAATAGGATCAGAAGAACACCAGCAATTGTCTTCAGGTAGCTTTAGGTTCACACTGTGCAGAGGACACAGTACACCAACTCTAAATACTGCAGCTGCCTGCCTGTGGTATTAATAGGATCAGAAGAACACCAGCAATTGTCTTCAGGTAGCTTTAGGTGCACACTGTGCAGAGGACACAGTACACTAATTGTAAATACTGCGGCTGCCTGCCTGTCATATTAATAGGATCAGAAGAACACCAGCAATTGTCTTCAAGTAGCTTTAGGTGCACACTGTGCAGAGGACACAGTACACTAACTGTAAATACTGCAGCTGCCTGCCTGTGGTATTAATAGGATCAGAAGAACACCAGCAATTGTTTTCAGGAAGCTTTAGGTGCACACTGTGCAAAGGACACAGTACACTAACTGTAAATACTGCAGCTGCCTGCCTGCCTGTAGTATTAATAGGATCAGAAGAACACCAGCAATTGTCTTCAGGTAGCTTTAGGTTCACACTGTGCAGAGGACACAGTACACTAACTGTAAATACTGCAGCTGCCTGCCTGTGGTATTAATAGGATCAGAAGAACACCAGCAATTGTTTTCAGGTAGCTTTAGGTGCACACTGTGCAAAGGACACAGTACACTAACTGTAAATACTGCAGCTGCCTGCCTCTGGTATTAATAGGATCAGAAGAACACCATCAATTGTCTTCAGGCAGCTTTAGGTGCACACTGTGCAGAGGACACCATACACTAACTGTAAATACTGCAGCTGCCTGCCTGTGGTATTAATAGGATCAGAACACCAGCATATGTCTTCAGGTAGCTTTAGGTGCACACTATGCAGAGGACACAGTACACTAACTGTAAATACTGCAGCTGCCTGCCTGTGGTATTAATAAGATCAGAACAACACCAGCAATTGTCTTCAGGTAACATTAGGTGCATACTGTGCAGAGGACACAGTACACTAACTGTAAATACTGCAGCTGCCTGTCTGTGGTATTAATACGATCAGAAGAACACCAGCAATTGTCTTCAGGTAGCTTTAGGTGTACACTGTGCAGAGGACACAGTACACTAACTGTAAATACTGCAGCTGTCTGTCTGTGGTATTAATAGGATCAGAAGAACACCAGCAATTGTCTTCAGGTAGCTTTAGGTGCACACTGTGCAGAGGACACCGTACACTAACTGTAAATACTGCAGCTGCCTGCCTGTGGTATTAATAGGATCAGAACACCAGCAATTGTCTTCAGGTAGCTTTAGGTGCACACTATGCAGTGGACACAGTGCACTAACTGTAAATACTGCAGCTGCCTGCCTGTGATATTAATAGGATCAGAAGAACACCAGCAATTGTCTTCAGGTAGCTTTAGGTGCACACTGTGCAAAGGACACAGTACACCAACTCTAAATACTGCAGCTGCCTGCCTGTGGTATTATTAGGATCAGAAGAACACCAGCAATTGTCTTCAGGTAGGTTTAGGTGCACACTGTGCAGAGGACACAGTACACTAACTGTAAATACTGCAGCTGCCTGCCTGTGGTATTAATAGGATCAGAAGAACACCAGCAATTGTTTTCAGGTAGCTTTAGGCGCACACTGTGCAAAGGACACAGTACACCAACTCTAAATACTGCAGCTGCCTGCCTGTGGTATTAATAGGATCAGAAGAACACCAGCAATTGTCTTCAGGTAGCTTTAGGTGCACACTGTGCAGAGGACACCGTACACTAACTGTAAATACTGCAGCTTCCTGCCTGTGGTATTAATAGGATCAGAACACCAGCAATTGTCTCTTTAGGTAGCTTTAGGTGCACACTGTGCAGAGGACACAGTACACTAATTGCAAATACTGCGGCTGCCTGCCTGTGATATTAATAGGATCAGAAGAACACCAGCAATTGTCTTCAAGTAGCTTTAGGTGCACACTGTGCAGAGGACACAGTACACTAACTTTAAATACTGCAGCTGCCTGCGGTATTAATAGGATCAGAAGAACACCAGCAATTGTCTTCAGGTAGCTTTAGGTGCACACTGTGCAAAGGACACAGTACACGAACTCTAAATACTGCAGCTGCCTGCCTGTGGTATTAATAGGATCAGAAGAACACCAGCAATTGTCTTCAGGTAGCTTTAGGTGCACACTGTGCAGAGGACACAGTACACTAACTGTACATACTGCAGCTGCCTGCCTGTGGTATTAATAGGATCAGAAGAACACCAGCAATTGTTTTCAGGTAGCTTTAGGTGCACACTGTGCAGAGGACACAGTACACTAACTGTAAATACTGCAGCTGCCTGCCTGTGGTATTAATAGGATCAGAAGAACACCAGCAATTGTTTTCAGGTAGCTTTAGGTGCACACTGTGCAAAGGACATAGTACACTAACTGTAAATACTGCAGCTGCCTGCCTGTGGTATTAATAGGATCAGAAGAACACCAGCAATTGTCTTCAGGTAGCTTTAGGTGTACACTGTGCAGAGGACACAGTACACTAACTGTAAATACTGCAGATGCCTGCCTGTGATATTAATCGGATCAGAAGAACACCAGCAATTGTCTTCAAGTAGCTTTAGGTGCACACTGTGTAGTGGACACAGTACACTAACTGTAAATACTGCAGCTGCCTGCCTGTGGTATTAATAGGATCAGAAGAACACCAGCAATTGTCTTCAGGTAGCTTTAGGTGCACACTTTGCAGAGGACACAATACACTAACTGTAAATACTGCAGCTGCCCGCCTGTGTTATTAATAGGATCAGAAAAACACCAGCAATTGTCTTCAGGTAGCTTTAGGTGCACACTGTGCAGAGGACACAGTACACTAATTGTAAATACTGCGGCTGCCTGCCTGTGGTATTAATAGGATCAGAACACCAGCAATTGTCTTCAGGTAGCTTTAGGTGCACAATATGCAGAGGACACAGTACACTAACTGTAAATACTGCAGATGCCTGCCTGTGATATTAATAGGATCAGAAGAACACCAGCAATTATCTTCAAGTAGCTTTAGGTACACACTGTGCAGAGGACACAGTACACTAACTGTAAATATTGCAGCTGCCTGCCTGTGGTATTAATAGGATCAGAAGAACACCTGCAATTGTCTTCAGGTAGCTTTAGGTGCACACTTTGCAGAGGACTTAATACACTAACTGTAAATACTGCAGCTGTCTGCCTGTGGTATTAATACGATCAGAAGAACACCAGCAATTATCTTCAGGTAGCTTTAGGTGCACAGTGTGCAAAGGACACAGTACACCAACTCTAAATACTGCAGCTGCCTGCCTGTGGTATTAATAGGATGAGAAGAACACCTGCAATTGTCTTCAGGTAGCATTAGGTGCACACTGTGCATAGGACATAGTGCACTAACTTTAAATACTGCAGCTGCCTGCCTATGGTATTAATAGGATCAGAAGAACACCAGCAATTGTCTTCAGGTAGCTTTAGGTGCACACTTTGCAGAGGACACAATACACTAACTGTAAATACTGCAGCTGCCTGCCTCTGATATTTATAGGATCAGAAGAACACCAGCAATTGTCTTCAAGTAGCTTTAGGTGCACGCTGTGCAGAGGACACAGTACACTAACTGTAAATACTGCAGCTGCCTGCCTGTGGTATTAATAGGGTCAGAAGAACACATGCAATTGTCTTCAGGTAGCTTCAGGTGCACACTGTGCAGAGGACACAGTGCACTAACTTTAAATACTGCAGCTGCCTGCCTGTGGTATTAATAGGATCAGAACAACACCAGCAATTGTCTTCAGGTAGCTTTAGGTGCACACTGTGCAGAGGACACAGTACACTAATTGTAAATACTGCGGCTGCATGCCTGTGGTATTAATAGGATCAGAACACCAGCAATTGTCTTCAGGTAGCTTTAGGTGCACATTGTGCATAGGACACAGTACACTAACTGTAAATACTACAGCTGCCTGCCTGTGGTATTAATAGGATCAGAAGAACACCAGCAATTGTCTTCAGGTAGCTTTAGGCGCACACTGTGCAGAGGACACAGTACACCAACTGTAAAATCTGCTGCTGCCTGCCTGTGGTATTAATAGGATAAGAAGAACAACAGCAATTGTCTTCAGGTAGCTTTAGGTGCACACTGTGCAGAGGACACAGTACACCAACTGTAAATACTGCAGATGCCTGCCTGTGGAATTAATAGGATCAGAAGAACACCAGCAATTGTCTATAGGTAGCTTTAGGTGCACACTGTGCAGAGGACACAGTACACTAACTGTAAATACTGCAGCTGCCTGCCTGTGGTATTAATAGGATCATAACACCAGCAATTGTCTACAGGTAGCTTTAGGTACACACTATGCAGAGGACAAAGTACACTAATTGTAAATACTGCAGCTGCCTGCCTATGGTAGTAATAGGATCAGAACAACACCAGCAATTGTCTTCAGGTAGCTTTAGGTGCACACTGTGCAGAGGACACAGTACACTAACTGTAAATACTGCATCTACCTGCCTGTGGTATTAATACGATCAGAAGAACACCAGCAATTGTCTTCAGGTAGCTTTAGGTGCACACTGTGCAGAGGACACAGTACACTAACTGTAAATACTGCAGCTGCCTGCCTGTGGTATTAAAAGGATCAGAAGAACACCAGCAATTGTTTTCAGGTAGCTTTAGGTGCACACTGTGCAAAGGACACAGTACACTAACTGTAAATACTGCAGCTGCCTGCCTGTGGTATTAATAGGATCAGAAGAACACCAGCAATTGTCTTCAAGTAGCTTTAGGTGCACACTGTGCAAAGGACACAGTACACCAACTCTAAATACTGCAGCTGCCTGCCTGTGGTATTAATAGGATCAGAAGAACACCAGCAATTGTCTTCAGGTAGCTTTAGGTGCACACTGTGCAGAGGACACAGTACACTAACTGTAAATACTGCAGCTGCCTACCTCTGGTATTAATAGGATCAGAAGAACACCAGCAATTGTCTTCAGGTAGCTTTAGGTGCACACTGTGCAGAGGACACAGTACACTAATTGTAAATACTGCGGCTGCCTGCCTGTGATATTAATAGGATCAGAAGAACACCAGCAATTGTCTTCAAGTAGTTTTAGGTGCACACTGTGCAGAGGACACAGTACACAAACTGTAAATACTGCAGCTGCCTGCCTGTGGTATTAATAGGATCAGAAGAACACCAGCAATTGTTTTCAGGTAGCTTTAGGTGCACACTGTGCAAAGGACACAGTACACTAACTGTAAATACTGCAGCTGCCTGCCTGCCTGCCTGTGGTATTAATAGGATCAGAAGAACACCAGCAATTGTCTTTAGGTAGCTTTAGGTTCACACTGTGCAGAGGACACAGTACACTAACTGTAAATACTGCAGCTGCCTGCCTGTGGTATTAATAGGATCAGAAGAACACCAGCAATTGTTTTCAGGTAGCTTTAGGTGCACACTGTGAAAAGGACACAGTACACTAACTGTAAATACTGCAGCTGCCTGCCTGTGGTATTAATAGGATCAGAAGAACACCAGCAATTGTCTTCAGGTAGCTTTAGGTGTACACTGTGCAGAGGACACAGTACACTAACTGTAAATACTGCAGCTGCCTGCCTCTGGTATTAATAGGATCAGAAGAACACCAGCAATTGTCTTCAGGTAGCTTTAGGTGCACACTGTGCAGAGGACACAGTACACTAACTGTACATACTGCAGCTGCCTGCCTGTGGTATTAATAGGATCAGAAGAACACCAGCAATTGTCTTCAGGTAGCTTTAGGTGCACACTATGCAGTGGACAGAGTACACTAACTGTAAATACTGCAGCTGCCTGCCTGTGGTATTAATAGGATCAGAAGAACACCAGCAATTGTCTTCAGGTAGCATTAGGTGTACACTGTGCAGAGGACACAGTACACTAACTGTAAATACTGCAGCTGCCTGCCTGTGGTATTAATAGGATCAGAAGAACACCAGCAATTGTCTTCAGGTAGCATTAGGTGTACACTGTGCAGAGGACACAGTACACTAACTGTAAATACTGCAGCTGCCTGCCTGTGGTATTAATAGGATCAGAACAACACCAGCAATTGTCTTCAGGTAGCTTTAGGTGCACACTGTGCAGAGGACACAGTACACTAACTGTAAATACTGCAGCGACCTGCCTGTGGTATTAATACGATCAGAATAACACCAGCAATTGTCTTCAGGTAGCTTTAGGTGCACACTGTGCAAAGGACACAGTACACCAGCTCTAAATACTGCAGCTGCCTACCTCTGGTATTAATAGGATCAGAAGAACACCAGCAATTGTCTTCAGGTAGCTTTAGGTGCACACTGTGCAGAGGACACAGTACACTAATTGTAAATACTGCGGCTGCCTGCCTGTGATATTAATAGGATCAGAAGAACACCAGCAATTGTCTTCAAGTAGCTTTAGGTGCACACTGTGCAGAGGACACAGTACACTAACTGTAAATACTGCAGATGCCTGCCTGTGATATTAATCGGATCAGAAGAACACCAGCAATTGTCTTCAAGTAGCTTTAGGTGCACACTGTGCAGTGGACACAGTACACTAACTGTAAATACTGAAGCTGCCTGCCTGTGGTATTAATAGGATCAGAAGAACACCTGCAATTGTCTTCAGGTAGCTTTAGGTGCACACAGTGCAGAGGACACAGTGTACTAACTTTAAATACTGCAGCTGCCTGCCTGTGGTATTAATAGGATCAGAAGAACACCAGCAATTGTCTTCAGGTAGCTTTAGGTGCACACTTTGCAGAGGACACAATACACTAACTGTAAATACTGCAGCTGCCTGCCTGTGGTATTAATAGGATCAGAACACCAGCAATTGTCTTCAGGTAGCTTTAGGTGCACAATATGCAGAGGACACAGTACACTAACTGTAAATACTGCAGATGCCTGCCTGTGATATTAATAGGATCAGAAGAACACCAGCAATTATCTTCAAGTAGCTTTAGGTACACACTGTGCAGATGACACAGTACACTAACTGTAAATACTGCAGCTGCCTGCCTGTGGTATTAATAGGATAAGAAGAACACCTGCAATTGTCTTCAGGTAGCTTTAGGTGCACACTGTGCAGAGGACACAGTACACTAACTGTAAATACTGAAGCTGCCTGCCTGTGGTATTAATAGGATCAGAAGAACACCTGCAATTGTCTTCAGGTAGCTTTAGGTGCACACAGTGCAGAGGACACAGTGTACTAACTTTAAATACTGCAGCTGCCTGCCTGTGGTATTAATAGGATCAGAAGAACACCAGCAATTGTCTTCAGGTAGCTTTAGGTGCACACTTTGCAGAGGACACAATACACTAACTGTAAATACTGCAGCTGCCTGCCTGTGGTATTAATAGGATAAGAAGAACACCTGCAATTGTCTTCAGGTAGCTTTAGGTGCACACTGTGCAGAGGACACAGTACACTAACTGTAAATACTGCAGCTGCCTGACTGATATTAACATGATCAGAAGAACACCAGCAATTGTCTTCAGGTAGCTTTAGGTGCACACTGTGCAAAGGACACAGTACACCAACTCTAAATACTGCAGCTGCCTGCCTGTGGTACCAATAGGATCAGAAGAACACCAGCAATTGTCTTCAGATAGCTTTAGGTGCACACTGTGCAGAGGACACAGTACACTAATTGTAAATACTGCTGCTGCCTGCCTGTGGTATTAATAGGATCAGAACACCAGCAATTGTCTTCAGGTAGCTTTAGGTGCACACTATGCAGAGGACACAGTACACTAACTGTAAATACTGCAGCTGCCTGCCTGTGGTATTAATAGGATCAGAACAACACCAGCAATCGTCTTCAGGTAGCTTTAGGTGCACACTGTGCAGAGGACACAGTACACTAACTGTAAATACTGCAGCTGCCTGCCTGTGGTATTAACATGATCAGAAGAACACCAGCAATTGTCTTCAGGTAGCTTTAGGTGCACACTGTGCAAAGGACACAATACACCAACTCTAAATACTGCAGCTGCCTGCCTGTGGTATTAATAGGATCAGAAGAACACCAGCAATTGTCTTCAGGTAGCTTTAGGTGCACACTGTGCAGAGGACACAGTACACTAACTGTAAATACTGCAGCTGCCTGCCTGTGGTATTAATAGGATCAGAACACCAGCAATTGTCTTCAGGTAGCTTTAGGTGCACACTATGCAGAGGACACAGTACACTAACTGTAAATACTGCAGCTGCCTGCCTGTGGTATTAATAGGATCAGAACAACACCATCAATTGTCTTCAGGTAGCTTTAGGTGCACACTGTGCAGAGGACACAGTATACTAACTGTAAATACTGCAGCTGCCTGCCTGTGGTATTAATACGATCAGAAGAACACCAGCAATTGTCTTCAGGTTGCTTTAGGTGCACACTGTGCAAAGGACACAGTACACCAACTCTAATTACTGCAGCTGCCTTCCTGTGGTATAAATAGGATCAGAAGAACACCAGCAATTGTCTTCAGGTAGCTTTAGGTGCACACTGTGCAGAGGACACAGTACACTAATTGTAAATACTGTGGCTGCCTGCCTGTGGTATTAATAGGATCAGAACACCAGCAATCGTCTTCAGGTAGCTTTAGGTACACACTGTGCATAGGACACAGTACACTAACTGTAAATACTACAGCTGCCTGCCTGTGGTATTAATAGGATCAGAAAAACACCAGCAATTGTCTTTAGGTAGCTTTAGGCGCACACTGTGCAGAGGACACAGTACACTAACTGTAAATACTGCAGCTGCCTGCCTGTGGTATTAATAGGATCAGAAGAACACCAGAAATTGTCTTTAGGTAGCTTTAGGTGCACACTGTGCAAAGGACACAGTACACTAACTGTAAATACTGTAAATACTGTAAAAACACCTGCCTGTCTGTCAGTATATTAGGAAGAGAATAACAGGAATGAATCTAGCTAAACTGAATACAGTGTGTATATATATATATATATATATATATATATATATATATATATATATGTGTATGTATATATATATATATATATATATATATATACACACACACACACAACACCTGCAGCTTACTGACTCGCCTGCCTACTCTATCTAACTTAAATCAAATGATACTGTCTCTGTCTATCTCTCTCTGCCGCCGCAACACACTACACAAGGCCACCACGCAGGCAGCCTTATATAGTGTGGGGCGTGTAGTAAACCACCTGGCTTTGGCCAATTATGGCTCTTTGTATAGATGGCGCTGTGATTGGCCAAGCATGTGAGTCATAGTGCATGCTTGGCCAATCGTCAGCCAGCAATGCACTGCAATGCCGCAGTGAATTATGGGCTGTGACGCCCCACGTGAATTTGGCACGAACGGCCCATAACGTTCGTAATTCGACGAACGGTCAAACAGGCGATGTTCGAGTAGAACATCGGTTCGACTCAAACTCGAAGCTCATCCCTAACTTTGACATACTGAAGCAGAGCATGATCCCCTCCATTCAGAGACTGGGCCGCTGGGCAGTATTTCAACATGATAACGACCCCAAACACACCTCCAAGACAACCACTGTCTTGCTAAAGGAGCTGAGGATAAAGGTGATGGACCTGCCAAGCATGTCTCCAGATCTAAACCCTATTGAGCATCTGTGGGGCATCCTCAAACGGAAGGTGGAGGACCGCAGGGTCTCTAACATCCACCAGCTCCGTGATGTGGTCATGCCAACCTGTGAAGCTCTGATGAACTCCATGCCCAAGAGGGTTAAGGCAGTGCTGGAAAATAATGGTGGCCACACAAAACATTGACACTTTGGGCTCAATTTGGACATTTTCACTCAGGGGTGTACTCACTTTTGTCACCAGCGGTTTAGACATTAATGGCTGTGTTTTGAGTTCCATAGTAAAGTGGAACCTCAGATTGCGAGGAATGCGGTTAACGAGCGTTTCACAATACGAGCTATCATTTTTAAAAAAATTCTGACTCGGTTTGCGAGTGTTGTCTCGCAAAATGAGCAGGATTCAAGCCTCTGCGGTGTGCAGTACCGCATTTGGCCATAGGTGCGGGTTGTCGGTGACACTTGGAGTAGGTCGGAAATGCTTGGAATCATACAGAAATACTCGTAAACACTCGGAAATACTCCATTCCCAAGTGTTACCAAACCTTTCCGAGTGCATCCGAGCAGTCTCCAATTATTTCCGAGTCTCCCCGGCGCCCCACCACCTCTGGCCACATGCGGTATTGCATGCAATAGAAGTCAACGTGGAACTAATTATTTTTGTTTCCATTGACTTCTATGGGGAAACTCGCTTTGATATGCGAGTGCTTTGGATTACTAGCATTTTCCTGGAACGGATTATGCTCATAATCGAAGGTTCCACTGTACATAGGTATATAGTAGGTGAGGCTGAAAAAAGACACAAGTCCATCAAGTCCAACCTATGTGTGTAATTATACTATGTCAGTATTACGTTGTATATCCCTGTATGTTGTGGTTGTTCAGGTGCTTATCTAATAGTTTTTTTAAGCTATTGATGCTCCTGCTGAGACCACCACCCATGGAAGGGAATTTCACATCCTTGCTGCTCTTACAGTAAAGAAACCTCTACGTAGTTTATGGTTAAACCTCTTTTCTTCTAACTTTAATGAGTGGACACGTGTCTTTTAAACTATCTTCAGCGAAAAAGTTTTATCCCTATTGTGGGGTCACCAGTACGGTATTTGTACATTGAAATCACATCCCCTCTTAAGCATCTCTTCTCCAGAGAGAATAAGTTCAGTGCTTTCCTCATAACTAATATCATCCAGACCTTTTATTATCTTTGTTGCCATTCTTTGTACTCGCTCCATTTCCAGTACAACCTTCCTGAGGAGTGGTGCCCAGAACTGGAAAGCATAGGTGCGGCCGGACCAGAGTCTTGAAGAGCGGGAGAATTATCTTTTTATCTCTGGAATTAATCCCCTTTTTAATGCATGCCAATATTCTGTTTGCTTTGTTAGCAGCAGCTTGGCATTGCATGCGATTGCTGAGCCTGTCATCTACTAGGACCCTCAGGTTCTTTTCCATCCTAGATCCCCCCAGAGGTTCTCCCCCAATGTATAGATTGCATTCATATTTTTGCCACCCAAATGCATTTTTTTACATTTTTCTACATTGAACCTCATTTGCCATGTAGTTGCCCACCCCATTAATTTGCATTTTTACATTGGAGTTAAGCCATTCAGGACTCTTGTTCGCTCCTTTAAATGTATTACACAATGAGATGCATTGGCTAATATTATTTTGAGGGAACAACAAATTTACACTGTTATACAGGCTGTAAACTCACTACTTTACATTATAGCAAAGTATCATATTTTCAGTGTTTTCACATAAAATGATATAATAAAATATTTACAAAAATGTGAGGGGTGTACTCCCTTTTGTGAGATACTGTATATATATATATATATATATATATATATATATATATATATATATATATATATATATATATATATATATATATACACTGTATATTTGTGCGTATATAAGATAGGATTATGATGTTTCAGGGAGGGGTAAAGAAACCTAGTCCTCATAGAGGTACTTAAAGGGTAAGTTCACCTTTACAGAAAAATCTGTGAGGTGAACTTACACAGAACCTCCTCTTCACCACCACCCCCCCCTTACCTAGACCATGGCAATCTCCCGTTCTGAGCCCCGGTATATCCAGGTCAGGAGTCCAGGGCTTAGAAATCCCCTCAGCTAAATGTCCAACACGTACCACGTGAGGTAAATGTACCTATTTAACCAATGTTCTCTATGCTAGCCACCTAAGCTTAGAACCAAATGTGAAAGGTCACCAGCTGACCTGAGGTATTCTAGGTCTCTTTTCTGTTGCAGTACCTATAAGATGGGATGGGCTACCTCTAAGTGTACTAGTTAAATTTTGTGTATGTGTCAGCTATTTGCTCGAGGGCCATACTTCAGATGCATCATGAAAGTGATATGTGGCTTCCATATTTGTTTAAATAGACAGTGAGTGCTGGAGAATGTGGTTAATGCAAGCATTGCCAGGGCAAGGTTCTTTAGCATCCAAGGCAAAAAGGTTAAAGTCCCCCCTCCTCCCCATGAGCTGTGAACTACTTTAGCAGCATAGGTTTTAGGTCATGCCTTTTTTGTACCCCATCCTGCTGAAAAGAATCAATTTTGCTACATTTGCAATTCAGTGCCTGCAGTAATTATTCCCTCTGACCCTGTAAGTTTCTCTGCAGACCAGTGTTCCTAGTATCATTTTGTTAACTTCTGCGTCAAAACTGTTCAAAAGCAGTGGTGTTTATTCAACGTATTTATTTAGAAAAACACTTTTTTTTTTATTCTTTTCCTAAAACCACCCCATCTCCATGCCAATCAATTAAGTCTAGATTGTAAGCATTAACGAGCAGGACCCTCTGATCCCTCCTGTATTGATTTGTATTGTAAGTGTACTGTCTGCCCTCATGTAAAGCGCTGCGCAAACTGTTGGCGCTATATAAATCCTGTAATAATAATAATAAGTCAGCAAGCTAGGATATTCAGTTAATGTGTTCATTCGGCACTGGTGCTGTTCAAAAGCTTTAACCAATGAACTTTGTAAGAGACTAGCAAATTCATCAACCTGGTGTTTCTTCGCAAGAGTGAAGAAAGAAAGAAGCTTTAAAGGCACTTGTCTACTGCTACAAAACACTGCTTAAATGAAAATAAAAGTTTTTTAAGTTGCTGTCCAGTTTTCATTAGAGGGAGTGTTTTGTCCTGAACCTGGAGAGAAAAGAAGGGGCTTACAAAAGAGGTTGGTGGGGAAGCGTGTCAGTGCCATTACTCTCCCACTCATGGGGATTAAAGGCTGCTATCCTATGCTCCCCTTTGAGTAGATGCAAATGTTCATTGAGGGTGAGCTGGACAGCTTAGACAGACAGCACTAAAGCAAGGAAGTGTGGAAGAAGCATTCTCTTTATCTTTCTTGTTTCTCTTTTCTTAAATAGCTCTAATCCAATTTTGTTTTTGCTCTGTCTTGGCTCACTCTACTATTATCACCTGATATGGATAGACTTTGCCCATATTTAACCCTTCAAGGTCAAAATTCTAAGGAGCATTTCTAGTAAAATAATTTAGTAAAATGCTAATGATATCAATTTCAAGTGTATTAAAAAGTCAGATTGTCTAACTAATTTACTTTAATTTAAGTAGTCTTATTCCCGCATTGCCAATTGACATGATCTTTCAAAAGGTATTCAGGCAGGACTACTGCCTCATGCCAGTCTTTGTGCTCTGTGCAACCTCCCTACCTAATATCTACATTTCTCTTCATGTGACATCCTGTAGGCTGTAGTGGGGTGAAGCAGGGACATGAGTAATTCTAATTCATGAGAGGTGTGCATGCACTTCAGAGAAGATTTAAGGGCCATGTCATACCAACGATCCTATCACAGATTGCAAATTTTCAGCAGTAGGATCACTGAAGAAATAGTTAACCAGCTTACTACAGCATAGGGAACAGTGTTAAAGGTACACCTTGCTGGTTAGGCCAGTGAGGAAGCAACACCATAGGAGCAGGGGAATGATCTTGTTGCTTATTTAGTGATCACCAGCGTGACATGGATCATATGGTTGAACTTGTAATGCCTTGCTTGCAGAAATATAGGTTTAGGATTATAGGTTCTCAGTACTACTATTGCCATAAGATTTTACACAATGTACAGTATGTCATATCCTTAGAACCATTAGTATATTTCAAGAAGAGGCTAATGCGCTACTGGGTTTAAAGTCATAGTTGGTTTCCATTATGCATTTTTATAGCTCCCAACTGTCCCTGATTTGGAACAAAGTCCCTCGATCCTCCTCATTTGTCCCTCATTTTAATCTCATCAATATAATTGTATATAAAATGCACTACTTTTTTCAATGTTCCCCAGTGCTAAACCTTTCATCTAATTTCTAAATTGCTGCATTTGTAAATTTCAATAGCCAGTGTAAAGGAATAGTAGTGGTAAAAAAAAGGACTTGTGGGTATAATTTTTTTATTTATTTCTCTCCTTTAAGGGGGCGTGGCGGGGGGGGGGGGTTGTGTTCTATACCTTCATACTTTTGCTAAGAGGTGTTCCTCATTCCCCTGTCAAAAAGTTGGGAGGTATTCATCAATTCCCTAAGCTATATAGGGCCCCAGAACCAATTTAAAGGGGCGTAGAGGTCAGTGACTTGATAGCTATTAGTAGAAATAAAAGTTCTCTAAATTAAAGGTACTGTCATGAAAAGGTTTACCCATTGGTGACGCTATCAGTCTCTTGGATCTCAGTACCAGTGTCTTCCAACACCTAGGACCTGTAATAAGAGGACTCACCTGCTGGTGGCACTGTTGCATCCTTGGGCCGTAGTACCGGTGTCCACCAGCGGGTGTACTCTGGCAGTGTGGAGCAGGCAGCACCCTCTGTGCTCAGGTGTAACATGAGGTCAGCCTTATAAATACCCGGCAGGCCCTCACATGCTTGCCTTGGTATCTTTCTTCCTTGCGCTCTGATCTGCGATCTGCGATCTGTATCTGTATGTGAACCTGAACCTGCACCTGAGCCTGTACCCGATCCCATCCTGATCCTGTCCCTCCTGTGTTCCTATTCCCTTGTAGCCTGATTCCATTCCATCATCTCCCTCTCCTATCCTGCCCTTGTTCAGTTGCTGATCCCCTGTGTATGACCCTGGCCTGGCTAACATGTTTGATTTTGGTACTTCCCTTTGGCTGTATATATTTGTTGTCTGTGGGTTTCTGTTGGTTGAGCACTATTTGTATTTGGGGTGTTTACTTATTTATATCACTTATCTTAAATAAACATTATTCTTATTCACTTTACATGCATTTTGGTTTCCTCTTTGCAGTCCACACAATCTGGTCACAGCTGTTCATGACAGTATACCAAGGCCACCTCTGACCAGAAATGGCTGCACAGGGGAACCATCTTGGTTCTGTTTCACATTGCTGAGATGAATTCAGATATAATTGTTTATTATGCTCTGCTGGCAACAGAGAGTTCTGAATATCTCCGCCAGACATTGAAAGGGTGGTCCAGTGATCAGCTGCTGGAGATTACGTTTAGCTCACTCTGTGGTCGATCAGGGCAGTATACTGTTTGAGGATGTTCAGCCTTTGATTGGAATGTGTACAGAGCTGGCTCTGCCCTGTATCCAAAAGGGCCATGATGACTTTTCTCCCCCCTTCAGCATTAACCAGGTTGCGTCCTTAGTATGGCTGTTGGAGGATGACTCTGCATCCTTTTTGGAGCATTATTCGGTTTGTCCCAAACAGTTGTTGAAAGATTGTATAGATGAAGTGCAGTCCCTGGTCAGACAGGGTATGTGAGCCCACTTTTGTGCTACCTGTACTTCAGGCATGGTCAGACCTGTTATGCCCAGCTTCTGTCAGCTCTCCACAACCCAGATCTGCTACTAAACACCTGCCTGCTCCGATGTCCTTTCTCCCATCACCCTTGGCAACCTCAGCTACAGTCCAATATACCTTGCTCCCCACCAAGTATCAATACCCTGTTTCTACTTCCTGCACCTCTCCTGCCTTTAACCCACCTGCCTCTTCTCTAATACCTGCAACTTCCCCACAAGAACTTTCTCTGGCCGCTGTTTCCCCTTCCTTGCCATATCCCAGCCCTTCATTTCAGTATGCCTCACCTCCTGTCTACAGTCCTACAGCCACCTACAGATCTCCAGCAGTTAAGCCAAAGAAGAAACGGAAGTTCTTCCCGACCCACACCATTCTGCCAGTAACCCAACCTGCCTCTACACCAACCAACCTGTTCCGGCCTGCGTTCATGCCAGTTGAACTTGATGACCCACCTAAACCTGCCAACCCAGTGCCTGCTATCCAGTCTGATGTGCATGCCTTCCAGCCTGATGTGCCTGTTTTCTAGCCCAAAGTCTCGGTGCCTGCCTTCCAGCCTTATGTGCCTACCTTCCAGTCAGATGTGTCCGCTTTCCAGTCTGATGTCTTGATGCCTGCCTTCCAGCCCAAAGTCTTGGTGCCTGCCTTCCAGCCTGATGTGCCTGCCTTCCAGCCTGATGTGCCTGCCTTTCCAGCCTGATATGCCCGCTTTCCAGTCTGATGTCTTGATGCCTGCCTTCCAGCTCAAAGTCTCAGTGCCTGCCTTCCATCCTGATGTGCCCACATTCCAGCCTGATGTCTCGATGCTTTCCTTCCAGCCGGATGTCTTGTTGCTTGCCTTCCAGCCTGAAATCTTGGTGCTCGCTTTCCAGTCTGATGTGCCTGCTATCTAGTCTGATGTGCCTGTCTCCCAGTCTGATGTCCTGATGCCTGCCCTCCAGCCCAAAGTCTCGGTGCCCGCCTTCCAGTCTGATGTGCCTGCCTTCCAGTCTGATGTGCCTGCTTTCCAGTCGGATGTGCCCGCCTTCTAGCCTGATGTCTCGATGCCTGCCTTCCAGCCTGATGTGCCCACTTTCCAGCCTGATGTGCCTGCTTTCCAGTCTGATGTGCCCGCCTTCCAGCATGTTGTCTCGATGCCTGCCTTCCAGCCTGGTGTCTCAATGCCTGCCTTCCAGCCCGAAGTCTTGGTGCCTGCTTTCCAGTCTGATGTGCCTGCTTTCCAGTCTTATGTGCCCGCTTTCCAGTCTTATGTGCCCGCTTTCCAGTCTGATGTGCCCGCTTTCCAGTCTGATGTGCCTGCCTTCCAGCCTGATGTCTCGATGCTTGCCTTCCAGCCTGATCTCGGTGCCTGCCTTCCCAGATGTCTCGGTGCCTGCCTTCCAGCTTGATGTCTCCACTTTCCAGTCTGATGTGCCCACTTTCCAGCTTGATGTGCCCGCTTTCCAGTCTGATGTGCCCGCCTTCCAGCCTGATGTCTTGATGCCTGCCTTCCAGCCTGATGTCTCGATGCCTGCCTTCCAGCCCGAAGTCTTGGTGCCTGCTTTCCAGTCTGATGTGCCTGCTTTCCATTCTGATGTGCCCACTTTCCAGTCTGATGTGCCCGCCTTCCAACCTAATGTCTCGATGCCTGCCTTCCAGCCTGTCTCTGTGCCTGCCTTCCAGCTGGATATCTCGATGCCTGCCTTCCAGCTTGAATCTCTCCACTTTCCAGTCTGATGTGCCCGCTTTCCAGCCCGATGTGCCCGCTTTCCAGCCTGATGTGCCCGCTTTCCAGCCTGATGTCTCGATGCCTGCCTTCCAGTCTGATGTCTCGATGCCTGCCTTCCAGCCTGATGTCTCAATGCCTGCCTTCCAGCCCGAAGTCTTGGTGCCTGCTTTCCAGTCTGATGTGCCTGCTTTCCAGTCAGATGTGCCTGCTTTCCATTCTGATGTGCCCGCTTTCCAGTCTGATGTGCCCGCCTTCCAACCTGATGTCTCGATGCCTGCCTTCCAACCTGATGTCTCGATGCCTGCCTTCCAGCCTGATGTCTCGATGCCTGCCTTCCAGCCGAATATCTCCGTGCCTGCCTCCCAGCTTGATGTCTCCACTTTCCAGTCTGATGTGCCCGCTTTCCAGTCTGATGTGCCCACTTTCCAGTCTGATGTGGTCGCTTTCCAGTCTGATGTCCTGATGTCTGCCTTCCAGCTTGAAGTCTTGGTGCCCGCTTTCCCGTCTGATGTGCCTGCTTTCCCGTCTGATGTGCCCACTTTCCCGTCTGATGTGCCCACCTTCCAGCCTGATGTCTCGGTGCTTTCCTTCCAGCCTGATGTCTCAGTGCCTGCCTTCCAGCTTGATGTCTCCACTTCCCCGTCTGATGTGCCCGCTTCTCAGTCTGATGTCTTGGTACCTGCCTTCCAGCCTGATGTCTCGTTGCCTGCCTTCCAGCCTGGTGTCTTGTTGCCTGCTTTCCAGCCCGATGTCTTGATATTGGTGTCTCATCCTGAAGTTTCGGTGCCCGTGTGCCAGCCTGGAGTTTTGGTGCCCGTGTGTCAGCCTGAATTTTCGGTGCCCATGTATCAGCCTGGAGTTTTGGTGCCCGTGTGTCAGCCTGAAGTTTTGGTGCCCGTATGTCAGCCTGAAGTTTGAGTGCCCGTTACCCAGTCTGCAGAGCTGGTGCCCGTTACCCAGTCTGCTGAGCCGGTGCCCATTACCCAGTCTGCTGAGCCGGTGCCCGTTACCCAGTCTGTTAAACCGGTGTCCTTTACTCAGTCTACTAAATCTGACTCGGCCGTTATTCGGCTTGCCGGACTAGTGCCCGGTGTCCAGCTCGCTGGGCCGGGGCCTGTTACCCAGCCCACTGGGCCAGGGCCCGTTACCCAGCCTGCTGAGCTGGTGCCTGTGATCCAGCCTGCCCTTACGGTGCTTCGGCCTAATGTTCCAAAGCCTGCTGCCCAGCTCGACGACCCGGAGCCTGCTGCCCAGCTCGATGACCCGGAGCCTGCTGCCCAGCTCAACGACCCGGAGCCTGCTGCCCAGCTCAACGACCCGGAGCCTGCTGCCCAGCTCGACGACCCGGAGCCTGCTGTCTGCTCTGATGTGCCCGCTGTCTGCTCTGATGTGCTTGCTTTCCGGTTTGATGTATCTGCTGCCCAGTCTGCCTAGGCCGCTCCTTTGAGGGGGGGTACTGTCATGAATAGGTTTACCCGTTGGTGGTGCTATTGGTCCCCTGGATCTCAGTACCAGTGTCCACCAGCGGGTGTCTTTTTTTTTTTTTCAATTCTTTATTTAATTTATATATATCCATACAAAAAGAGTTTACAATAATCATACCACAAATACATTACTAAATTCCCCTCATATCCCCCAAAGGCCCCCCCTTCCACTCGAATTAGAACCCCAAAGCCCCCCCCCCCATCCCTCCCCCACAGACTCCACTCTTTTGTTTTCTAATTGCCCCATTTGAACCAGGTCAAGACAGCCTCTTCTCCGCGTACCTTGCTGATTTCTTAAAGACCACCCAACTTGCCCATTTACCTCCCGCTGTCTCGTGCTCCCTAATTGACGTTTTTTTTTCCTTTTCCTCTAGCTTGTATGTTTCCTGCACTCCTAGGAGTCACTCGCTAATCTGGGGGCCTTCGGTATTCTGCCATCTCCTAGGTATTTCTCTTTTTGCTGCATTCAGTAAGACGGGAACAATGGACCTATTGTACTCCCGCTTTCCTCCCTCCAGACTATGAAACAGGCAAACCCACGGGTCATAAGGAATCGTTTTGCCCATGATCTCCTCTATAATTTGGAGTACCTCCTGCCAGAACTTTTTGACCCCTGGGCAACTCCACCAGAGATGGGCCATTGTCCCCACTTCCCTACACCCCCTCCAACAGTTAGGGGACCTATCTGGTTGGTATTTGTTGATTTTATCTGGCGTAGCATACCATCTAGATAAGCACTTGTAGTTTGTCTCTGTCATTTTAGTATCCAATGTCGAACTGTGTGTTGCCTTTAGAATGTTACTCACTGCATTTTCCTCTAATGTTGTCCCCAAATCCCTTTCCCATTTTTTGATGAATGGCGGCATTTCCATCTCTTCACTGTTTAGTAACATTTTGTAAATCACAGAAACATATCCTCTGGACCTGCTACTGTTAACTATTTTTTCTATTGGTCTAAGATCTTTTTCCCCTCTTATGGGCCCAGGGAGACTTTCAACAAAATGAGAGAGCTGTATATACCGCCAAACATTTACTTTCATTTAATCCTTTTGTGTAACTAAGTGCTGAAACGTGCAAATTTTTCCCATTCTTCGTGATATATTTTAATTGTGTTTCATTATTTATTATCCAGTTTCCGCCTACTTCCTCCCTCCCCGGGGGAAACAGTTCATTATTTTTTAAGTATATCAGCGGTGAGTTATATTCCCAGCTATTTTTTGTGTGCATCAAATCTCAGGTTTTGAAAGTGAGTTGTGTAATAATATGTGTATTGGGGCCTAATTTTCTTAACCGTGGGGGATTCCATAACAAATATTTCAAACATGAACCACTTAACCCCGTTTCTAAACTAACCCACCTTTTATTGTGCCCTCCCTTAACCCAATCCACCACCCGTGCAATTACTATTGCATTAAAATATTTTTTTAAATCAGGCATAGCCAGCCCCCCGCGTGCTTTTTCTCTGCAAATCACTTTATGTGCTACTCTGGGTTTCTTATTATTCCACACAAACCCATTTAATATTTGTGTTAACTTTTTAAAATAGATTTGGGGCAACGGGATTGGCAGCATCTGCATTTTATAGAACACTTTTGGGGCCAGCACCATTTTTACTGAGTTGATTCGCCCTATCCATGAGATCGGGCGATGTACCAACCTTTTCACTTCCGCCTGGATTTCATCCAATAGCGTCTTCTTTACCGAGTTTGATAACTTGACTCCTAAGTACTTTATGTCCTCTCTTACTGGAAAGGGGAATGTTTCTCTGATCCAGGCCTCTTCCTTCTTGTCTATGTTGATGTTTAGCGCTTCGGACTTCCCCAAATTAATTTTATAATTTGAGATCTCTCCAAACCTCTTCACTGTAGCTAATATATTAGGAATCGAGATCCTAGGGTTTGTGACGTATAAAAGAACGTCATCGGCATAAGCAGCCACCTTATGCTCCTCCCCTCCAACAGTACAACCCCCTATGTCCGGGTTTTTTCGAAGAGCAGCCAACAGGGGTTCCAGTGTCAGAACAAAAAGGAAAGGAGAAAGAGGGCAGCCCTGCCTGGTGCCGTTCCGCATTTCGAACTGGGCTGAGGCAATGTTGTTGACTTTTACATAGGCTGGGGGATGATTATATAACATTTTAATCCACTTTATCATTTTTTCTCCAACACCTACTGCTTCCAACGTATTGATCATGAAACCCCAGTCTACTCTGTCAAAGGCCTTTTTGGCATCTATTGACAGAAATAGTCCTGGGGTTCCACTGCTCTTGATGGCTTCTGTAATGAGCAAGGACCGCACCCCATTGTCTCTGCTCTCTCTCCCTGGAACAAAACCCACCTGGTCCGGATGGATCAGGTGTGCCATCTTCTCCTTGAACCGTGTTGCCAGCACCTTCGCATACACTTTGATGTCTGCGTTTATAAGCGCTATAGGCCTATAACTGGAGCACAGGGTGCGGTCCTTACCCTTCTTCGGTATCAAGGTCACAGCCGCCAGCAGAGCACCCTCGCTCAGCTCTCCCTGCGTCCCAAACTCATTCCATAATTTGCATAGCCTCGCGACCAAAGAGTCCCCAAATATTTTAAAAAAACAAGCCGTGAAACCATCAGGGCCGGGACTCCTCCTGGAGGGAGATGATCTTAGGGCCGAGCGGATTTCATCTTCCATTATGGGGTTATCCAGATCTTTTATGTCCTCTTCGGTCAGCTTATTTATCCCTGCCTCCTTTATGAAGGCCTCTGCCCTTTCCTTTTTTCCCCTCCTACATCCTTTTGTATCGACAGAATATAGTGATGCAAAATACTGTCTGAATTCCTCACCAATTTCTCTTGATGAGAACTTCAGGTCCCCTTTTTTACTTTGAATCTTATCAATAAAGTTTTTTTCCCGTTTTCGCTGCAGAATTTTTGCCAGATGTTTACCTACTTTATTACCCCACCTCAGTTTGTCTCTCAAATGTCTATTCATTGTTTGATTCGTCTTCTCTTCCATTAAGTCTCTTAAATCCTCTTGCCTGCTGGTCAGCAATTGCAATGTGGTCCTACCGGAACCTGTTTGAGTTTTATGCATCTGTTCTAATTTAAAAATTTCTGCTATAACCACTTGCCAACCGCCTCACGCCTAAATACGTGAGCAGAGCGGCACGGGCAGGCAAAATCACGTACCTGGAACGTGATTGCCTTCCCGCAGGCGGGGGGTCCGATCGGACCCCCCCCCGGTGCCAGCTGTGGTCGGCATTTGGCTGGGAGAGTTGAGAGATGAGGGGGAGGCCATCCGATCGTGGCCCCCCCCCTCGCGATCGCTCCCAGCCAATGAGAAACATCCCCTGCCTCTGTATAGTACACAGAGGCAGAGGATGTGATGTCATCTCTCCTCGGCTCGGGAGTTTCCATTCCAGCGCCGAGGGGAGATGACATGTAAGTAAGTGCACAAACACACACAGTAGAACATGCCAGGCACACTAAACACCCTGATCCCCCCCCGATCGCCCCCCGATCCCCCCCAATCACCCCCCCCTGTCACAAACTGACACCAAGCAGGTTTTTTTTTTTTTCTGATTACTGCATAGTGTCAGTTTGTGACAGTTAGCAGTGGTAGGACAGTTAGTATTACCCCCCTGTAGGTCTAGGGTACCCCCCTAACCCCCCCTAATAAAGTTTTAACCCCTTGATCACCCCCCCTCACCAGTGTCGCTAAGCGATCATTTTTCTGATCGCTGTATTAGTGTCGCTGGTGACGCTAGTTAGTGAGGTAAATATTTAGGTTCGCCGTCAGCGTTTTATAGCGACAGGGACCCCATATACTACCTAATAAATGTTTTAACCCCTTGATTGCCCCCTAGTTAACCCTTTCACCACTGATCACCGTATAACTGTTACGGGTGACGCTGGTTAGTTCGTTTATTTTTTATAGTGTCAGGGCACCCGCCGTTTATTACCGAATAAAGGTTTAGCCCCCTAATCGCCCGGCGGTGATATGCGTCGCCCCAGGCAGCGTCAGATTAGCGCCAGTACCGCTAACACCCACGCACGCAGCATACGCCTCCCTTAGTGGTATAGTATCTGATCGCATCAATATCTGATCCGATCAGATCTATTTTAGCGTCCCCAGCAGTTTAGGGTTCCCAAAAAAGCAGTGTTAGCGGGATCAGCCCAGATACCTGCTAGCACCTGCGTTTTGCCCCTCCGCCCGGCCCAGCGCAGCCCACCCAAGTGCAGTATCGATCGATCACTGACACTTACAAAACACTAAACGCATAACTGCAGTGTTCGCAGAGTCAGGCCTGATCCCTGCGATCGCTAACAGTTTTTTTGGTAGCGTTTTGGTGAACTGGTAAGCACCAGCCCCAGGCAGCGTCAGGTTAGCGCCAGCACCGCTAACCCCCACGCACGCACCGTACACCTCCCTTAGTGGTATAGTATCTGAACGGATCAATATCTGATCCGATCAGATCTATACTAGTGTCCTCAGCAGTTTAGGGTTCCCAAAAACGCAGTGTTAGCGGGATCAGCCCAGATACCTGCTAGCACCTGCGTTTTGCCCCTCCGCCCGGCCCAGCCCAGCCCACCCAAGTGCAGTATCGATCGATCACTGTCACTTACAAAACACTAAACGCATAACTGCAGCGTTCGCAGAGTCAGGCCTGATCCCTGCGATCGCTAACAGTTTTTTTGGTAGCGTTTTGGTGAACTGGCAAGCACCAGCGGCCTAGTACACCCCGGTCGTAGTCAAACCAGCACTGCAGTAACACTTGGTGACGTGGCAAGTCCCATAAGTGCAGTTCAAGCTGGTGAGGTGGCAAGCAAAAGTAGTGTCCCGCTGTCACCAAAAAGACAAACACAGGCCCGTCGTGCCCATAATGCCCTTCCTGCTGCATTCGCCAATCCTAATTGGGAACCCACCACTTCTGCAGCACCCGTAATTCCCCCACTCACATCCCCAACCAAATGCAGTCGGCTGCATGAGAGGCATTTTTATGTCCTCCCGAGTACCCCTACCCAACAAACCCCCCCCAAAATAGATGTCGTGCGCGGATATAGACGTGACACCCGCTATTATTGTCCCTCCTGTCCTGACAATCCTGGTCTTTGCATTGGTGAATGTTTTGAACGCTACCATTCACTAGTTGAGTATTAGCGTAGGGTACAGCATTCCACAGACTAGGCACACTTTCACAGGGTCTCCCAAGATTCCATCGCATTTTGAGAGACCCGAACCTGGAACCGGTTACAGTTATAAAAGTTATAAGTTTGCAAAAAAACACAAACAAAAATAAAAAAAAATAGTTGTTGTTTTATTGTTCTCTCTCTCTCTATTCTCTCTCTATTGTTCTGCTCTTTTTTACTGTATTCTATTCTGCAATGTTTTATTGTTATTATGTTTTATCATGTTTGCTTTTCAGATATGCAATTTTTTATACTTTACCGTTTACTGTGCTTTATTGTTAACCATTTTTTTGTCTTCAGGTACGCCATTCACGATTTTGAGTGGTTATACCAGAATGATGCCTGCAGGTTTAGGTATCATCTTGGTATCATTCTTTTCAGCCAGCGGTCGGCTTTCATGTAAAAGCAATCCTAGTGGCTAATTAGCCTCTAGACTGCTTTTACAAGCAGTGGGAGGGAATGCCCCCCCCCACCATCTTCCGTGTTTTTCTCTGGCTCTCCTGTCTCAACAGGGAACCTGAGAAAGCAGCCGGTGATTCAGCCAGCTGACCATAAAGCTGATCAGAGACCAGAGTGGCTCCAAACATCTCTATGGCCCAAGAAACTGGAGGCTACGAGCATTTTATGACTTAGATTTCGCCGGATGTAAACAGCGCCATCGGGAAATTGGGAAAGCATTTTATCACACCGATCTTGGTGTGGTCAGATGCTTTGAGGGCAGAGGAGAGATCTAGGGTCTAATAGACCCCAATTTTTTCAAAAAAGAGTACCTATTGCTATCATAGGGGATATTTACATTCCCTGAGATAACAATAAAAATGATTTAAAAAAAAAATGAAAGGAACAGTTTAAAAATAAGATAAAAAAGCAAAAAAAATAATAAAGAAAAAAAAAAAAAAAAAAAAAAAAAAAAAGCACCCCTGTCCCCCCTGCTCTCGCGCTAAGGCGAACGCAAGCGTCGGTCTGGCGTCAAATGTAAACAGCAATTGCACCATGCATGTGAGGTATCACCGCGAAGGTCAGATCGAGGGCAGTATTTTTAGCAGTAGACCTCCTCTGTAAATCTAAAGTGGTGACCTGTAAAGGCTTTTAAAAATGTATCAATTTTGTTGCCACTGCACGTTTGTGCGCAATTTTAAAGCATGTCATGTTTGGTATCCATGTACTCGGCTTAAGATCATCTTTTTTATTCCATCAAACATTTGGGCAATATAGTGTGTTCTAGTGCATTAAAATTTAAAAAAGTGTGTTTTTACGACAAAAAATGCGTTTGAAAAATCGCTGCGCAAATACCGTGTGAAAAAAAAAAAGAAACACCCACTATTTTAATCTGTAGGGCATTTGCTTTAAAAATATATATAATGTTTGGGGGTTCAAAGTAATTTTCTTGCAAAAAAAAATAATTTTTTCACGTAATCAAAAAGTGTCAGAAAGGGTTTTGTCTTCAAGTGGTTAGAAGAGTGGGTGATGTGTGACATAAGCTTCTAAATGTTGTGCATAAAATGCCAGGACAGTTCAACCCCCCCCCCCAAATGACCCCATTTTGGAAAGTAGACACCCCAAGCTATTTGCTGAGAGTCATGTCGAGTCCATGGAATATTTTATATTGTGACACAAGTTGCGGGAAAGAGACAAATTTTTTTTTTTTTTTTTTGCACAAAGTTGTCACTAAATGATATATTGCTCAAACATGCCATGGGGATATGTGAAATTACACCCCAAAATACATTCTGCTGCTTCTCCTGAGTACGGGGATACCACATGTGTGGGACTTTTTGGGAGCCTAGCCGCGCACGGGACCCCGAAAACCAAGCACCGCCTTCAGGCTTTCTAAGGGCGTAAATTTTTGATTTCACTCTTCACTGCCTATCACAGTTTCGGAGGCCATGGAATGCCCAGGTGGCACAAACCCCCCCCCAAATGACCCCATTTTGGAAAGTAGACACCCCAAGCTATTTGCTGAGAGGTATAGTGAGTATTTTGCAGACCTCACTTTTTGTCACAAAGTTTTGAAAATTGAAAAAAGAAAAAAAAAATGTTTTTTTCTGGTCTTTCTTCATTTTCAAAAACAAATGAGAGCTGCAAAATACTCACCATGCCTCTCAGCAAATAGCTTGGGGTGTCTACTTTCCAAAATGGGGTCATTTGGGGGGGTTTTGTGCCATCTTGGCATTTTATGGCCTTCAAAACTGTGATAGGTAGTGAGGCGTGAAATCAAAAATTTATGCCCTTAGAAATCTTGAAGGCGGTGCTTGGTTTTCGGGGCCCCGTACGCGGCTAGGCTCCCAAAAAGTCCCACACATGTGGTATCCCCATACTCAGGAGAAGCAGCTGACTGTATTTTGGGGTGCAATTCCACATATGCCCATGGCCTGTGTGAGCAATATATCATTTAGTGACAACTTTTTGTAAATTTTTTTTGTCATTATTCAATCACTTGGGACAAAAAAAATAAATATTCAATGGGTTCAACATGCCTCTCAGCAATTTCCTTGGGGTGTCTACTTTCCAAAATGGGTTCATTTGTGGGGGTTTTGTACTGCCCTGCCATTTTAGCACCTCAAGAAATGACATAGGCAGTCATAAACTAAAAGCTGTGTAAATTACAGAAAATGTACCCTAGTTTGTAGACGCTATAACTTTTGCGCAAACCAATAAATATACGCTTATTGACATTTTTTTTACCAAAGACATGTGGCCGAATACATTTTGGCCTAAATGTATGACTAAAATTTAGTTTATTGGATTTTTTTTATAACAAAAAGTAGAAAATATCATTTTTTTTCAAAATTTTCGGTCTTTTTCCGTTTATAGCGCAAAAAATAAAAACGGCAGAGGTGATCAAATACCATCAAAAGAAAGCTCTATTTGTGGGAAGAAAAGGACGCAAATTTCGTTTGGGTACAGCATTGCATGACTGCGCAATTGGCAGTTAAAGCAACGCAGTGCCGAATTGTAAAAAGTGCTCTGGTCAGGAAGGGGGTAAATACTTCCGGGGCTGAAGTGGTTAAGCATTTCCTTTCTTTTTTTCCTTTCTTTTTTCATTCCTGCTCCCACCGAAATCAGGACCCCTCTAATATATGCCTTGAAGGCTTCCCATACTGTGGCTCCCGGTATCTCTCCCGTATCATTAATTTGAAAAAACAAATCTATTTCCTGTTGGATCTTTTCAACAATCTTCACATCTCTAATTAAACTCTCATTTAGCCGCCATGTGAAGGGGGGTTTTTGGACTTCTTTAAATCTCAGTTTCATCGTAGCGGGGGCGTGATCTGACAGTGTTCTGATCTCAATCCTAGTTTCTTCAACTGCCTCCAGCAACCTATGATCCACCATCAGATAGTCCAGTCTGGAATAAGTCCCATGCACGGGGGAAAAGAAAGTAAAGTCCCTGACCCCAGCATGTTGGATCCTCCACACATCTGTCAACTGACAGTCATGTAATTTTTTCCCTATTCTTCTCAGAGTACTCTTACTCATCCCCCGTGCATTTGATGAACTATCCAAGGATGGATCCAGGCTGAGGTTAAAATCTCCCGCTACTATCATTTCCCCCTCTCTAAATTCCAGCAGACTGTTGAGTACTTTAGAGAGAAGCTTGGTCGGATCTCTATTTGGGCAATAGACATTAGCCAGGGTGAGGGTCCTCTCTCCAATTCTAATCTTCAAGAAAAGGAAATGCCCTTCTGGATCTATCTTCCTGTCCAATAAGATATAATTCAAACTTTTCGCGAAGCCAATTGCCACCCCTTTTGCCCGTTTCCTAGGAGTATCGCTGTATATCCAATTTGGAAGATACCTAGAATAAAGCTTTACACCGGATTCCCACATTAGGTGGGTCTCCTGTAGAAAGACCACATCTGCCTCATAGTGTTGCAGCTCTCTTAGCACTTTATGCCTCTTTTTGGGCGAGTTTAACCCTTTAACATTATAAGTCAAGCATTTCAAATTCATTTAGCCTGTACCATGAACCTTAGTGCTCTTCGAAGAGCGAGTCTGCTCGGGAGTGAAACCCCTCTTCCTCCACCCTCCCCCCTCTCCCCTCACCAACCGCCCTCCCCCCTACCTCCCACCCTCCCGCTCCCCCCCCCTCCCCCCACCTACCCCCCTCCCCCTCGCCCCCACCATAGGCCCTCCCCCCCCGCCCCCCCTCACCCACCGCCACTACTAGGCCGCGGGGTCGCAGTGCCAAGTTTACCATACTCATGCCCTGCACACCCTTGTGCCATGGGGTGGGGTCCTGGTGATGGACAGCAGCGACAATAGACCTCCTGTCTTCTACAAACTTCAACTACATCTACCTACTTCCCCCCTCCCGCCCCACCAACCCCCCCACCCCCCCCACCGCCTATTGCTACTTTCATGACCTTCTACTACGGGAATACCCCCTCAGGGATATTCGGGGCAACAATATTTAAATTTTTACAGAAGTCCAGCAAGTCTTCGTTGTGTCTTAATTTAAAGGTTCTACCCTCTTTTATCACACTCAGAGACAGTGGGAAACACCAGCTGTATCTTAGATTTGCCCCCCTTAATAAGTCCAGTAACAGTTTCAGTTGACGTCTTCTCGCCAGGGTTCCAGCAGAAAGATCTGAGTAAATTTGAATTTCTTGATTGTTGAATTTCACTGGTTGGGCCCCTCCTTAACTTCATCCAAATTTTTGCTTTGTCCTCAAATTGGTGGAACTTCACGATGACGTCTCTAGGTGCTTCATCTCTCGCATTTGGTGACTTTCTAATTCTGTGTACTCAATCGATTTTTAACTCACAATCTGGATTCTTTCCCAGTAGCGGATTGAAAATTTCTTTTACAATCATGGCCAAATCATCTTCTCTCTGCTCCGGTAGGGATCTGATTCTTAAATTTTGTCACCTATTTTGATTTTCCTGTTCTTCTAATTTATGCTGCAATTCGCGTTGGCCCCTCTGTAGTGTTTTTACTTGTTTTTCAAGCGTTGAGATTTCTTCGCCCTGCTGTTCCACCACCTTCTCCACTTCCTCCATTCTTTTAAGAAGATGGCCCATATCTGTCCTTACATTGAGGATTTCTGGTTTAATTACTTTTTCCAGCTTCGAGAACATATCTAGTATCTCCATTTTCGTGGGCAAAGCTTCACCTGCAGATCCTGCAAGGTCTGTCTCCATACTTTGATCTGGTTCTCCTTCAAAATGGATCCCTGCATTAGCCGACCCCCCCTGGGCCCCTTTATTTTTAGCTAAAGCCTTTTTTTTTTCCTTTGTATCTTGTTGTTTGTTTTCCATGCTGGGACTTTTTAAGTATTTTTGAATTGTACTAGAGTTCAAACTGTCTCTGGGTTTATTAGGGTCTGCTGACTTTTGGGGACGTCCTCTCATATTCATCCCTCCTTTATATACCCCCTGTCCCCCTTTATGTGTTGGCTACACACACTATGATGACAGTCCTGGTCTCAGTCCAAATTTATCTCATAAATCGAGAAGGAACAAAGAAAAAAGAAAAAAAAAAAATTTTACTGCTTGTATTCAAATCTTCCCAGCTCGTCACTTTAAGGAGTTGAAACCAACTGATATGATTATATGATAAGGGTACCGGCAATACCCATAGCTCCACTCTGTATGATTTTGCTTTCTCACACCGTAGCACCAAAAAAGTCCCTTTACAAACCTCCCGTACTGGATCCGTTTTCTTTCTGCTAACACAGCAGTTAACTCAGGCATATAACACAGTTCTTATATAAAGATTTCAGCCAGGCTGATCCTACCTGGCAGGGCCGATCCTAGGGTCACAGACGCCTGGGTGCAGAAATATTTTGGGCGCCCCCACGGGGGCGTGGTCATCTTACTAACTCCTCCCCTTTGCAAATGTTTCTATGGCAACGACTCAAACACAGATATGCTCCTCTAAGGAGTCTTTGTTAACCTGGGATCCTCCCATGATCTCTTAACTATAAAGAGAACAAGATAGTCAGATACTGCAAACATACTACAGGGGATGGTCAGAGACTGCAGACATGATACAAGAAATGGTCAGAGACTGTAGACATAGTACAAGAGATGGTCAGAGACTGCATAAATAGTACAAGAGATGGTCAGAGACTGCAGACATGATACAAGAAATGGTCAGAGACTGCAAACATGCTACAGAAGATGGTCAGAGGCTGCAGTTATGATACAAGAGATGGTCAGAGACTGCAGACATGATACATAAGATGGTCAGAGACTGCAGACATAATACATAAGATGGTCAGAGACAGCAGACATAATACAAGAGATGGTAAGAGACTGCAGACATAATACAAAAGATGGTCAGAGACTGCAGACATAATGCAGGAGATGGTCATAGACTGCAGACATACTACAGAAGATGGTCATAGACTGCAAACATGCTACAGAAGATGGTCAGAGGCTTCAGTTATGATACAAGAGATGGTCAGAGACTGCAAACATGCTACAGAAGATGGTCAGAGGCTTCAGTTATGATACAAGAGATGGTCAGAGACTGCAAACATGCTACAGAAGATGGTCAGAGGCTTCAGTTATGATACAAGAGATGGTCAGAGACTGCAGACATAATACAAAAGATGGTCAGAGATTGCAGACATAATACAAAAGATGGTCAGAGACTGCAGACATAATGCAAGAGATGGTCAGAGACTGCAGACATAGTACAAGAGATGGTCAGAGACTGCAAACATAGTACAAGAGATGGTCAGAGACTGCAAACATAGTACAAGAGGTGGTCAGAGACTTCAGACATACAACAGAAGATGGCCATAGACTGTAGACATGATACAAGAGGTGGTCAGAGGCTGCAGATATGATACAAGAAATGGTCAGACTGCAGGCATAGTGCAAGAGATGGTCAGAGATTGCAGGCATAGTACAAGAGATGGTCAGAGACTGCAGACATAATGCAAGAGATGGTCAGAGACTGCAGGCATAGTACAAGAGATGGTCAGAGACTGCAGACATAGTACAAGAGATGGTCAGGGACTGCAGACATGATACAAGAGATGGTCAGAGACTGCAGACATGATACATACGATGGTCAGAGACTGCAGACATGATACATACGATGGTCAGAGACTGCAGACATACTACAGAAGATGATCAGAGGCTGCAGTTATGATACAAGAGATGGTCAGAGAGTGCAGACATAGTACAAGAGATGGTCAGAGAGTGCAGACATAGTACAAGAGATGGTAAGAGAGTGCAGACATAGTACAAGAGATGGTCAGAGAGTGCAGACATAGTACAAGAGATGGTCAGAGACTGCAGACATAATACAAAAGATGGTCAGAGACTGCAGACATAAAGCAAGGGATGGTCAGAGACAGCAGACATAATACAAAAGATGGTCAGAGACTGCAGACATAGTACAAGAGATGGTTAGAGACTGCAAACAGTACAAGAGATGGTCAGAGACTGCAGACATACTACAGAAGATGGTCAAAGACTGCAGACATAATACAAAAGATGGTCAGAGACTGCAGACATAATGCAAGAGATGGTCAGAGACTGCAGCTCATAGTACAAGAGATGGTCAGAGACTGCAAACATAGTACAAGAGATGGTCAGAGACTGCAGACATACTACAGAAGATGGTCAAAGACTGCAGACATGATACAAGAGATGGTTAGAGACTGCAGACATGATACAAGAGATGGTCGGAGACTGCAGACATACTACAGAAGATGGTCATAGACTGCAGACATGATACAAGAGATGGTCAGAGGCTGCAGTTATGATACAAGAGAAGGTCAGAGACTGCAAACATAGTACAAGAGATGGTCAGAGACTGCAGACATAGTACAAGAGATGGTCAGAGACTGCATGAATAGTACAAGAGATGGTCAGAGACTGCAGACATACTACAGAAGATGGTCAAAGACTGGAGACCTGATACAAGAGATGGTCAGAGACTGCAGACCTGATACAAGAGATGGTCAGAGACTGCAGACATGATACAAGAGATGGTCAGAGACTGCAGACATACTACAGAAGATGGTCATAGACTGCAGACATGATACAAGAGATGGTCAGAGACTGCAGACATACTACAGAAGATGGTCATAGACTGCAGACATGATACACGAGATGGTCAGAGACTGCAGACATGATACAAGAGATGGTCAGAGACTGCAGACATACTACAGAAGATGGTCAGAGACTGCAGACATGATACAAGAAATGGTCAGGGACTGTAGTTATGATACAAGAGATGGTCAGACTGCAGACATAGTATAAGAGATGGTCAAAGACTCCATACATAGTACAAAAGATGGTCAGAGCCTGAATACATTGTACAAGAGATGGTCATAGCCTGAATACATTGTACAAGAGATGGTCAGAGACTGCAGACATACTACAGGAGATGGTCAAAGACTGCAGATATGATACAAGAGGTGGTAAGAGACTGGCTGCGTTTGATGGGCACAGTGGCTGCATTTGATGGGCACAGTGGCAGCGTTTGATGGGCACAGCGGCTGTGTTTGATAGGCACAGTGGCTGTGTTTGATGGGCACAGTGGCTGCGTTTGATGGGCACAGTGGCTGCGTTTGATAGGCACAGTAGCTGATTTTAATGGGCACTTTGGCTGTGTTTGATGGACACAGTGGCTGCGTTTGATGGGCACAGTGTCTGCTTTTAGGTGGGGCACAGTGTCTGCTTTTAGGCAGGGCACAGTGGCTGCGTTTGATGGGCACAGAGGCTACGTTTGATGGGCACAGTAGCTGCTTTTAATGGGCACTTTGGCTGCGTTTTATGGGCACAGTGGCTGCTTTTAATGGGCACAGTGGATGCTTTTACGTGGGGCACAGTGGCTACGTTTAATGGGCACAGTATCTGCTTTTAATGGGCACTGTGGCTGCTTTTGATGGCACAGTGGCAGTGTTTGATGGGCACAGTGGCAGTGTTTGATGGGCACAGTGGCAGCGTTTGATTGGCACAGTGGCAGCGTTTGATGGGCACAGTGGCAGCGTTTAATGGGCACAGTGGCTGCTTTTAGGTGGGGCACAGTGGCTGCGTTTGAGGGGCACAGTGGCTGCGTTTGAGGGGCACAGTGGCTGCGTTTGAGGGGCACAGTGGCTGCGTTTGATGGGCACAGTGGCTGCGTTTGATGGACACAGTGGCAACGTTTGATGGGCACAGTGGCAGCGTTTGATGGCACAGTGGCAGTGTTTGATGGCACAATGGCTGCGTTTGATGGCACAGTGGCAGCGTCAGATGGGCACAACAGTGGCTGTGTCTGATGGGCACAGTGGCTGTGTTTGATGGGCACAGTGTACCCCCCACACACATATCTGTTCCCCCTCTGCACGTCTGTTCCCCCTCCCCCCACACACATAGCTGTTCCCCCTGCACATCTGTCCACCCCCACACACATATATGTACCCCCTCCCCCCACACACATAGCTGTTCCCCCCTGCACATTTGTCCACCCCCACACACACATATCTGTACCCCCCTGCACATCTGTTCCCCCTCCCCCCACACACATATATCTGTGCCCCCCTGCACGTCTGTTCCCTTCTCACACATATATCAGTTCCCCCTCTGTACACAGTGCAATGAACTATAAACTTGACAGCAGAGAATTTTTTTTATTTCTTGTTACTGGGTGCAGGCTGCAGCACTGAGCATGCTGCCTGTGCTTCCACCATACCTGAGCCAGCGGCGGTGATGGCTTTACTCTGGGAGAGCAGCGCTGCTGCCTGCCTGTCCGTTCCACAATAGATCCCTAAACGACCAGGAGGAGGGGGGGATATCGCGGCAAGCCTGGAGATACACTGTACACATGCAGGGCTTCCATCTTTCAACGATCAATGCAGCACTTCCGGCGGGCTGCTCCTTGTCCCGGCTCTCTCCTCTCCTCTAGGTCAGCACTGTAGGCTGGGGACATAGCGTTCCGGGATGTCTTAGGCGCCGCCACCCCCTAGCCTGGCAGCTGGCGCCATAAGGCACCGCAGCCGCCTGACCCGCGATTTCTTCCTCCGCTCCCTCTTAGCCACGCTGTGTGAAGATGGCAGAGGTGGGCGGAGCTTGTTTATTAGCCGCTGAGGCGGCGCGCTCTGAATGCTGGGGCGGCCGAGGCGTCCCTGACTCACAACACTGTTCGCTAGCTAGACGCCGGCCGGGCGGCCGGCGATTCTAGCTCGGCGCCCCTCTTCTGCAAAAATATTACAGCGCTGGGGTGCGGTGCACCCCGTGCACCCCGGCTAGGACCGGCCCTGCTACCTGGATCCTGTGGACCTCCGGGGGGGGATTCTCGGGGTTCTGTGTGGACTACTTAGTCCTTTTCACTGTCAGCACTGCGATGTGGGAGAGGGGAGGGGGGGGACCTCTGCACCACTCGCTCCCCCGGTCACTGCCACTGAACGTCCTGTTTTAGGATGGGAAGGCACATCCACTTTCCATGCTCTGTCTCCGCACGGCCGCCAGACTGGGAGGGGGCAGGACCGAACACTATCAGGGATCCACAGGCGAGGAAGGGGGGGAGCCGGAGGGGGGAGAGCCAGGGGACGCCGCAGCCGCGCACCTCTGCTCCACAAGACCTCCGTGAGCTGCGCTGGTGACGATCCCGGCTTCAGTACAGCCGCATCTGCTGCTCTCTGGAGCCAGCTGCCTGTCGCCTCGGCGGAGGTATATCTTTCAGTCACGGGCTCTCACCCCGTGCTTTCCTGGAACGCCATCCCGCCAGCCCGTTCAAAGATGCCTCGTCCACCGCCCCACCATCAGACCCCGCCCCCAGACCTCGGCACGTCACATCCTCTCCGCCTCTCCCCCCACCAGCGGGTGTCTTCCAACACCTAGGACCTGTAATAAGAGGACTCACCTGCTGGTGGCACTGTTGCATCCTTGGGCCGTAGTACCGGTGTCCACTGTACTCCGGCAGTGTGGAGCAGACAGCACCCTCTGCGCTCAGGTGTAACGTGAGGTCAATTACTGCAGCCTTATAAATACCCGGCAGGCCCTCACATGCTTGCCTTGGTATCTTTCTTCCTTGTGCCCTGACCTACGACCTGCGATCTGCGATCTGTATCTGAACCTGAACCTGCACCTGAGCCTGTACCTGATCCCATACTGATCCTGTCCCTCCTGTGTTCCTATTCCCTTGTAGCCTAAATCCATTCCATCATCTCCCTCTCCTATCCTGCCCTTGTTCAGTTGCTGATCCCCTGTGTATGATCCGGGCCTGGCTAACATGTTTGATTTCGGTACTTCCCTTTGGCTGTATATATTATCTGTTGTCTGTGGGTTTCTGTTGGTTGGTTGAGCACTATTTGTATTTGGGGTGTTTACTTATTTATATCACTTATCTTAAATAAACATTATTCTTATTCACTTTACATGTTTGGTTTCCTCTTTGCAGTCCACACAATCTGGTCACACCTGTTCATGACAGGTACATGTTTGTGAAACCCTAAATGCAAATATAACAATTATTTTGTATTAAGTAACCAATAATAAAACTAGATAACAAAAAGCAACATCAATACTGAATAAAATAGGACAGAATATTAATTGTGTCCAAAAGGTATTTCTTGCCAGCACACCAAGAATCAGCACAAGGTGGCGTCCAAAAGGTTTAGTTTATTGTATGATCACAACACAAAGACAACACTAGCACCTCTTTGTGTTGTGATCATGCAATAAACTAAACCATTTGGACGCCACCTTGTGCTGATCCTTGGTGTGCTGGCAAGTATCTACATTGTGACTTGAACCAGTATCCAGCTGGTTGTTGCTGCAGCACCCAACCTTTAGAGCTTATACCAGGAACGTGTGCAATGGGAATATAAAACTTTACTTCAAAAGGTATTTCTGCCTCAAAATAAAACCTGGGAGAAGCTCCAGTACTAATAAGCAAAATACAAGAGGCAAAGCATGTTGACATTGTAAAGGAATAAACTTTAATACACATAGAAAGGAAACAATTCTACACTTACAAACAAGTGGGACAAAAGCTTTTAATGGGTTCATTAATAGGTGACAGCTCTCGCGCTTGGCCAGTGCCGAGATTCCCACCATTAGCTTGGCTCCAACAGTCAGGCAATCTGTTGTGCAACATAAAAATACACTACCACTTTTGGTCTGTTGCTTTTTGTGCATTGTGGATATATGCCCCTTTATGCAAAGTTGTTTCTAATGGTGTAATTTATGTTGTTGCTTAAAAAAGCATAACGAGAGAGATGATTGGAGTCCTTAAACAAAGTAAATGTGAGTAAAGCTGGCCATATGTGGTGTGGAGAGTCAGCATGGGAAGGGTTATTAAACAGGGCAAGTACTTCCCTTTCAGGCCTGTTTATTAGGCACCTGGTCAGAGAGGCTGAGGGAAGTGGCTGTGGACAGGGAGCAGCAGCAATTACATCAAATATCGTCGGCTAAGCTTACCTCATCACATACTCGGTCCTGCTCAGCTCACATCTCCCTCTTCCATTCGGGCTGATGGGGAGGTGGGCAAGAGGAGTCTGCACTTCCTGGTTGTCCTGCGCCTCAAAGTGCTGAAGGAGGTAGTGGGAGTAGTGCCGCAGATGGAGGGAGGATTTTACTTTCTTATTGCAGCATTGAGTATGGTATCATTGAGCTGCTTCTACAGACAGAACACAAAATTCCTGTAGAAGCAGCGTTTTTAAGCAAGTGTGCATGGAGCCTGAAGATATGCTGTGGTACCTGGCACCAAGCCATCAGTAGTAGATCATTTAAGTCATGTGAGGTGGGACCTCCATGGATAGGACTTGTCTTTCCAGCACATACCACAGATACTTGATTGGATTGAGATCTGGAGAATTTGGAAGTAAACACCTCAAGCTCATTGTTGTGTTCCTCAAACCATTCTTGAACCAATTTTGCAGTGTGACAGGTTGCATTTTCCTACTGAAAGAGGCCGCTGCCATCAGAAATTCTGTTTCCATGAAGGGGTGTACTTGGTCACCAACAATGTTTAGGTTGGTTGGTGCATATCAAAGTAACATCTACATGAATGGCGGGACCCAAGATTTCCCAGCAGTATCCCAGTGCCGTCTCTTCCCCATGTAAATGACACACTCGCACCCAGCCATCCACATGATGTAAAAGAAAACATGATTCATCAGACCAGGCCACCTTATCTCATTGCTCAGTGGTCAAGTTCTCATGCTCACGTGCCCACTGTGAGTGCTTTTGGCTGTGGACACTGGTCAGCATGAGCTTTCTGACTGACTTGCAGCTATGCAGACCCATACAGAACAAACTGCAATACTCATTTTTTTCCTGCTTTAACACATCAACATCATTGTGCATTGGCTAGGGTTCGAGTCAATTGTATTCTGTCTGACCCCATGTATATCCATAATGGAACATATCAAGGGTGCCCTCTTTTGCCCTATCTCTATATTTTGGCAATGGAACACTTTGCAAATGCTATTACAGTCAGGTCCATAAATATTGGGATCTCAACACAATTCTAATCTTTTTGGCGCTATACACCACCACAATGGATTTGAAATAAAATGAACAAGATGTGCTTTAACTGCTTTAACTGCAGACTTTCAGCTTTAATTTGAGGGTATTTACATCCAAATCAGGTGAACGGTGTAGGAACAGTTTGTACATGTGCCTCCCACTTTTTAAGGGACTAAAAGTAATGGGACGATTGGCTGCTCAGCTGTTCCATTGCCAGGTGTGTGTTATTCCCTCATTATCCCATTTACAAGGAGCAGATAAAAGGTCCAGAGTTAATTTCAAGTGTGCTGTTTGCATTTGGAATCTGTTGCTGTCAGCTCTCAATATGAGATCCAAAGAGCTGTCACTATCAGTGAAGCAAGCCATCATTAGGATGAAAAAACAAAACAAACCCATCAGAGAGATAGCAAAAACGTTAGGTGTGGCCAAATCAACTGTTTGGAACATCCTTAAAAAGAAAGAACGCACTGGTGAGCTCAGCAACACCAAAAGACTTGGAAGACCACGGAAAACAACTGTGGTGGATGACCGAAAAACTCTTTCCCTGGTGAAGAAAACACCCTTCACAACAGTTGGCCAGATCAAGAACGCTCTCCAAGAGGTAGGTGTATGTGTGTCAAAGTCAACAATCAAGAGAAGACTTCACCAGAGTGAATACAGAGGGTTCACCACAAGATGTAAACCATTGGTGAGCCTCAAAAACGGGAAGGCCAGATTAGAGTTTGCCAAACAACATCTAAGAAAGCCTTCACAGTTCTGGAACAACATCCTATGGACAGATGAGACCAAGATCAACTTGTACCAGAGTGATGGGAAGATAAGAGTATGGAGAAGGAAAGGAACTGCTCGTGATCCAAAGCATACCGCCTCATCAGTGAAGCATGGTGGTGGTAGTGTCATGGCGTGGGCATGTATGGCTGCCAATGGAACTGGTTCTCTTGTATTTATTGATGATGTGACTGCTGACAAAAGCAGCAGGATGAATTCTAAAGTGTTTTGGGCAATATTATCTGCTCATATTCAGCAAAATGCTTCAGAACTCATTGGATGGCTCTTCACAGTGCAGATGGACAATGACCCGAAGCATACTGCAAAAGCAACCAAAGAGTTTTTTAAGGGAAAGAAGTGGAATGTTATGCAATGGCCAAGTCAATCACCTGACCTGAATCCGATTGAGCATGCATTTCAATTGCTGAAGACAAAACTGAAGGGAAATGCCCCAAGAACAAGCAGGAACCGAAGAAAGTTGCAGTAGAGGCCTGGCAGAGCATCACCAGGGATGAAACCCAGTGTCTGGTAATGTCTATGCGTTCCAGACTTCAGACTGTAATTGACTGCAAAGGATTTGCAACCAAGTATTAAAAAGTGAAAGTTTAATGGATGTTTGTTATCTTTCCCATTACTTTTGGTCCCTTAAAAAGTGGGAGGCACATATACAAAATGTTGATGGGGACTAGAGCCTCTTCCCGACAACCCTGGACTGTGGTGTCGGGGTCTGTGGGTGGGGGAATCTGGGTATTTAAATGGGTATCATACCCATTCACTAAAAAAGTGTCAAAAAGTAATAAACACAGGAAACAGTTTTTGACAAGTCCTTTATTAAAAGAAAAAAAAAATAATGTCACTCGATGTCCATCATGATGCCAGTCGACCCGAAAAATAGAATAATGGTAAAAATTGCTTTGCCTCCTAAGAGGTTACCCGTCGACTGCCCTCCCTTCGCTTTGACAGCTCTTATATAGACAAGGGGCAGGGGCACCCAGTTACGTCACCCAGTGGCACCGCCCTCTTCTGACGTTACATGACGTCACGTGACATCAGAAGTGTTAAAAGAACAACAGCAAGTAATGTAAAGTTGCTTTGTACTGTGAACTAAATACTGTATGTATTATACTTATCTATCCAGCAGGTGGCACTGTAGTGTGTATCTATGGTAATATAATCAGAGGAAGTGTTATCTCTCTAAGGCCCTTTTCACACTTGTGCTGCGACTTGGGACTGCAAAGTCGCATGACTAATTGTAATCCATGATTTTCAATAAGTACCATTCATATCTGTGCGACTTCAAAGTATTCCCTGCACTACGTTGGCAAAAAATTGCGGGAAAATTGCACGGCTTTCAGGCCGCACAAGTGTGAAAGGGGCCTAAGTGTGTGTAGTTGTATGCTACTTGTTCCTGTTTCATGAAAATACATGTTCTGATATTCCTCCGTGCAAAATAAAGTGTATTGCTGTATATAAGAAACTTCCAGCGCATAATTTCAATACTCTACATAAAAGGTTATGCGCCCAGCAGACACCCAGGCATTGGAAAGAATTCTACAGTGAATCAGTGAGTACTATATGCAAGCTGCTGAAAGATGGCAAGCAGTTCAGATGTGAAATTTCCAATAGCAAAGCTGAACAATGCCAATTGCTGTGGAGGTTCAAGCTAGAAATGCTTTTTTAGCATGGATGACTTGTGGCAAGTGCTGAATACAGACAGGGAGAATTGGGACAGGAAGGATGGACAAGCAAAAGCAACTATAAGCTTGCTAGTGGAAGATGACCAGCTTATCCACATAAGAACAGAGAACAACCAAAAGTACCGTATATACTTGAGTATAAGCCAAGTTTTTCAGCACTTTTTTTGTGCTGAAAATGCCCCCCTCGGCTTATACTCAAGTCAAGCACTTTTCTGCGGCAGAGAATTACATTTTCCAAACCGAATTTGGGCCCCCCGTATCTCGGGGACACTTGGTGCTAGGAACCCCAAATTTGGTGTGCAGATCCAGTGGAACTAGCACTAACACATAACCAAAGATACGGGGCCCCAAAGTCGGTTTGGAAAAGGTCATTCTCTGCTGCAGTGAGTGCTTAACATTTTCCGAACCAACTTTGGGGCCCCGTATCTCAGGGCCACTTGGTGCTAGGAGCCCTTTGGATACTTTGTAGTGCCAGTTCCACTGGGTTTGCACACCAAATTTGGGGTTCCTAGCAACAAGTGGCCCCGAGATACGGGGCCCCAAAGTCAGTTAACTGTGTCCATCTGCAGCAATGTCATTTTGGGACCCTTTGGGTCCAGAGACCCCTGGCTGCAGCTAGGGGGCATCTAGGAACCCTTAACTACCGAGTTTGAAGTTCAGGGGACCTATGGCTGCGAATGGGCACAGTGAGGAATGCAAATGGGCACAGTGAGGCTGCAAATGAGCATTGTTGACCCTCTTTTCCACCTACAGTAGCTGTGCATTTCTCACCCTAGGCTTATACTTGAGTCAATAAGTTTTCCCAGTTTTTTGTGGTAAAATTAGGTGCCTCGGCTTATATTCAGGATGGCTTATACTCTAGTATATACGGTATGTTGACTCCAATAAAAAAACTGCATGAGTCTAAACCAGTCTAAACAACAAGCTGTTTCTACTGAGAAAGCTATATACGATGAGACTAGAAGAAGGCCAGCAAATGTGTAACCATGTGAAAGCTATGCTAGAGATCATAGAGCAGCTGCATGCCATTGGAGAGGACATCAAAGATAACCATATTGTTGCCCTGCTCTTCTGCAGCTTTCCAGAGTCATATACTGCTCTTATTAAATGCTTTAGAAACCAGAACCGAGCAGGAAATGACACTAGAATATGTCAAAGGCAAGCCACGTGGCTGGTGCATAGACTCAGGAGTGACAAGCCACATGACTAGCAATGAGACTTCTTCACAAACATTGATTACAGTGCAAAGGACAGTTTTCCTAGCTAGCCATAAAAGCATCACTGCAGAAGGGAAAGGCTAGGGCTTCTTGAACTGCATTACACCACAAGGCAAGCAAAGAATCCTTGTAAAGAAAGTGCTGTAAGTTCCAGAACTAGAAGGCAGTCTTCTATCAGTGAAAACACTTGCAAACAATGGTCTCACAGTTAAGTTCCAGGGTGATGAATGCACAATTCACAATAATAAGCGTTGCCTCGCAAAAGGAAAACTGGATGATCACCTATACAGGCTCATCGCCACAGACCAGCAAGTCATTTTAGTCACTAATCACCTACACAGCAAATGTATTCACTTATGGCACAGACGGCTGGAGCACAGAAATTCAGAAGCTATACAGGACATTATAAAGAAAGGCTTATCAGAATATTTGACAATAGCGCCTTGCAAAGTGCTCATGAAATGTAAGTGCTGTATTATAGCAAAAGCCACACATGCTCCCCTTCCACAGGCATCTCAAAAAAAAACAGCAATCCCCTGCAGCTCATACACAGTGACATATGCAGTCCATTCCCAGGTTAGGTGGAAACAGATATCTACTGACTTTCATTGATGATTATTCCAGGTACACAACCATTTATCTGATGAAACACAAGAATGAAACATCAGAGAAACTTCAAGAGTTCATTGCCATGTCTAGCAACAAATTTCAATGAAAACCAGGAATAATACCTACCGACAATGGAGGAGAATACATAAGTAAAAAAGTTGCCTTATACCTGAAGAGACAAGGAATAGTTCACCAGACAACCACACCTTACACTCCTGAACAAAACGGTGTAGCAGAAAGGAAAAAAATCACACTCTTATAGAAATGGCCAGATGTATGTTGTTGGATACCAAAGTACCTCACAAGTATTGGGAAGAAGCAGTCATGACTGCAACCTATCTGCAGAACAGACTAGCCTCAAGAGCCATTAAAAGTACTCCATGCGAAATGTGGCATGGATCAAAGCCTAGCATAGGGCACATCAGAGTGTTTGGATGTAAATCATATGTCTATATTCCAAGTGAAAAGCAATCCAAGCTGGAGAACATAGCCATAGAGGGCATTCTAGTAGGCTACAGCGAGCAAACTAAGGGTTACAGAATCCTACACCCAAAGACTGACAGAGAGACAATAAGAAGTAGTTTTTATTTTGATGAAAGCCTATCACCAGAAACACCAATCCCTGAAAGCTGTGAAGTGAATATGCCCAGCAAACCAGAATAAAAGGGTCAAACAAAGCGAACCTGTGCAGGAGTCAGAACAAGAGGTGGAACTCACAATGTCTAAACCAAGTTCCCCACCAGATCCTGCTGAACTGTCTGAAGTCAGCAGTGTTCTGTCTCTGGGACAGATAGCTAAACTGTCAGGCCACCTGTATCCAGGTGACAGATGCACCCCGTTGGGGTCAGGAGTGCACCGCTATGATAGTGAACCCTAAGGCTGACTGCTGCAGATGGAACTCAGGGTGGTTCAGGAAGGCAGGTTCCCTGGAGCACCAACACGGATCCCACAGTGAGTTAGAGCATAGATTCCCCAGGGCGCGGAGTCTAAGAGCCAGTAGGTGTTCACCAGAGCCTCTAGTGGTGAGGATGGACTGGGCTGCAACTGGCTCCAGGTCGCGGCCCCCAGGGTCTCCCAGCTCATGCTCATGATAGGCTACAGGAGGATGGAGAGGAAACAGCAGCCCAGGACAGCAAGGAATAGTAAAGGAGGTAGCCAAATGTCGGGGTGACTAGCAGACAAGGATAACAGAGAACACGCCAAAAGTCAGGGTCACAGGCAAACAGGGATAGTCGAGAACGCGCCAAAGGTCAGGGTCACAAGCAGACAGGGATAGTCGGGAACACGCCAAGATCGGTAATGGTGACAGAGACAAACTTAGAGCACACGGCAAACAGGAAGGCAAACACACAATATTGCACGGCTAGGCAGGCTTGGAGAATACGTTGTTAAATAATGGTTCCTGTTGAGGCTAGGGTGGAGCCACACAGAGGGAAGATTACTTAAGCATGCAGATGTGAGAGTACAAGCCTCAAGGCTGATACACAGACCAGGTAAGAGACAGACAGGTCATGAATGTATTACTGCAAGGTCATGAGAGTACCCCCCCTCTTACGAGGCCTCCCCCTCCCCCGCTTTGGACCAGACTTGGAGGGGAACTTCAAATGGAACTTCCTCAGAAGACGAGGTGCGAAGACTTCAGATGCAGAAATCCAAGATCTCTCCTCAGGACCGAAACCTTTCCAATCCACGAGATATTGAAGGACACCTTTATAGAAGCGAGAATCCAAAATTTGACTAACCTCGTACTCCTGATCATCTTCAGAGACTGGAACCAAGGTAGGGAGAGGTCGAGAGAACTTATTGAAAACTAAAGGTTTCAGAAGGGATACATGAAAGGAGTTTGAGATCCTGAGGCTTTTAGGGATCTGGAGTTTAAAACAAACAGGATTCAGCTTAGAAATTATATTGTAAGGACCAATGAATCTCAGGGCAAACTTGAGAGAAGGAACCCGGAGTCTGATGTTCCGGGTAGAAAGCCAGACTTTGTCTACTGGCTGTAGATAAGGCGGCTTACGCCTGCGACGGTCAGCAAAACTTTTGAACTTGTTGGCAGCTTTCTGGAGGGAATCATGAATGTCAGCCCACAAGGAATTGAATGAACAGTAGCCAAAGCTGGGATGTCAGAAGAACAGGTCATAGGAAGAGGGAGCTGAGGATGTCTCCCATAAACAGTAACAAAGGGTGTCTTCTGAGAACTGACATTGACATGATTGTTGTGGGAGAACTCTGCCCACGGGAGTAATGAGTCCAAATCATCATGATGAGCCGAGACCAAGGTACGGAGAAAGACCTCCAACTCCTGATTAACCCTTTCAGTCTGGCCATTGGATTGGGGATGGTAAGAAGAGGTAAAATCCAAGGTAATGTTGAGGGATTTGCAAAAGGCTCTACAAAAGCGAGAAGTAAACTGAACACCCCTGTCTGAAATTACATGGGAAGGGACACCATAAAGACGAAAAATCTCTCGTACGAAAATGGAAACCAAGGCAGGAGCAGAAGGGAGACCAGGAAGAGGAACAAAATGAGCCATCTTGGAGAATCGATCAATTACCACCCAAATTACCGTATTCTTCTCAGAAGGTGGAAGATCGGTGATGAAGTCCATGGCTATGTGAGACCAGGGCTCCTTGGGAATGGGCAAGGGCATGTGAAGACCAGCAGGAGCCTGCGTGGAGGACTTAGACTGGGCACAGACATGACAAGCCTTAACATAGTCTTTGACATGCAAACGGAGTGTAGGCCATCAGTAGTGGCGACTGATGAGGAGGAAGGATCGAAGAAACCCAGCATGACCTGCCACCTTGGAGTCATGTCCCCAACAAAGGATCTTAGCTCAGTGGGGACGAAGGTCCTGCCAGAAGGAATTTTTGACTTCAGGGTGGTTGAATGGGCAAGGATGCATGAAGTAGGGATAATCGGCTCAGGTTCAATGGTAGGCTCCTCATCCTGAAAGGCAAAAGATCTAGAGAGTGCATCAGCCCGACTGTTGCAGGAACCAGGTTTGAATGCAATGGTGAACTTAAAACGGGAAAAGAAGAGACTCCACCTGGCTTGTCTGGGATTCAATCGTTTGGCATTCTGTAAGTACTGCAGATTTTTATGGTCAGTGAAAATTGTTATGGAATGTGGGGAACCCTCCAAGAGATGACGCCACTCCTCCAACGCCAATTTAATCGCAAGAAGTTCCCTATCACCAATAGCGTAATTCTTCTCCGCCTGAGAAAATTTTCTGGAAAAAAACGCACATGGTAGACGTTTTTTCCCAAAGGATTGAAGAAGCACAGCTCCCACCCCAGTTGAGGAAGCGTCCACTTCAATAAAAAATGGATCCCTCAGGTCAGGTCGCCTCAACAAAGGTCCAGAAATGAAGGCCTGTTTCAAATCATGAAAGGCAGAGACAGCTTCGGGGGACCACTCCTTGGCATTAGCACCCTTCTTGGTCAAGTCGATAATTGGCGCAGCAATAGAGGAGTAATTCCTAATGAACTGCCTGTAATAATTAGTGAACCCAAGAAAGCGCTGCGTGGCCTTGAGGCTGGCAGGAAGAGGCCAGTTGTTAATGGCCGAGACCTTCCCAGGATCCATACGAAGACCGAAGTTAGAGACGAAGCATCCCAGAAACAGGACTTCAGAACATTTAAAAGAACATTTCTCCAGCTTGGCGTACAGATTATTTTCTCGAAGGCGCTGAAGTACAATCCGGACATGGTCTCCTTGAACCGACAGACTATCCGAAAAGATGAGAATGTCATCCAGGTAGATGACAACAAATTGGTAAAGCAGATCCCTGAAGATTTTGTTAACAAAGTTTTGGAACACCGCTGGGGTGTTACACAAACCAAAGGGCATGACCAAGTACTCATAATGTCCATCTCTAGTGTTAAACGCAGTTTTCCATTCATCCCCTTCCTGTATTTGGATCAAATTGTATGCACCCCTGAGATCCAACTTGGTAAAAATGGAGGCACCTTTCAACCTGTCAAATAATTCTGATATTAGGGGTAGGGGGTATCGATTTTGATCATTACTGCGTTTAGGCCTCGGTAGTCAATGCAGGGTCTTAGGGTACCATCCTTTTTGGCAACAAAAAAGAACCCTGCTCCTGCAGGCGATGAGGATTTCCGGATGAATCCTTTTTCTAGGTTTTCTGCAACATACTCAGACATGGCCTGGGTCTCTGGGATGGACAGAGGGTAGGTATGACCCCTGGGTAGGGCTACTCCAGGAACAAGGTCAATGGCACAGTCAAAGGACCTGTGAGGAGGAAGCACCTCAACTGACTTTTTACAGAACACATCCCGGAAATCGCTATATGCAGCTGGAAGGGCAGAGGATACTGAGGTGGTAGCCATGGGAAGTCTCCCCTTAGGGGCAACCTTGAGTAGGCAGGAAGAGAAACAGGAGGGACCCCAAGCCAGGATCTGCCCAGAAGTCCAGTCAATGTGTGAAGAGTGAAGCTGCAACCAAGGAAGCCCCAATACGATAGGGGTTGAGACCTTAGGAAGGATAAGAAAGGATATCCACTCCTGGTGGAGTATCCCTACCAACATCTTAACAGGAGGGGTCTGGAAGCGGATAGGCCCTCCTGAGAGAACAGTGACATCGATCACCGAGACCACCAATGGAGTGGTGAGGGGTAAAAGGGTAAGGTTCATGGAAGGTGCAGTTCTCCAGTCCATAAAGTTGCCAGCGGCTCCCGAATCCAGATAAGCCAAGGCCGAGTGGGAGGAAAGGCCAACATGAAGAAACACCGAAAGAAGGAGACGAGAAGATGACTTTTCTGGGTCCAATACTCCACCTTCCAGATGTATTACCCGAGCTTTTCCTGGACGAAATGAGCATGTGTCACGAAAATGATCTTTGCCCCCACAGCAGAGACACAGGCCCAGAGTTCTGCACCTAGCACGTTCCTCGGGGATGGCCTGGTCTGGCCCAGCTGCATGGGTTTCTTAGTTGGCAGGAGATGCTCCACAGGATGAAAAGAGGGGAGCTCGGGCTGACTAAGGACCAAGGAGTGCTGGCGTCGCTTTTCTAGGGTCCTTTCCTGAAAACGAATATCTATCTGGTTACACAGGGAGATAACTTTGCCCAGATCAGTGGGGATGGTTCTTCCTGCTAATTCGTCCTTCACTCTATCAGAAAGGCCATGCAGAAAGGTTGCGACTAAGGCCTCATTGTTCCAGCTCAGCTCAGCCTTCAGTATGCGTCCTCAAAGATATTCTGGAAGAGTTTCAGAAAATTAGAGAGGCTGGAAACCACTGGGTCTTTCCTCTCCCACATAGGGACAGCCCAAGGTAAAGCCACGCCGGACAGGAGAGAAATAATATAGGCTACCTTTGCCCGATCAGACTTGAAGTTTTGGGGTTAGAGTTCGAAATGAATAGTACACTGGCTAAGGAACCCTCTGCAGGCCTTGGAATCCCCAAAGTAACGGGACGGAGCTGGTAAGTGCAAAGGGTTAGAGGCTGCGACTGTAAGCGGAGCTGATACGGCAGCCGATTGCGGTTGTGGAACCGGGGAGCCTAAGGAGGCTTGAAGTTGTTCAAAGCGGGAAGCTAAATCCTGAAGGAATCGCATCACCTGGGTCTGATTAGATTCCTGGGTCTCGAGTCTGTGGACTACGCCCTGCAGCTGATCATCGGCAGGTAGCGGCACATCAGACGGGTCCATGGCCGTGCAAACTGTCAGGCCACCTGTATCCAGGTGACAGATGCACCCCGTTGGGGTCAGGAGTGCACCGCTATGATAGTGGACCCTAAGGCTGACTGCTGCAGATGGAACTCAGGGTGGTTCAGGAAGGCAGGTTCCCTGGAGCACCAACACGGATCCCACAGTGAGTTAGAGCATAGATTTCCCAGGGCGCGGAGTCTAAGAGCCAGTAGGTGATCACCAGAGCCTCTAGTGGTGAGGATAACCTGGGCTGCAACTGGCTCCAGGTCGTGGCCCCCAGGGTCTCCCAGCTCACGCTCACGGTAGGCTACAGGAGGATGGAGAGGAAACAGCAGCCCAGGACAGCAAGGAATAGTAAGGAGGTAGCAAAATGTCGGGGTGACTAGCAGACAAGGATAACAGAGAACACGCCAAAAGTCAGGGTCACAGGCAAACAGGGATAGTCGAGAACGCGCCAAAGGTCAGGGTCGCAAGCAGACAGGGATAGTCGGGAACACGCCAAGATCTGTAACGGTGACAGAGACAAACTTAGAGCACACGGCAAACAGGAAGCCAAACACAAAATATTGCACGGCAAGGCAGGCTTGGAGAATACAGTGTTAAATAGTGGTTCCTGTTGAGGCTAGGGTGGAGCCACACAGAGGGAAGATTACTTAAGCATGCAGGTGTGAGAGTACAAGCCTCAAGGCTGATACACAGACCAGGTAAGAGACAGACAGGTCATGAATGTATTACTGCAAGGTCATGACATAAACCTTCTTATCCCAATAACTTCAGATACCATATTTCTTTGATCTCAGTTTTTTTAGAACAAGCCAGGTGAAACTACAAAATAACACAAATAGACCTCAATAAGTATAATATTGAATACAATACAGCATACATTGCATAAACAATGATATACAGTACAAGATGAGATAATAAAAACTTACTTTTTAAGTTCTCTAAGGGGTGATGACAATAGATTGAGAAAGGGATGTCTTGCTTCCTGCAATGTGTTGAAATGAATGGTGACTGGTTCACTTCCTGTTAAGATTCTACCCAGAATTCCCTGCTTGCTAACAACTTCCTTAATTACACATACATTAAAACAAATAAACAGAACTGCAGCAATACCAAAAAGGAACGCTAGGCTTCTAAAACTTCTCTACTGTTGGAAGTAATCTTGTGGAGCCTTAAGTTGGAACAAACAAGCATTGCTTGAGTTCTTTTGAGGAGACTGATTGCGGCTTCATTTGTGGGTAGTGATTTCAAGCAATTGTCTACATAGAAATCCTTGTCCACAAACTGTCTGACATCTGACACATACTCTAACTCTCCCACTCTAGCAGAGTGTCTGAGACCATATATAGCAACTGTAGGGGAAGGACTGTTGCCAAATATGTGCACCCTCATGCGGTATTCTGTGATGTCTCCAGAGGGGTTGTTGTCCCTGAACCAGAGAAACCTCAGAAAGTTATGGTGTTCTTCTTTAACAAGAAAGCAATAGAACATTTGCTGTATGTCTGCCATGAATGCGACTGAATCCTTGCGAAAGCGAACTACTCCTAATAGTCTGTTGTTAAGGTCAGGGCCAGAGAGAAGGACATCATTTAGAGAGACACCCTCATGTTTGGCGCTGGAATCGAACACCACTCTGATCTGCCCCGGCTTCTTAGGGTGATAGACCCCAAATATGGGTAATACCAACATTCTTCTGAATCTTTGAGGTTTGGGGTTATCTCAGCATGACCATTCTGGAATATTTTCTCCATGAAGGAAAAGAAATGCTCTTTCATCTCTGGTTTCCTTTGAAGATTGTGTCTTAGGGAAGTGAGACGTTTATATGCTAGTTCTCTGTTGTTAGGCAAACATTGTCTTTGTGGTCTAAAGGGAAGAAGTGCAACCCAGCTATTAGTCCCGTCTTTCTCCATACTCTTTCCCATAACTTCTAAGAAGAGCCTATCCTCAATGGACATTGCTACCTGGTTGTCTTCCTTTGTTCTCCTGAACACTGTGCTTCCTAAGTCGCTTTGGTCTTTGTCATAGGTATTGCTGTCACAGAGGGGACTTAGGAAGGGAAGAGGTACAGGGTTGTTGTGTGGTAGCTCCTTTATGAGGATGTGATTCTGACAGGGTTGGAAAAGAGAAGTACGACCATTCTCGAGGGTACTAGTGAGCAGGTTATTAACAGATGCAGGTTTGTGTGCACCTCCCAGACCTACATCACCTATAATGACCCACCCGAGATCCAGTTTCTGGGCATATGGGGCATTTTTAGAACCGTTGATCAGTTTTCTTACTTTGTGGACTTGCAAGATATCCCTCCCTAGGAGTAAGATTATCTGAGCCTGATCATCTAGTTCTGGTATGAGATGTGCTATGTGATTCAAGTGAGTCTGGTGAGCTGCTGCGTCTGGTGTGGGAATCTCTGATCTGTTGTCTGGCATCTGGTTGCACTCTATTATGGTTGGTAAGGGTAGGCATGTCTTACCATCCATACATTCAATTTGTAGGCCGTCAGCTCTTCTCCCCGCCGTTTTCACTGTACCTGCACAAGTCCTAGTGGAGTAAGGACTGCTGGGGCCTTTAAGGTTTAGAACGTCAAAAAACATAGATCTAGCAAGTGACTTGTTACTCTGATCATCCAAGATGACGTAGAGCTTGACTGCTTTGTCCCTGCTTCTTTTTGGGTAAACACTCATGAGACAGATTTTAGAGCAGGATCTGCCACCTGTAATTCCTTTGCAGACTTCAGTGCACTGTGAAGTAATTGCTATGGCGTTTGTACTAGAGTCTTTGGTCTCCCTGCCTTGTTCTATGTCCCTATGAACAGGTGTGAAAGTTCTTGGAGTAGGCCTTGGGTGAAGAGCTGTGTTGTGCTCTGTGCTGTCACATTCTGTACATTTGACACTGACCTTACAGTCCTTGGCGAAATATGTGGATGAAGAGCAGCACTTGTAACAGATGTTGTTCTCTTTGAGGAAAGCTTTGCGATCCTGGATGGTCTTTGTCCTGAAGGCTCTGCATTCCAGAAGATGATGTGGCATCTTATGTAGAGGGCAGAACTTAGGAGGGTCGCTGTCTTGATCCTCTGGCTGAGACTCTGCGAATCTGTGGGAAGAAATGTTAGTTTTGTGCACTGCTACTGAAGCTCTGAGTTGTTTAGGTCCAGAAGAAGTGGTATAAGACACTGGAAAATGAAGCTGGGGTCATCTTTCATTCCCGCTTGTCTGTCTACAAAGTCCACAAACTCACTAAAGGGTGGAAAAGGCACATTGTGTTTTCTTTGTAGTTACAGCCATGCGTAATACATCTTTCGTGTAACTCATAAGGACGTTTTTGTGCTAAGGAGTTAAAACCTCTAGCAGAGTCAAGAGTCAAGTCTTGTTGCTGTTTTATTTTGCGTGACTCACTGACATCATGTTTGATTTCTTGTTGTGGGATGCTGCTTATGTCACATTCCTGATAGACATATTCTGACGTGCGTTGTAAAGAATCTTGTTGGTCCTCCTCTAGACCCGGTATGCTGCTGCCTACTCTTAGCTCATCGTAGACGGCTGCTTCTAAAGCTTCTACTTCTGCAATGGCAGCAGCAGCATCTCTTTCTACTGCCAGCTTCTCCATGTTAGCTTCTAAGATAGCTTGCTGCAATTTCAGAGAAGCTTCCTGCTGGGCTAGCTCTTCCTCCAGGCGTATTATTTCCTTCTCTCTCTCTTGTTCCATGCGTAATCTTTCTTGCTCCAAGCGTATTCTTTCTTGCTCTCTCTCTTGTTCTATGCATACTCTTTCTTGCTCCAAGCGTACTTTTTCCTTCTCTCTCTCTTGTTCCTGTCTCACCTTTTCTTCATCAAGGTGGGCCTTTTCTTTTTTCATCTGCAACTCTTGGTCTGCGAATGCGGCCCTGGCTTTTGCTGCTTCGGCTTTGAATGGGCGATAGCTGCTGCATTTGCGACAGATGACTTATCGTCTTATCCCAATAACTTCAGATACCATATTTCTTTGATCTCAGTTTTATTAGAACAAGCCAGGTGAAACTACAAAATAACAGAAATAGACCTCAATAAGTATAATATTGCATACAATACAGAATACATTGCATAAACAATGATATACAGTACAAGATGAGATAATAAAAACTTACCATTTAAGTGCTCTAAGGGGTGATGACAATAGGTTGAGAACGACATGTCTTGCTTCCTGCAATGTGTTGAAAAGAATGGTGACTGGTTCACTTCTTGTTAAGATTCTACCCAGAATTCCCTGCTTGCTGACAACTTCCCTAATTACACATACATTAAAACAAATAAACAGAACTTCAGCAATACCAAAAAGGAACGCTAGATGGAGCCTGCACACCACATATGATTGTCTTAAGTAAATTACACATTTTGCATGTAAATTTAACAACACAGGTACAAATAAGGTACAAATAATCAGCAAGACATCTGGTGGACAGAACAAGTAGATCCACTCAGACTACAAAGGGGATACCACCCCACAAGCTGTCATACACTGTCAAAACACACAGCATACATGAACCAATATCCTGGGAAGACAAAGAAAAACTGCCAAAATGTGAAGCCAATAAATAGAGAAAGGCAGTAAAAGAAGAACTAAAGTTACTTCAAGAAAATAAAACCTGGACACTCACAGAGCTCCCTCCTAATTGCAAAACCATAGGAAAAAGTGGACTTTCAAAGTAAAGTCAGACACAGAAGGAGACTGATTGCGGCTTCATTTGTGGGTATTGATTTCAAGCAATCGTCTACATAGAAATCCTTGTCCACAAACTGTCTGACATCTGACTCATACTCTAACTCAGTGTTTCTCAACTCCAGTCCTCAAGGCGCCCCAACAGGTCATGTTTTCAGGCTCTCCATTATTTTGCACAGGTGATTTTATCAGTTTCACTGCCTTAGTAATTACCACAGCTGTTTCATCTGAGGGAAATCCTGAAAACATGACCTGTTGGGGCGCCTTGAGGACTGGAGTTGAGAAACACTGCTCTAACTCTCCCACTCTAGCAGAGTGTCTGAGACCATATATAGCAACTGCAGGGGAAGGACTGTTGCCAAATATGTGCACCCTCATGCGGTATTCTGTGATGTCTCCAGAGGGGTTGTTGTCCCTGAACCAGAGAAACCTCAGAAAGTTATGGTGTTCTTCTTTAACAAGAAAGCAATAGAACATTTGCTGTATGTCTGCCATGAATGCGACTGAATCCTTGCGAAAGCGAACTACTCCTAATAGTCTGTTGTTAAGGTCAGGGCCAGAGAGAAGGACATCATTTAGAGAGACACCCTCATGTTTGGCGCTGGAATCGAACACCACTCTGATCTGCCCCGGCTTCTTAGGGTGATAGACCCCAAATATGGGTAATACCAACATTCTTCTGAATCTTTGAGGTTTGGGGTTATCTCAGCATGACCATTCTGGAATATTTTCTCCATGAAGGAAAAGAAATGCTCTTTCATCTCTGGTTTCCTTTGAAGATTGTGTCTTAGGGAAGTGAGACGTTTATATGCTAGTTCTCTGTTGTTAGGCAAACATTGTCTTTGTGGTCTAAAGGGAAGAAGTGCAACCCAGCTATTAGTCCCGTCTTTCTCCATACTCTTTCCCATAACTTCTAAGAAGAGCCTATCCTCAATGGACATTGCTACCTGGTTGTCTTCCTTTGTTCTCCTGAACACTGTGCTTCCTAAGTCGCTTTGGTCTTTGTCATAGGTATTGCTGTCACAGAGGGGACACACAGAGGGGCCCCGTACACACGGTCGGATTTTCCGATGGAAAATGTCCGATCGGAGCGTGTTGTCGGAAATTCCGACCGTGTGTGGGCTCCATCGGACATTTTCCATCGGATTTTCCAACACACAAAGTTGGAGAGCAGGAGATAAAATTTTCCGACAACAAAATCCGATCGCGTCAATTCCGACCGTGTGTGACCTGTTCCGACGCACAAAGTGCCACGCATGCTCAGAAGAAATTCCAAGACGGAACAGCTCGTTCTGGTAAACTTAGCGTTCGCAATGGATACAGCACTTTCGTCACGACAAGAATGAAGTAGTTTTGCTGCTCATATTCACACACACTTCTCACAAAGTTTTATTTTTGTTTTTTTATTGGGATTCCCTGAATATATTGTAATTAGTTGTCACATCTGACAAAATTTTTTTTTTTATTTAATTTTTTGGGGGATTTTAAGCCTTTTTTTATTTAATGTTTGGATTTTTTCAAAGGCTGATCTTTGTTCAATGTTATTTTTATTTTTACTCCAGAATATTTTTCTGTGTGTTTTGTGTGTCAAGTTACCCCAACACCATTGATATCTTTTATTATTTCATCTCAAGGAGATTGTTTGTTGTTGGTGTCCCTTGTTAATTTCACATTGTATATTTGAAATGTACCTGAATCCTCACAAACCAACTTTCCTTTTTGAAGTAAAACACATAGGAAAGTATAATTCAAAACAAAAATCCTTTATTAAGGGCTCAGAACCAAACAAAGAGGAAGGCAACACTGGATCAACAGGAGAAATTAGCGAAGCCTGGGACCCCAATGGCAGACAACAATTCTTGAACATCAAAATTGGTGGCCTGAGGAGTCCATATGTAGGGGAGGGCAGTCTGGTCCAGAATTCGCAGAGATCCGGATAGCAGCAGATGACATCTGTGTCCCCAGGCTGTGGTACCACAAGAGGCTGCATTTTTTGGCCGACCAGACTGGATCCAGGGTCCTCACTTTCTGGTCTTCCTTTCACGCTTCCTGTTGGAGATGTGGCAGGAGGAGGAGTAGGACCTGGAGGAGGACTGGGAGGACCTGGAGGAGAGGGAGGACGAGGAGGAGGACCTGCAGGAGGAGGAGGAGGACCATCGCAAAGGTGTGTCTGAGCTGTCATTTGGCCCCTCATACCTTTGTTAAGAGGCTCCAATATGGGCGCCTCACACATGACTTGTTGTCCCTCCTCCATCCTCTGCATTTTATATGCAATGACGGCAGCAATGTCCTCCTCCATGGTCTGTCGTGCTCCCAGGACCTCTGTAGCCCTCCAAAAGAGTCCTCTGGTAACCTCCTCTAGGGCACTCCTCCTACTGCCACTTTCTCTTTTCAGGGGGGGTGGAGGGACCTGCAGATCAGCCAGCCACCTCCTGGCTGAGACTTCCCTGTGTATGAAAAAGGGACATGGTTGTAATGTTTTGCATCATCAAGGGAGCGTGGAAGGAAGACTGGAGAGGGATGGCCTGGGTTCAGTCTAGCCTGCCAGAAAATGCAGCCTGTCGTAGTACAACATCCTGGGGACATAGATGTCATCTGCTGCTCCGCATCTCTGTGAATCCAGATATCCTCAGATATGTACTCCTCAGGCCACCAATTAATCTCTTTAAATAGGTGATGTCTGCCGTGGGGATCACCTGCTTCACAATTTCACACAATTGCTCCAGTGCTGCCTTCCTCTTTGCTTGGTTCTTGAAATGGGGGTGTTTAATCTCCCACAGACAGGGCAGCTCCCTTAACATATCTAGGAATACTGACATGAAGTCATTATCTTTCATTAGCATATCCATGTTCACTGCAAGACACAACACAAGACAAAGCCTAATGTCAGACAAAACTCTCCTAATCTTGTTACAATCTAGGCCTCAATGTAGAAGCAGTATAGGCACAAGTTTGTTTCTTACCTTCGTTCTTACGATGAGCGCGTCCAATGCTCCTTCCTCCGCTCACAGATCATACGTAATACGCACACGTGTTATGCTTTATACACACTGCGCATGCGTGTAACTCCACCCGCCCCTGACGTTCTTTCTAGTCTATTCCCCGCCCCTTTTTGTTCGGCGCAGTGGGGGAAGAGCACATGGCGGAGTCACAGCAGGTGCGTGCTAATTGCAGGAACGAGGAGGAGGAGGAGGAAAGCCCGGATCCGGACACGTCCCGATCCAGAAGGAGACGTTTTAAGCCCACAAATATGTCCTTTGGGGAGATGTTGGAGATGGTCGACATCATGAAGAAGTCCGACTATGACGGAAAGTATGGGCCTTACCCCAACCCCAATATCCGAAAGGCCAAGATCATGGCGAAAGTGATCAAAAGTCTGCAGAAGAATTTCGGGGTACGACGATCGAAAGATCAGCTCAGGAAACGGTGGTTGGACCTGAAATTGAGAGAGCCAGAGCAGTACCGAAAGATCCAGAGAGTGCTGCAAAAAAGTAAGTAGTTGTGCTGTGTTCCTATTCTTTCTGTCTTTATTCCGTTCGTGCTGCTCCATGTGCTTTTCTTAATTGTAACGTTTAAAAGGGCAACTTTAATGTTCATGGGCCCATTATTCGTTCGTATCAAACATTTTTCTTTCGGCCTCTAAAACACCATTGTTTAGGCCATATGCATTTTCCCACATTTTTTTTGGGCCTACTTGGATGCCAAATATTTGTTTGTGTAGATGGGTTTGTTACTAGAATGAAATGCAAACTAGATTCTGTGTAAGGAGAGGACACTGAGCAGCTGTTTTCACATCTGGACACTGGAGCACTAGTGTGGGACCCCAGAACACCATTTTTATTAGGGGGGCCACACAGGTGCTCCAGTGTATACTATGGGGGGGGCTACATCTGTGAAGCTTGTACCAAACAGGTAAAGTATTGCAGCTTGACAAAGGGCATTAAAAAAAAGACATCTTGGAACTCGGCTAAAATAGACAATTGTACCCCACTTCAAAGCAATGTTTCCTATTTCTAGTTCTGCCATCAAATATCTGTGTGCTAATTATACCATTTTTGTTTTACAATATGGAGAAAAGACTCGGAGGACACCCCTCATCCGAGGAGACCACAGACCCCCCACCTCTGGAAGAAGGGGAACTAACACCAACCCAAGAAGACCAGGAGGAAGAAGATGTGGTGGAGATTGGCACCACAACAGGTGAGTGTCTGCGACCACAGGCTCAGGTAAAAGAGATGGTTGGTGGCAGATTTTTGATACCTGTTTTTGTTTTGTTTCTCTCTTTTTAGGTGATCGTGAGGTTGTGGATCCAGAACGTTTCACATCAGAAAGTGCCCAGATCCTGATCGGGGAGATCATGGGGTGTAATGTAGAACTGCAAAACATACAGCAAAAAATCAATGATGTCATTAAAAAAAATAATAACATCATTGATGTTTTGGGGTGAATTTAAAACCCCACAAAATCACTTTTTGGATTGTGGTCCAATCTTTTAAAACTTTTTGCAATGTTTTGAAAAGCCAAATTTGGAGGATGCACACAGTGTGTCAACATGTGCTATCTGCCATCACGGGAGATCAATGGACGCGTTTTGGGGGTGCAACCCCTTCCTCAATTATAAAGTAGCGTTGAGGAAGGGCTTGCTCCACCAAAACACGTCCCTTGATCCCCCCTGATGGCAGATAGCACATGTTGACATTCGTAAATTGGTGTGCATCTTCCAAATTTGGCTTTTCCAGGGGTGATTTCCCCCCATCTGAACGCTATATCAAACCCAGTTCCTAAATACTGATGTCTGATATAGCCTTCAGGTTTTACCTAATGTGAACTTTGTAAGTTCAAGTTTTTTGGCTTTCTTGTTGGTTTAACACAGGCCTGTTTTATCTGAAATGGACATTTCGATTTTTGATAATGCTACTGCAAAAATTGTTATACAACAAACATGTTGGTTTGTTTTAAAAACCTTTGGTAAATGCACATGTGATTGTGCAGGTATAAAAAAGTTGCTCACTCAAGAATGTGTGGATTATTGTCTCAACACTACAACACTTTTGGGGTGATGTAATTGCTGTTTTCAGCAAAAATGGGGGTTATTTCCTAAGGGCAAATCCTCTTTGCACTACAAGTGCAGTTTCAGTGCAGTTGCAAGTGCACTTGTAGTGAAATGTGTTTTTGCATTTAGGAAATAACAGCCAACAGTGCTTTGTATAAGGTTACACAATCACAACATTTTCTGGACTCAACACATTTCTGTCAGGGTCAGCTAAAACAAACACAAGCAGTAAATGTCCACCAAGAATTTCTTTTTTTTTTATTATAAAAAGGCTTCACAGATTGTCTGGCATATTGATAGCCCCCCTACTCGCAAAGAACTCCAGGTAGCGTAACCAGACATCACAGGCACTCAGGGAGGGCAAAACAGGACGGCCACTTTCAAGCGCCGTCAGTGTTGTTTGATGTAGGATTCCAGCCTCAGGCCCAACTGAGCCAGCATAGTTGGCCGAATGTTTCCTTAAAAAGTTATGGAGAACACAGCACGTCAGTATAATATGGTTCAGTTTATACTCCGCCATATGGATGGGTGTCAGAAATAGTCGGAACCGGCTGGCCAGGATTCCAAATGTGTTCTCCACCACTCTTCAGGCTCTGGCCAGCCGGTAATTAAAAACCCTCTGTTCCGGGGTGGGGGTCCTCATTGGGAATGGCCGCATCAGGTGGTCCCCCAGCGCAAACGCTTCATCAGCAACGAACACAAATGGGAGTCCTTCCACATTGTCCTCTGGTGCTGGCAAGTCCAAGCTGCCATTCTGGAGACACCTGTAGAACTCCGTCTGGGCGATGACTCCACCATCGGACATCCGGCCATTCTTCCCCACGTCCACATACAAGAAGTCGTAATTAGCCGACACCACCGCCAACATCACTATACTATTAAACCCCTTGTAATTATAATAGTACGACCCCGAGTTGGGTGGTGGGACGATGTGGACGTGTTTCCCATCAATTGCCCCTCCGCAGTTAGGAAAGTCCCACCGCTCGGTAAAGTGGGAGGCCACAGTCTGCCATTCCTGTGGCGTGGAAGATAACTGTTGAGGAAAAAACAATAAACATTACTATTTTTACTCAGAAACATGGCAAGCAGATTATACACAAACATTATGGGGCAACCTCCAGATAGCATTTACTAAGGGGAATTTAACAAGGCCAAAGTATAAGGTACACCTATCATATCCCCCCCCCTCTCATGGGCCATTTCTAACATTATAGGTGGTGTGTGGAAATCTTGGACAGGTAACCCTCTTCACTTCATTGAGAGATGAATGCCTAAATAATGGGTAGTACTTTGAACAGACCCTCCTTAGTTACACTATTGGCAGACCACTGGACAGGTAAGAAGTGCCATAATACAAAGATATAAATACACACTGTACACATTTGAGGACATTTGGACATTCTGCTATTACCTATCAAGATAATAATAGGATACAAAAACTTTAAACAGTACCATTGGAAAGTATACAGGCAGGCCCTTGCACTACATGCTTTGGGGAATTCATCCATACATCTGAGCACTAAAGAGATGGGTATAGTGTGTATGGGTTTGGCAAAGTCAGCAGATAGATGATTGAGGATAGATAGAGAATTGGGATCAGCTGACTTAGCAATTGGGGGAGGGAGGGTTACTAAAAAATTTTGGGGAACACCACAAAAAAAAAAACTCTGGCACTCTGCCTGAATTTAAATCAAAAATAACATTTCAAAACATTTTAGGGGGTGTTTGGGATAAAGCACTACTATGGAGCTGATAAAATACATTGTTAAGTGACTACATGAGGTGAATATAGGGGCAGGAGACACCATGCTGGGGAGGTTAGTGAAGGGCAAATATGTATGAAGGACATAAAATAATAATTACATAAAAATCCAGCATGCATGAGGACAAAGGGGACATTCACAGCATATTACAATCATGGTAATTAGGGAACACAGCACGAACTCTACGAGGAGTACGCATACGAAACATGGCTAGAAAACGGTCGGCTGCTCAGAACGAAGTAATAGAACGCACTGAAGAACAGCAAGACCTGTGAAGAGCGACCTGAAAAACAGTAACGAACGAACAAGAATACAATGAAGTCACGCGGAACTTGCTTGCACGCACTGAAGAACAGATACAAACCCACAAGCACAAACTGAACGGCAGAAAACGATCTGAAAGCCACGAGTCTGAAAAAGTGCGAATCGTCTCTCACCAAACTTTTACTAACACGACTTTAGCAAAAGGAGCCCAAAGGGTGTCGCGCTTGGTTCTGAATCGGCCTTTTCTAGTCTCGTCGTACGTGGCGTACGTGACCGCGTGGTTGGCGATGGGAATTTCCGACAACTTTGTGCGACCGTGTGGAGACGAAATAAGTTTGAGCCAACATCCGTCGGAAAAAACCCTAGGATTTTGTTGTCGGAATGTCCGAACAAAGTCCGACCGTGTGTACGCCCTATAACTCTCCCACTCTAGCAGAATGTCTGAGACCATATATAGCAACTGCAGGGGAAGGACTGTTACCAAATATGTGCACCCTCTTGCGATATTCTGTGATGTCTCCAGAGGGGTTGTTGTCCCTGAACCAGAGAAACCTCAGAAAGTTATGGTGTTCTTCTTTAACAAGAAAGCAATAGAACATTTGCTGTATGTCTGCGACTGAATCCTTGCGAAAGCGAAGTACTCCTAATAGTCTGTTAAGGTCAGGGCCAGAGAGAAGGACATCATTTAGAGAGACACCCTCATGTTTGGCGCTGGAATCGAACACCACTCTGATCTGCCCTGGCTTCTTAGGGTGATAGACCTCAAATATGGGTAATACCAACATTCCTCTGAATCTTTGAGGTTTGGGGTTATCTCAGCATGACCATTCTGGAATATTTTCTCCATGAAGGAAAAGAAATGCTCTTTCCTTTGAAGATTGTGTCTTAGGGAAGTGAGACGTTTATATGCTAGTTCTCTGTTGTTAGGCAAACGTTGTCTTTGTGGTCTAAAAGGAAGAAGTGCAACCCAGATATTAGTCCCGTCTTTCTCCATACTCTTATCCATAACTTCTGAGAAGAGCCTATCCTTAATGGACATTGCTACCTGGTTGTCTTCCTTTGTTCTCCTGAACACTGTGCTTCCTAAGTCGCTTTGGTCTTTGTCATAGGTATTGCTGTCACAGAGGGGACTTAGGAAGGGAAGAGGTACAGGGTTGTTGTGTGGTAGCTCCTTTATGAGGATGTGATTCTGACAGGGTTGGAAAAGAGAAGGACGACCATTCTCGAGGGTACTAGTGAGCAGGTTATTAACCACTTAAGGACCGCCTTACGCCGATATACATCGGCAGAATCGCACGGGCAGGCGAAATCACGTACATCTACGTGATCTGCCTCCCGCGGGTGGGGGGTCCGATCGGACCCCCCCCAGTGCCCGAGGTGGTCCTCTTTTGTCCCCCGGCGATCGGAGGTGAGGGGGAGGCCATCCGTTCGTGGCCCCCCCTCGCGATCGCCGCCGGCCAATGAGAACATTCCTTTGCTGCTGTATGCTAAACAGCAGCAAAGGAAATTATGTCATCTCTCCTCAGCTCGGTATTTTCCGTTCCGGCGCCGAGGAGAGAAGATTGCACTGTGATTGAAAACACACTACACACACAGTAGAACATGCCAGGCACACAAAACACCCCCGATCGCCCCCCCGATCACCCCCCAATCACCCCCCCGTCACAAACTGACACCAAGCAGTTTTTTTTTTCTGATTACTGCATGGTGTCAGTTTGTGACAGTTGCTGTGTTAGGACAGTTAGGGTTAGCCCCCTTTAGGTCTAGGGTACCCCCTAACCCCCCCTAATAAAGTTTTAATCCCTTGATCACCCCCCGTCACCAGTGTCACTAAGCGATCATTTTTCTGATCGCTGTATTAGTGTCGCTGGTGACACTAGTTAGGGACGTAAATATTTAGGTTCGCTGTCAGCGTTTTATAGTGACAGGGACCCGCATATACTACCTAATAAATGTTTTAACCCCTTGATTGCCCCCTAGTTAACCCTTTCACCACTGATCACCGTATAACTGTTACGGGTGACGCTGGTTAGTTCGTTTATTTTTTATAGTGTCAGGGCACCCGCCGTTTATTACCAAATAAAGGTTTAGCCCCCTGATCGCCCGGCGGTGATATGCGTCGCCCCAGGCAGCGTCAGATTAGCGCCAGTACCGCTAACACCCACGCACGCAGCATATGCCTCCCTTAGTGGTACAGTATCTGAACGGATCAATATCTGATCCGATCAGATCTATACTAGCGTCCCCAGCAGTTTAGGGTTCCCAAAAACGCAGTGTTAGCGAGATCAGCCCAGATACCTGCTAGCACCTGCCCCTCCGCCCGGCCCAGCCAAGCCCACCCAAGTGCAGTATCGATCGATCACTGTCACTTACAAAACACTAAACACATAACTGCAGCGTTCGCAGAGTCAGGCCTGATCCCTGCAATCGCTAACAGTTTTTTTGGTAGCATTTTGGTGAACTGGCAAGCACCAGCCCCAGGCAGCGTCAGGTTAGCGCCAGTACCGCTAACACCCACGCACGCACCGTACACCTCCCTTAGTGGTATAGTATCTGAACGGATCAATATATGATCCGATCAGATCTATACTAGCATCCCCAGCAGTTTAGGGTTCCCAAAAAGGCAGTGTTAGCGGGATCAGCCCAGATCCCTGCTAGCACCTGCCCCTCCGCCCGGCCCAGCCCAGCCCACCCAAGTGCAGTATCGATCGATCACTGTCACTTACAAAACACTAAACGTATAACTGCAGCGTTCACAGAGTCAGGCCTGATCCCTGCGATCGCTAACAGTTTTTTTGGTAGCATTTTGGTGAACTGGCAAGCACTAGCCCCAAGCAGCGTCAGGTTAGCGCCAGTACCGTTAACACCCACGCACGCACCGTACACCTCCCTTAGTGGTATAGTATCTGATCGGATCAATATCTGATCCGATCAGATCTATACTAGCGTCCCCAGCAGTTTAGGGTTCCCAAAAACGCAGTGTTAGTGGGATCAGCCCAGATACCTGCTAGCACCTGTGTTTTGCCCCTCCGCCCAGCCCAGCCCACCCAAGTGCAGTATCGATCGATCACTGACACTTACAAAACACTAAACGCATAACTGCAGCGTTCGCAGAGTCAAGCAAAGAAAGTGTTTCCACCGCTCAGGCTGACACTGACCCAGGTGTAAGTAGAAGTTTCAGAGCAGAAGAGCTCCAGGTGCTGGCTGAATGCTAGGCAAAGCAGGCTTGAATGGAGGAGAAGATTTGGATGCCGCACACTGGATGTAGTCAAAAAACTTCACTTTATTGAAAAAATGGGATCATCAAAACAACAAGACTGTCATGCAGAAAGTACAGGTAAGCTGACGCGTTTCGCACTCAAGACTGAGTGCTTACTCATAGCTAACAAATATTAAAAAGACAAACTCTTATATAGCTCAATGGGGTATCACATGATTGACCAATTAGATGGTCATTGAGTCTCAGCTGGAAGCCAATTTAATGAGGTCTCGGCATCTGCTGGCTATTTGGTGTGTTAACTGATTGAGAAATGTTTTCAAAACCGTGACATGTAAATAGATGACAAAGAATGTGAAAAAAGATGTGTATATGTACATGTGTAGGCAAAAAATATATACGTGTGTATATATATATATATATATATATATATATATATATATATATATATATATATATATAGTGAATCCTATCAATAAACGTGTATATAATAATGAATGTACTTCTATAACGTGTATATATGAAAGGTGATAAGTATCAAAAAAGTCTGATCCCTGCGATCGCTAACAGATTTTTTGGTAGCGTTTTGGTGAACTGGCAAGCACCTGCGGCCTAGTACACCCCGGTCGTAGTCAAACCAGCACTGCAGTAACACTTGGTGACGTGGCTAGTCCCATAAGTGCAGTTCAAGCTGGTGAGGTGGCAAGCACAAGTAGTGTCCCGCTGCCACCAAGAAGACAAACACAGGCCGAACCTGGAACCGGTTACAGTTATAAAAGTTAGTTACAAAAAAAGTGTAAAAAAAATAAAATAAAAAATATATAAAAAATATGAATATACAAAAAAAAAGTTGTCGTTTTATTGTTCTCTCTCTCTCTCTATTCTCTCTCTCTATTGTTCTGCTCTTTTTTACTGTATTCTATTCTGCAATGTTTTATTGTTATTATGTTTTATCTTGTTTGTTTTTCAGGTATGCAATTTTTTATACTTTACTGTTTACTGTGTTTTATTGTTAACCATTTTTTTGTCTTCAGGTACGCCATTCACGACTTTGAGTGGTTATACCAGAATGATACCTGCAGGTTTAGGTATCATCTTGGTATCATTTTTTTCAGCCAGCGGTCGGCTTTCATGTAAAAGCAATCCTAGTGGCTAATTAGCCTCTAGACTGCTTTTACAAGCCGTGGGAGGGAATGACCCCCCCACCATCTTCCGTGTTTTTCTCTGGCTCTCCTGTCTCAACAGGGAACCTGAGAATGCAGCCGGTGATTTAGCCAGCTGACCATAGAGCTGATCAGAGACCAGAGTGGCTCCAAACATCTCTATGGCCTAAGAAACCAGAAGCTACGAGCATTTCATGACTTCGCCGGATATAAACAGCGCCATTGGAAAATTGGGAAAGCATTTTATCACACCGATCTCCATGTGGTCAGATGCTTTGAGGGCAGAGGAGAGATCTAGGGTCTAATTTTTTCAAAAAAGAGTACCTGTCACTACCTATTGCTATCATAGGGGATATTTACATAAAAAAAAAATGAAAGGAACAGTTTAAAAATAAGATAAAAAAGCAAAAAAATAATAAAGAAAAAAAAAAAAAAAAGCACCCCTGTCGACCCCTGCTCTAAGGCGAACGCAAGCAGCGGTCTGTCGTCAAACGTAAACAGCAATTGCACCATGCATGTGAGGTATCACCGCGAAGGTCAGATCGAGGGCAGTAATTTTTGCAGTAGACCTCCTCTGTAAATCTAAAGTGGTAACCTGTAAAGGCATTTAAAGGCTTTTAAAAATGTATTTATTTTGTTGCCACTGCACATTTGTGCGCAATTGTAAAGCATGTCATGTTTGGTATCCATGTACTCGGCCTAAGATCATCTTTTTTATTTCATCAAACATTTGGGCAATATAGTGTGTTTTTGTGCAATAAAATTTAAAAAAGTGTGTTTTTTCCCCAAAAAATGCGTTTGAAAAATCGCTGCGCAAATACTGTGTGAAAAAAAAAATGAAACACCCACCATTTTAATCTGTAGGGCATTTGCTTTAAAAAAATATATAATGTTTGGGGGTTCAAAGTAATTTTCTTGCAAAAAAAAATTACTTTTTCATGTAAACAAAAAGTGTCAGAAAGGGCTTTGTCTTCAAGTGGTTAGAAGAGTGGGTGATGTGTGACATAAGCTTCTAAATTTTGTGCATAAAATGCCAGGACAGTTCAAAACCCCCCCAAAATGACCCCATTTTGGAAAGTAGACACCCCAAGCTATTTGCTGAGAGTCATGTTGAGTCCATGGAATATTTTATATTGTGACACAAGTTGCGGGAACCCCGAAAACCAAGCACCGCCTTCAGGCTTTCTAAGGGCGTGAATCTTTGATTTTACTCTTCACTGCCTATCACAGTTTCGGAGGCCATGGAATGCCCAGGTGGCACAACCCCCCCCCCCCAAATGACCCCATTTTGGAAAGTAGACACCCCAAGCTATTTGCTGAGAGGTATAGTGAGTATTTTGCAGACCTCACTTTTTGTCACAAAGTTTTGAAAATTGAAAAAAGAAAAAAAAATGTTTTTCCTTGTCTTTCTTCATTTTCAAAAACAAATGAGAGCTGCAAAATACTCACCATGCCTCTCAGCAAATAGCTTGGGGTGTCTACTTTCCAAAATGGGGTCATTTGGGGGGGGGTTGTGCCACCTGGGCATTCCATGGCCTCCGAAACTGTGATAGGCAGTGAAGAGTGAAATCAAAAATTTACACCCTTAGAAATCCTGAAGGATCCTGATTGGATTTCGGGGCCCCGTACGCGGCTAGGCTCCCAAAAAGTCCAACACATGTGGTATCCACATACTCAGGAGAAGCAGCTGAATGTATTTTGGGGTGCAATTCTACATAGGCCCATGGCCTGTGTGAGCAATATATCATTTAGTGGCAACTTTTTGTAAATATTTTTTTTTTTTTTTGTCATTATTCAATCACTTGGGACAAAAAAAATAAATATTCAATGGGTTCAACATGCCTCTCAGCAATTTCCTTGGGGTGTCTACTTTCCAAAATGGGGTCATTTGGGGGGGGGTTTGTACTGCCCTGCCATTTTAGCACCTCAAGAAATGACATAGGCAGTCATAAACTAAAAGCTGTGTAAATTCCAGAAAATGTACCCTAGTTTGTAGACGCTATAACTTTTGCGCAAACCAATAAATATACGCTTATTGACATTTTTTTTACCAAAGACATGTGGTCGACTACATTTTGGCTTAAATGTATGACTAAAATTGAGTTTATTGTTTTTTTTTTATAACAAAAAGTAGAAAATATAATTTTTTTTCAAAATTTTCGGTCTTTTTCCGTTTATAGCACAAAAAATAAAAACCGCAGAGGTGATCAAATACCATCAAAAGAAAGCTCTATTTTTGGGAAGAAAAGGACGCAAATTTCATTTGGGTACAGCATTGCATGACCGCACAATTAGCAGTTAAAGCGACGCAGTGCCAAATTGGAAAAAGACCTCTGGTCTTTAGGCAGCATAATGGTCCGGGGCTGAAGTGGTTAACAGATGCAGGTTTGTGTGCACCTCCCAGACCTACATCACCTATAATGACCCACCTGAGATCCAGTTTTTGGGCATATGGGGCATTTTTAGGACCGTTGATCAGTTTTCTTACTTTGTGGACAAGATATCCCTCCCTAGGAGTAAGATTATCTGAGCCTGATCATCTATTTCTGGTATGAGATGTGCTATGTGATTCAAGTAAGTCTGGTGAGTTGCTGCGTCTGGTGTGGGAATCTCTGATCTGTTGTCTGGCATCTGGTTGCACTCTATTATGGTTGGTAAGGGTAGGCATGTCTTACCATCCATAGATTCAATTTGTAGGCAGTAAACTCTTCTCCCCGCCGTTTCCACTGTACCTGCACAAGTCCTAGGGGAGTAAGGACTGCTGGGGCCTTTAAGGTTTAGAATGTCAAAAAACATAGATCTAGCAAGTGACTTGTTACTCTGATCATCCAAGATGACGTAGAGCTTGACTGCTTTGTCCCTGCTTCCTTTTGGGTAAACTCTCAGGAGACAGATTTTAGAGCAGGATCTGCCGCCTGTACTTCCTTTACAGACTTCAGTGCACTGTGAAGTAATTGCTATGGTGTTTGTACTAGAGTCTTTGGTCTCCCTGCCTTGTTCTATGTCCCTATGAACAGGTGTGAAAGTTCTTGGAGTAGGCCTTGGGTGTAGAGCTGTGTTGTGCTCTGTGCTGTCACTTTCTGTACATTTGACACTGACCTTACAGTCCTTGGCAAAATATGTGGACAAAAAGCAGCACTTGTAACAGATGTTGTTCTCTTTGAGGAAAGCTTTGCGATCCTGGATGGTCTTTGTCCTGAAGGCTCTGCATTCCAGAAGAGGATGTGGCATCTTATGTAGAGGGCAGAACTTAGTAGGGTCGCTGTCTTGATTCTCTGGCTGAGACTCTGTGAATCTGTGGGAAGAAATGTTAGTTTTGTGCACTGCTACTGAAGCTCTGAGTTGTTTAGGTCCAGAAGAAGTGGTATAAGACACTGGAAAATGAAGCTGGGGTCATCTTTCATTCCTGCTTGTCTGTCTACAAAGTCCACAAACTCATTAAAGGGTGGAAAAGGCACATTGTGTTTTCTTTGTAGTTACAGCCATGCGTAATCCATCTTTCGTGTAGCTCATAAGGAAGTTTTTGTGCTAAGGAGTTAAAACCTCTAGCAGAGTCAAGATAAGAAAGGCCAGGTAAGTCCCCTTCTGCTTTAGCCACTTGTAACTCCATACATAGGTCACTGAATTCTCTGAGTCTTTGGTAACCTCTGCTAGGTATTTTTGGGAAGTCTTCTATTCTTTTAAACAGTGTACTCTCTATAGCCTCTGGTGAGCCATAACATCTATCCAGTCTGTTCCAGATGTTTGCAAGTCCTATCTCAGGGCGATTTATGTTAATGTCTCTGATCCTTTTGGCATGTTCAACAGAATCATTGCCAAGCCACTTTACGAGGAGGTCTATCTGGTCCCTGTAGGATAGATCTAGACCTTGAATGGCACTCTGGAAAGAGGATCGCCACGCCCTGTAGTGTTGGGGGCGATCACTGAATTTGACAAGTCCTTGGGTAACTAACTCTCTTTTGGCCAGGAACATGGCAAAGTCTACAGTAGCCTGATTGGCATTGGGGTAGGCTGCTGGTGTATTGTGGTGCGGTGTAAAGGCATACCTGGTAAAAGTCTCTTCTTTAGGCACGCTGGGTTGAAACTTGCTTAAGGTTGGCAGTTCGTACCTGCTCATTGCATACACCTTTGGAGTGAAGACTGGTGTTTGATGCTTGCATGAAGGCTGGCTACCTTGTGGAGTAGAAGGTTTGGTTGGAACTGGAAAGTCTGGAACTCTGTCAGGTTTTACTTGCTTGTAGCACTGGGGTCCCAGGTCCTCTTGTTGCTGTTTTATTTTGCGTGACTCACTGACATCATGTTTGATTTCTTGTTGTGGGATGCTGCTTGGGTCACAGTGCTGGTAATTCCCTGCTTGCTGACAACTTCCTTAATTACACATACATTAAAACAAATAAACAGAACTGCAGCAATACCAAAAAGGAACGCTAGATGGAGCCTGCACACCACATATGATTGTCTTAAGTAAATTACACATTTTGCATGTAAATTTAACAACACAGGTACAAATAAGGTACAAATAATCAGCAAGACATCTGGTGGACAGAACAAGTAGATTCACTCAGACTACAAAGGGGATACCACCCCACAACCTGTCATACACCGTCAAAACACACAGCATACATGAACCAATATCCTGGGAAGACAAAGAAAAACTGCCAAAATGTGAAGCCAATAAATAGAGAAAGGCAGTAGAAGAAGAACTAAAGTTACTTCAAGAAAATAAAACCTGGACACTCACAGAGCTCCCTCCTAATTGCAAAACCATAGGAACTAAGTGGACTTTCAAAGTAAAGTCAGAAACAGAAGGGAATACCCATGAATACAAAGCCAGACTAGTTGCCAAGGGTTACTCCCAGAAATTCGGTGAAGATTACGAATAAACATTCGCTCCCCTCATAAAACACTCCACCATTAGATCGCTTCTAATTAGCGGTTTGGTGGAGTGTTGTCTGGAAAGGGCATGCAAGTGAAACACCTAGACGTTAAAACTGCTTTCCTATATGGACACCTTAAGGAAGTTCTCTAAATGGAGCAACCACCAGGGTTTGAGCAAGGACACAACCTTGTTGTGTGTAAACTTCAGAAGAGCATCTGCGGTCTTAAGCAATCTGCAAGGATGTGGAATGAGAAAGTGAATGAAGTACTTACCAGAGAGGGATACTCAACAAGTAAAGCAGACCTCTGTCTCTACTCCAGGAATCAAGAAGACAGATTGATTTACATCCTTATCTATGTTGATGACATTATAACTTGTTTTGAACAAGAATGGGGATTACAATCAGTTCACAAGCTGATTTTTTTTTTTTTTAATCAAAGAGCTTGGAAACATTAGCTACTATTTGGGAATCCAAACAGAGAGAGAGAAGAAGATGGAAGTTATCTTCTCAACCAATCTCAGAAATTCTCCGAAATCTTGGAACAGTTCCATATGCAAGATGCAAAGAAAGAAACTCCTATTGAACCAGGCTATCAAAAGAGCAATGAAGCAGAAAACTTGCTACCCAACAATAACATGTATCGCAGAGCAATTGGTAAGCTGCTATATGTTGCCACTGAGACAAGATCAGACATAGCCACAGCAGTATGCATACTATGCAGGAAAGTTTCAGCCCCCTGTAAGTGTCACTGGAATGCATTAGAAAGAGTGATGCAATACCTTGAAAGAACAGTTCCAATGAAGTTACGGTTACCAGCAACATCAGATCCAAAACTGGTCGGATATGTGGATGCCGATTGGGCCGGGGAATGCACAGACTGCAAATCCATAAGTGGATTCATCTTCCAGTATGGGGAAGGAACCATAAGTTGGTCTAGTTGTAAGCAAACAACTGTTGTTTCTTTTTTTTTTTTTTGTAAAAATTTTTATTGCGCACATGAGTATTATTCAAAGAACACATCAGACAGAGGTTACATCCGGATCAATGAAGAAACCAACATCCATTAGAAACAAGAACGTTGTACATATCAATGTTCTCATAGCTGAGCCAATCAGGACTCCACCCCTATCATACACTGAAGTATATGTGCTTTTTCATTTTTAACAAACAACATTAAACCAGAACCAAAAACCAGATGGATAACCCCATGAAAAAAATGTCCCTCCCCTCCCTCCCCAGGGGATGTCTGCATTCAGTGCTGTACTCTGTAGGATATGAGAACCCAACTCTGTCCACATTGAAAGAAGTACACTCACTATCTTCCCTCTGTCATAGTTTTCAAAAAGTGAGATTGGTCCTAAACAGTTTAATGGTCTATCATCCCTCATCTTCCAACGTATTCTCAGAGTCAACCCATCTAAACCATACCTTCCTAAACTTCTTGGGAGCCCCTCTAGCTTCATAGGTCATTTTATACATCAGCACATCAGCATTTATTATTTTTATCCACATCCCCAGAGTCAGCTGATCGTCATGTATCCAGTGTCTGGCAATGAGTTTCCTCACACCAAAGAATAGGATCCTAAGGAACAGATTTGTGTATGCATTCATCACCTCTTTATCGAAGACCCCAAGGAGGCATCGTAGGGGAGAGCAAATGTTAGGCAGATCAAATTGGTCCGAAATAAATTCAGTAACCTGCGACCATAATGGTCTCACTTTTTCCCATTCCCGACCATATGTAGGAAAGTACCTTCTGCCCCATTGCATTTATGGCAATCAGCCGATTCCCTCCTTTGCATTCGGTAAAGTCTAGCTGGTGTGTAATACTGTTGGTGAAGGTATCGGAACTGAATCATTTTATCCGTAGAGGAAACAGACACCAAATATGTGTCCAGTACCTCCTGCCACAGTTCCTCTGACAACTCCGGGACATCCGCCGCCCATCTCGCCATGGGCCTAGAAGTTGTAGTTATTACCCCCGGCCCCATAGTATCTAGAGATTGGCTTAGCTGGATCCGGATCAATCAGAACCTTCTCCAAGTCTGCATGGCGCAGCTGCGCTGTCAGAGGAAGCCTTCGTTCCTTTCTGGTCCTTTTTCGTGCATTCGCAGCAGAAGGACGTTCCGGTGCATTCGCGGTCTGGTGCTACGGCACTCGCACATGCGCACTAGCGCACACCCAACGTGATTCCCTGGGCAGCCTACAAAAGGCACTCAGAGAATCAAACAAGTTGCTGGTTTGTCTCAGCTTCCTGTGTTACCTGAACCTGTATCCTGTACCTCTACCTGATTACCTGTTGTGACCCGGATTTGCCTTTGGATTTCTCTGCTTCTCTCCCGGACCTAACCTCGGCTTGTTTATCGGATTCCCACCAGTCTCCTGTGTTTGACCCTCGGCCTGTTACCTGGTTTGTCTCCTGTCTCCTAGCCTGACTTCCTGCCTGCACCTGGACTACCCGTATCTTGAAACACTACTCTGCAAATCCTGCAGCTCAATATCACTGTCACGGTGTTTGACCCTCAGCCTGGTCCTGGACTTTCTACCTGTTGTCTCCAGTTGCACCTTGCCTACCAGTACCTGCACAGTGGCTCTTCTCTACCAAAGACCCCTCAAGCAAGTCACCCACCGTCCGTTGGGGTAGCCTGTGCCTCTTCGTGCCGTTCCCTCCCTGTATCACCTCCAGGGAGCGGACTGTGCTTAGTCGCAAGGGCGAACCGCTCTCGGCATCTCGGCCTCGGTGAGTACTATCATTGACATGTGCATAGCGAAAGACCCAGGTCTTGAGTACTCCAAATTGTTCTCTTAGTTGTGCAAAGGTACAGAGATGATTATCCTGATACATTTGATGCCATATTTAGCCCAGGTGCTTTGCCCATCCGGTAATTTAAGAAACTCCCCTAGGGTTCTATTACACCACAGGGGGCTATTTGGGAGAGAGCCACAGGGGATCATCTTTCTTCCGTTGAGAGCATAAGTGAAACACTTTCCCGGGAAGCGCCATAATCAATCCCACCTTCCTCCCCAGGATCCCTTTCCTGTACAACATATTTTGTAGAGTTTCCTGTGAGGTGGCAACTGCTGCCTCTAGCAGGGTAGTGGCATTAGGCATTTGTGGAAAAAGTCGCCAGTGCAAAAAGGATAGCTGTGAAGCCATAAGAAAAGACCGTAAATCAGGAAGGGCCATCCCTCCCATTCTGATTGGTAACTTTAAAACTGCCAAAGATACCATGGGTGCCTTGGAACCCCACAAAAAACCCAAAATGATGGAGTCAATTTGCTTGAAGACCCGTAGTGTCACAAAAAACAGGGAGTTTGAGAGAATATACAGAAACTTAGGAAGAATCTTAAAATCATCTTAAACAGATTTATCCGTCCCATCAAGGTGATCTGTAAATTCTGCCATCTCTGTACCTTCTCCCGAAAATTTACCATAACCGGCGTCAAGTTTGTCTCAAGAAATTTAGAGATGGGAAGCTGAACCTCAATCCCCAAATACTTAAAGGTGGACAATGGGATGGGGCAGTCCAGTGGGACTACCACTGCCTCATCAATATGGAAGAGGGAGGACTTTTTCCAATTAATTCGTAATCCGGAGTAATCCCCAAACTCCTGAATCAGGCTTCTGAAAACGAAGGCCCCGGATCCTGCAAATATAAGAGCATGTCGTCTGCATAAAGCGACATGCGCTCCTCGAACTCCCCAAGTCGCAGACCCGCTAAATTTGGGGTAGCCCTCAGCTTGACCGCTAGGGGCTCTATGGCTAGGGAAAACAGGAGTGGTGAAAGTGGGCACCCCTGCCTGGTGCCCTGAAATATAGGAAAGGAATCTGAGATAATACCATTAACCCTCAGTCTAACCAACGGGTCTGTATACAAGAGCCGTACCCAGGAAATGAAAACAGGGCCAAAGCCATAAGACTCCAGGAGGTGGAACAGAAATGACCACTCCACCGAGTCAAAGGGCTTTTTTGTATCTAGGGAGGCCACTATTCTAGTCCCAGAATTGTCATGAGCCGTCTGGAGATTCACGAAAAGTCTCCTGATATTCACCTGTGCACATCTTCCCTGAATAAAACCGGTTTGGTCCGCATCCACCAGTTTTAGAATAACTGATTGTAACCTACCTGCCAGTATTTTGGCCAGAATTTTTGGGTTAACATTCATCAGAGAGATTGGACGATAAGAGTCACATTCTCGAGGGTCCTTCCCCCCTTTAGGGATCAGGACAACCAAGGCTTCCCTCATAGAGGGAGGTAGTCTACCGTCCGACCTAGCTGCATTGAATACTTTAAGCAGGCGAGGGGCCAGACCGAACCGAAAAGTATTGTACCATTCTGAGGGGAGGCCATTTATCCAGGAGACCTCCTAGGGGGAAAGGAGGCAATCACCTCCTCTACCTCCTCCACCGTAATACCGGTTTCTAAAGCAGTACTGTCCTCCTCCGACAACTTAGGTAAATCAATGTCTGCCATGTAAGTCACCAATTTCTCCATCCCCAGAGGAGCACAAGACCTATATAGTTCTTCATAGAATTGAGCAAATACTTTCAGGATATCAGTTGAGTCACATATTTCAATTCTGCAGTTGCCATATACTGATTTAATATAGACCGGAACATACTCCGGTCGCGCCAAGTATGCTAAAAGAGCCTGCCATTCTTGTCACCAAATTTAAATATGTGCCTACGTTGCGCAAGGTTAAGTTTTGTGGTACGATCTGTTAGAACTGTCTTGTACTCCCTGGTTCTGGTCTGTAGAGTCAGTAACCTCTCCCTAGTGGGGTCCCTAACATATTCTGCCTCTGCTAGCTTCACCTCTGTCTCCTTAAGCTGGACTGTGGAAGCTAACTGTTTCTTGAACCCCTGTACTTCAGCTATAAACACCCCTCTCAGCGTGGCCTTGAAGGTCTCCCATTGGAGAAGAGAGGATTCAGAATTGCCATTTTCAGCCTAAAAATGTTTGATAGCCTCTGTACACTTAATCTTTATATATTCCTCCTCTAGCCAACTGGCCTCCATCCGCCAAATGCATAAACCTGATTTCGGTCCCAGACTAAGTTCCAGTAGCATGGGGGGAATGATCAGATAGGGCTCTGGGCAAATAGGAAACCCCCTTGACCAATGCCATACTGTCCCCCTCAGTCAGGATAGTGTCTATTCTGGAGAGCGTCTTATGCATTCCCGAATAGCCGGAGTACTCCCTTATATCAGGATGATGAAAACATCAGACATCTCTGAAACCATGAGTAGACAGCCAGCCTGCAAGGGGGGCCGATGTGCCAGAAGCCGCTCCCAGTCTATCCAAAGCCGGATCAGACACAGAGTTAAAATCACCTAGTATGAAGATCCTCCCCTCTGCCACCTCATGGGTAGTCTGTATCATATCATCCAGATGAGCTAGCGAGAAAGGAGGAGGACCATACAAATTTACAATCGTTAGAAATCTATTCATCACCTGCACCACCAATACAACAAACCTCCCTTTAGTGTCAGTCGAACTGCATGTATCGATATGGGCATAGCCTTGCTGACCAAAGTGGAGACCCCCTTGTGTATGATGAGTACGTGGCATGGTAGGCCCCGGCAATATGTGCCCGCTTTAATGAGAGAATTCTGGAGAACTCTGGAGCCCTGGAGACACATCTCCTGAAATAATCTGAAATAATATTATATGAGGTTTATGTTTTTTAATATAATCAAAGATCAATGAGTGCTTAAATTTAGAATTGAGGTCCCTGACATTCCAAAATCTTAAGGTAAACCTCCATGACAGAGAATTGTGAAATGGGGGTTCCCTCTCCCCCTTGAGATATAGCTAGCCAGAAAAATGAGCTCCAGATTTCCCTTCTCGTATGTACAGAGTATAGTGACCATGACAATGGAAGTGACCCTTTGCAAACACACAGAATGTGGACAATCCCAACTAAAAGCAGACATGAAATCCTCAACTTAAAGAACACCCCAACTTCCCCCACTCCCTCCCCACACCCAGCCCCAACCTTTATTCCCTTAACCTTAGCTCAAATAGGCAGCAAAGATGCAACTTTGGTGTCACATAGGCCAGGTTACCCTAAGGCAACTGTGCCTTACTGTATGTCCCGACACAGTTCTCCTGTCAAAAAAAAAATAGAAAAAGAGAAATGCAAAAAGAAAAACAAAACTTTTTTGGTAGATCAAAAAACTGATTAAATTTACAGCATCAAGAGCAGTCTGCAGACTCTGCATATACTACTGGTATAAGTCAGCGGCGGTTTCAATAGTTCAATAGAACCAAGGACCTCCCACGTCAGCTCCTCCAGGGAAAGGGTTGCCCGCCAGTAAACTTTAAACATTCAATCCAGAAACATGGCTCCCAACAGTGAAATAGCAACAGTAACAGTTCTCTTTCCACAAAAAAACTTACACAGTTGCAAAAATTGTTCCAAATGGGCATCAGAGGTAAAACAACATAACATGAAATAGACATTCAGGTAGATAGTCCCTGTCAACCCCATTATTTTCTCACCCAGAACTTGCTTCATACATTTGTATCAGGGCGAACGAGAAGAGGCTCTATCCCTCTGGCATCTACGCGTATCCCGCCACTCTGAGGCCTCAGTAGGATTGGTGAAAAAATATGTTTTCCCATTTTCCACTATACGCAGCTTAGACTGTAGATCAGGTTGAGGTCCCTCAATCTTTTCTTTATGGGCTGAAAGGAAGCTCTCTGTTTCTGGGTGGCTGCCGAAAAGTCAGGGTAGATTGATATTCGATTGCCATCAGACGACAACTCAGGGCCCATTCTGGCTCCTCGCAGGATATTCTCCCAGTCCCGGAAGTGAAGCTCATTCGCTATTATAGATCTGGGGGGGCTCCCTTCGGGGGCGCTCAACCTGGAATACGGTGTGCCCTTTCAATGGCAAACATTTTTGTGAAGGTCTCAGGTGCCATGTGATTAATCAGCCATTTCTCTAGAAATTCTTCTGGGTGCCTCCCCTCCACTCCCTCAGGGAACCCCACCAGCCTTATATTGTTCCTTCTCATGTCGGCCTTCTTTAAAGTGTGTTCAGACAATGTCTTTTTTGTCACCTGTGCAGCAGTGTCCAAAGGCCTGACAGTATCTTCCAGGGAGGCAACACGGCGATCAGTGGTCTGTGCCTTCTCCCTTAACTTCTGCATATCATGTTTAATGAAGGAGAACTCCATTCTGAGCTCCTCAAAGTGATCAATTAGATTATTCTGGCACCCCTGTATGGCCGCCATGATCTGGGTCAGGGATGGCTCATCCAACCCCTCCACCTCCCTGTCAGCTCTGGCCCAGCGATCTCTTAGTCTGTCCAGCGATCTCCCCCTTCTTATCACTGCTTCCCTCTGGGGTTTAGGACTCACCCTTTCCTGTGAGGGAGATGCCTGCTGCGGGGCCTTCACTGATCTCTGGAGCAGCGGCCATTCCTCCTGCTCCTGTGTTACAGCGCCATTTTGAGAGCCCCAGGTGAATTGCGCCAGCTGTTCCCCGGTCGTTTTTGGCCAGGGGGGGGCGTATTTTACCATCCCCGGAGGTGCCCGAGGGGTCCCAGCATACATCACCAGCAGTTCAGCTCAAAATTTGGGTGCCGCTGTCCCAGGATCACTGCAGGATTGTCAGTCTGCAGACGGAGCTCCGGTCCTGCATCCCTCACATGTCGTGCGCTGGCTCCACCCCCATCACTCTATCTTCAACTGAAGCAAAGTACATTACAGCAGCACACACTTGTGAAGAAGCGATATGGATTCATCAGCTTTTGTGGACATTGGGATAGACATGTCAAAACCGATTCCCATTTTTGAAGACAACCAGGGATGTATAAAGCTTACGCAATCAGAAAGGGTCAATCCTAGGAACAAACACATAGACGTCAAGTATTGCCTACTATAATAATCAAGAACAAGGTGTTATTGACATTCAATATCAGAGGCGATGACTACCAATGCACTTGCCAAACCTTTGTTGAAGGAACGTCATAGCTATTTCCGGAAGAAGCTGATTATAATTTGACAAAGCACATGCTGTTGAGAAGGGGTGTTGAAAGAACAACAGCAAGTAATATAAAGTTGCTTTGTACTGTGAACTAAATACTGTATGCATTATACCCATCTATCCAGCAGGTGTCACTGTAGTGTGTATATATGGTAATGTAATCAGAGGAAGTGTTATCTCTCTAATGCCGCGTACACACAATCGGACATTCCGATAACAAATGTTCGATGCGAGCTTGTCGGAGCTTTCGGAAATTCTGACCGTGTGTAGGCTCCTTCGGACATTTTTTGTTGGAATTTCCGACAACAAAATCCGTTCTGGTAAATTCTGAGCGTGTGTAGACAATTCCGACGCACAAAATTCCACACATGCTGTGAATTAGGGATGAGCCGAACACCCCCCGGTTCAGTTGGCACCAGAACCTGCGAACGGACCGAAAGTTTGCACGAACGTTAGAACTCCATTGACGTCTATGCGACTCGAACGTTCGAAATCAAAAGTGCTCATTTTAAAGGCCAAATTGCATGGTATTGTCCTATAAAGGGTTTGGGGATCCGGGTCCTAACCCAGGGGACATGTATCAATGCAAAAAAAACTTTTAAAAACGGCCGTTTTTTCGGGAGCAGTGATTTTAATGATGCTTAAAGTAAAAGAAAAAAAAAGTGAAATATTCCTTTAAATATCGTACCTGGGGGGTGTCTACAGTATGCCTGTAAAGTGGCGCGTGTTTCCCGTGTTTAGAACAGTCCCTGCACCAAATGTCATTTTTAAAGGAAAAAATCTCATTTAAAACTGCTTGCGGGTTTAATGTAATGTCCGGTCCTGGCAATATGGATGAAAATCAGTGAGACAAACACCATGTGTACCCCCCAGTCCATTACCAGGCCCCTTGGGTCTTGTATTGATATTAAGGGGAACCCCGCACCCAAATTAAAATAAGGAAAGGTGTGGGGCCACCAGGCCCTATATACTCTGAACAGCAGTATACAGGGGGTGCAAACAAGACAGGGGACTGTAGGTTTGTTGTTAAGTAGAATCTGTTTGTCATTTTGAACGGGTACATTTTTAACGTGTTTAGCTCCAGCCAAAAAATCTTTTTTAAGCTTTTTGGAAAACATAGGGAAGGGTTATCACCCCTGTGACATTTGTTTTGCTGTCTTTCCTCCTCTTTAGAAGATTTCACCTCACTTTTTGTCCCAATGACAAATGCTTTTTGAGAATTTGGGTTTTTTTGTGGAACAAGGATTGGAAAGCATCAGTGGAAAGGAGAAATGTTTTTCCCATATTAACTCTTACAGGAGAGAATTTCCCTTCCTAGGAGTAGATTTCATCTCACTTCCTGTTGTCTCCTTCCGTTTGCAAGTAGGAGTCGTTTGTAAGTTAGATGTTTGAAAGTAGGGGCCTGCCCTATATACTCAGCAGAAATTTGGGCCTTAGATGTTGTTGTGGCCACAACACTGTAAGCCTTCACAGGGCCCTGCTGTGAAATATTAGATCAAGAATTGTAATTACATGCCCCTGTTGAACAGTGGCAGAAAAACTGGGCCTTTGGTGGTATTGGTGCTGGTGCCACAACACTGTAAGTCCTCACTCGCACTTGGTGGGTGCAGAAATGGGCCCTGCTGTGAAATATTAGATCAACAATTGTAATTACATGCCCCTGTTGAACAGGGGCAGAAAAATTGGGCCTTTGGTGGTGGTGGTGCTGGTGCCACAACACTGCAACCCCTCACAGACACTCTAGTTGGAACGCAGGAACGAGCCCTGCTGCAAAGTATTGCATCAAAAATTGTAATTACACGCTCCTGTTAAACAGGGGCAGAAAAATTATGCCTTAGGCACTGGTGGTGGCGCCCAGAACCAAAAATGTTCTTACAAGCTATCAGCGTGATGATTGAGGAAGAGGATAATTACTCAGGGATAGTCACTCAGCATCAGCATAGGCAGTCTTTGAAGGGATCTGAGATTTAAAAAAAAATTATTCAGTTACATCAGCATCAGTAGCTGGTGGTGATCCAAGACTGATTCATTTTTATGAAGGTCAGTCGATCGACCGAGACGCACCCTGTGATCGGTTACCACGCCTCCAGCAGCACTGAATGTGCGTTCCGAAAGAACGCTGGATGCAGGACAGGCCAGTAGCTCAATTGCATACTGTACAAGCTCTGGCCAGTGATCCATCCTCAAGACCCAGTAACCCAGAGGATTTTCGGTGGGAAAGGTGTCCAAGTCTGATCTTGCCCCTAGGTATTCCTGCACCATGTAAAACAGATGCTGGCGATGGTTGATGGAACCGATCATACCTTGGGGCTGCGGACCAAAAAATTGTCTGAACGCATCGGTCAGACGGCCACCTTCTCCACCGCTCCTTCTTTGACTGACCGAAGCCTCAGCAACACGTTGTCCAGAAACAGGAGTTTGTGACCTCCCAGTCTCTGGGAACGCGTTGCACAGACCTTTCTGCAAGGCCTCCCAAAGATGTTTCATCCTCTGCTCCCTCTGCGATGGCAAGATAAGGTCCGCAACCTTACCCTTGTAACGTGGATCAAGGAGGGTTGCCAGCCAGTATTGGTCCTTCTCCTTGATACTAGCCACGTACAAGTCCATGTGTTTCTTGGGACTGATCCCTTAAAGACTGCTGCTGATGCTGAGTGCCAGGCTCCACCTCCATACTGACACAATCTTCCTCCTCCTCCTCCTCGTCCTCTTCCTGTGTGATCGGCGGGCACGCAGGAACACTGTCTGGATAAAGGGGGCCTTGAGAGCTAAGGAAGTCCTCCTCTTCCTGCCTCTGTTCTGCCTCAAGTGCCCTGTCCATTATTCCACGCAGCGTGTGCTCCAACAGGTGGACAAGTGGGACATCGTCACTGATGCATGCACTGTCACTGCTCACCATCCTCGTGGCCTCCTCAAATGGTGACAGGACAGTGCATGCATCCCTGATCATGGCCCACTGGCGTGGGGAAAAAAAAACAAGCTCCCCTGACCCTGTCCTGGTGCCATAGTCGCACAGGTACTCATTGATGGCCCTCTGCTGCGTGTGCAGCCACTGCAGCATGGCCAACGTTGAGTTCCACCTGATGGGCATGTCACAGATTAGGCGGTTCTTGGGCAGGTTAAACTCATTTTGGAGGTCCGTCAGCCGAGCACTGGCATTATATGACCGGCGGAAATGCACACAGACTTTCCTGGCCTGCCTCAGGACATCCTGTAAGCCCGGGTACCTGCCCAAGAACCGCTGCACCACCAAGTTAAGGATGTGAGCCAAACAGGGCACATGGGTCATTTGTCCCTGTCGGAGGGCAGAGAGGAGGTTGGTGCCATTGTCGCAAACCACCATTCCTGCCTTAAGTTGGCGTGGCATCAACCACCTCTGAACCTGCCCCTGCAGAGCTGACAGAACCCCTGCCCCAGTGTGGCTCCTGTCCCCCAAGTACACCAGCTCAAGCACCGCATGGCATCTTTTGGCCTGCGTACTTGCGTAGCCCCTTGAACGGCTACGGAGCACCGCTGGTTCCAAGGACAAAACACAGGAAGAGGCCATGGAGGAAGAAGAAGAGGAGGGGGTGGAGGAGAGAGGTGTGTCACAATCATTAGCATTTTGGAGGCGTGGTGGCGGAACAACCTCCAACACTACTGCACCTTGTCCTGCATCCTTCCCAGCTGCCAGCAGAGTCACCCAATGCGCCGTGAAACTTAGGTAACATCCCTGTCCATGCCTGCTGGACCATGAGTCAGCGGTAATATGCACTTTACCGCTGACCGCCCTGTCCAGCGAGGCATGGGCATTGCCTTCCACATGCCGGTAGAGAGCTGGAATCGCCTTCCGTGAGAAAAAGTGGCGTTTGGGTACCTGCCACTGAGGAACCGCACATTCCACAAACTCACGGAAGGGGGCAGAGTCTACCAACTGAAAAGGCAGCAGTTGAAGTGCTAGCAATTTTGCCAAGCTAGCATTCAACCGCTGGGCATGTGGATGGCTGGGAGCAAACTTCTTTCGGCGGTGCAGCAGCTGGGGCTGGGAAGTTTGCCTGGTACAATCTGACATCGGTGTACCAAAAGCAGATTGCCCACAAGTACTTGGCTGTGTCACACCTAATTCTACACCTTCATTCCTCTCAGTGCAGGTCTCAGAGAGGACTGAAGGTCTAGTGGGGTTGGAAATCTCAGCTGATGAGGAGCAAGGAGAGGTCCTCTTTGTTCTTTGGTGTGGGTCTTTTAGATACGCTTGCCAATGAACTGCATGGCAGGTCAACATATGTCTGGTCAAGCATGTGGTACCCAAGCGGGAGATGTTTTGGCCCGCGAGATACGCTTGAGACATATGTTGCAAATAGCAGCAGTGCGATCTGATGCACTCGTCTCAAAAAAGGGCCACACCAAAGAACTTTTTGAATAACGCGCAGAGACTGCAGCGCCCTGCACATGTGGAGCTTTGGGGTGTGATGCAGTCAATGTGCTGCCCTTAGGCTGGCCCCGGGAGGGCATCCTGCCTCGTTGGTGATGTGCCGCCTCCTCATACTCTCTCCTATCAGGCACCCACGTTGAGTCAGTGACCTCATCATCCCCTCCCTCCTCATCACTGGAGCAAACCTGGCAGTATGCTGCAGCAGGGGGAGCATGACTGCCAGATTGCTGTCCTTCTTGGGCACCCCCTCTGTCTGTGCTCATGTTACTGCCTTCATTGAGCTCAGTATCTTCATCAGAGCCTTCCAAACGCTGGGCATCCTCCTGGAGCATGTACCCAACACTGTGGTCAAACAGTGAGAGGGACTCCTCAGAAGGACATGGTGGGGCTAGGGAAGGAGTCACTGATGACATTGAGCCGAGGGAAGAGGCCGCTGCTTTGCCAGACAAAGTACCCTGGGCATGGGTGAGAGAGGATGAGGACGGCTTGGTCATCCACTCGACCAAGTCTTCCGCATGTTGCGGCTCAACTCAGCCAGCTGCCGAAAAAAAGGCCAAGCGTGTCCCATGGCCACGTGCTGATGAGGATGCACCGACGCCACGACCAGCACTAGACACAGAGCCTGCTTGCCCTCTCTTATTGGCTTGTGACTGTCTGCCTCTCCTTCTTGGCCTTCCAGACATACTAATGGCCTGTAGCTGCACTAAGCTGGGATATATATATATATATATATATATATATATATATATATATATATATATATGTACTGATACTGCAGCTAGCAAAATCAACTGCCTGCCTGTAGTATGAGAACACCACCAACCTTCTACAGGTAGCTTTAGCTGAACACTGTGCAGAGCTTGCAAAAAACTAACTTGTAGCTTTTTTAGCTGCCTGCGGTTGTGATAGGATCAGGAAAACACCACCAGCCTTCTACAGGTAGCTTTAGGTGAACACTGTGCAGAGCTCGCAAAAAAATAACTTGTAGGTTTAGCTGAACACTGTGAGGTGGACGCACCACACTAACTTGTAGTTTTAGCTGAACACTGTGAGCAGGACGCACTACCCTAACTTGTAGCTTTAGCTGAACACTGTGAGCAGGACACACTGCACTAACTTGTAGCTTTAGATGAACACTGTGCAGAGGTCTCACTACACCAACTTGTAGGTTTAGCTGAACACTGTGAGCAGGACGCACTGCACTAACTTGTAGCTTGAGATGAACACTGTGAGCAGGACGCACAGCACTAACTTGTAGTTTTAGCTGAACACTGTGAGCAGGACGCACTGCACTAACTTGTAGCTTGAGATGAACACTGTGCAGAGGTCTCACTACACCAACTTGTAGTTTTAGCTGAACACTGTGAGCAGGACGCACAGCACTAACTTATAGTTTTAGCTAAACACTGTGAGCAGGACGCACTGCACTAACTTGTAGCTTGAGATGAACAATGTGCAGAGGTCTCACTACACTAACTTGTAGTTTTAGCTGAACACTGTGAGCAGGACGCACAGCACTAACTTGTAGTTTTAGCTGAACACTGTGAGCAGGACACACTGCACTAACTTGTAGCTTTAGATGAACACTGTGCAGAGGTCTCACTACACCAACTTGTAGTTTTAGCTGAACACTGTGAGCAGGACGCACAGCACTAACTTGTAGTTTAAGCTGAACACTGTGAGCAGGACGCACTGCACCAACTTGTAGGTTTAGCTGAACACTGTGAGCAGGACGCACAGCACTAACTTGTATTTTTAGCTGAACACTGTGAGCAGGACGCACAGCACTAACTTGTAGTTTTAGCTGAACACTGTGAGCAGGACGCACTGCACTAACTTGTAGCTTTAGATGAACACTGTGCAGAGGTCTCACTACACCAACTTGTAGTTTTAGCTGAACACTGTGAGCAGGACGCACAGCACTAACTTATAGTTTTAGCTAAACACTGAGAGCAGGATGCACAGCACTAACTTGTAGTTTTAGCTGAACACTGTGAGCAGGGCGCACTGCACTAACTTGTAGCTTTAGATGAACACTGTGAGCAGGACGCACAGCACTAACTTATAGTTTTAGCTAAACACTGTGAGCAGGACACACTGCACTAACTTGTAGCTTGAGATGAACACTGTGCAGAGGTCTCACTACACCAACTTGTAGTTTTAGCTGAACACTGTGAGCAGGACGCACTGCACTAACTGTAAATATATATATATATATATCTGTACTGATACTGCAGCTAGCAAAATCAACTGCCTGCCTGTAGTATGAGAACACTACCAACTTTCTACAGGTAGCTTTAGCTGAACACTGTGCAGAGCTCACAAAAAACTAACTTGTAGCTTTTTTAGCTGCCTGCGGTTGTGATAGGATCAGGAAAACACCACCAGCCTTCTACAGGTAGCTTTAGGTGAACACTGTGCAGAGCTCGCAAAAAAAATAACTTGTAGGTTTAGCTGAACACTGTGAGGTGGACGCCCCACACTAACTTGTAGTTTTAGCTGAACACTGTGAGCAGGACGCACTACCCTAACTTGTAGCTTTAGCTGAACACTGTGAGCAGGACGCACTGCACTAACTTGTAGCTTTAGATGAACACTGTGCAGAGGTCTCACTACACCAACTTGTAGGTTTAGCTGAACACTGTGAGCAGGACACACTGCACTAACTTGTAGCTTGAGATGAACACTGTGAGCAGGACGCACAGCACTAACTTGTAGTTTTAGCTGAACACTGTGAGCAGGACGCACTGCACTAACTTGTAGCTTTAGATGAACACTGTGCAGAGGTCTCACTACACCAACTTGTAGTTTTAGCTGAACACTGTGAGCAGGATGCACAGCACTAACTTATAGTTTTAGCTAAACACTGTGAGCAGGACGCACTGCACTAACTTGTAGCTTGAGATGAACACTGTGCAGAGGTCTCACTACACTAACTTGTAGTTTTAGCTGAACACTGTGAACAGGACGCTCAGCACTAACTTGTAGTTTTAGCTGAACACTGTGAGCAGGACACACTGCACTAACTTGTAGCTTTAGATGAACACTGTGCAGAGGTCTCACTACACCAACTTGTAGTTTTAGCTGAACACTGTGAGCAGGACGCACAGCACTAACTTGTAGTTTAAGCTGAACACTGTGAGCAGGACGCACTGCACCAACTTGTAGGTTTAGCTGAACACTGTGAGCAGGACGCACAGCACTAACTTGTATTTTTAGCTGAACACTGTGAGCAGGACGCACAGCACTAACTTGTAGTTTTAGCTGAACACTGTGAGCAGGACGCACTGCACTAACTTGTAGCTTTAGATGAACACTATGCAGAGGTCTCACTACACCAACTTGTAGTTTTAGCTGAACACTGTGAGCAGGACGCACAGCACTAACTTATAGTTTTAGCTAAACACTGAGAGCAGGATGCACAGCACTAACTTGTAGTTTTAGCTGAACACTGTGAGCAGGGCGCACTGCACTAACTTGTAGCTTTAGATGAACACTGTGAGCAGGACGCACAGCACTAACTGTAAATATATATATATATATATATATATATATCTGTACTGATACTGCAGCTAGCAAAATCAACTGCCTGCCTGTAGTATGAGAACACTACCAACTTTCTACAGGTAGCTTTAGCTGAACACTGTGCAGAGCTCACAAAAAACTAACTTGTAGCTTTTTTAGCTGCCTGCGGTTGTGATAGGATCAGGAAAACACCACCAGCCTTCTACAGGTAGCTTTAGGTGAACACTGTGCAGAGCTCGCAAAAAAATAACTTGTAGGTTTAGCTGAACACTGTGAGGTGGACGCCCCACACTAACTTGTAGTTTTAGCTGAACACTGTGAGCAGGATGCACTACCCTAACTTGTAGCTTTAGCTGAACACTGTGAGCAGGACGCACTGCACTAACTTGTAGCTTTAGATGAACACTGTGCAGAGGTCTCACTACACCAACTTGTAGGTTTAGCTGAACACTGTGAGCAGAACGCACTGCACTAACTTGTAGCTTGAGATGAACACTGTGAGCAGGACGCACAGCACTAACTTGTAGTTTTAGCTGAACACTGTGAGCAGGACGCACTGCACTAACTTGTAGCTTTAGATGAACACTGTGCAGAGGTCTCACTACACCAACTTGTAGTTTTAGCTGAACACTGTGAGCAGGACGCACAGCACTAACTTATAGTTTTAGCTAAACACTGTGAGCAGGATGCACTGCACTAACTTGTAGCTTGAGATGAACACTGTGCAGAGGTCTCACTACACCAACTTGTAGTTTTAGCTGAACACTGTGAGCAGGACGCACAGCACTAACTTATAGTTTTAGCTAAACACTGTGAGCAGGACGCACTGCACTAACTTGTAGCTTGAGATGAACACTGTGCAGAGGTCTCACTACACTAACTTGTAGTTTTAGCTGAACACTGTGAGCAGGAGGCTCAGCACTAACTTGTAGTTTTAGCTGAACACTGTGAGCAGGACACACTGCACTAACTTGTAGCTTTAGATGAACACTGTGCAGAGGTCTCACTACACCAACTTGTAGTTTTAGCTGAACACTGTGAGCAGGACGCAAAGCACTAACTTGTAGTTTAAGCTGAATACTGTGAGCAGGACGCACTGCACCAACTTGTAGGTTTAGCTGAACACTGTGAGCAGGATGCACAGCACTAACTTGTTTTTTTAGCTGAACACTGTGAGCAGGACGCACAGCACTAACTTGTAGTTTTAGCTGAACACTGTGAGCAGGACGCACTGCACTAACTTGTAGCTTTAGATGAACACTGTGCAGAGGTCTCACTACACCAACTTGTAGTTTTAGCTGAACACTGTGAGCAGGACGCACAGCACTAACTTATAGTTTTAGCTAAACACTGAGAGCAGGATGCACAGCACTAACTTGTAGTTTTAGCTGAACACTGTGAGCAGGGCACACTGCACTAACTTGTAGCTTTAGATGAACACTGTGAGCAGGACGCACAGCACTAACTGTAAATATATATATATATATATATATCTGTACTGATACTGCAGCTAGCAAAATCAACTGCCTGCCTGTAGTATGAGAACACTACCAACCTTCTACAGGTAGCTTTAGCTGAACACTGTGCAGAGCTCACAAAAAACTAACTTGTAGCTTTTTTAGCTGCCTGCGGTTGTGATAGGATCAGGAAAACACCACCAGCCTTCTACAGGTAGCTTTAGGTGAACACTGTGCAGAGCTCGCAAAAAAATAACTTGTAGGTTTAGCTGAACACTGGGAGGTGGACGCCCCACACTAACTTGTAGTTTTAGCTGAAAACTGTGAGCAGGACGCACTACCCTAACTTGTAGCTTTAGATGAACACTGTGCAGAGGTCTCACTACACCAACTTGTAGGTTTAGCTGAACACTGTGAGCAGGACACACTGCACTAACTTGTAGCTTGAGATGAACACTGTGAGCAGGATGCCCAGCACTAACTTGTAGTTTTAGCTGAACACTGTGAGCAGGACGCACTGCACTAACTTGTAGCTTTAGATGAACACTGTGCAGAGGTCTCACTACACCAACTTGTAGTTTTAGCTGAACACTGTGAGCAGGACGCACAGCACTAACTTATAGTTTTAGCTAAACACTGTGAGCAGGACGCACTGCACTAACTTGTAGCTTGAGATGAACACTGTGCAGAGGTCTCACTATACCAACTTGTAGTTTTAGCTGAACACTGTGAGCAGGACGCACAGCACTAACTTGTAGTTTTAGCTGAACACTGTGAGCAGGATGCACTGCACCAACTTGTAGGTTTAGCTGAACACTGTGAGCAGGACGCACAGCACTAACTTGTATTTTTAGCTGAACACTGTGAGCAGGACGCACAGCACTAACTTGTAGTTTTAGCTGAACACTGTGAGCAGGACGCACTGCACTAACTTGTAGCTTTAGATGAACACTGTGCAGAGGTCTCACTACACCAACTTGTAGTTTTAGCTGAACACTGTGAGCAGGACCCACAGCACTAACTTGTAGTTTTAGCTTAACACTGTGAGCAGGACGCACTGCACCAACTTGTAGGTTTAGCTGAACACTGTGAGCAGGACGCACAGCACTAACTTGTATTTTTCGCTGAACACTGAGAGCAGGATGCACAGCACTAACTTGTAGTTTTAGCTGAACACTGTGAGCAGGACGCACTGCACTAACTTGTAGCTTTAGATGAACACTGTGAGCAGGACGCACAGCACTAACTTATAGTTTTAGCTAAACACTGTGAGCAGGACGCACTGCACTAACTTGTAGCTTGAGATGAACACTGTGCAGAGGTCTCACTACACCAACTTGTAGTTTTAGCTGAACACTGTGAGCAGGACGCACTGCACTAACTGTAAATAGTCTAGCTGCCTGACTGTGGTACTAATAGGATCAAAAGAACACCAGCAATTTTCTTCAGGTAGCTGTAAATACTGTAACAAGACAAGCCTGCCTGTCAGTAGGAAGATAACAGGAACGGATCTAGCTGAATACAGTGTATATATATATATATGCAACACCTGGGATGCATATATATACACAATACACTGTAAGTGCAGCTAAGCTGACTGACTGTTCTGCCTTATCTATCTAACTCAAATCAAATGTCACTGTCTGTCTCTCTCTCTCTCTCAATGAATGCCGGAACACACACTACACAGGGCTGCCGTGCAGGCGGCCTTATATAGTGTCTGGTGTGTACTAAATCCCCTGAGCCATAATTGGCTAAAGCCTCCTTGGCTTTGGCCAATTACGACTCTCTGTTCAGACGGCGCTGTGATTGGCCAAGCATGAGGGTCATAGTGCATGCTTTGCCAATCATCAGCCAGCAATGCACTGCGATGCCGCAGTGAATTATGGGCCGTGACGCGCCACACGAATTTGGCGTGAACGGCCCATATCGTTCGCAATTCGGCGAACGGGCGAACAGATGATGTTCGAGTTGAACATGGGTTCGACTCGAACACGAAGCTTATCCCTACTGTGAATCAAGTACGAGACGGAAGCGCTCGGTCTGGTAAAACTAGCATTCATAATGGAGATAGCACATTCTTCACGCTGCACATTTTTTAATCTTTCAATGCAGCACATTCTCTTTGTCTTTATAATGCTAGAATTATGAAGTTGTTTTGCTGCTTATATTTACACAGAGTTCTCACAAACTGATTTCTTTATTATTTATTGTGATCTCCTGAATATTATTTTGTTTTTCATCAGATCTCCATAATAATGTTTAGAATTTATTTTTATAGTGATCTTTTTTTCTTTATTTTTTAATGACGATCTCCATTTTATTTTTTTGTTTTTTATAGTGATCTACTTTTTTTTTGTTTTGTTTTTTATATTATTTTTCTACTGATCTCCATAATATTTTTTTTCGTTTTGTGTGTCAAGTTACCACAACACCATCATTAACTTGTATATTTTAACCTCAAGGAGGTTGTTTGGTGTCGGTGTTCCTTGTTAATTTGACATTGTATTTTTGAAATGTACCTGCCTACTCACAAACAAAAATGTCCTTTTTGAAGTAAAACACATAGGCAAGTATTTGTGAAAAAAAAATGCCATTTATTATGGGTCATAACCAAATAAAGAGGAAGGCAACGCTGGATAAACTGGTGATATTGGCAAAGCCTTTGTCCCTCTGGGCACACATCAACTATTTTACAGCCAAAATTGGTAGCATGAGGAGTCCATATAATAGTGAGCACAATCTGGTCCAGGACTCTGAGAGATCATGAACAGCAGCAGATGACATATATGTCCCCAGACTGTGGTCTTACAACAGCCTGCATCTTTTTTCAGACTAGACTGAACCCAGCCCACTTTCTTGTCTTCCTTCCATGCTGTAGGCTCTGGTATTGGAGTTGTGGCAGGAGGTGGAGGAGGACGATGGTCAAACTCACAAACCTCCCCTCAAGTGCATGCAGACAGCAGCACCGACGAAAGCCCGGAGCCATGAACGTCCCGATCCCGGAGGAGATTTAAGGCCTCAAATATGGCCTTTGTAGAGATGGTGGAGATGGTGGACATCTTGAAGAGGGCCGACTATGATGGGAAGTATGGACCGTACCCAAACCCAAATGTGAGAAAGGCCAAGATCATGACTAAAGTTGTGAGAAGTCTGCACAGGAATTTTGGGGTATGACGATCCAAGGATCAATTGAGAAAACACTGGTCAGACCTGAAATTGAGGGAGCAGGATCAGTACAGAAGAATCAAGAGAGTTCTGCAAAAAAGTAGTTGTCATGTTCCTATTATTATTATTACTTGCATGCTGCTCCATGTGCTTTTCTTTACTGTTGTACAGTTTAAAATGGCAACTTTCAGGTTCGTGAGCACAGAAATCGTTCCTAGTAAACATTGTTCGTTCGCCCACTAACACGATGTTTTTGGGAGATACAGGTTAACTACATTTGTTCAGGCCTATTTGTATTCAAAGAAGTTTAGTACATTGTTTTTCTAGATGGGTTTGTAACTAGAATGAAATGCAAACTTGATTCAGTGTAAGGAGAGGACACTCAGTAGCTGTTTACACATCTGGACGCAGGAGCACTAGTATGGGACACCAGAACAAACTTTGTAGGTTGTCCTACACAGGTGCTCCAGTGGATACTAGGGGTGTCTCCATGTGGGAAAATTTACCAAAAAAGTTAAGTATTCCAGCTTGAAGAAAGGGAAAAAATCATGTTTTCAGCTTGGAACTCTGCTAAAACAGACAATTGTACGATGCTTCCAAGCAATGTTTCATATTCCTATTTATGCCCTCAAATATCTGTGTGCTAAGTATACCTTTTTTTATTCACATAGGGGAGAAAAGACTCAGGGCATCAGAGGACACCAGGGACACACAACCTCCTAAACAAAGGGAATCCCCACACCACAACCACAGGATGTGGAGGAAGGAGAGGTTTATGAAGTGGGCAAAATAGTGACCACAACAGGTGAGTGTCTGAGACCACAGCTTCAGGTAATAGATGTATAGTCAGTGTTTATCTGGCGTGCCAGATGGAGTAATCCTTAGGGGTATAGTCTGTGGCTGTAATAGCTGGATGGTGATGTATCCATAGAAAGGGGTATTAAGGGTTAAAAAGGAAGGCAGCCAACCTTCAGAGTGTGTCCAGAACTCTGCAAGACATGTAGGGAAAAAACAGGGAGGGGAGGCGCCAACCTGAGTGTAGTATTAAAATGAGGACTTTAAAAGGATAAGATTAAAAACACTTACAAGATGATAGAAGATGCATGCTCGTCAAAGTAAAGTGCAGTCCTGGCATTCCACATGGCTCTGTGGATCCCACCGCTGTTTTGGATAGCTGGAAAGGATTGAGCACCTGGCTGGAATGGATCACAGTGTTTCTCCAGGAGCAAAGGAACCAAGCATCTCCACATAGACCAGCATGGACCGTGGAACAGGAAGTGATGTCACCGGCATCTGATTGGACCAAGGCAGGGCTGGAATCTTGTCAATCATGGCTGCAGTGATGAAAGATGGCAATAAATATATGCCTGCATATTTATAATACATGGTGTTTTTTTTATTTTTAGGTGATGTGGATGTTGTGGAAGAAAAAACACATTTTACAAGTGCAAGTGCACACATCCTCATCGGGGAGATCATGGTGTGCAATAGGGATTTACAGAAGATCAAGGAAGACATCAATGATGTGGAAAAAAGACTCAAAAACATCATTGATGTTTTAGGCAGAATTTAAAACACACCAAAATTAAATGTTTTTTTTTTCTTTTTCTTAATTGTTTGAAAACATTTGAAAGCCAAATTTTGAAGATGCAGACAGTATGTCAAAATGTGTTATCTGCCATCACGGGATATCAATGTACGCGTTTTGTGGGTGCAACCCCTTCCTCGCAACTCAAGTAGCTGAGAGGAAGGGGTTGTACCACCGAAACACGTCCATTGATCGCCCATGATGGGAGCTAGCACATGTTGACCTTAGGCATGGGATCAGGAGGGAAATCCCCATTTTGACTCTCAATTTGTGTGCATCTTCAAAATTTGGCTTTCACAGGGGTGACATCACCCCATCTGATGAAGTTGCCTTCATCAACACAGTTTGGACATACTAATGTCAGATATTGCCTTCAACTGATCAAAGTTGAACTTTGTAAAGTTCCAGAATTGTGTATTGTTTTATGGTTTTAAAAACATACCTGTTTTCCACAAAAAAGGTTATTTCTAATGTCTAAAAAAAAAATATCTTCTATAAATATGTTGGTTTGTTCAAAAACTCTTTTCTAAACGCACATGTGAATGTGCACAGAGTAAAAATTGTTATACTCAGCAATGGGGGTTATTTACGAAAGGCAAATCCACTTTGCACTACAAGTGCACTGCAAGTGCACTTGAAAGTGCACTCGGAAGTGCAATCACTTTAAATCTGAGGGGTAGATCTGAAATGAGGGGAAGCTCTGCTGATTTTATCATCCAATCATGTGCAAGCTAAAGTGCTGTTTTTTATTTTCCTTGCATGTCCCGCTCGGATCTACAGCAACTGCACATCCAAGTGCACTTGTAGTGCAAAGTGGATTTGCCTTTCGTAAATAACCCCCAATGTGTGGCTTTTTCTTTCTATGGTTAATAGCAGTTTTTGGAGCAAGTTGCTGTTTACAGTGACAATGTGGCTTATTTACTAAAGGAAAATCCAATTAGCACTACAAGTTTCAGTGCAGTTTCAAGTGCACTTTTGCAGTGCACTTGTAGTGCAAAGTGGATTTTCCTTTAGTAAAAAAACCCCACAGTGATTTATAATTTGCAACAATCAGGCCATTTTCGTCACTCCAAAAACTAAAATCATGGTGCTGAAAATGATGAATATTTTTATCCTTTATGCATTACATACATTAACAACAAAAACAAGGTGTGTCTGTAGCAGAACCACAACATAATAGTTAGCTGAAGAAGAAATTCTCACTTCATGTATCAGATAAATTACGTTTGCACTATTGAAGAAAATGGCCAAATAAATAAGGCCATTGGATAACCTAGGAGACAGCTAAAAGAAACACAAGCAGTAAATCAAAGGAAATATTTTTTAGTTTAAAATACAAATGTATTTAAAAAATGTTTGTTAAACATTTTCTGGCATATCAATGGCCCCCCTACCCGCAAAGTACTCCATATATTTTGGATGGACCTCGCGGGCGCTTTGGGGGGGGCAAGCCAGGATGGCCAGCTTCAAGCGCCGTCAGGGTTTGGTCTTGAAATCCTGCCTCAGGCCCTAACTGAGGCCACATAGTTCATCAAATTTCTCCTTAAAAAGTTGTGGAGAATGCAGCATGCAAGGATTATATGGTTAAGTTTATATTCCGCCATGTTGATTGGCGTAAGGAATAGGCGGAACCGGCTGGCCATTATCCCAAAAGCATTCTCCACCACTCTTCTGGCTCTAGCCAGCTGGTAGTTAAAAGCCCTCTGGTCCGGGGTGAGGGTCCTCATGGGTAACGGCCGCATCAGGTGATCACCCAGCCCAAACGCTTCATCAGTGACAAAGACAAATGGCAGACCAGCCACGTTGTCTTCCGGAGGTGGCAATCCCAAGCCACCACTCTGGAGCCGTCCGTAGAACTCGGTCTGGGCAATGACTCCACCATCCGACATCCGGCCATTCTTCCCCACGTCCACATAGAGAAACTCATATGTCGCCAACACCAACATCAGAATACTATTAAACCCCTTATAGTTGTAATAGTATGACCCCGTGTTGGGGGGTGGGACTGTGTGGACGTGTTTCCCATCAATTGCCCCACGGCAGTTGGGAAAATCCCACCGCTGGGCAAATTGGGAAGCCACAGTCTGCCATTCCTGTGGTGTTGAAGAAAACTGTGTAATGAAACAAGAAAAAGAAAAATTAGTACTTTTGCACATAACATTGCAAGCAGATTAGACACAAACATTCTTGGCCAACATCAGTATAACATTTATTTGAAGGAGCATGCATGAGGACAAAGAGGACATTCACAGCATATTACAATCATGGTAATTAGGGAATGATGACAGAAATACAATACATTAGCAAACATTAAATACATATAATGTGATGTTAAAGGAGAAATCTTACCTTAATATAGTCCTTTTGCAGGACCTGAATGAAGGCAGAACAGGTCTCTGGAATAATGATCCCCAGAGCCTGGGGGAGATGCCTGTTGAGAACTTGATGTCCTGCACACTTCTCCCCGTCGCCAAGTACCGAAACGTTGCGATGAGCCTCTGTTCGGGAGTGATGGCTTGCCGCATGCAGGTGTCCTGCCTTTTAATATAAGGGGACAGCAAAGCCAACAAACAGTGAAAAACAGGGTCCGTCATCCGGAGATACAGTATCTCACAAAAGTGAGTACACCCTTCACATTTTTGTAAATATTTTATTATATCTTTTCATGTGACAACACTGAAGAAATTGCACTTTGCTACAATGTAAAGTATTGAGTGTACAGCTTGTATAACAGTGTAAATTTGTTGTCCCCTCAAAATAACTCAACGCACAGCCATTAATGTCTAAACCGCTGGCAACAAAAGTGAGTACACCCCTAAGTGAAAATGTCCAGATTGGGTCCAATTAGCCATTTTCCCTCCCCGGTGTCATGTGACTTGTTAGTGTTACAAGGTCTCAGGTGTGAATGGGGAGCAGGTGTGTTAAATTTGGTGTTATCTCTCTCACTCTCTCATACTGGTCACTGGAAGTTCAACATGCCACCTCATGGCAAAGAACTCTCTGAGGATCTGAAAAAAAAGAATTGTTGCTCTACATAAAGATGGCCTAGGCTATAAGAAGATTGCCAAGACCCTGAAACTGAGCTGCAGCAAGGTGGCCAAGACCATACAGCGGTTTAACAGGACAGGTTCCACTCAGAACAGGCCTCGCCATGGTTGGCCAAAGAAGTTGAGTGCACGTGCTCAGCATCATATCCAAGGGTTGTCTTTGGGAAAAAGAAAAAAGAGTGCTGCCAGCATTGCTGCAGAGGTTGAAAGGGTGGGGAGGTCAGCCTGTCAGTGCTCAGACCATACGCCGCACACTGCATCAAATTGGTCTGCATGGTTGTCATCCCAGAAGGAATCCTCTTCTGAAGATGATGCACAAGAAAGCCTGCAAACAGTTTGCTGAACACAAGCAGACTAAGGACATGGATTACTGGAATCATGTCCTGTGGTCTGATGAGACCAAGATAGCCTATTTGGTTCAGATGGTGTCAAACGTGTGTGGCGGCAACCAGGTGAGGAGTACAAAGACAAGTGTGTCTTGCCTACAGTCAAGCATGGTGGTGTGAGTGTCATGGTCTGGGGCTGCATGAGTGCTGTCGACACTGGGGAGCTACAGTTCATTGAGGGAACCATGAATGCCAACATGTACTGTGACATACTGAAGCAGAGCATGATCCCCTCCCTTCCGAGACTGGGCCTCAGGGCAGTATTCCAACAAGATAACGACCCCAAACACACCTCCAAGATGACCACTGCCTTGCTATAGAAGCTGAGGGTAAAGGTGATGGACTGGCCAAGCATGTCTCCAGACCTAAACCCTATTAAGTATCTGTGGGGCATCCTCAAAAGGAAGGTGGAGGAGCATCTAACATCCACCAGCTTTCATTATGGAGGAGTGGAAGAGGACTCCAGTGGCAACCTGTGAATCTCTGGTGAACTCCATGCCCAAGAGGGTTAAGGCAGTGCTGGAAAATAATGGTAGCCACACGAAATATTGACACTTTAGGCCCAATTTGGACATTTTCACTTAGGGGAGTACTCACTTTTGTTGCCATCAGTTTAGACATTAATGGCTGTGTGTTGAGTTATTTTGAGGGGACAGCAAATTTACACTGTTATACAAGCTGTACACTCACTACTTTACATTGTAGCAAAGAATAATTTCTTCAATGTTGTCACATGAGAAGATATAATAAAATATTTACAAAAATGTGAGGGGTGTACTCACTTTTGTGAGATACTATAATTCCTGAAATCATCAGGATTATTCTCACGGATCTCCCGCAACAAAGGCTTGTGCGAGAATTGGTCACGCTGGAGCAGCCAATTCTTCGTCCATGAACTCCTCCTCCCCCTGTTCATGGACTGGACTTGGGTCAAAGTAAGAACCCCAACACCAAGCCCCTGCAAAGCACGAACTCTACAATGAGTAAGTACCCGAAACATGGCTAGAAAACGGTCGGCTGGTCAGAACAAACTAACAGAAAGCACCGAAAATCGGAAAGGCCTGAGAAGAGCAAGCTTTAAAATCAGTAACGAACAGACATGAATGCACTGAATATCAAATAATATTAATTAATTAGTAATATAAAAATATAATATAATATAAAAATACGCACTGAAAACCAGATACGAACTGACTACACGCACTGAAAACCAGATGCGACCCCACAAGCACAAACTGAAGAGCAGTAACAATCTGAAAAGCACGAGGCTGAAAAGTGCGAATCATCTCTCACCAAACGTCTACTAACACGAGATTAGCAGAAGGAGCCCAAAGGGTGGCGCACTGATTATTGAACTTCCTCTTTATAGTGCCGTCCTACGTGTTATACGTCAGTGCGTTCTTGACGATCGGAATTTCCGACAACATTTGTGCGACCGTGTGTATGCAAGACAAGTTTGAGCCAACATCCATCGGAAATAAATCACAGTATTTGGTTGTCGGAATGTCCGATCGTGTGTATGCAGCATAAGTGTGTGTAATTGCATGCTCCTTGTTCCTGTTTCATGAAAAGACATGTTCTGATATTCCTCCATAAAAGTAAAGCATATTGCTGTATATAAGAAGCTTCCAGCGCATAATTTCAATACTCTGCACAACAAAAAGGGGGCAGTGCCACCGGGTGATGTAACTGGGTGGCCCTGCCCCCTTGCCTATATAAGAGCTGTCAAAGCCGAAGAGAGGGCAGTCGGCGGATAGCCTCCTAGAAGGCAAAGCGTTTTTTTTGCCATTTTTTTCGGGTCGCTGGGTGTCGTGATGAACATTGAGGAACACTTTTTTTTTTAATAAAGGGCTTGTCAAAAACAGTTTCCTCTGTTTCTTACTTTTTGACACTTTTTCTGGTGGACGCACTGCACCAACTTGTAGGTTTAGCTGAACACTGAGAGCAGGACGCACAGCACTAACTTGTAGTTTTAGCTGAACACTGTGAGCAGGACGCACTACCCTAACTTGTAGCTTTAGCTGAACACTGTGAGCAGGACGCACTGCACTAACTTGTAGCTTTAGATGAACACTGTGCAGAGGTCTCACTACACCAACTTGTAGGTTTAGCTGAACACTGTGAGCAGGACGCACTGCACTAACTTGTAGCCCTGAGATGAACACTGTGAGCAGGACGCACAGCACTAACTTGTAGTTTTAGCTGAACACTGTGAGCAGGACGCACTGTACTAACTTGTAGCTTTAGATGAACACTGTGCAGAGGTCTCACTACACCAACTTGTAGTTTTAGCTGAACACTGTGAGCAGGACGCACAGCACTAACTTATAGTTTTAGCTAAACACTGTGAGCAGGACGCACTGCACTAACTTGTAGCTTGAGATGAACACTGTGCAGAGGTCTCACTACACCAACTTGTAGTTTTAGCTGAACACTGTGAGCAGGACGCATTGCACTAACTTGTAGCTTTAGATGAACACTGTGCAGAGGTCTCACTACACCAACTTGTAGTTTAGCTGAACACTGTGAGCAGGACGCACAGCACTAACTTGTAGTTTTAGCTGAACACTGTGAGCAGGACGCACAGCACTAACTTATAGTTGTAGCTAAACACTGTGAGCAGGATGCACTGCACTAACTTGTAGCTTGAGATGAACACTGTGCAGAGGTCTCACTACACCAACTTGTAGTTTTAGCTGAACACTGTGAGCAGGACGCACAGCACTAACTTATAGTTTTAGCTAAACACTGTGAGCAGGATGCACTGCACTAACTTGTAGCTTGAGATGAACACTGTGCAGAGGTCTCACTACACCAACTTGTAGTTTTAGCTGAACACTGTGAGCAGGACGCACAGCACTTGTAGTTTTAGCTGAACACTGTGAGCAGGACGCACTGCACTAACTTGTAGCTTTAGATGAACACTGTGCAGAGGTCTCACTACACCAACTTGTAGGTTTAGCTGAACACTGTGAGCAGGACGCACTGCACTAACTTGTAGCTTGAGATGAACACTGTGAGCAGGACGCACAGCACTAACTTGTAGTTTTAGCTGAACACTGTGAGCAGGACGCACTGTACTAACTTGTAGCTTTAGATGAACACTGTGCAGAGGTCTCACTACACCAACTTGTAGTTTTAGCTGAACACTGTGAGCAGGACGCACAGCACTAACTTATAGTTTTAGCTAAACACTGTGAGCAGGACGCACTGCACTAACTTGTAGCTTGAGATGAACACTGTGCAGAGGTCTCACTACACCAACTTGTAGTTTTAGCTGAACACTGTGAGCAGGATGCATTGCACTAACTTGTAGTTTTAGCTGAACACTGTGAGCAGGACGCACTGCACTAACTTGTAGCTTTATATGAACACTGTGCAGAGGTCTCACTACACCAACTTGTAGTTTTAGCTGAACACTGTGAGCAGGATGCACTGCACCAACTTGTAGGTTTAGCTGAACACTGTGAGCAGGACGCACAGCACTAACTTGTATTTTTAGCTGAACACTGTGAGCAGGACGCACAGCACTAACTTGAAGTTTTAGCTGAACACTGTGAGCAGGACGCACTGCACTAACTTGTAGCTTTAGATGAACACTGTGCAGAGGTCTCACTACACCAACTTGTAGTTTTAGCTGAACACTATGAGCAGGACGCACAGCACTAACTTATAGTTTTAGCTAAACACTGTGAGCAGGACGCACTGCACTAACTTGTAGCTTGAAATGAACACTGTGCAGAGGTCTCACTACACCAACTTGTAGTTTTAGCTGAACACTGTGAGCAGGACGCACAGCACTAACTTGTAGTTTTAGCTGAACACTGTGAGCAGGACGCACTGCACCAACTTGTAGGTTTAGCTGAACACTGTGAGCAGGACGCACAGCACTAACTTGTATTTTTAGCTGAACACTGAGAGCAGGACGCACAGCACTAACTTGTAGTTTTAGCTGAACACTGTGAGCAGGACGCACTGCACTAACTTGTAGCTTTAGATGAACACTGTGCGCAGGACGCACAGCACTAACTTATAGTTTTAGCTAAACACTGTGAGCAGGACGCACTGCACTAACTTGTAGCTTGAGATGAACACTGTGCAGAGGTCTCACTACACCAACTTGTAGTTTTAGCTGAACACTGTGAGCAGGATGCACTGCACTAACTGTAAATAGTCTAGCTGCCTGACTGTGGTACTAATAGGATCAAAAGAACACCAGCAATTTTCTTCAGGTAGCTGTAAATACTGTAACAAGACAAGCCTGCCTGTCAGTAGGAAGATAACAGGAACGGATCTAGCTAAACTGAATACAGTGTATATATATATATGCAACACCTGGGATGCATATATATACACAATACACTGTAAGTGCAGCTAAACTGACTGACTGTTCTGCCTAATCTATCTAACTCAAATCAAATGTCACTGTCTGTCTCTCTCTCTCTCTCTCAATGAATGCCGGAACACACACTACACAGGGCTGCCGTGCAGGCGGCCTTATATAGTGTCTGGCGTGTACTAAATCCCCTGAGCCATAATTGGCCAAAGCCTCCTTGGCTTTGGCCAATTACGGCTCTCTGTTCAGACGGCGCTGTGATTGGCCAAGCATGCGGGTCATAGTGCATGCTTTGCCAATCATCAGCCAGCAATGCACTGCAATGCCGCAGTGAATTATGGGCCGTGACGCGCCACACGAATTTGGCGCGAACGGCCCATATCGTTCGCAATTCGGCGAACGGGCGAACAGATGATGTTCGAGTTGAACATGGGTTCGACTCGAACACGAAGCTCATCCCTACTGTGAATCAAGTACGAGACGGAAGCGCTCGGTCTGGTAAAACTAGCATTCATAATGGAGATAGCACATTCTTCACGCTGCAAATTTTTTAATCTTTCAATGCAGCACATTCTCTTTGTCTTTATAATGCTAGAATTATGAAGTTGTTTTGCTGCTTATATTTACACAGAGTTCTCACAAACTGATTTCTTTATTATTTCTTGTGATCTCCTGAATATTATTTTGTTTTTCATCAGATCTCCATAATAATGTTTAGAATTTATTTTTATAGTGATCTTTTTTTCTTTATTTTTTAATGACGATCTCCATTTTATTTTTTTGTTTTTTATAGTGATCTACTTTTTTTTTTGTTTTGTTTTTTATATTATTTTTCTACTGATCTCCATAATATTTTTTTTCGTTTTGTGTGTCAAGTTACCACAACACCATCATTAACTTGTATATTTTAACCTCAAGGAGGTTGTTTGGTGTCGGTGTTCCTTGTTAATTTGACATTGTATTTTTGAAATGTACCTGCCTACTCACAAACAAAAATGTCCTTTTTGAAGTAAAACACATAGGCAAGTATTTGTGAAAAAAAAATGCCATTTATTATGGGTCATAACCAAATAAAGAGGAAGGCAACGCTGGATAAACTGGTGAAGTTGGCAAAGCCTTTGTCCCCCTGGGCACACATCAACTATTTTACAGCCAAAATTGGTAGCATGAGGAGTCCATATCCACTTAAAGACCAGCCTCGTTTTGGATTTTAGGTGTTTACAAGTTTAAAACAGGTTTTTTTGCTAGAAAATTACTTAGAACCCCCAAACATTATATATTGTTTTTTTTCTAACATCCTAGAGAATACAATAGCGGTCATTGCAATACTTTTTTTTGCACCGTATTTGCGCAGCGGTCTTCTAAGCGCACTTTTTTTGGAAAAAATTCACTTTTTTGAAAAAAAAATAAGACAACAGTAAAGTCAGCCCAATTTTTTTTTATATTGTGAAATATAATGTTACGCCAAGTAAATTGATACCCAACATGTCACGCTTCAAAATTGCGCCCGCTCGTGGAATAGCGTCAAACTTTTACCCTTAAAAATCTCCATAGGCGACGTTTAAAAAATTCTACAGATACATGTTTTGCGTTACAGAGGAGGTCTAGGGCTAGAATTATTGCTCTCACTCTACCGGTCGCGGCGATACCTCACATGTGTGGTTTGACTACCGTGTTCATATGCGGGCGCTACTCACGTATGCGTTCGCTTCTGCGTGCGAGCTCGTCGGGACAGGGCGCTTTAAAATTTTTTTTTTTTTTTATTATTTATTTTATTTTATTTTATATATTTTTTCACTGTTTTAAAAAAAAAAAAATTTGGATCACTTTTATTCCTATTACAAGGAATGTAAACATCCCTTGTAATAGAAAAAAGCATGACAGGTCCTCTTAAATATGAGATCTGGGGTCAAAAAGTCCTCAGATCTCATATTTAGACTAAAATGCAAAAAAAAAAAAAAAAAAAAGTCGTTTAAAAAAATGACATTTAAAAAATCTGTGCCTTTAAGAGAGTGGGCGGAGCCATCGTTATGACGCCGCTCCGGCCGTCACATGGTATGGAGACGGGTGGGCGCCATCTTGGCCTCACTCGTCTCTATACCGAAGCACTGACAGGACCCGATCTCCTCCGCCGTTACCGACGGCTCCGGTAAGCGGCGGAGGGTGCGGGAGAGCGGCGGGAGGGGGGGTTGCACCTCTCCCGCCGCCGATAACGGTGATCTCGCGGCGAACCCGCCGCTGAGACCACCATTATCTTGTAGAGAATCGCTCACTGTAAAGATGGATATCTCGGTTGTGGCAGCAGCTGCTGCCGTTACCGAGATATCCATCTTCAAAAAAATGACGTATATATACAGTGAGCGGGGCTGAAGTGGATATAATAGTGAGCACAATCTGGTCCAGGACTCTGAGAGATCATGAACAGCAGCAGATGACATATATGTCCCCAGACTGTGGTCTTACAACAGCCTGCATCTTTTTTCAGACTAGACTGAACCCAGCCCACTTTCTTGTCTTCCTTTCATGCTTGATTCTAGGCTTGCTTCCAGGCTGTTGGCTTTGGTATTGGAGTTGTGGCAGGAGGTGGAGGAGGAGGAGGAGGACGATGGTCGAACTCACAAACCTCCCCTCAAGTGCATGCAGACAGCAGCACAGACGAAAGTCCGGAGCCATGAACGTCCCGATCACGGAGGAGATATAAGGCCTCAAATATAGCCTTCGTAGAGATGGTGGAGATGGTGGACATCTTGAAGAGGGCTGACTATGATGGGAAGTATGGACCGTACCCAAACCCAAATGTGAGAAAGGCCAAGATCATGACTAAAGTTGTGAGAAGTCTGCACAGGAATTTTTCAGGTACGACGATCCAAGGATCAATTGAGAAAACACTGGTCGGACCTGAAATTGAGGGAGCAGGATCAGTACAGAAGAATCAAGAGAGTTCTGCAAAAAAGTAGTTGTCATGTTCCTATTATTATTATTACTTGCATGCTGCTCCATGTGCTTTTCTTTACTGTTGTACAGTTTAAAATGGCAACTTTCAGGTTCGTGAGCACAGAAATCGTTCCTAGTAAACATTGTTCGTTCGCCCACTAACACGATGTTTTTGGGAGATACAAGTTAACTACATTTGTTCAGGCCTATTTGTATTCAAAGAAGTTTAGTACATTGTTTTTCTAGATGGGTTTGTAACTAGAATGAAATGCAAACTTGATTCAGTGTAAGGAGAGGACACTCAGTAGCTGTTTACACATCTGGACGCAGGAGCACTAGTATGGGACACCAGAACAAACTTTGTAGGGTGTCCCACACAGGTGCTCCACTGGATACTAGGGGTGTCTCCATGTGGGAAAATTTACCAAAAAAGGTAAGTATTCCAGCTTGAAGAAAGGGAAAAAATCATGTTTTCAGCTTGGAACTCTGCTAAAACAGACAATTGTACGATGCTTCCAAGCAATGTTTCATATTCCTATTTATGCCCTCAAATATCAGTGTGCTAAGTATACCTTTTTTTTATTCACATAGGGGAGAAAAGACTCAGGGCATCAGAGGACACCAGGGACACACAACCTCCTAAACAAAGGGAATCCCCACACCACAACCACAGGATGTGGAGGAAGGAGAGGTTTATGAAGTGGGCAAAATAGTGACCACAACAGGTGAGTGTCTGAGACCACAGCTTCAGGTAATAGATGTATAGTCAGTGTTTATCTGGCACGCCAGATGGAGTAATCCTTAGGGGTATAGTCTGTGGCTGTAATAGCTGGATAGTGATGTATCCATAGAAAGGGGTATTAAGGGTTAAAAAGGAAGGCAGCCAACCTTCAGAGTGTGTCCAGAACTCTGCAAGACATGTAGGGAAAAAACAGGGAGGGGAGGCGCCGACCTGAGTGTAGTATTAAAATGAGGACTTTAAAAGGATAAGATTAAAAACACTTACAAGATGATAGAAGATGCATGCTCGTCAAAGTAAAGTGCAGTCCTGGCATTCCACATGGCTCTGTGGATCCCACCGCTGTTTTGGATAGCTGGAAAGGATTGAGCACCTGGCTGGAATTGATCACAGTGTTTCTCCAGGAGCAAAGGAACCAGGCATCTCCACATAGACCAGCATGGACCGTGGAACAGGAAGTGATGTCACCGGCATCTGATTGGACCAAGGCAGGGCTGGAATCTTGTCAATCATGGCTGCAGTGATGAAAGGAAAAGATGGCAATGGATGTATGCCTGCATATTTAAAATACATGGTGTTTTTTTTATTTTTAGGTGATGTGGATGTTGTGGAAGAAAAAACACATTTTACAAGTGCAAGTGCACACATCCTCATCGGGGAGATCATGGTGTGCAATAGGGATTTACAGAAGATTAAGGAAGACATCAATGATGTGGAAAAAAGACTCAAAAACATCATTGATGTTTTAGGCAGAATATAAAACACACCAAAATTAAATGTTTTTTTTTTTCTTTTTCTTAATTGTTTGAAAACATTTGAAAGCCAAATTTTGAAGATGCAGACAGTATGTCAAAATGTGTTATCTGCCATCACGGGATATCAATGTACGCGTTTTGTGGGTGCAACCCCTTCCTCGCAACTCAAGTAGCTGAGAGGAAGGGGTTGTACCACTGAAACACGTCCATTGATCGCCCATGATGGGAGCTAGCACATGTTGACCTTAGGCATGGGATCAGGAGGGAAATCCCCATTTTGACTCTCAATTTGTGTGCATCTTCAAAATTTGGCTTTCACAGGGGTGACATCACCAGATCTGATGAAGTTGCCTTCATCAACACAGTTTGGACATACTAATGTCAGATATTGCCTTCAACTGATCAAAGTTGAACTTTGTAAAGTTCCAGAGTTGTGTATTGTTTTATGGTTTTAAAAACATACCTGTTTTCCACAAAAAAGGTTATTTCTAATGTCTAAAAAAAAAATATCTTCTATAAATATGTTGGTTTGTTCAAAAACTCTTTTCTAAACGCACATGTGAATGTGCACAGAGTAAAAATTGTTATACTCAGCAATGGGGGCTATTTACGAAAGGCAAATCCACTTTGCACTACAAGTGCACTGCAAGTGCACTTGAAAGTGCACTCGGAGGTGCAGTCACTTTAAATCTGAGGGGTAGATCTGAAATGAGGGGAAGCTCTGCTGATTTTATCATCCAATCATGTGCAAGCTAAAGTGCTGTTTTTTATTTTCATTGCATGTCCCGCTCGGATCTACAGCAACTGCACATCCAAGTGCACTTGTAGTGCAAAGTGGATTTGCCTTTCGTAAATAACCCCCAATGTGTGGCTTCTTCTTTCTATGCTTAATAGCAGTTTTTGGAGCAAGTTGCTGTTTACAGTGACAATGTGGCTTATTTACTAAAGGAAAATCCAATTTGCACTACAAGTTTCAGTGCACTTTTGCAGTGCACTTGTAGTGCAAAGTGGATTTTCCTTTAGTAAAAGAACCCCACAGTGATTTATAATTTGCAACAATCAGGCCATTTTCGTCACTCCAAAAACTAAAATCATGGTGCTGAAAATGATGAATATTTTTATCCTTTATGCATTACATACATTAACAACAAAAACAAGGTGTGTCTGTAGCAGACCCACAACATAATAGTTAGCTGAAGAAGAAATTTTCACTGCATGTATCAGATAAATTAGGTTTGCACTATTGAAGAAAATGGGCAAATAAATAAGCCCATTGGATAACCTAGGAGACAGCTAAAAGAAACACAAGCAGTAAATCAAAGGAAATATTTTTTAGTTTAAAATACAAATGTATTTAAAAAATGTTTGTTAAACATTTTCTGGCATATCAATGGCCCCCCTACCCGCAAAGTACTCCATATATTTTAGATGGACCTCGCGGGCCCTTTGGGGGGGGCAAGCCAGGACGGCCAGCTTCAAGCGCCGTCAGGGTTTGGTCTTGAAATCCCACCTCAGGCCCTAACTGAAGCCACATAGTTCATGAAATTTCTCCTTAAAAAGTTGTGGAGAATGCAGCATGCAAGAATTACCGTATTTATCGGCGTATAACACGCGCCGGCGTATAACACGCACCCAAGTTTAGGAGGGAATTTTAAGGAAAAAAACTTTTAGGAGTAAAGTTTAAGGAAGAAAGACTTGCATTAAAATGCCCATCAATGCAGCGTTATCGGTGTCCATCTGCAGCCTTGTCAGTGTCAGTGCAGCCTTGCCCCAGTGTCCAGTGCAGCCTTGTCAGTGCAGCTTTGCCCCAGTGCAGCCATGTCAGTGCAGCAATGTCAGTGCAGCCATGTCAGTGCAGCCATGTCAGTGCAGCTTTTCTCCAGTGCAGCTTTGCCCCAGTGCAGCTTTGCTCCAGTGCAGCTTTGCCCCAGTGCAGCCTTGCCCCAGTGCAGCCTTGTCCCAGTGCAGCTTTGCCTCCATGCAGCCTTGCCCCCCCGTGCAGCCTTGCCCCCGTCTAGCTTTGTGGGATCGCCGCGATCCCTGCCGTCATACACAGCCCTGTGTAAATTTAAATATGGCGCCGAGACTGCAGTGTCTCGGCGGAGCGCTGATACACATAGCCGAGAGTCTTTGGGTTTTCTCGGCGCCGCTTACAGTCCCGCCCAGTTCCGCCCTATGGGCGGGACTGTAAGCGGCGCCGAGAAAACCCGAAGACTCTCGGCTATGTGTAGCTCCGCTCCGCCGAGACACTGCAGTCTCGGCGCCGTATTTGAATTTCCACACGGCTGTGTATGTCGGCGGCGATCGCGGCAATTGCCGCGATCGCTCCGATCACGGCAATTGCCGCGATCGCTCCGATCACACACAATTGGGGGGGGATCGGCCTATAACACGCACCCACGATTTTCCCCTGATTTTCAGGGGAAAAAAGTGCGTGTTATATGTCGATAAATACGGTATATGGTTAAGTTTATATTCCGCCATGTTGATTGGCGTAAGGAATAGGCGGAACCGGCTGGCCATTATCCCAAAAGCATTCTCCACCACTCTTCTGGCTCTGGCCAACTGGTAGTTAAAAGCCCTCTGGTCTGGGGTGAGGGTCCTCATGGGTAACGGCCGCATCAGGTGATCACCCAGCCCAAACGCTTCATCAGTGACAAAGACAAATGGCAGACCAGCCACGTTGTCTTCCGGAGGTGGCAATCCCAAGCCACCACTCTGGAGCTGTCCGTAGAACTCGGTCTGGGCAATGACTCCACCATCCGACATCCGGCCATTCTTCCCCACGTCCACATAGAGAAACTCATATGTCGCCAACACCACTGCCAACATCAGAATACTATTAAACCCCTTATAGTTGTAATAGTATGACCCCGTGTTGGGGGGTGGGACTATGTGGACGTGTTTCCCATCGATTGCCCCTCCGCTGGGCAAATTGGGAAGCCACAGTCTGCCATTCCTGTGGTGTTGAAGGAAACTGTGTAATGAAACAAGAAAAAGAAAAATTAGTACTTTTGCACATAACATTGCAAGCAGATTAGACACAAGCATTCTTGGCCAACATCAGTATAACATTTATTTGAAGGAGCATGCATGAGGACAAAGAGGACATTCACAGCATATTACAATCATGGTAATTAGGGAATGATGACAGAAATACAATACATTAGCAAACATTAAATACATATAATGTGATGTTAAAGGAGAAATCTTACCTTAATATAGTCCTTCTGCAGGACCTGAATGAAGGCAGAACAGGTCTCTGGAATAATGATCCCCAGAGCCTGGGGGAGATGCCTGTTGAGAACTTGATGTCCTGCACACTTCTCCCCGTCGCCAAGTACCGAAACGTTGCGATGAGCCTCTGTTCGGGAGTGATGGCTTGCCGCAAGCAGGTGTCCTGCCTTTTAATATAAGGGGACAGCAAAGCCAACAAACAGTGAAAAACAGGGTCCGTCATCCGGAGATACAGTATCTCACAAAAGTGAGTACACCCTTCACATTTTTGTAAATATTTTATTATATCTTTTCATGTGACAACACTGAAGAAATTGCACTTTGCTACAATGTAAAGTATTGAGTGTACAGCTTGTATAACAGTGTAAATTTGTTGTCCCCTCAAAATAACTCAACACACAGCCATTAATGTCTAAACCACTGGCAACAAAAGTGAGTACACCCTTAAGTGAAAATGTCCAGATTGGGTCCAATTAGCCATTTTCCCTCCCCGGTGTCATGTGACTTGTTAGTGTTACAAGGTCTCAGGTGTGAATGGGGAGCAGGTGTGTTAAATTTGGTGTTATCTCTCTCACTCTCTCATACTGGTCACTGGAAGTTCAACATGCCACCTCATGGCAAAGAACTCTCTGAGGATCTGAAAAAAAAGAATTGTTGCTCTACATAAAGATTGCCTAGGCTATAAGAAGATTGCCAAGACCCTGAAACTGAGCTGCAGCATGGTGGCCAAGACCATACAGCGGTTTAACAGGACAGGTTCCACTCAGAACAGGCCTCGCCATGGTTGGCCAAAGAAGTTGAGTGCACGTGCTCAGCATCATATCCTAGGGTTGTCTTTGGGAAAAAGAAAAAAGAGTGCTGCCAGCATTGCTGCAGAGGTTGAAAGGGTGGGGGGGTCAGCCTGTCAGTGCTCAGACCATACGCCGCACACTGCATCAAATTGGTCTGCATGGTTGTCATCCCAGAAGGAATCCTCTTCTGAAGATGATGCACAAGAAAGCCTGCAAACAGTTTGCTGAACACAAGCAGACTAAGGACATGGATTACTGGAATCGTGTCTTGTGGTCTGATGAGACCAAGATAGCCTATTTGGTTCAGATGGTGTCAAACGTGTGTGGCGGCAACCAGGTGAGGAGTACAAAGACAAGTGTGTCTTGCCTACAGTCAAGCATGGTGGTGGGAGTGTCATGGTCTGGGGCTGCATGAGTGCTGTCGACACTGGGAAGCTACAGTTCATTGAGGGAACCATGAATGCCAACATGTACTGTGACATACTGAAGCAGAGCATGATCCCCTCCCTTCCGAGACTGGGCCTCAGGGCAGTATTCCAACAAGATAACGACCCCAAACACACCTCCAAGATGACCACTGCCTTGCTATAGAAGCTGAGGGTAAAGGTGATGGACTGGCCAAGCATGTTTCCAGACCTAAACCCTATTAAGTATCTGTGGGGCATCCTCAAAAGGAAGGTGGAGGAGCATCTAACATCCACCAGCTTTCATTATGGAGGAGTGGAAGAGGACTCCAGTGGCAACCTGTGAATCTCTGGTGAACTCCATGCCCAAGAGGGTTAAGGCAGTGCTGGAAAATAATGGTAGCCACACGAAATATTGACACTTTAGGCCCAATTTGGACATTTTCACTTAGGGGAGTACTCACTTTTGTTGCCATCAGTTTAGACATTAATGGCTGTGTGTTGAGTTATTTTGAGGGGACAGCAAATTTACACTGTTATACAAGCTGTACACTCACTACTTTACATTGTAGCAAAGAATAATTTCTTCAATGTTGTCACATGAGAAGATATAATAAAATATTTACAAAAATGTGAGGGGTGTACTCACTTTTGTGAGACACTATAATTCCTGAAATCATCAGGATTATTCTCACGGATCTCCCGCTTGTGCGAGAATTGGTCACGCTGGAGCAACCAATTCTTCGTCCATGAACTCCTCCTCCCCCTGTTCATGGACTGGACTTGGGTCAAAGTAAGAACCCCAACACCAAGCCCCTGCAAAGCACGAACTCTACGATGAGTAAGTACCCGAAACATGGCTAGAAAACGGTCGGCTGGTCAGAACAAACTAACAGAAAGCACCGAAAATCGGAAAGGCCTGAGAAGAGCGAGCTTAAAATCAGTAACGAACAGACATGAATGCACTGAATATCAAATACGTGGGGGCGTGGCCTGACGAGGCATGTGAGCAGACCTGCTGCACGGAGCTCCCGCTGAGAATCCTGCCTATTATCCTTTCCTCACCACCGTAATCGCCCGTTTTTGCCCCAGAGAGCTGCCTGATAACTCCTGGAGACACCCGGTGCTGTTGGCTGTTCGATTGGAGCTGATGATGACCCGGGGGAACCAAATGGAGACCGAGGCCTGGGAGTCCCAAGCTGACCAAGATGGCGCCGGCCGGTCTCAGCCTCCTAAAGCACAGCGCGGCCTGGAGAAGAAATCCAAACAGGGGGGTAAGTCCAGCAAACTCCCTAAAAGTAAGGAGCAATCCAGGGACATGCTTTATTACACTCAAAAGCTGGCCGGACATTCTAATTCCCCTCTGCATGACTCCCCTCAGCCCTTATACACCTCTGAGCTACCTAGCAGGGAGGATACAAGCATGCTGGATGACACAGTGCCATTAGATCTGCAGCAGGATCTCATGTCTGATCCATCTGACTCCCCCTCAGAGGACAATGTACAGCCTTCCCTGAGTGAAATCCTGTGCACAAATGCACTGCTTCAGTTGATGATTTGATTTGAAGGAGAAATTTGGAGGCCTGAAAGAAACAGTGTCCCTTATGCGCCAAGATCTGCAAAAGATCAGGGAAAGAACCACAGCAGTGGAGGGCCGGGTGAGCGACGTGGAAGACCAGTTGCCCCCCCTTCTCAGAGATGTCAGGATGGCCACTCAAAATGCCTTTCAAGCCCTTAGTAAAACTGACGAAATCGAGAACAGTCTGCGACGCAATAATATACGCATAGTGGGACTCCCTGAAAAAGTGGAAGGACGTGACCCCACTACCTTTATTGAAGAATGGCTACAGGAAGTCTTTGACAAAGATGCTTTCTCTCCCATCTACACAGTGGAAAGGGCCCATAGAGTACCCCCACGCCCTCTCCCCCCTGGGAACCCCCCAAGATCAATGCTGGCCAGGCTCCTGAATTACAAGGACCGAGAGGTGATACTGAGACTGGCCAGAGAAAAAGGCAGCATTAAACACAATGGCACTAAAGTCTCATTTTACCCAGATTTTTCCACCGAAGTACAACGCAGGCGATCAAAATTTATGGAAGTTAAAAAGAGGCTACAAAGGCTGCAACTATCCTATGCAATGATGTTCCCAGCCAAGCTGAGAGTAACGGCAAACGGACAGAACCACTTTTTTGAAAATGCGCAAGATGCAACAACATGGCTAGATCAGAATGAGCAAGCTCTGCGCCGCCAGGGCCGGGAAGATGGAGCCGGAAAAACCAGAGATGGCAGAAGAAATGCAGGGGAAAGCGGGGCGTCCATTTTCCTTTTTTATATTTACCAGTCTGAAGAGGAAATATACCAGTTGCTTACACAGCGAGTGACTACCACTGAAATACCATTATCTCTTTCACAACCAGTTATTTTCACTTGAAGCACTGACCCTCACAGGGGACGATGTCGTGCAGAAAAAGTGGAAGTTGTTTGAAGTCATGGGATACATGGCTCATGTTTCATTGCCCTGTTGGCATTAATACCCAGGACAGATCACGTGCCCTACAGCTTTGGGATGGTTCTGGATGTATGCGCCACAGCGTGGCGGGATCCAGGGCCCTCAACACAGTCTGTTTCTACTTTTGTTTTGTTTTTTTTCACTGTTTTGCCGCGCAGTTGCGCGAGAGTATCCACCCTTCACGAACACTGAGCTTCCATTGGGACAACCTTTTACTGAAAAAATGCTTTTCGATGCAACACATTCTAATGCTCATGGGTAACCATATAACCAGATCAGTTCTGACTTCCAGAAGAATCTCCTCTAAATGTATTTTTTTTGAATATTTGCAATGGTATCCACACCCATAGTCTCATGGAATGTGCGCGGAGTGAATGACCCTTTAAAAAGGACCATGATCTCCTCTGGTTTGCGCAAATTCCATCCGGCTATTATTGCCCTTCAGGAGACACACCTCTTGGGGGACAATGTGAGCTGCCTGCAGTATGCCTGGGTGGGCAAATCCTATCACTCCACTCACACCGCCTATTCTCGTGGGGTGAGTATATTGATACATAAAGCTTTGACATACCAGGAGTTGGACTCGCTAGTGGATAGTGATGGTAGATATGTATTCATTTACTGCAAGTTGTATACATTAACATTGATTATAGCCTTTATATATATTCCACCCCCGTTTTCACGGGAGGTGCTGCAGCTGTTGCTGATGTACCTGGCGGGCAAACCTGATGTCCCACTGCTGATCATGGGAGACTTTAACTGCTACCTAGACCCTAAATTGGATAGGCATCCCCCAGTCCATTCTCCTGGGGGTGGTAGGGGTACTGCACTCAGCCGCCTAATTCTGGAATTAGGTTGGACCGATTTTTGGCGTATACGTAACCCTAATGCAAAGCAGTTTTCATGCTTCTCTAAAACTCACGGATCCCTGTCCCGTATAGACCTTAGTATAGGCACTCCTAATTTGCTAGAATATATCTCTAAGATAGAGTACTTCCCTCGTGGAGTGTCTGATCACTCACCTGTGGCTATATGGCTGATTGCCCAACCCCCAACCTCACTACCTAGGGCGCCATGGAAACTTAACGCCTTCTGGCTGAAACTGTTTAACTCCCAAGAACGAATTCCTAATCAAATAGAATTATTTTTCAACTCCCATAAGCACTTAACAGGTAAAATTCAAACCTGGGAAGCCTTTAAGGCCTACCTTAGGGGAGTATTTATTGCAGAAATAGCTACGGTCAAGAGAAATTCCTCAGCACTATTGGAGCAGGTTGGAGATCAGGTGCGCCAGTTGGAGCTTGCTTATGTTACTGACCCTACAGAGTCTGCGAGGGAGGCGTGGATTTCGGCCCAGGATTCACTGGACCGCTTGAGATCCTCCGCCGCAGAACGCAAAAGGTTCTTTAGCAAACAAGCATTTTATGGAGAGGGGGAAAAAACGGGACGTTTATTGGCAAAAATAGCCATGTCCCAGCAACTGTCTCCAGTGGTTGGGGCGATTCGCACAGCCGGTGGAAAGGTGGTTAATGGCCCAGATCAAGTTTTATCTGAGCCAGCATCCTTTTACGAGGATCTTTATGGAGCGAGGGATGAATACACAGATAACGAGCTAGAGGCATACCTTTCAGGGATTGATCTGCCCTCTCTATCTGAGGGGGCTAGACAATCACTGGAAGCTCCCCTGACACTGGAAGAGTTACAACATGCAGCATGCTCCTTTCCTACGTGCAAGGCTCCAGGAGAGGATGGTATCCCCATGGAGGTTTTTGCCCAGTATGGCGAGTGGATAATGCCACACCTCCTGGAAGTGTTCAATGACTCGCTTAAAGAAGGCAATTTGCCAACCTCCATGACTAGAGCCAATATAATTTTATTACTGAAACCTGGAAAGGATCCGATTGACCCGGGCTCATACAGGCCTATTTCACTACTGCAAAGTGATGTTAAAATCCTGGCTAAGGCTCTGGCGCTTAGGGTCAACCGGATCATTGACTCCATAATACATCCCGACCAGGCTGGGTTTATGCCGCAAAAGTCCACTGCCACCAACCTCAGACGCCTATTTTTAAATATGCAGCTGCAGCCAGATAATGAAGGGAGCAGGGCTCTGCTCTCTCTAGACGCCAACAAGGCGTTTGACAGTGTGGGCTGGAGATACCTATGGGCGGTACTATCAAAGTTTGGGTTTGGAAGTCGCTTTATAGCATGGGTCAAACTGCTGTATGCCTCCCCAAAGGCGACTATCAGGATGTCAGGTAGGATGTCTCATGTGTTTGCTCTGGGCAGGGGCACAAGGCAGGGATGCCCCCTGTCTCCCCTGCTCTTTGCCATCGCTATTGAGCCATTGGCGTTGGCAGTAAGGGCTAGTCAGGAGATCACAGGCTTTAAATATGGGAACCTCTACGAAAAGATTATGCTGTATGCAGACGACATGATGCTTTTCCTGGGGGACACCACAAGGTCCTTGGCGGAGGTGACAAAAATCATCACTGGGTTCGGCCACTTTTCTGGCCTGACAATTAACTGGTCTAAGTCGGCTCTGATGTTGCTGGATGAGGGGGGAGAGGTGAATCTACCAGATTCCTGCTCGGTTCCGGTAACGTCATCATTTAAATACCTAGGCATACAAATTTCACCTAAACTAGCGGAATATTGCCCCTTAAACATACACCCCTTGCTATCCAGATTTAGGGACAAAATCAACACATGGAACAGGCTCAAACTGTCACTGGCGGGCAAAGCAAATTTAATAAAAATGATTTTAATGCCGCAGCTACTCTATTTTTTACACAACTCCCCAGTAGTGATACACTTAAAGATTTTTAGGGTGGTTAACACCCTTTTCCACAAATTATTATGGAATTCAGGCACACCGAGAATCAAGCTGGAACAGCTACAAAACCCTAAGGACAGCGGAGGGCTGGCAGTACCCAACCCTTGGCTGTACTATATAGCAGCTCAGCTGCAGCAATTGGTTGGCTCCATGAACCGGGACCCTCCTGGCTCATCGGCGCAGTTAATGCTGATTGGGACAGGAGCGGAAACAATCCCGCTAGGCCTTGAGGCCCAGTTGTTTCACAAATCCAATAAAACAACATCCACTCTTACTTTAATACAGAAAATCTGGAACAAGGGAAGGCAGCTGCAGGAGGTGACAGGTTTTACGGAATACAGCCCAATATGGGGGAATCTTTCGTACCTCGAGCTAGCAAAGTTGCAACAGGGTTCCAAATGGCGTTCATTTGGTATTATCCTTTTATCCCACATATTTAGAAATGGCAAGTTGCTGACGTTCTCAGAGCTATAAAATAAATACAACCTCCCAAATACTATGTACTATTCCTATATCCAGCTCAAACATGCGGTGAACGCACAGGGAAATGCTGCTCCCTGGACATTGTCAACCACCCCTATTTTCCATTTGATACAGTCCAGCACAGAAACCAAAGGTTTTATCTCATATTGCTATCAAATGCTATTGATGCAACTTTTGAAAGCACACCCGACCAGGGCACCATCCCTATGGGAGCAGGATATAGGCCCAATTACGGGAGATCAATGGGAAGAAATTCTGCAATCCATTAATGTGTGTTCTCTCAATGTGGCCCAAAAGGTATCCCAACTATATATAGTACTTAGAGTGCATTACACCCCACTTAAACTTTACAATATGGGTAGGAGGCCTGACCCTATATGTAGCAGATGTGAGCGGCATCAAGGTGATCTCATCCATCTACTATGGAGATGTCCAAAACTCCATAGGTATTGGAGTGAGGTTATGGGAACGCTTAATCAAGTGTTCCAGACCAACATTCCCCTTGATCCAATTCATTGTATTTTAGGAGTCCTAGAGGATATTGTCCCGGAGGAGATGACTAGAATAGCACTCACTAGGGCACTATTTCAGGCAGGCAAACTTATATTACTTGGCTGGAAATCGACCTCGCCGCCATCAGTGAAATCCTGGATAAAGCATATGGGCAACACCTTGATTATGGAAAAATGCATTTACCAACACAGAGGCAGCTCCAATAGATTTGAGAGGATCTGGGCACCATGGTTAGATACCCCTGGACTGAGTCCTAGGGAGCTGGTAATGTCCAGACTGTTACAATGTCTCGGGGGGGGCCCATGAGGTTCCTTAAACGGTTGTTGACTGTAAAGTGGTTGAGCATTGAAATGTTACAGGATTTTCGGTAACAAATGATGATTGGAATGTAATATTTACATGATGGTATGTTGTTGCTTGATGCTTGTACAATGGAAGCTATGTAAATTTGTTCAATAAACACCTTTTTGATTTAAAAAAAAAGAATATCAAATACGTAATATAAAAATACGCACTGAAAACCAGATACGAACTGACTACACGCACTGAAAACCAGATGCGACCCCACAAGCACAAACTGAAGAGCAGTAACAATCTGAAAAGCACGAGGCTGAAAAGTGCGAATCGTCTCTCACCAAACGTCTACTAACACGAGATTAGCAGAAGGAGCCCAAAGAGTGGCGCACTGGTTATTGAACTTCCTCTTTATAGTGCCGTCGTACGCTGCTAATAAAGCAAACAGAATATTGGCATGCATTAAAAGGGGGATCAACTGCAGAGATAAAACGATAATTCTCCCGCTCTACAAGACTCTGGTCCGCCCGCACCTGGAGTATGCTGTCCAGTTCTGGGCACCAGTCCTCAGGAAGGATGTACTGGAAATGGAGCGAGTACAAAGAAGGGCAACAAAGCTAATAAAGGGTCTGGAGGATCTTAGTTATGAGGAAAGGTTGCGAGTACTGAACTTATTCTCTCTGGAGAAGAGACGCTTGAGAGGGGATATGATTTCAATTTACAAATACTATACTGGTGACCCCACAATAGGGATAAAACTTTTTCGCAGAAGAGAGTTTAATAAGACTCGTGGCCACTCATTACAATTAGAAGAAAAGAGGTTTAACCTTAAACTACGTAGAGGGTTCTTTACTGTAAGAGTGGCAAGGATGTGGAATTCCCTTCCACAGGCGGTGGTCTCAGCGGGGAGCATTAATAGCTTCAAGAAACTATTAGATAATCACCTGAATGACCGCAATATACAGGGATATGTAATGTAATACTGACACATAATCACACACATAGGTTGGACTTGATGGACTTGTGTCTTTTTTCAACCTCACCTACTATGTAACTATGTATTATTGACACTTTTTTCCTAGGTAAATGGGTAGGGGTACCATGTACCCCATACTCATTCACCTAGGGTGGGGGTCCGGGATCTGGGGGCCCTCTTATTATATTATTGGATTCCGATAAGCCCCCGCCCACAGACCCAGACAACAAACGGCCAGGGTTGTCGGGAAGAGGCCCTTGTCCTCATCAACATGGGGACAAGGTGCTTTGTGGTGGGGGGGCCCCTTTCCTGACCGGCCGGGCTGCGTGCTCGGATCGGGGTCTGGTATGGATTTCGGGGGGGACCCCACGCCGTTTTTTCAGCGTAGGGGGTTCCTCTTAAAATCCATGCCAGACCTAAGGGCCTGGGATGCCCCACGACGGGCTCGCAAGGTGTCAATCTCGCCGATAACAGCAGCGAGATTGACTTCCTTTTCTAGTCCGTCATACCCAAGTCACGTTCAAAATGAATGGATTTGTCCGTGTGTGGGAAAGTCCATTCATTCTGAAAGTCTGCCGTAACAGCGGCGAAAGTCCGTCGGAAAGACGGGCGGACCTAGCCTGCCGGAAAGTCCGGTTGTGTGTAGGCAAGTCCGTCTGTTCAGAAAGTCTGGCGGTAGTCCGCCGGAAAGTGCGGCGCGAAGAATGTCGGACCAAGTGTGCCGGAAAGTTCGCTCGTGTGTACACGGCATTCCAGCGGCTACAAAATGGGGGTTAGATTTATGGCATTTTTATTGTATATTTTTCTTTTTGCTAGTAATGGTGGCGATCTGTGATTTTTATGGGGACTGTGATATTGCGGCGGGCACTTTTTTGGGACCATTGACATTTATACAGCAATCAGAGCTAAAAATAGCCACTGATTACTGTATAAATGTCATTGCCAGGGAAGGGGTTAACACTAGGGGGTGATCAAGGAGTTAGCTGTGTGTCCTAGGGAGTGATTCTAACTGTGGGAGGATGGGACTGACTGGAGGAGGAGACCGATCGTTGTTCATACTTAGTATGAACAACAGATCAGTCTCCTCTCCCCTGACAGCATGGAGATCTGTCTGTTTACATTGACAGATTTCCATTCTGCCTCTCTCAGGAGCGATCGTGAGTGCCCGGCGGTCTCCGGGCACGCGCATAGGCTCTGTCATTGCGCCGTGGGCGCAATCGCCTCTAGTGCTCTTTAAGCAGCTGACGTATACCTACGACAATTTGCCCAGGCGAGCCAACCTGCCACAGTGTAACTGCGGCGGCTAGTTGTCTAGTGGTTAAAATAAATACCAGACCCAAAGCGTCTCCCGCCTCTAAGTCTGGCTGCATCCATTTTAACTGTGGGCAGCTGAAGTTGCTGCCTGTTCACTACCTGGATGTACACAGACAAACAGAGGCATACCTCCAGCTCTGCAGCCCTGCAGCTCTCGTTGACCCTCTTATGACTCATCCCCCCTCCCTTCCGAGAGAGAGAGAGAGAGAGAGAGAGAAAGAGATGCATGATGCTATAAGCCTAAGCTAATGACCAGATAAGAAAGAAGTGGGCTGTATAAGGTATTTACTGGCAGAAAAAAGTAGGATTTTTATAACAGCTTACCTGTAAAATCCTTTTCTTGGAGTACATCACGGGACACAGAGCACCATAGTAATTACTATGTGGGTTATACACCACCTATAGGTGAATGTACACTGGTACACTCAAAAGACAGGAAGTCCCCCTCCCTATATAACCCCTCCCATACCGGAAGTACCTCCGTTTTTGTAGCAAAGCAAAATATATATATCTCAACAAGAGGGGAGGGACCTCTGTGTCCCGTGATGTACTCCAAGAAAAGGATTTAACAGGTAAGCTGTTATAAAAATCCTGTTTTCTTTATCGTACATCACGGGACACAGAGCACCATAGTAATTACTATGTGGGATGTCCCAAAGCAATGCCATCTGAGGGGAGGGAGAGACAACCAAAAGCGGCTGCCGCCAGGCGTGAGGGCCTATACTGCTGCCTGCAGCACACTGTGCCCAAAGTCGGCATCGTCCTGCCATCTTACATCCATCTGATAGAAGTTTGTGAATGTATGTATTGACGACCAAGTAGCGGCCTTGCAAATATGAGTCACAGAGGCCTAGTGATGCGCTGCCCATGAAGTACTGACTGCCCTGGTAGAGTGCGCTTTAACCTGGAAAGGCGGAACCTTTCTTTTCAGACGACGAATCCACTTAGCAATAGTAGTTTTCAGATAGGCCTTTGGAAAAATACTGTCAAGGCCGAAATCTGACCCTTGATCGTACTCAAGGCCAGATTAACTTCTACTCCTAATTGTAGAAAGGCCAGAATTCTCCCTATGACATACTTTGGAGGATAACATCCCTTGGTTTAGCACTAGGAGACATAGGCTCTCCAGACCCTATAATAGATGGTCCTGGAGGCCGGCCTTCTGGCATTAATCAGGGCGGTTACTACTGAACCTGAAAGCCCCCCGATTTTTTAGAATGTGGGCTTCAATAGCCACACCGTGGCTATTGAAGCCCACATGCCTTAAATTCAGCGACTATAAGGCAGGATGGAATACCGGCCCTTGTGACAACAGGTCTGGGCGAGATGGAAGAGTCCATGACTCCCCTACTGCCATTCTCATGATCTCTGTATACCAAAATCTCCTGGGCCATGCTACTAGGATTATCGGCTTCCCTTCTTCCCTGATCTTGTGAAGAAGCCGCGGTAGCGGCTGAACTGGAGGGAATGCATAAATCAGTGAAAACTGATCCCACAGGAACACGAACGCATCAGTGCGAGTGGATCCCTTGTTTTTGCCACAAAGTTGTCCAACTTCTTGTTGAACCTGGACACCAATAGATCTATGTCCGGGGTACCCCATCTTTGGCATATGGCCAGAAAGACATGAGAATGTAGAGACCATTCTCCCGGCAACAACTGTTGGTGGCTTAAGGAATCTGCCTGCCAAGTATCTACTCCTGGAATGAAGATTGCAGATAGGCAAGGAACATGTTTCTCTGCCCAAGACAGAATATGGTCCACCTCCCTCTGGGCTGCATGACTTCTGGTGCCCCCTTGGTGATTGATATAGGCCACTGCTGTGGCATTGTCGAATTGTATCCTGACGGAAGAATTCCGCAACCTCAACGTCCAGGCTATTAGAGCCAGATGTACTGCCCGAATCTCTAGGATATTGATGGACAAGGTCTTCTCGGACTCTGACCAGTTCCCCTGAACAGTGGTCCCTTCTAGAACTGTTTCCCAGCCCCATAGGCTGGCATCCGTTGTTACTACCTTCCAGGAAACTGGTATGAAGGATTTTCCTTTCTGTAAATTCCTGGTCATCAACCACCACCTGAGACTCTGGCGCACCTTTGGGGCCAGATTCATTGAAAAATCCAAGGCTTGGATCTGCTTGTTCCAAGCAGACAGAATACTGTATTGCAAAAGTCCTGAATGAAACTGGGCATAGGGAACCCCTTCGAAGGAAGCTACCATCTTCCCCAGCAATCTCATGCAAAGGCGAATGGGAGGACCTTTCCTTTCCTTGACCACCTGGACCAGCTCTCTTAGAGCGTTGACTTTTGCCTGAGGCAAAAAAATCCTTTCCTAGGCTGTGTCTATGACCAGGCCCAAATACTCCATTCTTACTGGTGGTAAGGATAATTTCTCTAGATTGAGAATCCAACCCAGGTGTTCCAGATAACTGACCGTTCTGGACACCCCTCGGTTTAACTGTGCTACTGACTGATCTACCAGTAGTAGGTCGTATGCCATTACTGCTATACCCTGGCCCTTTAGTCTTGCTAGTACTGGGGCCAGAACCTTTGTAAATACCCGGGGAGTGAAGGCTAACGCAAAGGGCAAGGCCACAAACTGAAAGTGGCGCTCTTCTACCGCAAACCGCAGAAACTTCTGGTGAGCAGGAACAATTGGCACATGTAAATACGCATCTTTGATGTCTATTGATGCTGGAACTTCTCCTCCCTATAGGGTGGAAATGACTGACCGGATTGACTCCATGCGAAAGGAGCGGATGTTTAAGAAGTGATTCAGATCCTTGAGATCTAGAATGGGTCTGACATCTCCATTTGGTTTTGGTACCATAAGAGATTTGAATAAAACCGCATGTCCCTCTCTGAGGGAACATCTATTATTACTCGCTGAGATAATAACCGGCCCAGTGCCAGAAAGAAGGACTTTTTCTTTACTGGGTCCTTGGGAACGTTTGATCCTAGAAAACGGAACGGTGGAAACTCTTGGAACTCTAGTTTGTAGCCTAGGGCTACCACAGAGAGGACCCATTTGTCTTAGGTTTCCTCTTGCCAATCTTCTGAAAACCACAGAAGAAGTCTTCCCCACCTCGGTTGAGCGGAGGCACCCCTTTATAAGGAGGCCTTAGGACTCTGCTTTGTAGGCTTCTGCCCTCAGGCACTTCTGCAGTCTTATGCAAATAAACACATGGGTAAATAGTTCCAGACAAAACAAGTACATACTAGGTTATACAGCTTTAATGTATGTGTTAAAGCAATATGCCTCTATGGAAGCGTGCGTTCATGGTTTTAACATGAGTTCTTACAAATATGCTTCATGTAGCACATATGCCATGGAACAAGCATCTTTGTAAAGCAAGCATGCGTTTATGAAACGTGTTATGCAACATTCCGCAACACGTATCTATGCAGACATGTATTCCTATGCGATCATGAGGAATCATGTATATTTACGTAAACATGTATTAACATGCCTCATTATGCAACCACGCATCTTTAGGCGATCATGCAAATTTAGGCGATCGTGAACTTTAGGCGATCATGCATCCTTATGTGATCCGGCATTTTTATGTGATCAAGCACCTTTTATGCGATCAAGCCTTTCTGAGCGATCAAGCCTCTTTGTGTGACCAAGCACCCTTGTGCGATCAAGCATTCTTGTGCAATCAAGCATCCTTGTGCAATTGAGCCTCTCTGTGCAATCAAGCACCCTTGTGCTATCAAGCATCCTTGTGCGACTAAGCATCTTTATGTGATCAAGCATTTTTATGCGACTATGAAAAAACCATGTATATCTATACAAACATAAATATGCATCTTTATGTGACTACGTATCCTTAAGCGATCCTGTCACCTTATGCGATCACGCGTTTTTTTGTGATCAACAATAAAACATGTTTTTTTTTTACACAAACATGTCTAAACATGCATTTTGTATACCTATGATCATGTATCTTTATGTAAACATGTGAACTGGTAAAAACAGTTATCTTCAGCAACCGTGTGCTCCAGCAACTGTTTGTTTCAGCATCTGTGCATTTTAGCAACTGAGCGTTTCAGTATCTGTGCATTTTTAGCAACTGTGTGTTTCAGCATCTGTGCATTTTAGCAACTGTGCGCTTTAGCAACTGTGCGTTTCAGCAACTGTACGTTTTAGCATCTGTGCGTTTTAGCATCTGTGCATTTCACCATCTGTGCATTTTAGCACCTGTGCGTTTTAGCAACTGTGCATATCAGCATCTGTGCATTTTAGCAACTGTGCGTTTTAGCAACTGTGCGTTTTAACACATTTGTAAGCAAGCGCCTGCTCAACTGCAGTTGGTCCTATACTTTAGACCTGTAGGATACCAAGCACATATGCATTACAGTCAGGTCCATAAATATTGGGACATCTACACAATTCTAATCTTTTTGGCTCTATACACCACCACAATGGATTTGAAATTAAATTAATTTGAGGGTATTTACATCCAAATCAGGTGAACGGTGTAGGAATTACAACAGTTTGTATATGTGCTTCCCACTTTTTAAGGGACCAAAAGTAATGGGACAATTGGCTGCTCAGCTGTTCCATGGCCAGGTGTGTGTTATTCCCTCATTATCCCATTTACAAGGAGCAGATAAAAGGCCCAGAGTTCATTTCAAGTGTGCTATTTGCATTTGGAATATGTTGCTGTCAACTCTCAATATGAGATCCAAAGAGCTGTCACTATCAGTGAAGCAAGCCATCATTAGGCTGAAAAAACAAAACAAACCCATCAGAGAGATAGCAAAAACATTAAGTGTGGCCAAATCAACAGTTTGAAACATCCTTAAAAAGAAAGAACGCACCGGTGAGCTCAGCAACACCAAAAGACCCGGAAGACCACGGAACACAACTGTGGTGGATGACCGAAGAATTCTTTGCCTGGTGAAGAAAACACCTTTCACAACAGTTGGCCAGATCAAGAACACTCTCCAGGAGGTAGGTGTATGTGTGTCAAAGTCAACAATCAAGAGAAGACTCCACCAGAGTGAATACAGAGGGTTCACCACAAGATGTAAACCATTGGTGAGCCTCAAAAACAGGAAGGCCAGATTAGAGTTTGCCAAACAACATCTAAAAAAGCCTTCACAGTTCTGGAACAACATCCTATGGACAGATGAGACCAAGATCAACTTGTACCAGAGTGATGGGAAGATAAGAGTATGGAGAAGGAAAGGAACTGCTCATGATCCAAAGCATACCACCTCATCAGTGAAGCATGGTGGTGGTAGTGTCATGGCGTGGGCATGTATGGCTGCCAATGGAACTGGTTCTCTTGTATTTATTGATAATGTGACTGCTGACAAAAGCAGCAGGATGAATTCTGAAGTGTTTCGGGCAATATTATCTGCTCATATTCAGTAAAAATGCTTCAGAACTCATTGGACGGCGATTCACAGTGCAGATGGACAATGACCCGAAGCATACTGCGAAAGCAACCAAAGAGTTTTTTAAGGGAAAGAAGTGGAATGTTATGCAATGGCCAAGTCAATCACCTGACCTGAATCCGATTGAGCATGCATTTTACTTCCTGAAGACAAAACTGAAGGGAAAATGCCCCAAGAACAAGCAGAAACTGAAGACAGTTGCAGTAGAGGCCTGGCAGAGCATCACCAGGGATGAAACCCGGCGTCTGGTGATGTCTATGCGTTCCCAACTTCAGGCTGTAATTGACTGCAAAGGATTTGCAACCAAGTATTAAAAAGTTAAAGTTTGATGGATGATTGTTACTCTGTCCCATTACTTTTGGTCCCTTAAAAGGTGGGAGGCACATATACAAACTGTTGGAATTTCTACACTGTTCACCTGATTTGGATGTAAATACCCTCAAATTAAAGCTGAAAGTCTGCAGTTAAAGCACATCTTGTTCCGTTCATTTCAAATCCATTGTGGTGGTGTATAGAGCCAAAAAGATTAGAATTGTGTCGATGTCCCAATATTTATGGACCTGACTGTATATTGGAGATAACAAATTGCTGGGGAATGGAATGTGAGGGACTGCCAACATCCTATAATATAAACGTGGAAAGCATGCAACTAGTACGCGAGGAGCCGCCCCCTTGGACTCTTTGGGCAGAAAGAAGTATATAAATATAGAGAATAAACAAGAAAAAAAGGTGTACTATAGCAGTAAACCAAGGTCGGACTTTAGAGGCATAGGAAACAATGAAGAAGTATGAGATTAAACACTATTTTTGGAAAATACACAACACAAATAGAAAAATACACAAATATTAAAAATCATGTATACGGATACATAATGTGCAGTGAGCCCTTGTGCCTCTAAAGTCCGACCTAGGTTTACTGCTATAGTACACCTTTTTTCCTTGTTTATTCCCTCAATTTACGGATGTGGCTATGTGAGTGCGCTCCTTTTCTGTTCATTATTTATATAAATATAGAAGTATGTAAAAGGCAACTGAGTGCCACTTTTATTAAATACAAAACAGTAATTATTGCCAACAGACAACAATCATTAAAAAATATTTATACAAAGTACATCAATGGAATTCATAATACATGAATATGCATATATAACAAACTATATCAAACCCAAGGCTAATAATCAATGTACTGCCAAAGTTAAACTGAGGTCAGTGCATGGTTATAGCATACATCCCGACATGTTTCGGAAGTCTTTATTGGTACATATTTTCCTTCATCAGGGGAGATTGGCTTGGGGTGATTTTATCTTGGTCTGCAACACAAATGTAACACATAATATGTGTTGCAGTGTTATGTAACAACAATTAACATCATACAAATGTTTTGTGTATTATTTTAAGTCAAAGTACTTACATATCGATTTCATGGAGACAACATAAGAAAAACAGAAAAAGTAAAAGTGGCATGTACACTACGTTGGCTGGAAAGACTCAGACAAGGACCTGCAGATGTGCGACTGCGCAGACAGGAAGCAGCCAAGTGCTTTACACATGCAAGAGACTCCCTGGTATATACCGAGCAGAACACATTTATCTGAAAAGTCATAAAAAAAAACTTATAACAATTAGGTATAATATTATGATGTTGATGAATACATCATGCTATGATCACTCAGCAAGGCAGGCATAATATATCCTGAATTGCTTGATCAAAAAAAAAGTAAGTATTAAATTTTACAGAGGATGGAAGAAGTATGGTGCAGACAGCCAGGCAGCAGTCCTCAGACTGAGAGAATGCTGGATGTAAGCATGCACCTTAAATAGTATAACACTGTGTGAAAGTCAATCAGGCAAACTAGTAATGTGTTGCTGGTAGTTCCAATATAATCAGCTGCAATGAAAACAGCTGAGACAGGAACTCAGAGTGTCTCCCTGATGCAAAGGGCGTCACGCGTCAGCGCGTCACTGGTGGAAGGAGAGGTCCCTTACAGTGCAATGCATTACAACTAGATGGGGACATACAGGAGATTGATCCTGCATAAAGGCAGAGGTGAAGGTCACACGGACCTCCATACCTCAAGAGCCAAGCACAGGAGGAGCCCATCCGCCAGGCATGCGCAAAGCACGACGCAGACCCGGCCATGCACGAAACACCATCTAGTGGCCCAGTAGAGTGATGACAGCCAACATGTTCACAAAAACCCAAATAAATACCGCACACAAATTATATATGAAGGAGAAAAGGAAGGGAAAAAAGGGGGAAAAGGAATTAACAGTGAAATAAGCAATGATGAATACAAAATATATGTACGTACATACATACACAAAATTATGTAAATGACAGCAATTAACAATATATGTATAATTTATTCAAGTATTTAGAACATGCTCACTGCATTGGGATCAACACTCGCAGCTCCATATATTAATAACAATATATCTTTTCATAAATATACACTGTCACTATATATAATCTTTTACATAATCAAAGAGAGTAGAAAAAAGAGAAAGGTTGTATAATAATTACATATAGCCCCATGGAGTATGGTTAAATAACCCTCATATATTGCCATTTAAGTTTGAACCAACGTTGATCAGAGATGAAAACATGGTTCAAATGGTATAACACATAATAAATCGAAAAGATCTAAAGCACAGCAGGGAAAGAGAAAATTTTATAGATTCAATTCACAGACCCCTGAGACAAAGCCAGGGAGAAAAGACCTAAAGTTGAAAGCCTCATTGAGGCCTGGAGGTAAAGTAGCCTGTAAGTTAAATATCCATCTCAATTCACATTGGAGGAGACACTTATTAAAGTCGCCTCCCCTTGAATGAAAATGTACTCGATCAAGTGCCAAAAAATGTATTTTCGGAATAGATTTAGGATGGACTAATGCCATATGGCGACCAATGGGTACATCAAGATCTCGCTTGCGTATGGTGGATAGATGTTGATATATACATTTCCAAAATTCATTGATAGTTTTTCCAATGTAATAGCACCCACATTCAAATGTAAGGAGGTATACTATGCTAGGAGTTTTGCAATTTACATAATGTTTAGGACGAAATGTATGTCCATTGGGTAAGTCAATATTGATACGTTTATGCATGTACTGACAGTATGAGCATCCACCACACGCAAACATTCCAAGAGTTTTGCATATATCACCCTTATATGGTTTATATTCACTATGTACCAGTTTGTCACCCACAGAAGTGGCTCTCCTGTAGGCAAGAGCTGGAAGATTAGGAACAAAGGGGGCAAGTAATGAATCCATAGTTAACAAGTGTATCAGACTTCCCAATTACCAGACCCGTGAGTCCGTTTGGGCAGAGGGTAGGCTCTCTTACGCATTAGACTCGCGGCCCCTGGTAGAGTATACAGGAAGCACAGGAGTACGGAGTGGTATGGGAGCCTGGTAATAGAGTCCAGATGCTGGTGGATGAGCAATCCTTAACAGCAAGGTACAGGCTGGAACACAGGCAAACAAGACTGAACAGGAAGGTCTGGAGACAGGCTGGGTTCGGCAACAGGCAGGCAACGAGGTACAACGGAGCAGGCAGAAGAATAGTCAGACAGGCCAGAGGTCAGGTGCAGGCAGAGTCGAGAGGAGTCCAGGAAGCAAGCCGGGTTAGTCAGGAGATCTGGTTTACAGGCACAGGTAACAGGTACAAGGGAACGGCAGAGCTGTTGATCAGGTAGCACTGATCAGAGAGTGAAGCCAGCTTAAATAGACAGACTGGCGCCAAACGGCACGCACACCGGCACGCACAGGCACGCACACCCGCACATGCCCGTGCGCACGCACCCGCACACCGCCGTGCATGCCAGGCCCGGTCGGATGATGCAAACCAGTGCCAAAAGGAGCGCCCACGCCCGAACACCTGCACGCACCCCAAGGCCAGCCAAGCCACACACACACTAATGCCCGCAGGAGCACGCACAACTGCATCAACAGGAACGCGCGTGCCAGCGCACACCGACGCACACCACAGCGAGCAGCACCATGTCCACCGAGGTAAGCTCTCTGACAGAGATGGTAAGGTGAGTATTAGGTTTTGGCATGATAGTTGCACACATACGAGCAGTAGAATGGCACTTACGCGTCTTGTTGGGGCAGACGCTTGCGTAGTGCCCGGATCCTCCACAGTACAGACACAGATTTTGAGCACGTCTGCGTAACTTCTCTTTGGGAGTCAAGGAAGGACGAAGCAGGCCAAGCTGCATGGGTTCTGGAGCATCAAAAACTGGAGCAGTCGGTGAAGCAGAGGGCCGACTGGGGGGACTGGGAACTTGTGGTAGCATCCAGGTGGGGCGGAAGGTACTGGTAGACCTTTCGGTGCATTGCTCTCTCAGGTGACGTCAATCTAAATAGAAAGATTAATAAGCCCATCCAGGGTTTGATGCACTCCGACCCGTGCCAACTCGTCCTTGAGCGGGTCGGACAAACCCATCCTAAACTGGTGACGCAGGGCAGTGTCGTTCCAGGCCGTGTCCGAGTTGTATCTTTCTTAGGAGATTGTTTGTCAACATTCAATAGGTCATGACGGGATAAACCAATAATCCTTTGGTATGCTTTTTTAAGGCAGGTATTGGTGTATCCCCTTTCCAAAAGTCTATCTCTCAGAGTGTCAGCTTATTTTCGGAAGCTGGCATCATCTGAGCAGTGCGTGCCATTAAGTATTGACTGTATGGGATTGATGCCAATATAGGTTAAAGGGGTGAAAACTTGATGCATGAAGTAATGAGTTCCCTGCTGTGGGTTTTCGATACAATTCACTGGATTAACTACCGTTTGGTTGTTTTCTGACAAGCACATCCAAGAATGTAATCTCGGTTGTGCTGTGTGACATAGTAAAACTCAGGTTAAAGTTATTTACGTTAATACAGGCCATGAATTCATACAGGAGATCATTAGATCCATCCCAGATGACAAAGGCATCATCGATGTAATGGTACCGTGCATTGACATGGCCAATATACACCAATAGCGAGTCATTGGTAAGCAGTGAATGTTCCCACTCCCCCAAGCACAACAAGTCCACATTGCCATCCCCTGTACCTGGAGGTAGTGGAAACCATCAAAGCAAAAGGCATTGTGATGGAGTATGAACTCCAAAGAGGTCAAAATAATCTGATTCTGACCTCTGATCTGATTCTAATCACATATCTGTATATCTGGAATTGCATTCACTAGAATGTGATAGTACGTGACGTATTGCTGCTAAGCCTTTCTCATGAGGAATGGTACAGTATAAAGACTCAACATCTATGGCAACTAGATGGGTGTCAGCCTCAATGTGCATGTCCTGAATAATTTGTAAAAAATGGATAGTGTCACATACATACGATGACAGACAAGTTACAAAGGGCTTTAGATGACTGTCCACTACACGCTGAGATTTTCGGTAAAATTCCCACATCCAGATATGATAGGTCTACCTGGAGGGTTTTTTGGATGTTTGTGTAATTTAGGGAGAACATAAAAGGTGGCTTCTCTTGGGAAGGCCACCCTTATGAATTCCCAGACCTGTTTGGATATGACATTAAGATAAAATGCTGCATCCACCACCAAATAGAAATCTTGAGTAAATTTGTCTAATAATGATCTATATATAGGTCGATACCATTCAGAGTTAATTAGTATCTTCATACACATTTCAATATAATGAGTATTGTTCATAACCACAACATTTCCACTGTTTGAGAGGGTTTGATGACAATGTTGTGGTTATTAGCCAACAGATCAAGTGCTATCCTTTCACATTTATTAAGATTAGCGTGTGATCCAGAAAAGTTCTTCATTTTTCGAATGTCAGCTGATACCAATTTGAGGAAAACTGCTGCATTATGATTGGAGCTAGGTGGAGGATACATAGTAGACTTATTTTTAATTAATGGATCAACAACATGTATATTGGCCTGTGCAGTGGGTGTCTTATCTACAACTGCAAGAAGGGCTTCTAGATCAATTGAGTCGATTAAATTTTCTGATTCATTTTCTTACAACAGTGATATGTGGTCATCCAAGGCTTGTGTGTCTTAATTGGTTAGCCCCGGTTCCAGGACATGTTTTTTGGAATAAAGGCTTTTCAGCAAGGCATTGCGTATAAAGAGATGGATGTCCTTGATGGCTCCAAATTTGTCCAGACCTGAGTTGGGGCAAAAAGTGAGACCATGTGCAAGGACAGCCACCTCAAACTGATTAAGGGAATGTGAAGACAAGTTTACATCTAGCGTGGTTTTTGTTGATTGGGTTTGTGTAACTTGGACAGATGTGCTTGGGATTTTCTTTGATGAGTCTGTGTTTGACCCTTCATTTGGTCTAAAAAAGTACCAATAGGTAATTGGTGTAGGCGTGAAGTAGTTGGTGCAGTGGAGGAGGTGCTTAAAGATGATCCACAGTGACTTACTGTACTATGTGTATCTGATGCATCACTATTGATATTATGGCGCTATTGACTATCGTGACTGTAACGAAATGTCCCACACTGCGCTGAGTGCTTTCGTCATATACCGCTTCCTTCCAGTCTGAAATATAGATATCAGATATTCCAACCACTCACAAGCACAAACAAGACAATACTTGTTTAGTTGCTGAACATGGACTGTTTATTGGAACCAAAATACAAGTCTTATATACAGTTGAGGAGGAGGTTCCTACCTCCTGCTCATATTACTCTAACAATACACCTGTAACCAGAAACCTAATTAACATGAGCTAATTAACTAATCCCTTAAAGCAGCCGATGTGACTCCATGCCCTCCTGGGCATTGTTATGATAAATCAGGATTTCACTACAGTTCAGACTTGTTGTCACCGAGCTTCACACAGTAGATTATACATTATTATAAGTATAAACATAGAACACCTTCTCACAATAGCAGGAGTCGGCCTATCTCCTACATTGTACAGAGGCCAATGTGATCAGCTCTCCCAACTAACATGTTGAGTTCAGAATCAAACAAACCAAGAATAGTCTTTACATATATCCTGGGAGATATTGTGGATAAATATTACTGTCCCATTTTAAGTAATTCAAAATATATTTTCTCAGTCACCCTGTGCCAGGATGGCACAGGGTGACTTAGACATAAGAGGTGCATGGGGAGCTGAAACAAGGATTTCCCAACCTTTCCAAGGGATTTTAGGTTCCAAGGGCCCTCCCGTCACAGTGACAGTTACCTGACTGTGGGGGAGAACCCTCCATAAGGAAAGATTTGTCCGTCATATGACTCGTCACCACGCCTGCAACATTTTTGTCGTCTATGACCTTTAGACTGAGTTGGAAGGTAAGAGGAAGAACTTAATGGATAAATGTACTGTGGATATGCATTTACATATTTTATTTTTATTTTGTATTTTGGAAAAATGATAGTTTTGATTGGGTTTCCATTTGTAGGCTTTACCATCTTCAAATGCCCTCCTATCACGCTGGAATTTTCTATACTTTTTGATCAAAATATTTTTGTTAAATTGCTCCAGATGTACCTTAAGTTTTTCTTCAAACTCTATATAGAGTGCATGTGTTTGTAAAGGTAACATCTGGCTTTGCAATTTCTCTAATTTGGCATCCTAATCAGTCATGTGTTTGCGGTAGTCCTCAATTAATAATGACATCATTGTCTTGGCGCACAATTTCAAATTGTCCTCCCAAACAGTTTTGAAGTTTGGATCAATATTATCAATTACGGGAAAGATTTGGACTTTGAGCCCAAAGGGATTTACATTTTCAGTAATATATTCCTCAAAAGTTTTAATGTGCCAATAAAGTGAAGATTTTTTTCTCCAAAGTTTGACTTAATTTGGAAACTGATGCTAACTCAGATTTTAAAGACTCTGCCTGCTCAAAATCATGGTGCAATTTAGACAAAAAAGTCGCCCATTGGTCGCCTTGATAGGCTGCCATTACAAAAAGGGAGAGAAAAGGAAAAAGGAAAATAAAAAAGAGAAAAGGAGAAAATACAAGAAATCCAATATCAATTGACTTAATTTGGAGAAAACTGATGCTAACTCAGATTCTAAAGACTCTGCCTGCTCAAAATCATGGTGCAATTTAGACAAAAAAGTCGCCCATTGGTCGCCTTGATAGGCTGCCATTACAAAAAGGGAGAGAAAAGGAAAAAGGAAAATAAAAAAGAGAAAGGGAGAAAATACAAGAAATCCAATATCAATTGACTTCTAAGTGACTACACATGCATATCCAGAGGGCAGGGGTCTTATGCAGGTATTTACACATGCAATCCTATTTATAAGGATTGCATGTGTAAAGCACTTGGCTGCTTCCTGTCTGCACAGTTGCACATCTGCAGGTCCTTGTCTGAGTCTTTCCAGCCAACGTGGTGTACATGCCACTTTTACTTTTTCTGTTTATCTTATGTTGTCTCCATGAAATCGATATGTAAGTACTTTTGACTTAAAATAATACACAAAACATTTATATGATGTTAATTGTTGTTACATAACACTGCACACATATTATGTGTTACATTTGCGTTGCAGACAAAGATAAAATCACCCCAAGTCAATCTCCCCTGATGAAGGAAAATATGTACCAATAAAGACTTCCAAAACATGTCGGGATGTGTGATATATCCATGCACTGACCTCAATTTAACTTTGACAGTACTTTGATTATTAGCCTTGGGTTTGATATATTTCGTTATATATGCATATTCATGTATTATGAATTCCATTGGTGTGCTTTGTATAAATATTTTTTAATGATTGTTGTCCTTTGGCAATGATTACTGTTTTGTATTTAATAAAAGTGGCACTCAGTTGCCTTTTACATACTTCTATATTTATATACTTCTTCCTGCCCAAAAACTCCAAGGGGGCAGCTCCTCATGTACTAGTTGCATGCTTTCCAAGACTAAATTGGAGATACAACTCCCTAAAATGCACCCACGCTCATGTCTTTCAAAAATGTACTTTAAAAACATGCAATTAAGCAATACATTTGCAAGAGCGTATATTATGCTGTTTCTGCCCACAAGCAGAAAATAACACTTTTAAAGCGAACTGCTAATCATCCAGGGGTGTATCTACTTTACAGGTGTACATGCCCCTCGGATAGGCAGAAAATATGCAGCATGTAATCATGACTTGTCTGCACTCAGTTCCCAAGCTAGTACTCACACACACTAACGGGCCGCCGCTCTGTCTCCAAGGCTTATCTGACCTGTCACCACACTAGTACCATCTAGTGGCAGGGGAAGAAACAGCAGCCCGCATGAGTAAGAGCACATAGCATGAATCACACTGCTCCCAGTGGCTAACGGGAAAAAAAACAGACAGTCAGATCTCTGTCTTTTTAAAAAAGAAACTGCAACCAAATGCATATAAATGAAGAATGCGCTGCGCCTGGGGATATATCTGAGTAACTAAAATCCTAAGTGTGAATCGAAAATAATAATAATATAAAGTGCAAATCACAGAGAGTATGAAACTAAAATCACTTGCTGTATGGATCTTATAACCATGTACACCAAAGTGTCGTGTACATTAAATCACAAAGTGCAATGTGCATATAAAGCGTACCTAAATCTTGCGATATAACCATGACAATATAGATCTAAAACCATCTGTGATTAAATGTATGAAATACCAAAAATCCTTGAATAGGTGTGCATACTGAAAAAGTGTTATACATATAACACATAAAAAGTCCACCGTGATACATATAACACATAAAAAGTCCACTGTGATTATAAAAGTGAGAGTGAAAAAAATGATAAAAATTAAAAAAATAAAAAACACATATAAAATAAATAAATCACACGTGTAGAGAAATAAAACTATAATCGTCCTTATTGTGGTAATGAAATCACAGTCGTGAAAAAAATCTTCCAATCCAACAACGTGAAGTGACAAAGTTCCGGCAAAAATCAATATACTAATGATGTTTTAAAGAAAAAGTTCCAGTACTGAATCAAACGTGCCCAAAAACATGCCGTGAAGTGCCTTGGTGACCCCCAATGTGATTGCGCTCACCTTGGAGAGTGTGACACAGTGTTTAATTGTGTCAATACACGCTTTTGGAGCCACCCCTGGGCTCAGTGATTGGTACAGCTGATTCCCCAAACAGATTCGTTATGGCTCCACTCACATCATATCATAGAAAAGAGAAAGGCTTTTTGTTGCTGTTCTCAACAAAATTTTTCATTATGTCCTGATTCCTGGCAGGGCAAGGTTTAGCTCATTAACCACCTGGTGAATCAGGGCTGTAGATGGAGCCTTCATACATTTAATCACAGATGGTTTTAGATCTATAGTCATGGTTATATCGCAAGATTTAGGTACGCTTTATATGCACATTGCACTTTGTGATTTAATGTACACGACACTTTGGTGTACATGGTTATAAGATCCATACAGCAAGTGATTTTAGTTTCATACTCTCTGTGATTTGCACTTTATATTATTATTATTTTCGATTCACACTTAGGATTTTAGTTACTCAGATATATCCCCAGGCGCAGCGCATTCTTCATTTATAGTTTATCGCACGGTCATGAATACGTGATCTGTGTCTGCAGCCGGGTATTTATTCGGTTGGTTCCTTACTGAGGCATTGGATTATTGTGGCTCGCAAGATTTTTTCCATATTGCAACCAAATGCAGACTCACCATTCCTCGGTACAGGACTCTAATCTTCACACATCACGGCAAGCTTTGTCATGACAGACCTTCAGGGACCGGGTCATCCTTGTATATGGAGTCCATTCCCCTGGACCTGTATATCACCCTGCCACAGCAAATCTTTGGTATAGTTTTCACGTGACCAAGGTGCCAGAACTCAGGGTCCAGCTCTCAAAAGAGAAGCATTACAGGCAGAAACCTCGCTCTTCTTCCACGAGGCTCGGGTACCATCCATTTGGTTCTTTCAGGCACTTTGGTCCCGTCAGGGATTTCACAGCGGAGCTCTTCTTAGCACTTCATTAACCATGACCAAAACCTTAGACCCTGGTGAAAAAACTGAGGTTGTCCCAGTAAGGGAGGGGTTATATAGGCAGGGGGACTTCCTGTCTTTTGAGTGTACCAGTGTCCATTCACCCATAGGTGCGCATATAACCCATATAGTAATTACTATGGTGCTCTGTGTCCCCTGATGTACGATAAAGAAAAATATGTTTTACTATCAAAAGTTAAAATAATAAGGGCAGAAGAGTTAATAGATGAAAAGTTGAAAAAAATGACTGAAGGTCCACTTTAACACCAGCTATTTCTTCACACAGAATTTGAATCGGTCAATCGTTTTTCGGCTGATCCGAATTCTAATTGCCCTGTTATCACCTTCAGGGGCACCGAGCCCTCTCAAAATTTTGGCTTCAGGACCAGGTACGTGACAGTACCAGTCAGCGAACAGATGACTAAAGCTGAAGAAGGTGCGTCTCCACTAGAGGCTTCGTGCCAACAAGTTGCAGCCATCACACAAACCGTAAAGAACCTACAAGAAACTTATTTCCAACTGGAAGGTTGCCAGCAGAACATACCCTCTACATCCGATCCTGCCAACCAAAATCCAGCAAATGCGGCAACGGCCTCAGCTTCTGCTGCCACTGACCACACAGCTGGTAGGTTAATTGGCTTCTGTCCAAAATTGGCCCTAGTATAGGAATGTGACCAATGTGAGTGTGCGATGTATGTGTGGAGCGCTGCGTAAATTGACGGTGCTATATGGGTACCTTAAATAAATAATAATATAATGGAGGAGCATCTTAATGAGACAAAATGTACAGGGATAGGGAGAATTGTAGACATGAACCTACACTCACTCAGGTAGAACTGGATGGACTGGTGTCTTTATTGAACCTTACTAACTAAGTAACTATTTAGCTGTCACACCCACAGTTGTGGTGCCTCCACCTGAACCAAGGGTCCCCATACCAAAATGTCTCTGGGGACTGTAGTGAGTTCAGGGCTTTTAAAAATGCCTGCCATTTATACCTAAATCTGCAACCATCGACTTTCTCGCTTGAAACTGTTAAAGTAAGTTTCATCATTTCGCTGTTTACAGATGAACCACAATCCTGGGCCCATCGACTTATGGAGCAAAAGAACCCAGTCCTCAACTCAGTCTGAGCCTTCTTTGAAGCCATGTCACAGCTTTTTGACGACCCTCAACGAATGACTACGGCCAAGGCAGCCCTGCACACACTCCAACAAGGGTGCCGGCCTGTAGAGGACTATACGGTTGAGTTTCGCAAATGGTCAGTATACACCGATGAACTGGCCCAAGTTGATGCTCCTGCCACTCTGGAACACCTCATTCAACTGGCCATCCAGCTCGATTGCTGACTGCGGGAGCGACGATCTGAACAAATTCAATGCTTCAGATCTACCTGGATGCTACTCAGAGTCCCTCCAGCAATCCCTTCTACACCTGTTACATCTTTTTATTCAACACCTCCTAACGGGAGGTGTCTTACCACTGCATCGGTCCTATGATTGTCCTATGGAACTGCTTCCCTTTATCCGAGATAAATCGGATCTCTATATCGATGAAAACCTGGAGAAAGGATTTATCAGTCCATACTCCTCCCCGGCAGGTGCAGGGATCTTCTTCATCCAGAAGAAAGACCAAACACTCAGGCCATGTGTGAATAACAGGGAACTAAATAAAATCACCATTAAAAATCGATACTCGCTTCTTCTTGTACCAGAACTCTTTCAAAGATTCTGGACTGCCCACGTTTTTACAAAACTAGACCTTAGGGGGCTTACAACCTAGTCCGGATTAGAGAGGGAGATGAATGGAAGACGGCTTTCCGAACCCGTTTCGGACATCTTGAATATCTCGTCATACTGTTTGGATTATGTAATGCTCCGGCAACCTTCCAGCATTTGTTAAATTAGATTTTTAGAGAATTCCTGGACTATTTCCTAATTGTATACCTTGATGGTATACTTTATTTTTTCTTCATCCCTTGAACTTCACCGTGTACATGTGAAAGTCTTAATGACCCTTAGGAAACATGGACTCTATGCAAAAGAGAAATGGAAGTTTGAGAAACAAACCATCCAATTCCCGGGGCTAATAATATCCACCAACGGAATTTTCCATGGACCCACAGAAGTTGTCCTCCATTCTCAAGTGGCCTGCTCCGATAGACAAAAAAGGAATCCAAAGATTTGTAGAATTCGCTAATTTCTACAAGAAATTCATTCAAGGGTTTTCAACCATCATTGCCCTTATCACTTAACTGACATGGCAACATTCTCAATTTCAATGGTCCGAGGAGGCCCAGGAAGCTTTCGATAAACTTAAAGCCCTAATAGTTTCTGATCCAGTATTACGGCATCCAAACCCCACTCTACCTTACATCTTGGAGGTAGATGCCTCGGAAGTTGCTACTGGGGCAATCTTATCACAGCGCCAGGGGCCTAAAGCCTTGCTTCACCTGGTGGCCTTCCTTTCAAGGAAACTGAGTCAAGCAGGAATTATGACGTTGGTGACCGGGAGCTGTTGGCCATCAAGACGGAGTTAGAAGTATGGTGGTAACTGTTGGAGAGCGGGACCAATCTTGTAATGATCTTTACTGACCACAAAATGTACAATATCTTAGGACTGCTAAATGTCTTAGACCCCAGCAAGCATGATGGGCCCTGTTCTTCTCTCGGTTTAACTTCCACATCACTTACCGACCAAATAAATATATAGATAAATATAAATATATACACACTGTATTCAGTTTAGCTAGATCCATTCCTGTTATTCTCTTCCTACTACTGACAGGCAGGCAGGTGTTTTTACAGTATTTACAGCTACCTGAAGAGAATTGCTGGTGTTCTTCTGATCCTATTAGTCCTATTAGCTACAGTATTTACAGTTAGTGTAGTGCGTCCTCTGCACAGTGTGCACCTAAAGCTACCTGAAGAAAATTAGTGTTCTTCTGATCCTATTAGTACAGTACCGCAGGCAGCGACAGTATTTACAAGTTAGTGTGGTGCGTCCTCTACATGGTGTGCACCTAAAGCTACCAAAGACAATTAATGGTGTTCTTCTGATCCTATTAGTACAGTACCACAGGCAGATGTAGTATTTACAAGTTAGTGTAGTGCGTCCTCTGCACAGTGTGCACCTAAAGCTACCTGAAGAAAATTTGTGGTGTTCTAATCCTATTAATACCACAGGCAGGCAGCTACAGCATTTACAGTTAGTGTAGTGCGTCCTCTGCACAGTGTGCACCTAAAGCTACCTGAAGAAAATTAGTGGTGTTCTTCTGATCCTATTAATACCACAGGCAGGCAGCTACAGTATTTACAGTTAGTGTAGTGCGTCCTCTGCACAGTGTGCACCTAAAGCTACCTGAAGAAAATTAGTGGTGTTCTTCTGATCCTATTAATACCACAGGCAGGCAGCTACAGTATTTACAGTTAGTGTAGTGCGTCCTCTGCACAGTGTGCACCTAAAGCTACCTGGAGACAATTGCTGTTGTTCTGCTCCTATTAATACCACAGGCAGTCAGCTACAGTATTTACAGTTAGTGCACTGTGTCCTCTGCACAGTGTGCACCTAAAGCTACCTGAAGAAAATTAGTGGTGTTCTTCTGATCCTATTAATACCACAGGCAGGCAGCTACAGTATTTACAGTTAGTGTAGTGCGTCCTCTGCACAGTGTGCACCTAAAGCCACCTGAAGACAATTGCTGTTGTTCTGCTCCTATTATTACCGCAGGCAGGCAGCTACAGTATTTACAGTTAGTGCACTGTGTCCTCTGCAGTGTGCACCTAAAGCTACCTGAAAAAAATTTGTGGTGTTCTTCTGATCCTATTAATAACACAGGTAGGCAGCTACAGTATTTACAGTTAGTATAGTGCGTCCTCTGCACAGTGTGCACCTAAAGCTACCTGGAGACAATTGCTGTTGTTCTGCTCCTATTAATACCACAGGCAGGCAGCTACAGTATTTACAGTTAGTGTAGTGCATCCTCTGCACAGTTTTCACCTAAAGCTACCTGAAGACAATTGCTGTTGTTCTGCTCCTATGCAGGTGTGTCACAGCCAAGTACTTGGGGGCAATCTGCTATCGGTACACCAACGTCAGATTGTACCAGGCAAATTTCCCTGCCCCAGCTGCTGCACCGCCGAAAGAAGTTCACTCCCAGCCATCCACACGCCCAGCGGTTGAATGCAAGCTTGTCTAAATTGCTAGCATTTCAACTGCTGCCTTTTCAGTTGGTAGACTCTGCCCCCTTCTGTGAGTTTGTGGAATGTGCGGTTCCTCAGTGGCAGGTTCCCAAACGCCACTTTTTCTCACGGAAGGCGATTCCGGCTCTCTACCGCCATGTGGAAGGCAATGTCTTGGCCTCGCTGGACAGGGAGGTCAGCAGTAAGGTGCATATTACCGCTGACTCATGGTCCAGCAGGCATGGACAGGGACGTTACCTATCTTTCACCGCGCACTGGGTGACTCTTCTGGCAGCTGGGAAGGATGCAGGACAGGGTGCAGTAGTGTTGGAGGTTGTTCTGCCACCATGCCTCCAAAATACTACTAGTGGTGATTCTGCCACACCTCTCTCCTCCACCCCCTCCTCTTCTTCTTCCTCCATGGCCTCTTCCTGTGCTGATTTGACTTTGGAACCAGCGGTGCTCCGTAGGCGTTCAAGGGGCTACGCAAGCACGCAGGCCAAAAGATGCCATGCGGTGCTTGAGCTGGTGTGCTTGGGGGACAGGAGCCACACTGGGGCAGAGATTCTGTCAGCTCTGCAGGGGCAGGTTCAGAGGTGGTTGACGCCACGCCAGCTTAAGGCAGGTATGGTGGTTTGCGACAATGGCACCAACCTCCTCTCCGCCCTCCGACAGGGACAACTGACCCATGTGCCTTGTTTGGCTCACGTCCTTAACTTGGTGGTGCAGCGGTTCTTGGGCAGGTACCTGGGCTTACAGGATGTCCTGAGGCAGGCCAGGAAAGTCTGTGTGCATTTCTGCAGGTCAATTAATGCCAGTGCTCGGCTGGCTGACCTCCAAAAGGAATTTAACCTGCCCAAGAACCGCCTAATCTGTGACATGCCCACCAGGTGGAACTCAAAGTTGGCCATGCTGCAGCAGCTGCACACACAGCAGAGGGCCATCAATGAGTACCTGTGCGACTATGGCACCAGGACAGGGTCAGGGGAGCTTGTTTTTTTCCCCACACCAGTGGGCCATGATCAGGGATGCATGCACTGTCCTGTCACCATTTGAGGAGGCCACGAGGATGGTGAGCAGTGACAGTGCATGCATCAGTGACACTGTCCCCCTTGTCCACCTGTTGGAGCACACGCTGCATGGAATAATGGACAGGGCACTTGAGGCAGGACAGAGGCAGGAAGAGGAGGACTTCCTTAGCTCTCAAGGACCCCTTTATCCAGACAGTGTTCCTGCGTGCCCGCCGATCACACAGGAAGAGGACGAAGAGGAGGAGGAGGAGGAAGAGGAGGATTGTGTCAGCATGGAGGTGGAGCCTGGCACTCAGCATCAGCAGCAGTCTTTAAAGGGATCAGTTACAGTCCTAAGAAACCCATGGACTTGTGCGTGGCTGGCAGGAGGTGGCTACTGATCATGTCGTCCTTAGTGACCCAGAGGACTCCGGACCGAGTGCCTCAGCAAACCTACACTGCATGGACTCACTGATCCTGCAAAGCCTGCGTAAGGATCCTCGTATTCGTGGTATCAAGGAGAGGGATCAATACTGGCTGGCAACCCTCCTTGATCCACATTACAAGGGTAAGGTTGTGGACCTTATCTTGCCATCGCAGAGGGAGCAGAGGATGAAACATCTTCGGGAGGCCTTGCAGAAAGGTCTGTGCAACGTGTTTCCAGAGACTCAGAGGTTTCAAACTCCTGTTCCTGGACAACGTGTTGCTGAGGCTTCGGTCAGTCAAAGAAGGAGTGGTGGAGAAGGTGGCCTTCTGACCGATGCGTTCAGACAATTTTTTAGTCCGCAGCCCCAAGGTATGATCGGTTCCAGCAACCATCGCCAGCGTCTGTTTTACATGGTGCAGGAATACCTAGGGGCAAGATCTGGCTTGGACACCTTTCCCACCGAAAATCCTCTGAGTTACTGGGTCTTGAGGATGGATCACTGGCCAGAGCTTGCACAGTATGCAATTGAGCTACTGGCCTGTCCTGCATCCAGTGTTCTTTCGGAACGCACATTCAGTGCTGCTGGAGGTTTTGTAACCGATCACAGGGTGCGCCTGTCCACCGACTCGGTCGATCGACTGACCTTCATAAAAATGAATCAGTCTTGGATCACCACCAGCTACCAAGCACCTGATGCTGATGTAACCGAATAATTTTTTTTGAAATGTCAGATCCCTTCAAGATGCTGATGCTGAGTGACTATCCTGTTATGCTGAGTGACTATCCTCTTCCTCCTCAATGATCATGCTGATAGCTCGTAAGAATATATTTGGCTCTGGGCACCGCCACCAGTGGCTAAGGCCCAATTTTTTAGCCCCTGTTTGACAGGGGCGTCAAATTACAATTTTTGATGCAATATTTTGCAAGGAGGGTTCGTTGCTGCACTCCAACTAGAGTATTTGTGAGGGGTTGCAGTGTTGTGGCACCAGCATCAGTGCCTAAGGCCCATTTTTTTAGCCCCTGTTTAACAGGGGCATGTAATTACAGTTTTTGATGCAATATTTTACAGGAGGGCTCATTCCTGCGCTCCAACTAGAGTATCTGTGAGGGGTTGCAGTGTTGTGGCACCAGTGCCTAAGGCCCAATTTTTCTGCCCCTGTTCAACAGGGACATGTAATTACAATTCTTGATCTAATATCTCATTGCAGGGCCTGTTTCTGTGCCCACCAAGAGTAACTGTGAGGACTTACAGTGTTGTGGCACCAGCACCACTACCACCAAAGGCCCAATTTTTCTGCCCCTGTTCAACAGGTGCATGTAATTACAATTCTTGATCTAATATTTCACAGCAGGGACCGTTCCAGCTCCCACCAAGAGTAACTGTGAGGACTTATGCCCCGTACACACGGTCGGATTTTCCGACGGAAAATGTGTGATAGGACCTTGTTGTCGGAAATTCCGACCGTGTGTGGGCTCCATCGGACATTTTCCATCGGATTTACAGACACACAAGGTTTGAGAGCAGGCTATAAAATTTTCCGACAACAAAATCCGTTGTCGGAAATTCCGATAGTGTGTACACAAATCCGACGCACAAAGTGCCACGCATGCTAAGAATATATAAAGAGATGAAAGCTATTGGCTACTGCCCCGTTTATAGTCCCGACGTACGTGTTTTACGTCACCGCGTTCAGAATGATCGTATTTTCCGACAACTTTGTGTGACCTTGTGTATGCAAGACAAGTTTGAGCCAACATCCGTCGGAAAAAATACTAGGATTTTGTTGTCGGAATGTCCGATCAATGTCCGGCCGTGTGTACAGGACATAACAGTGTTGTGTCAACACCAACACATAAGGCCCCAATTTCTGCAGAGTATATAGGGCAGGCCCTTACTTTCAAACATCCAACTTACAAATGACTCCTACTTGCAAACGGAAGGAGACAACAGGAAGTGAGATGAAATCTACTCCTAGGAAAGGAAATTTTCTCCTGTAAGAGTTAATATGGGAAAAACGTGTCTCCTTTCCACTAATGCTTTATCACCAATCCTTGTTTCACTAAAAACCCCAAATTGTCAAAAAACATTTGTCATTGGGACAGAAAGTGAAGTAAAATCTTCTGAAAAGGTGCACAGACAGCAAAACAAATGTCGCAGGGGTGATAACCCTTCCCTATGTTTTCCAAAAAGCTTAAAAATAGATTTTTTGGCTGTAGCTACACTTTAAAAATGTACCAGTTCAAAATTACAAACAGATTCTTCTTAACAACAAACCTACAGTCCCTGTCTTGTTTGCACCGCCTGTATACTGCTGTTCAGAAGGCCTGGGGCCCCACGCCTTTCCTTTTTTTAATTTGTGTGCGATGTTCCCCTTAATATCCATACAAGACCCAAAGTGTCTGGTAATGGACTGGGGGGGGGGTACCCATGCCGTTTGTCTCACTAATTTTCATCCATATTACCGGGACCGGACATTACATTAAAGCCGTAAGCAGTTTTAAATGACTTTTATTACTTTAAAAATGTCATTTTGTGCAGGGACTGTTCTAAGCATGGGAAACACGTGCCACTTTACAGGCATACTATAGACACCCCCCAGGTACGATATATAAAGAATATTTCACTTTTTTTTCACTAAGCATCATTAAAATCACTGCTCCCAAAAAAACGGCTGTTTTTAAAACTTTTTTTTGCATTGATACATGTCCCCTGGGGCAGGACCCAGGTCCCCAAACCCTTTTTGGGACAATACCATGCAAATTAGTCTTCAAAATTAGCACTTTTGATTTCGAACGTTCGAGTCCCATAGACTTCAATGGGGTTCTAACGTTCGTGCAAATTTTCGGTCCGTTCGCAGGTTCTGGTGCGAACCGAACCGGGGGGTGTTCGGCTCATCCCTAATCCTGTCCTCACAAATCTTTACTGCTACTACCTGAAATAAAGTCAGCCATAAAGTAAGCTTCTGCCCAATGCCCAGGAATCTGAAGTTTCGTCCTTAAGAGAACAAGATGGATTCTTCTGACACAACAACAAGATTTTTGCACCACAGGAGACCAGAACTTAATTTTTAAAGCGTGCCATGATCATCAGTTGGCCAATCATTTTGGGGTACATAAGACCACCAAACTTATCTAACGGTCCTTCTGGTGGTCTGGCCTGAGCCAAGACTGCAAGGACTATATTGAATCCTGCGCAACCTGCCTTCACAGTAAAGAAGGCAACACCAAAGCCTGGGGCCTGTTAAGGCCATTACCAGTAGGGATGGGCCGAATGACCCCTTGTTCGGTTCGCACCAGAACTCTCGAACATCAGGAAAGTTCGGAACCGAATAACAAACCCCATTGAAGTCTATGGGACCTGAATGTGAACAATCAAAAGTGCCCATTTTGAAGGCTTATATGCAATAAATTGGCCATACAATGGTTATGGGGGCCCAGGTACTGCCCTGGGGGCCATGTATCAATGAAAAACAAGTTTGTAAAAAACCTCATTTTTAAATGAGCAGTGATTTATTGATTCTTAAAGTGCAAGTATAAAAATGAAAAATTCCTTTCAATAAAGTGCCTGGGGGGTCTTCTTAGTCCACCTGTAAAGTGGCACATCTGTACTGTGTATAAAAGCTGCTGCAGCAATAATTGCATTTATAAAGCCCAAAAAATGAAATTTTCCCTGCAAGAGTTCTTTATTTTGTAAGCAACGGCTTGGAGAGCCAGGCTGTATGATAAGGCCACAATATAGTGCATGGGGAACAAGATCAGATATTTTTTGGATAAATGCTGGTGTCTCTACCACAAACATTGGATTTCTACTTTTGTAACGGATGCGGAAAAATAGTTCTTTGGGTGTTGGTGGCGCCTTCACATTGTAACCCTATAGAGGTACTCTTGATGAAAGCAAGAATTGGCCTTGCTATCAAAAATTGTAATGATGTGGGGAAAGATTGTTCTTTGGGTGTCGATTGCACCTTCACACCGTAACCCTATAGAGATACTCTTGATGAAAGCAAGAATTGACCTTGCTATCAAAAATTGTAATGATATGCACCTATCAAACAGGTGTGAAAAAATTGGTCTTTGTCTTTTTTAATTGTGCCCATGAAATCTACACCAAAAACATTCTTCTAGATGAAATCAACACCCACAACTCTAGGCAGCCTAGAAGTCCTGCAGAGATACCACATCCCAAAAACACTTAATCGGCGACATCGGCATCAGGGGCTTCATAACTGCTGGTAATCCAGGACTTATTCATTTTGATAAAAGTCAGACGGTCCACTGAGCCTGGACAGAGGTGTTCTATGATCAGTAACAAAACCTCCAGCAGCACTGAATGTCTGTTTGGAAAGCACGCTGGAGGCAGGGCAGCCCAGCAGCTCAATAGCATACTGGGCAAGTTCTGGCCAGTGGTCTATTCTCATGACCCAGTAAGCCAGTGGATTGTCGACTGGAAAGCTCTTCATCTCCGTTTTCGTTCCTAGATAATTGTCCACCATGTGATGCAGATGCTGCCAATGGAATGTGGAAGCTGACAGCCCAGGGCGGTGAGGACTAAAAAAATTGAGAAATGCAACGCTTAGTCGGCCACCTTCTCCACCGCTCCTCTCTTGACCAACAGAAGCCTCAAAACTACATTACCCATGACACTGTAACCTACCAGAGTCGGGAAATGCATTCCATAAACTTCTCTTTAAGGTGTCCTCAAGAGATTTCATCTTCTGCACTGTCTGTGGGGATGGGATGAGTTCTGAGACTTTCCCCTTATAATGGGGGTCAAGGAGGGTTGCCAACCAATAGTGATCCTTATCCTTTACGACATTGGGTTCTTTCGCAGCCTTTGAAGCATGAGGGAGCATATGCACCGCAAGTTTGCGGAGGCATGAGATGCAGACTTCTTGGGGTCACTGAGGATTCGAGTATCTGGAACTGCCTCCTCCCAGCCACGTACTACTCCCAAGGGTTCTGTGGATGGAAAACCATCTCTTACCGTTTGACGTATGTCTTCCTCTGCTTCATTGCTTCCGAGACTGCCAGAATCCTCCTCTCTCCTCCTCTCTCCTCCCCTCTCCTCCTCTCTCCTCCACTCGTGTGTTCTGTGGCATAGGAACAATGGTGTCTGCATAAAGTGGGCCTTGAGAGGAAAGGAAGTCCTCCTCTTCCTCCTGCTGCTCTGCCTCAAGTGCCCTGTCCATAATGCTATGCAGAGTCTGCTCCAGCAGGAACACAACAGAGATTGTGTCACTGATGCAGGCATTGTCACGGCTCACCATCCTTGTGGCCTCCTCAAATGGTGACAGTACAGTGCATGCATCCTTTATGAGCAGCAATTGGCGTGGGGAATAAAAACTGAGTCGGCCTGAGCCTGTCGTTGTGCCATAGTCACAGAGGTACTCGTTGATAGCCCTCTGATGCATGTGCAGCCGCTGCAGCATTACCACAGTAGAGTTCCACCTGTAAGCATGTTACAAATCAGGCAGTTTACGTGCAGGTGGAATTCCTGCTGAATTTCAGCCAACCGAGCACTGGCTGTGTATGACCGCCTAAAATGTCTACACTCTTCTGGCCTGCTTTAGCAGGTCTTCCAACCCTGGGTACCTATTTTAGGAAATGCTGCACCACCAAATTGATGACATGTGCCACGCATGGCACACGTGTCAACTTTCCCTGTCTAAGGGCAGACAGGAGGTTTGTGCCATTATCACGCACTATCATTCCTGCCTCCAACTGGCATGGCATAAACCACCTCTGGGCCTGTCCCTGCAGATCTGCAAGAATCTCTGCTCTGGTTTCTGTCCCCTAGACACACCAGCTGAAGCACTGCATGGCACCTTTTTAGCCTAACTCATTGAATAGCCCTTTGAATGCTTAGGGGGTACTTGATGTTCATAGGACAATTCAGCAGAGGAAGAGGAGGAGGAGGGGATAGAGCTGATGAATCTGGCATCTTTACCAGCTGTATGGAGACATGGGGGCACAACAAGCTGCAGCACTGAGCCCTCTCCTGCATCCTTCCAAGTTGCAAGCAGAGTTACCCAGTCTTGCTGTGAACAAAATATATCGTCCCTGCCCATGCTTGCTGGACCACATGTCAGCAGTAACGTGGACTTTGCGGCTGACTGCCTTACCCAATGATGCCACAACATTGCCTTCCATGTGATGGTAGAGAGATGGAATCACCTTACGTGAAAAGAAATATCGACTGGGAACCTGCCATTGTGGTACAGCACATTCTGAAAATTCACGGAAAGGGGCAGAATCCACCAGACGGAAAAGCAGAATTTGTAGAGCCAGCAGCTTCGACAAGCTTTCATTTAGACGATAGGCATGTGGGTGGCAGAAACTGTATTTTTTATTTTTTTCTGCTGCAGCAGATGGGGCAGAGAAATTTGCCAGCTATAGTCTACAGCTAGTGGTGTAATGCTGGCTGATGTGCTGCAAGGACCTGGGAAACCCTGCGCTATACTATCACCCCTGTCAGTGGAGGCTTATAAGATTTCATGAGGTATAACAGGGACAGACTGAGGTGAGTAGGGAGGAGGGACAGATTTGTTCCCCCTTTTGTGTGGCTTTTAGGTGCTCTTGCCAACAGAGTGGTAGGGGGTTAAATACTTTGTCAAGCATGTGGTACCCAAATAGTTGGTGTTTTTGCCACGCTTGATTCGCTTGAGACAAAGTTTGCAAATGGTAACAGTGCGATCAGCTACACATGTACTAAAAAAGGCCCAGACAGCTGAGCTGTGGGAAGTGGGCTGGGAGATAACAGCTCCACAATGTAATGGAATATGGTGGCTGCTCTGTACTCTTACATGATGGCTGCCTTGTTGGGGTTGTGCCTCACCCTCACTTTCCTCCTCTATCCGGCACCCAAGTTGAGTCAGTGACCTCATCATTATCTCCTCCATCCTCATTACCGCTGGAGACAACTTGGCAATACGCTGCGGCTGGGGGGAACATGACTGCCAATTTGTGTACCAGTGTTCTCCCCTCTCTGTAGGCTCATATTCCAGCCTTCCTCAACCTTAGAGTCAGAACCAACATCATAATCGAGTAATGGCTGAGCATTGTCAAGGAGCAAGTGGCTGATGCTGTGTTCAAATAACTGACTCCTCCATGCCTGATGCTGGGGCTATGGCAGGAATGCTGTGGACAAGAAGGAAGGTTTTGGCACTCTGGCAGCTGCAGGGGACTGCGCATTAGTCTCTGCTTGGGTGATGGAGATTGGGGAGGATGAGGACTGTTTAGCAAGCCAGTCCACCACCACATCTGCATGCTGCGGCTGGATAGCACGGGCAACATCACTAAATGGAAGAAATGGTGCCCTGCCTGAGGACTGACCACATCCACCTTTGCCTATGAAAACATACGCTGCTGGCCCCCTTACAGTGCCATGGGAATGTCTGCCTCTCCTTGCTGTCCTCCCAGACATGATGGGGAGTGGGGGGTGCTTATTAACAAAATGTAATAAAGATATGTATATGTGGATGCACATTAATCAGTGGAAAGTGGTGTTTGGTGCACTTTAATTTGAGTATTCACGACACAAACACACTCCACGGATACAATATAATATTGCAGTAACGCACAGAACTATATGCGTTAAACTTGCAGTAACGCAATGAAATATATGGCGTACACTTGCAGTGACGCACAGAAAAAAAAACTCTTAAACGGTCACTACACTTACACTGACTGAGCTATCCCTACATTGACACTGATGTAAAGATGACTGGTCGCACTACACTCACAGTGAACTATCCCTAGATGCACACTAAACTGATATTCTACTGACAATAGAATCAGAATAGCACACTATAGCATACTAACTGTCTAATAGCACTGAACAGAGCCCTGTTCTATCTCTCGCCACACCACTATCACACTACAAATGGCCGCTATAGAAAGAATACTTTTATAGTGTGGGGCTGGATTAGGAGCAATGAGCCATAATTGGATTCAGTCATCATGATGGTGTCCAATCATGGCTCTAATAGTGCTCTGTGCCCTGTTGGGCAAAGCTTTCTTTGCTTCACCCAATCAAGGCTTTCAATGCACTGTGCAGCGGCACAGTGCATTGTGGTCATTCGGAGGGCCAAACAAACGGTCGAACAACCTTTTAATTTGGTTGTTCAGAGAATTTCCTAACAGCCAATGTTCGGCCCGAACTCATGCTTGGTCCGAACCGTTCGCCCGTCTCTAATTGCCAGTCCCTGATGCCCCCTGGAAGATGTTGTCCATGAACTTCATTGTGGATCTACCCCCTTCTGAGGGATTTACTTCTATTTTTGTAATAGTAGATCGGTTGTCTAAAATATCATATTTTGTACCTATGGTGGGCACTCCCTCTGCTGCAGACACAGCCCATGCCTTTATAAAAGAGATAGTAAGACTCCATGGCCTGCCCAGAAACATTGTCTCTGATAGAGGAGTACAATTTACCACCGGATTCTGGAGAACAGAGCCTTAGACATTGATGTCTGCTTATCCTCAGCTACCAAAGCCAGCAGAATATTAACATGAATAAAAAAGGATATACTCCAGGGAAAAAACAATAATCCTGCCACTTTATAAAAATCTAGTTAGGCCCCATCTGGAGTATTCCATCCAGTTCTGGTCACCAGTCCTCACCAGTCCTCAGAAGGAAAGTGCTGGAGCTGGAGAGAGCCCAAAGAAGGGCAACAAATAAATTAGGGGACTGGAGGACCTCAATTACAAGGAATGACTGCAAACACTAAATTTATTCTCGCTGGAGAAGCGGCACTTAAGAGGGGACATGATATTGATCTACAAATATCTCAATCGGGATCCCAACATAGGAAAAAAACTATTAAGTCTTAGGGTGTGTGAGAGGACATGGGGCCACACAATGAGACTGGAGGAGAAGTTGTTTAACCTTAAACTGTGCAGGGGGTTTTTGTCAGGGCAATAAGGATGTGGAACTCTCTTCCACAATTGGTGGTGGCTGCGGGGAGTATGGATATTTTTAAAAGACTCTTGGATTATATCTTAAAGAACACAACATACAGGGATATGGGAAATAATTATAGACACTGACACATGTACACAACACAGGTGGGACTGGATGGACTATTGTCTTTTTTCAGCCTTACCTACTATGTTACTATGTACCATCCCCTAAGCAACAGCCAGATGGAAAGAGTAGCTTCCGCATTACTATGCATATTGTATGCATTAGAATGGCCGGTGCGTTGAGTGACAGTCCAGTTCTGATGTCACTTCCGCTTTCATCTCCCAGTGCGCCCGAGCAGAGGAAGGAAGCATGGGGAGCGGACTCCTCTACTGCCGTGTGACTACACAGTCACACCGAGAAGAAAACATCCTACCCAGCCAGCCAGTGTCATTAGCCACGGACTGCAGCCTGCTCAGGACGGAGCCTCTGAGATAGGTAAATCCTCATCAACTGTCTATCTATCTCCCCCCCCCCCCCCCGCAGTGTCTGTCTGTCTATCTAATATGCAAGTGTGAGAGTGAGACAAGCACCTCCACCAAAGACATTAGCAGCTGCTCACCTTCTTTGATAATGTCTTTGGTGGAGGTGCTTGTCTCACTCTCACACTTGCATGCCTGTTTGGATATACATCCTCACAGTGGCAGACATCCTGTTGATTCCTGCAATTGTGAACTTTCTTGGAGAAATTGCCTTTTTAACTATTTATTATTGATTGGTTTTGCACTGTTATTCTTTGAATTTGTATTGAGGTATGTGTATTTAATTCATTTTATCTAGGCACAATAGCGCCTGCAACCCGCCCCAGTGTGAAAGGGGTCTTATGGGTCTTTGCTGAATATTTTTTTTTTTTACATCTATAGCTTTGCCCAGCCAGGCATGGTCCCTGGTGATATCTATCTATCTCACTCATTCTCCCCCCCAATATCTATCTGTCTGTCTATCTCTCCCACCCAGTGTCTATCTATCTGTAGGTCCTATTGCGGGCAAGTGAGGGGGGGGGTTATGGAGAATTTGCCACACTGGCAGCATTTGATAGGCACACTGGCAGCATTTGGCACAGTGGCAGCATCTGATGGGCACACTGGCTGTAATTGACAGCACAGTCGCTGCGTTTGATGGGCACAGTCGCAGCATTTGATGGCACAGTCGCAGCATTTGATGGCACAGTGGCAGCGTTTGATGGCACAGTGGTTGCGTTTGATGGGTTTTTTTTCACATTTTTTTCAGTTTGTTTGCGCTCCCCCAAAATTTTTTAGCACCAGCCGCCACTGCCGGGATCCAACAATACATTACAGCCGCAAGCAATTTAAAATGAAATATTTTCCTTTAGAAATGTCATTTTGCTGCGGTACTGTTTATAAACATGGTAAAGATGTGCTACTTTACAAGCAGACTAAGGGGGCCCCAGGCACGATATTTAAAGGAATATTTCATTTTTATTGTTTCACTTTAAGCAATATTAAAATCGCTGCTCCTCAAAAAAAGTCAGTTTTAAAAACTTTGTTTCGCATTTATTCATGTCCCCTGGGCCCTGGGGCAGTACCCAGGTCCCCAAACACTTTTTATGGCAATAACTTGCATATAAGCCTTTAAAATGAACACTTTTGATTCTTCACGTTCATTTCCCATAGACTTTAATGGTGTTTGCACGTTGGCACAAATTTTTTGTCTGTTCACATGTTCTGGTGCGAACCGAACCGGGGGGTGTTCAGATCATTCCTAGTCCTCAGGCAAACTCTATACCTTTCTGTGCCCTAGCCACCCTTAAAATCTGGGACCGTTTACTTAACATTCCCTTACTATCTTCCTACATAAGTCCACTAAAGCCACTCAAAGGTAATCCTGAATTCCCTCCAGGGTTGTGATCATCCCTCAATTTCTACTTCTAAAATCCATTTCTTAATAACCGATGTTACTGATTAAACCTGTCTAAAACCTTTGACCCAATTATTCAAGTAGGTGGCTATTGTATTTCAAGCTTCGTAACTTATATAATTTGTGAAAAACAAGAGAACCTTTAAATCTCTATGTACACAGCCTTACCCCCCTACCCATACTGTCTCCTTTCTTTATAATTTTCTCCTAACCAAGATTTTTCCTGATAAATCTTATTTCATGGAATAGGAAAGGGAGCTAGGAGTTATTTTCACAAAGGAAGAAGTTTGTAAATCTTGTATCTGGACTCTTTATTGTTGCGAGTAAAATACAGGAAATAAACCTCAAAGTCATCACGAAATGGTACCACTGTCCTTGGATACTACATAAAATATTCCCAAACACATCTGACCAATGTTGGCGATGTCTATCCAATGTAGGTACAATGCAACCCATATGGTGGAGTTGCCCTACTTTGTGCCCATTTTGGGATGATGTTTTTAAAATATATAGTGCTTTTGCCTCAGAGACAGTGCCCCAAACTCCCCAAATAGCTCCATTATCTAATTTCTAGAATCTGTTTCAGGAGTCAAGCAGATGATTTTTCATTCCTTTTAAGTGGCTGCCAGGGCGATAATTCTGAGATACTGGAAATCCCAGCAATCCTAGCACATATTGTCGTTTTTTCCCCTTTTTTTTTCTTTTTCTTCCGGTTTTTTTTTCGTCTTTCTCCATGTTAGCCATGGTTTTTAACATTTAATTTCTTAACATATATTTGCAATGCTATTTTGCTATTTTAATATTTCTTATGGCAATTTATGGTAAGATCCATAGGTAGATTAATAAATATACTTAAACATACTTAAGGCTCCTATGAGCTCTACTGAATATTTCCATGTTGTGAATTGTAATGTGTTTTTTTTCCTCCTTTTTTGATTCTCTTTCTGTAAAAACTATAAAGTTCTATTATTATGAAAATTTCAATAAAGATATATTATTAAAAAACATCAAGGGCAACATGTTTACTTGCTGCCTAATATATCCCACCAGTCTTTAGATGCCACTGTGACAATAAAATCAATGTAATTCACTTAACCTGTCAGTGATCATAAAGTTATGGCTGATTGGTGTATACTTTCTCCAAGGGCCAGATTTCCATTGGTGGAGCTTGTGGGCTTGCAACCCCTGGAGCCCTAAGCTACAGCCCTTTTTTACAAATAACAGTCTTCTTTCCCTCTGCCACCTAATAGGGCCAAACCTTTTAGAGCCTAAAAGTAAACTTGGCCTTGTTTCTTCCCATATTTTTGTGGGTTGCTTTTTGGTTTTCTCGTTTCCGCCAACTGTAGGTTAATTGATTTGTTTCCAAAGCCCCATGTATGGTTTCCAAATAATGTAAAAAACAACTGGAATCAAAGAACCAATATAGCAGGGGTAGGCAACCTTCGATAGATGGAGATCTACTTGAACAACACTGATTAAGTCAAAGGTCACCAAAAAAAAAAAACACAGTAAGACCGACCCTTTATTTTTATTTTTTTTATTTTTTTATATTTTATTTTTGCTCTGCGTAAAAATATTTTAAGTATTACAAGAGAGTGCAGGGTTTAGGAGTATATACAGGGATCACGAGTGCGCTGCACTCAGAATGCAGGGTTAAGGAGTGTATTACACTGAGACTGCAGGGTTAAGGAGTGCGTTATGCTCAGAATGCAGAGTTAAGGAGTGTATTATGCTCAGTCAGATAGCAGGGATCAGGAGTATGTTGCGCTCAGAATGCAGGGATCAGAAGTGCGCTGTGCTCAGAGTGCAGGGTCAAGGAGTGCAGTATGCTCAGAATGTAGGGTTCAGGAGTGCATTGCACTCATGATGTAAGGTTCAAGAGTGCATTGAGCTCAGAATTCAGGGTTCAGGAGTGTGTTGCACTCAGAATGCAGGGTTTAGGAGTGCACTGCACTCAGAATGCAGGGTTCAGGAGGGTGTTGCGCTCAGAATGCAGGGTTCAGGAGTGCATGGCGCTCAGAATGCAGGGTTCAGGAGTGCGTTGCGCTCATAAGGCAGGATTCAGGAGTGCCTTGCACTCAGAATGCAGGGTTCAGGAGTGTGTTGCACTCAGAATGCAGGGTTCATGAGTGTGTTGCGCTCCGAATGCAGGGTTCAGGAGTGTGTTGCACTCCGAATGCAGGGTTCAGGAGTGTGTTGCACTCCGAATGCAGGGTTCAGGAGTGCATTGCACTCAGAATGCAGGGTTCAGGAGTGTGTTGCACTCAGAATGCAGGGTTCAGGAATGCACCAGGCTCAGAATGTAGGGTTAAGGAGTGCATTAGGCTCAGAATTTAGGGTCCGGGGGGGTGTGAAGGATGGTAGAGGACACTGCTATGGGGGGTGACCCTGCCCATAACAGTGTCACATCACCTCCCCCTATACACACAGTGGCGTCTCCAGCCTATAAAATGCATATATATATATAGATCTATATATATATATAGATATATCTATATATATATAGATCTATATATATATATATATATCTATATCTATAGATAGATATAGATATATATAGATATATAAATATATACTGGGGCCCTTTACTACGACCCAACAATGGCCCTTTCACATGTTCTGCAGTGAGCTCCCTTCCTACTGTATTGGGGTCCCCCAGGACGGCAGAAAACAAGAGATATATGTCACCAGTATACCAAGAAAATATAAGGATCCAAAGCAGTGGGAGAACTATCAGGGTTGCAAAGGTTGTCTTGCCTCCGGGCCCTGGTGTTCTGCCACTGTGGGGTTTCCCAGCCTCCTCTTGCTCTCCTGCCCCTGCTATTGACTGCTCTGGTCTGGCATCTCTTGGAATTTACAGGCTGGTTCTCCTGTCCTAAGTATGGAAGAATACAGTCTGTTTTTTCAGTAACTGAGAGTCCTGGTGGAGTCCTTCCTGCAACTCGCTCTTCTCCCTGCCAATGAGGATGCAGGGGAAGGAGAAGATCGGGCGGTGGTGGTTGTGTGAGCACTTGCATTATGCAGTGTCAGCAAGCAGAGGGGGGGGGGGAATCACCCGCAGGAGCTGACTGGGGACTCTCTCCCTCTTAGACATTGATTTTTAAAAAAAAATAATTTTTTTTTATTGGGGGGCACATGGTGGGGCACAGCATAATATTGGGGGGGTCAGGGCCCCCTCTGGCCCCCCCTAGGGACGCTATTGTATACACAGTGGTGTATTCTGCCCCCCCTTCCTCTATAGAAGTAACCTCTGGCCCCCCCTTCCCTCCCATAGCAGTGTCCTACCTGTTTCTATAGCAGAGGCGTGGAGGCAGCACAGTCCTGGACAGAGGGAGGAAGCTGGCAGAGTGACTTTTCATATTAGCAAGCTAGTAATTGGTTTCTTAGTACCACCCAGTGTCCTAGCAACCAATCACCTGTGGTTTAACTTAAAAAGTTAATCTGACCAGCTCCTCCTCCCACCCTCTATCCTGGGCTGTACTGCCTCCTGCTTTTACGCAATTCACTGATGTCAGTGGCGGAGGAGGCTGGAGGCGGGAGGGAGAGAGAAAGACCGGGACATAGAAGGCATGGCGGAGCCGCGGAGGAGGCTTGAGACTAGGAGGAGAGTCAAAGACCAGCACCTAGAAGGCGGGGGTCATCGGCACAGGAACTTGTTCGCGGTCAACAGGTGTACCTCGGTTGACATGTTGCCAACCCCCGCAATATAGCATCCTGCCCCATCCTGCCAGCAGTGCATTGTTTTTTTTTTGTAAATCTCCTGGTATAAAAAAAAATCCCTGTAAGTCCTTGCATATACTTGTCTTCATTCACACTTTAAGGTTATCCATTCCCAGCATAACATGTTTCCAGTGGTGTAGAATTGCAGGTATCTGGGCTAGTCTGCAACACAGGCCACTAAATCCAAGGTGGAAATAGGGCCTAGTACTATTAGGTCAAAACTAAGCTGCATCCTGTCAATAAACTGTCAAATGCCAGCACCTCTACTGCCCTGTTGTACAGCTTGGGTGTAGAATACAAGAGGAACCACAGGAACTGGCACTGGAATTTCAGCACTGTTGCTAACTTGGAAATGTTTTAGGTTCACTTAAATACAAATAGATATGTTATTTTTACAGTACAGTATGGTATGCAATAAAATTGCTGCCCCTAACCATGGTTACTGCCAGTTCCAGTTGCTTTCCAGTGTCAGAGTCAGAGCTTAGTGAAGCTTGTTCTTCTACCCAGGTGGAAATGTGATTTATTCTTTACATACTGCTATCAAGATGAGATAATTATGACAATTAATTTATAATGCACCATTGCAGTTTACAAGCACCGTACAATGAATGTCAATACAGCCTTGTCTGAAGGATGGCCTGAAATAAGCTGTGCATTGGCCCAGTGAAGGGGAATAAAGGTTTATACAACAACACAATTGGACACTATACAAGACATTCACTCACTGTACAATATGAAGCCTGAGCTGTGCAGTACTTGTCACTTGCCTGAATGTAAATCCTATATATATATATATATATATATATATATATATATATAAATGCAGCACAGCCAAAACCACAGACATACCCACTACACACTGATCTTCTTCTGATGAAAGCTATTTTACATATCTAAAGTCTCTAGGACCTCATCCCTCCTATTAGTGGCCTGCAGGCTGTCTCCCTTAATCCTTCTTCTTTGGCTAATTCACACACAAAAACTCTCTGATTTACACAACAATACCTTGGCACACTCTCGGCTGCTCTCCTGCAAGGATTGTGCCCCTACAAACAATGTGTCATTTTAGAACTAAATAGAAAGCACAAATTCTCCACTCGGCCAGCTGCCACTGAAAATGCTAATTATCCCCCCCCCCCCCCCCCACTTTGTAGTGCTTGGCTTTAACTACATTTTCCAGACAAGCAGGTGAGGGGGCATCATTACCCCTCCCTGTAGTACAACTACCCCCTATTGTCTTTTTAATCAGAGTCTGTAAGATGTCTAGAATCATATAGGCACTTTCATAACTGGTTAACTAATACTTTTGACTTTTTATGTGTAATTTATGTTTGTAAGACTATATTAAAATGTTTCAAGCTATTCTGGAGTGATTCTTTTTTTTTTCTTTTCTACAGGAGTTGTCAAAAAGGTAGCCCATGGGCCGAGGGTGACCCTCCAAATTTTTTAAGCTATCCACAGATTCTGTAGCATTACTTAATAGATGGTGGTACAAGCACACAACTCAACATACTCATTCATGGAATCTCATGAGAGAATCCCTCTACATTGGTTTTAAGAGGCAATTTATATAGCATTTACAATTATTTTTATTTATTTATTTAAAGTACTTATATAGCGCCATCAATTTACGCAGCGCTTTACATATACATTGTACATTCACATAAATCATTAGAAATTATTTACTAATGCAATAAAACATGTTTTTTTAGGTGAGTGAATAAGGTGAAGCCATGTTCGCTTTAAATACACAGTTATGTGCATAGAATTTCTTAAAATGTATTTATTTATGCTTGGACATGATTAAATTAATGAAATTACCCTCACAAAGCTAAGCGCATTTTCTCTATTCCTTTAGTAAACCTACCTTTCTTTATTATCAAAGAAGAGTCAGTGAATATTTGACATTGTACCATTCTGTTTACAAGAATTACTACTGATTACCGGGAACATTAGGAGATATCAATCATAATAATTTTCCAATTTACTGGAAAATCATCCATTACCATTTTCAAAAAAAATTATTTTTTTTTTTACCATCTCTTTATTAAGATTTTTTGGAGACATAAGAAAAACATTCATACATGTATGTATGTTTTAAATACAAATGAATTATTAATATACAGGCTAATAACAGTCTGAAAGACATCTGCTGCTGTACAAAACAGAAACAAGCAGAAATAAAAACAACCAAGATCCCCAAAATTGTGTGTCATGTGAGGCTATCACAAGATACATTTGTTCATTTTGATGAATATTTGTTATTTATGCTACAGAGTTGATTTAGTAAAGCAGTGGAGAATGTTTACTTAACTTAGTGAAAAGGAAAAAAGTGTAAAAAAATGTACTCTTTTTAGATATTCAACCGTGGATCTTTACACATTTGGCCTGTACTTGGGCAGTTCAATTGTACTAATAATTTGGTTTTAGACATATTATTTGATTTTGAAAAATTATGTAACTTCCCAAGGCATCAGTTAAAAACTATTTTGAAAAATAATAATAAAATAAAGACTAGATAGGTGGATAGATAGATTAGATATTTTATATTTATATATAAATATATAAAACATATAATATATCAAAAACACTATTGAATGAGATAAACAGAGCCTGTGCTTCCCTGAAACACCCAGCCTAATGTAGGAACATTTTGAAAAATAGCTATTTTTCATTTAAAAAGAACTGTATGTTAATTTTTTTCCTATCGGTAGAAACACTGTTGTTATGAGTGCCATTACAGCAATTTCTTTGCTCTCGTTTTTTAAACATAGCTTCCAGTACTTTATCTTGGTGGGCGCAGCTGACTAGTACATGATATTTTGAATATGGTCAAAATAACCATAACAAATCAATTTTGATGGTGACTAACAATGTATAAAGGCCTTCTGCTTTTTTTTTGTTGGGCCTTTTTGCTGAAAAAAGTACACAAGCCAAACCTGAGCACCACCCAGATGGGGACATGTGGGGACAAAGTATGTCTCAAGGTACAGTCATTTATTTCTCTCTATAATGCCTATTTTTGATCATCTGCTTTTTTTCGCTATTTTGTCACTTTGGTTTGACACCTTCCAACATTCTTGTTCAATTTTTATAAATTATGAAAAAATGTGATTATGATAGCTAGCATCTGATTGACTGCCTAAGGCCCAGAATGTTCTCTTTCTATAGTAGACTTGCACTGACAACAAAAATTTACTATAACAATAGATTGCTGTCACATCTTTATTATCCCCTATGCATGACAGGACAATTAGGAACATGGAACAAAGGGGGTTATCACAGAAAGCTGACTATAACTTAAGCAGATCAAGATTTAGGAAAGGATAATGTTGTCAAAATAGAAGGACCCTATATTTCTTGCAATCCATCAAATATGCCATCATGCTCAGAAAAGGGACATGTGACCTCAATGACTTAAAACAACACATCAACTTATTTTAGTTCTTTGCATATTTGGTATTATAATAATAATGTGTAAATGTATGCTATAAAAAGCAATTTATAAGTGATACCAAAGCTCAAAATGGTTAGTGTGCTGCCTTGATGATTTTCAGTTTTCTCAAGTTTTCTTTTTATAAGATTTTGTTCAAGTGTAAATTCACTACTACTTTTCTTTAATTCGGCAATTTTATATCCCACACTTTTTATTAAAATCTTGGTTTAAAACATTTTTTAAAAATGTGCCATTTTTATAAAGAAGCTAAACTGTTATCTGAGAAAGATATAAAAATAGAAAAGCTACAATTTCTGGGGAAATTGTGTGAAGTGTTCTTGCCTCCACCAGTAGTCTACAACTGGAGTGGGCGGAGTAACTGGGAGGAGTGGCTTGAGTAACTGTTGTGTAGTTGGAGTGGCTGGAGTAACTGTGGTAAGGTTGGGCTGGGCAGAGTAACTTTATGGAGTGGGCAGAGTAACTGTGTGGAGTGTGGAGTGAGTAAAGATAGTAAACATTACACTAACCAATTGATTGATCAAGTTTAAAAAGTGCACATGACAAGCTTGATAGAGTGAGAAATGCATTTCAACATTTATTTATATAGCACATTTAATTGCAACGTTATTGCCCAAAGTGCTTCACAGTTACATTAAAATATACATCTATAAAAACATTAGCAGCATTATCAAGCCTAGCAAATGAAGGTATGACCACATGCATTTGGGGGGTCTCAGCATCTTGACGTAGAATGGAGGTGAAGGTGTGCTATCTGTTTGATGATAATCAGTGTTTACAACCACTGTTTCCTGGCAATGCTCATGCCCTGTTTATGCTTCACAACCACTGCTCAAAACACAATACACAGGATCGTGATAGCTGTAATAACTGTACAGTACTTCAGATGGTCGTATTTTAAAAGAAGAAGATTTGTTGCACTAAACCTAGTAACATACAATTTGTAATTTATAAAAAGCTGCTAGAACTATATTGCTGGGTACAACAAAAAGGTGAAGGGTAAAAGGTACAGCGCTAATAAATGGCAATAATGAACAATGAATTCAACATATAATAATTCTAATTAATAGATAATAAAGTCCATCAAAAAAATTCAGAAATCCATCACAAAAAGCTGAAGAAGAAGAGCCGTCACCAACACCTAATAATACTGACTCTTAGCGCCAGTGCATTGGATATACACAGTAAGAGATGTATGGTAGATTGGATCTCTGCTCCATATGATTCACTGCATAAGAGAGGTCCCTTTTTCATTGACAAGCCAGGTAAGTATAACTCAGTAGTCAAGCAGAATGTTCCCAAGGGTACAACCCGGTAATCACATGAGAAAGGAAAAGGAAGACTCTCATTGCGAAAACATCTGGCAATAAGCTTAACTTATTGGCATGAAATAGTAAAAAACTCACATGTAATGAATAAAAAACAGGCAAACAGAAAGCGTCCAGCGCTTCCTACCAGCAAGATGGCGGCCACTCCCCATCCACAATGCTACGTCACGCATCCCTCGTATCGCCCGCGTTTCGCCACAAGCGTGCGTCCTCAGGGTCGTGGCTATGACGTGTGACGTTGCCACTTATAAAGCGGATGAATGGGAAGAAAACTGGATATGTTGCGTTCCACAAGGCGGAAATGACCTATTACCCGTCCGTGGAACGCAACAACCGGAAATGACGTATATTCCAAAAACCGGAACTCATAAAAGTAAACAAAGAGCTGAACAGACCTTGTGTTCCAGAGAACGGAAGTTTAGGTTAAAACCCACTACTCCATATTATCCAGAAATAACCCGCTCCTCACTGATCAGGAAATGATTCCCAGCCAGGGAGACATATATCCGGAAAAAAGCAATAAATTCAAAATGTGTTCCCTAACTGAAAATTACATATAACTCAATTATTATTTCAACAGCAAAACTAATTACTGCCTAGAAGCTAAATATAATTGTCGGGAGTTCCCAGGTCTTTAAACCTGCTGTGCCGTTTTTGAGGGTGGGGGCACGTCTGTCTGAGAGGATGTGAGATGTGAGAGAGCTCAGGAGATGGAGCTCCGCTGCTGACCTCAATTTTTTTTTCTTATTTTATTTTTTTTATTATTTTTTATTTTATTTATTTATTTATTTATTTATTTGCTAATCTGATTTGATATTAGACCGCTGATTATGGACAGTACGGGTGGTGATAGCCAGTGATAACCACCTTGTCACTTTCTTGAAACTTTCAAATATTTTGCTTAACTCTGGCTGTAGCTGCTACGGCTGATATATGGCTAATGCAGCTGATAAGGCTTGCCATCTCCAGCTGACCTGATTGAGACTCTCCACTTGTGTATATCTACACTTGAGACACTGATTCCAGCTGAAGGAAAGAACAGCTGATTCTGCTGTGTGCACTTGCAGTTCTTGACTCTCGGATAAAGGATTACAGGTTATGGCTTTAGGATCCTGGCTCCTAGCTTTCTGTTCCCCGCTACGAGCGTCCGGGTTACCGCTCCTGTTCCCGCTCTCGGCTCCTGGACTCCCGCTTCAGGCTCTTGGCTTTTGGCTTCTGGCTTTCTCACTCCCGGACCACAGATCTCTGGCTCCAGCTCCTGTTTCACCGCTGTCAGCCCCTGATTCTCAGCCTGTGACTTGCGGTTTGAGATTCCTGGTCCCGGTGGTCAGCTCATTGCTTCGGTACCTTATCCTTTTGGGGGGCGAACTGAGGTTATAGACAACAGACAGACAGCAGATATCAGACATTAATGTAAGCGTCTGTCCATCCAGGTGCCTGGCTTGTGAAGATTTGTGTGTGGCTCTGATTTTCAGCTTTGGGCTCACGGTTGGATGCTCTGTGGGGGGGCAACCTACAGAATCTCTAAAGGACCTCAAGATCAAAACTTCAGCCTTTTGGTCCGTATTATGAGAGTCATCTGGAGGTTTACCCATTGACCCTGCTTCTGCATTCCTGCTCCTTATCTCTGGCATTATCCCTGGCATTCTGAATAAGACATACAACTATCCATCCACTCTGGTATCAGGTACAATTTTTATTTTTTAGTGTAAGACTCTTGATTAAATACACTATATATACTATACATCCTATAATTGGAGAAAGGTGGAGAAAGGTGAAGAAGATGGGACATTAAAAATAGACACTGGAACATTTCTTGGATAAAAGTGGAAAAGGTTCAATTGATCCTGGATTCTTGCTTTACTTTGTTTCACTTGCTACAATTTTTTCTTCACCAGCAATACTTGTTATACTTGCTACATGTGTTATATTTGTTACTGACTACATAGTAGCAGAGTATTGTTTCTCTATCTGCTCCATGAGTGGTACCTCACTGCTGGTGGAACATATTGAACTTATCTGAACACATTGGAAAACAGTTTAAAGTATATTGGTTATAAGTGTTGTATCAGCCTATTACCCTACAAAGGGTAATATAACCTGCCTCTTACTCTGGAAAATCTGAAGTACCAGTGAAAACAAGCATTATAAGTACTAGCAAATCCTATGCTTATACATTGTCAGCACGTAACAATTTAAAGGGGAGGTAATTAATTGTTAATTGTCTATAGATACAGATATATATACCTTCTGGAACGAGGTAAATGAGATAGTAAGTCATTGTGAATTTTAGCAGTTTGGAAAAATGAGCCATAGAAATAAGGATACCGGGGTTGAAGACCATACTATAAAGGAATGCTCTCTTCAGATCAGTATAGATAAGAAACATCAAACCAAATCTCAACATAAACAGCAAGATATAACAGACCGACTTGAAAAATTTGCTCATGTCCCTACTATAGCTAAGGAAGAAGTACAAGCTGGTATTTCTAATTTAATTCAGGGTCCACAGGGATCGATCATGGAAGGCCAAGCCAATGGAGCGGGGTTAATGGATATAGAGTCAACAACAAGTAACCAGCCGGATGATATAATAAGTAACTTAGCTTCTGAGAGCGATCTGCACGATATATCAGCTACATCAACACCCCAAACACTTTAAAAAGCTCAACTATTGAGCATGTAATTACATTGACTGACATAATAAAGGCTATTAATATATGTAGAAAAACAAAAAAGAATCACCGCGCTATCAGAACCCCCCCCCCCAAGGAAGCAGCAGTTCAACAGTGAAATATTCACAACCAATAAAAAACAGAGAAAAAAAATGCGCTATACAGTGAAAAAAAGTGCACAACAAATCAATATATGCAGTAAACATAAATTCCACATCAAATGACATCAAATCATTAGTGTACAGATAATAACAGAGTCCATAGATAATGGAGAAATCAAGAGTCTGATGAAGAAAAAAAGTGCACAACAAATCAATATATGCATTAAACATAAATTCCACATCAAATCATTAGTGTACAGATAATAACAGAGTCCATAGATAATGGAGAAATCAAGAGTCTGATGAAGAGGTAGAAAATGTCCCCTGATAATTTCTCCGTGAAGATCAAGTGAGAAAGTGAAAACAAACACACCCTACACAGTGATCCTCCACCTTCAAATATATGCGCTTACCAGATGGAAAGCACAACAGGCACATCCCAGGACTACATCCAGGTTCAGCAGCTTGACAAAGAAACACTCCTCTGGATGACACAATGGATGGTGAGCATCTCAGGTGCATATAAACTGGGTCTCGGTATCCTACTAGCGATAACTCTCCGCATAACGTAACTCCACCACATAACAGCCAGATATTTAAAGACATAAGGGTAAGAAAGAGGTAGTCATAGCGTAAATCTGATAGGACAATTTAAAACGAGGTAGAACACTTACAAAATGGTAGTATAAAATGAGCAGATCACCAGCCGGCAAGCGAGCGCCCATTCGTAGCAAGGTGCGATGACGTCATAGTGTCTACCTCCCGACATACGTTTCGTCTGTCACTGACGTCTCCTGGTTCCACAGACGATGTCAGTGACAGACAAAGCGTACGTCGGGAGGTTGTGTGGTGGAGTTACGTTATGCGGAGGGTTATCGCTGGTAGGATACCGAGACCCAGTTTATATGCACCTGAGATGCTCACCATCCATTGTGTCATCCGGAGGAGTGTTTCTTTGTCAAGCTGCTGAACCTGGATGTAGTCCTGGGATGTGCCTGTTGTGCTTTCCATCTGGTAAGCGCATATATTTGAAGGTGGAGGATCACTGTGTAGGGTGTGTTTGCTTTCACTTTCTCACTTGATCTTCACAGAGAAATTATCAGGGGACATTTTCTACCTCTTCATCAGACTCTTGATTTCTCCATTATCTATGGACTCTGTTATTATCTGTACACTAATGATTTGATGTCATTTGATGTGGAATTTATGTTTATTGCATATATTTATGTTTACTGCATATATTGATTTGTTGTGCACTTTTTTTCACTGTATAGCGCAGTTTTTTTCTCTGTTTTTTATTAATATATGTAACAACTCTGTTAACTCCCTATCATACAAGCTCGAGGGAATGAGGGAAGATATAAATCTGCTTAGACAAGATATTCATACAATTAAAAAAAGAATATCGGGTGCAGAAGAAAGAATCAGCACACTTGAAGACTCTTTACAAAAAGTTATGAAATCTGAAAAAAAATGATTCATCAATTAACCTCATATGATTCTTGTTTGGAGGACCTCGAGAACTGTCTTTGACGAAACAATATTAGGATAGTAGGTCTCCCCGAACGGGCGGTAGGAAATAAACCAGTAGAATTTATTGAAAGATGGCTTAAAGACACTTTAGGAGTAGAAAATTTTTCTTCATTCTCTTCTGTGCAAAGGGCACATACAGTAGAGTGGCTGGACGATCCCCGCTGTCACGTACCTGGTAGGTTGTGAGCCTGAAGTGCAGGAAAAGACCTCCCTTACAGCTCGCACTCCCGTTCCCCTGGAATGGAGACAGAGGGCCAGGAGTGAAGAGTGGTATGGGTGCCTGGCAGGATCAACAGTTGCTGAAAGTCCAGTAGTGGTGGCACCCTCTGGAGTCAGTAGCCTGAGGAGTAGACTGATGACAGAGACTGGAAAGCAGGACTGGAACCAGGAACAACAGCAGATAATAGCAGACTGGAAGCTGGACTGGAACAACAGCAGAAGATAGCCTGGAACACTGGACTGGAACACAGCAGAAGGTAGCCTGGAATGCTGGACTGGAACTAGGAACAACAGCAGGTAGTAGACTGGAACGCTGGACTGGAACACAGCAGAAGATAGCCTGGAACGCTGGGCTGGAACACAGCAGAAGGTAGCCTGGAATGCTGGACTGGAGCCAGGAACAACAGCAGGTAATAGCAGACTGGAAGCTGGACTGGAACCAGGAACAACAGCAGGTAATAGCAGACTGGAAGCTGATGAAACACAGCGGAGGGTCAACAAGCCAGTGGTCAGTAACGTTCGGACAGCAGAGGTACCAGGGGTAATGCAGAGGGATGGTCAGGCAAGCCAAGAGAGTCTGGTGCAGGCAGATAGCAGGATCGTCAAACAGGAAGCCGGGTCAGATAACAGGAAACACAGATCAGATCAGGTAACACTCACAGAACGCTGTAGAGCAGACAGCAGGGATGGAGTGTGACAGGCAGGTTTAAATAGCCCGCCTGACACCAGCGGGAGTGTGCGTGCGCGTGCCCGTGCGTGACCGCACCCGTGAACGCGCGCGCATGCGCAATGGGACCCGTGGCCGGGTTCCCGTGCGCCTGGGATGCCGGTTACTGGCAGGATCTTCGTGACATTGCCCCCCCCCAAGGGGCAGCCTCCGGATGCCCCTTTGAAAAAATCTCTCTGGATGAGCTGTTTTAAAGGCTTGTAACAGGTCTTCAGCATGAATATTATCCTCTGGTTCCCAAGAATTCTCCTCTGGGCCAAACCCCTTCCACTTTATTAAGAATTGGTTTTGGTTACCTCTTTTCCTGTGGTCCATGATAGCCTCCACCTCGAATTCCTCTTCCCCATCTACCAGGATTGGATCAGGAGGATCTGTACTTCGACCTGGAAATGGGTTAGTAATAGATGGTTTAAGCAAGGACACGTGAAAAACTGGATGTACCTTTAGTGAATCCGGGAGTTCAAGTTCATATGCAACTTCATTAATTCTCCGTTTAACAGGGAATGGTCCAAGAAATTTGGGACCCAATTTCTTGGAAGGGCAGGCCAACCTGAGGTTTATGGTGGACAACCATACCTGATCCCCAGGTGCAAGTAAGAGCTCACCTCGCCTCTTTTTATCGAAGGTTGCTTTGTTGTACTCCTGGGTTCTGGTCATGGTGTCCTGTAAAACTTGGTTGTTAGAGGTAAAAAAATCCAATTTCTCCTGGACTGCAGGTACTGTGCATTCTGGAAGAGAGTTTGGTAAAAATGAGGGGTGGAAACCATAATTCGCAAAAAACGGAGTTTGCTTGATAGCAGAATGAATGGAATTGTTATAAGCGAATTCGGCCAATGGTAAAACAGCAATCCAATTATCTTGGGAAGAGGAAGAAAAACAGCGCAAATATTGTTCAAGGGTCTGGTTTGTTCTTTCTGTTTGCCCATTAGTCTGGGGGTGATAAGCCGAGGAAAATGAGAGTTCAATGTCCAAGGTTTTACACAAAGCCCTCCAGAATCGAGAGGTAAATTGTACCCCTCGATCTGAAACGATGTTAACTGGTACCCCATGGAGCCTGACGACCTCTTTAATGAATGCTTGTGCTGTTTCTGTAGCTGAAGGGGTACCCTTCATTGGGACAAAGTGCGCCATCTTCGACAACCGGTCCACTATGACAAAGATTGAAGTGAAGCCCCCGGCTGGGGGTAGTTCTACAATAAAATCTATTGAGAGCATTTTCCAGGGTCTATCTGGGACAGGCAAGGGTTTTAGTAGACCCCATGCCTTTGTTTTGTGCCCTTTGTTCCTAAGGCAGGTGGTACAGGACTCTACAAACTCCTTACAATCTTTGCGCAGCTGAGGCCACCAGAAGGTGTGCTGAACCAAATCAGTGGTCTTAGCCACACCAAAATGCCCAGCCAGCGCATGATCGTGACAGAGCTCTAGTACTGGAACTCGTAGTGTTTCAGGTATAAAGATCCTATCCTCATGCCACAATAACCCATCCTTAACCTGGAGTTCTGTCTTAATGGAAGATTCTATTTCTGCGGAGGCCTGTTTAATCTGGGAAAGCAGGTTTCCCTGAAGTAGAAGAAAGTTCCCTGGAGACAAAATGGTGTCTGGAGGGGAAATCTCTTGAGGTTTGTGGAACATCCTAGACAGGGCGTCAGGTTTGGTATTCTTGGAGCCAGGACGGTAAGTGACATGGAAGGAGAACCTGGAGAAAAATAGAGCCCACCTGGCCTGACGTGGTTTCAACCTCTTTGCAGACCTCAAATACTCCAGGTTCTTATGATCTGTAAAGATTAGAACTGGATGAGCGGCACCCTCCAACAGATAGCGCCACTCCTCCAATGCTGACTTGATTGCCAACAACTCTCTGTCACCTACATCATAATTTCTCTCTGCCGTGGATAATTTACGAGAAAAGAAAGCCACAGGATGCAGCAGGGCTTTGGTTCCTTGTCTTTGGGATAATACTGCTCCTACAGCAATTTCAGATGCATCCACCTCTAGAATAAATGGCAGAGAGGAATCTGGATGCTTCAGTACAGAGGCGGAGGTAAAAAGGCCCTTGAGAGTCTCAAAAGCCTTTTGAGCCTCGGCCGACCAATGGAAGCGTGTACCCTGTTTGGTAAGCTGTGTGATGGGTGCAATGATAGCTGAGAACCCCTTAATAAATTTGCGGTAAAAATTAGCGAATCCAACGAATCGCTGGATTCCTTTCTTATCAGTCGGGACTGGCCAATCTAGAACAGCCGTGACCTTCTGGGGGTCCATTTTAATGCCCTTACTGGAGATGACCAACCCCAAAAATGGAATACTTTCCTGTTCGAATTCACATTTTTCAGCCTTTGCATATAGACCGTGTTGTCGAAGTCGGCCCAATACACTTCTGACGTGCCTGCGATGGGATTCAAGGGAACAAGAGAAAATCAATATGTCGTCTAAATAGACGATGACAAACAGGTCTAGAAAGTCACGTAACACATCATTAATAAAGTATTGAAATGTGGCAGGGGCATTACACAGGCCGAAAGGCATCACGAGGTACTCAAAATGCCCATAACGGGTACGAAAAGCGGTCTTCCATTCGTCTCCATCCCTGATACGAACTAAATTGTAGGCCCCACGGAGATCAAGTTTGGTGAATATGGTAGCCGTCCCCAGTCTCTGAAACAACTCTGGTACTAAGGGGAGAGGGTACCGATTCTTCACAGTAATCTTGTTTAGTTCGCGGTAATCCACACACGGCCTGAGGGTTTTATCTTTTTTCTGCACGAAGAAGATGCCTGCACCTGCGGGGGAGGTGGATGGACGAATGAAGCCTCTTTTGAGATTTTCATCAATGTATTCCTTCAATGCCCCTTGCTCCACCTCAGTCAGGGGAAATATTCTTCCAAAAGGAATTTCAGCACCAGGAAGTAACTCAATGGGACAGTCATAGGCCCGGTGAGGGGGTAACACCTCTGCCCTCTGTTTACTAAATACGTCCAGGAAATCATGATAGGCGGAAGGAATGGATTGAAGCAGGCTAGGATCTGTATCTAGGCATAACAGAGTAGAGTTCTCCTGGATGTTCTGGGTTCTGCAAAACTGTTGGCAGTAAGGAGAGGGAAAGGTCACCTCACCCGTGATCCAATTTATGTCCGGATTATGGGCCTGTAACCATGGCATGCCAAGTATGATGGGGAACAGGGGTGAAGCGATAATGTCCAGGCGCAGCTGTTCCTGATGCCCGTTGGAAACGAAAACGGGTATTGGCATAGTCTCTTGGGTGACAGGTCCAGACTTGATAACGGTCCCATCAGCTAGATGGATAGAAAGTCTATGGGCTTTAGGTGACAAGGGTATTTGGTGTTGGATGGCAAAATGAGAGTCCATGAAACAGCTGCAAGCTCCTGAATCAATAATGGCGGTGATTTGTAGATCCTTCCCTGGAAGCTGTAGCAGAAGAGGAAGAGCAAGGTGAGTGGTATTTTTAACCAGAGATGTCACATAGTCAGTAGATAGGGATAAACACTTACGGAGTTTGAGAGGACAGTTCCTGACGTAGTGCCTGGGTTCCCCACAATACAGGCACAAGTTATTTGCACGACGACGTTGTCGTTCCTCTGGGGTGAGTGAAGGTCGCAAGGCACCCAGTTGCATTGGCTCAGGTAAGTTAAGCGTGGAGGTAGGTGGTGTTGATGATGGGTGATGTGGAACCTTAGGGGTAACCCAAGTTGGACGAGAAGACCCCATAGCTCTCTCCGACCTGCGCTCTCGTAGGCGTCGATCGATCTGGATAGCTAGATCGATTAAAGCATTTAAAGTCTGTGGTGTACCCACCCTGGCCAGTTCATCCTTCAGAGGATCAGAAAGTCCCAACCGAAATTGATAACGGAGAGCCGCATCGTTCCAGTTAGTATCCGCACTCCACTTCCTGAATTCAGTCACATAATCCTCTGCTGCTCTGCGACCTTGTTGAAGGGTGTGTAGAGCCGCTTCTGCAGTTACAGATAGCTGGGGGTCATCATATAACTGGCCTAGTGCGTCAAAGAAAGTGGAGAGGTTGGTCAGAGATATGTCCTTTTGCTCTAAGAGGCGATGGGCCCAGGTTTGGGGGTCACCAGAGAGCAGAGAAATCACGTAGCCCACCTTTGTAGCCTCCAGGGAAAAGGTACGTGGCTGAAGAGCAAAAAATAGTTCGCAGGAATTGCGGAAGGCTCTGAACCTATGGCGGTCTCCAAAGAAACGCTCAGGTGTGGGAACCTTAGGTTCCGGAGGGAGCATCACCACCGTTGAGGAAGGCCCAACTGAAGGAGCAGGAGCAGAGGAAGCTCCCTGGGCCCCAATGGGGTTGGACAGGGTTAACACTCGTTCCTCCAGTCTGGTGTATCCTTGCTGCAGATTTTTGACTGCTTCAGTCAATCCTGCCAGGTGTGCACAGAGTTCCTCCATGGGAGACGTTCCCTGCTCAGGCTCAGACATGGCTGTCTGCTACTGTCACGTACCTGGTAGGTTGTGAGCCTGAAGTGCAGGAAAAGACCTCCCTTACAGCTCCCACTCCCATTCCCCTGGAATGGAGACAGAGGGCCAGGAGTGAAGAGTGGTATGGGTGCCTGGCAGGATCAACAGTTGCTGAAAGTCCAGTAGTGGTGGCACCCTCTGGAGTCAGTAGCCTGAGGAGTAGACTGAGGACAGAGACTGGAATGCAGGACTGGAACCAGGAACAACAGCAGATAATAGCAGACTGGAAGCTGGATTGGAACAACAGCAGAAGATAGCCTGGAACACTGGACTGGAACACAGCAGAAGGTAGCCTGGAACGCTGGACTGGAACCAGGAACAACAGCAGGTAGTAGACTGGAACGCTGGACTGGAACACAGCAGAAGATAGCCTGGAACGCTGGGCTGGAACACAGCAGAAGGTAGCCTGGAACGCTGGACTGGAGCCAGGAACAACAGCAGGTAATAGCAGACTGGAAGCTGGACTGGAACCAGGAACAACAGCAGGTAATAGCAGACTGGAAGCTGATGAAACACAGCGGAGGGTCAACAAGCCGGTGGTCAGTAACGTTCGGACAGCAGAGGTACCAGGGGTAATGCAGAGGGATGGTCAGGCAAGCCAAGAGAGTCTGGTGCAGGCAGATAGCAGGATCGTCAAACAGGAAGCCGGGTCAGATAACAGGAAACACAGATCAGATCAGGTAACACTCACAGAACGCTGTAGAGCAGACAGCAGGGATGGAGTGTGACAAGCAGGTTTAAATAGCCCGCCTGACACCAGCGGGAGTGCGCGTGCGCGTGCCCGTGCGTGACCGCACCCGTGAACGCGCGCGCATGCGCAATGGGACCCGTGGCCGGGTTCCCGTGCGCCTGGGATGCCGGTTACTGGCAGGATCTTCGTGACACCCGCCCTCGAGAGAGCAATCAAGACCTAGAACTTTTATTTTGAAGATCTTGAACTACAAAAATAGAGACACGATACTGCAAAGAGCAGGACAACTAGAAGATATACGTATGGAAGGTTCAAAGATAAGTTTCTTAACTGATTTTTCAGTAAATGTACAGCGCCAAAGAGCAGGATTTGTGGAGGTAAAGCGACGATTGAGGCAATTAGAACTGTCTTATGCTATGCTATTTCCAGTTAGGTTAAAAGTGAAGACACAGGACAATACATTTTTTTTACAACACCAGACTCGGCATCTAAATGGCTGGATAATTATATACACCCAAATTAACTTTTTAATGTGATATGGAAAGTTGGGAATAATCCTTTTTTTTTTTTTTTGTTTTTTTCGGTTAGGGTGGGCTCTACTTTTGGGACCTTTTGGATCATATAATTCCTATGACTGTATCTTTGTGTTTTTGTCTTTTATGTGTTTTGTTTTGTGTTTGTTTGTTGTTGTTTTATTTTTATTTTTTTGTCCTTCATGTGTCTTGGTCTTGGTTGTTTCTTTGTCCTATTTGTTTTATATATTAGTCTGGTTACACCTTTTACTAAACCTCTGCATATCAACTTTATCGTTAGGCTCCTGTTTCAGATCTCCTCTCTTCCCTCCCCCTCACCCTTCTCCTCCCTATCTCTGAGCTCCTGGGAATTAAGTGATGGATGGTACTATAAAAAATATACGATAGTTTGTAAACTTTTGATATCCTTTTTTCTTCCAGCCTCTCCCCTCTTATATGTCTATGCTGTTTGCCTTTCTACTCTATGGCCAAGTGGCTATCGAAGTATATATATAGTCTGCAATATGTTTATAATTGAAGTTAAAATATATGATGTAATTGTTCTATGACCTCTCAGAAAGATGTAATAATATCATGGAATGTTAGAGGCCTGGGCACTGCATCAAAACGGCAGACTATTTTCACTTCACTCGTGAGATTCTCACCTTCTATGATTTGTCTTCAAGAAACCCACTTACTTCCTCATACGTTACATTACTTAAAGAAAAATCAGTTTAGAACTCAATTTCATTCAACATATACATCACACTCTAGAGGTGTATCCATTCTTATAGCCAACACATTTGATTTTCAATGTAGACAGGATAGGAAGGATAGTAGGGGACGATATATTTTTTTGGATTGTGTATTGGCTGGACAAAGATGTGTATTGGCAAATATTTATATTCCACCACCATATTCTCCTGAAATTTTGAAGGAACTTATCGTGTTTGTATCCGATAAACAAGATAGACTATGCATGATAACTGGTGATTTCAATAATTATATGGATCCATCAATGGATACATTTTCCTTATCGGATAAACGATATCCACAGGGTATCACGGCCTTTGCCAAATACATAGCGGAAATGGGACTACTTGACCTTTGGAGATTGCGAAATCCAACCAGTAGACAATTTTCATGTTTTTCAGGTACATACAATACCTTATCTAGAATAGATTTAGCACTGGGGTCTGACTCCCTACTGCCATATCTTAGTGAAATTAAATATGAGGCCAGAGGTATATCCGATCACTCACCTTTGATATTATCCTTTTTATTTAGGATTAATGTGGGGAATAGATTGTGGAAGGTGAACCCTTACTGGATTTCACTTTTTCCTCCAGATGAAATTAAATTAGAACTTACTACATTCCAGCAGATGAATAAATCTACTGTATCGCCCTTAATATACTGGGACGCACAAAAAGCTTACCTTAGAGGCCTTCTTATTTCACAAATCTCAAAAAAAAAGAAACAATCTAGAGCTTGGGAAAAAAATCTTGCTGATAGTATGTTACAAGCTGAAGCATTATATATAACTAATCATAGAAAAAGTACTCATACACAATGGATAAATAGTCAAGAAAAATATGCACATGTAGCCATCAAAAGAGCAGAGAATAAAAGGTTCTTTTTGCAGCAACCTTACTTTGAGGAGGGAGAAGGAACAGGACGTATTTTGGCCTCTATTGTAAAGGTACACCGACCAACATCCCTTATTACGGAAATACATACTTCTGAATACGGGAAGACCAACAATACCCTAGATATCCTAGAAGTGTTCCAGACTTTTTATCAGAAGCTATATACAAGTAGGACAAGAGATCACAAGGGTATGAAAAAGTTCTTTGAGTCCATTAATTTGCCAAGGTTGACAGACGATGATAGGGAGATACTGGAGGAACCATTAACACTAGATGAATTGAGGGGTGCAGCAACCAATATAGCCAATAATAAATCTCCTGGGTCAGATGGCCTTCCAGGAGAAATTTACAAAACATACGGAGAGTTATTATTACCTGATCTCCTAATGGTTTTTAATCATGCCTACGAGGTGGGATCTTTACCCCCCTCGATGAAAGAGGCTGTAATCATCTCTATTCTGAAACCAGGTAAAGATCAAACAAAGCCTGATGCATATCACTCCATCCCCCTGTTAACATCAGACGTTAAACTTTTGGCAAAGATAATGGCAACTAGACTTTCAAAGTATATTGATAAGTTAATACACCATGACCAATCAGGTTTTATCCCAAATAGATCAGTAGCCAATAATATTAGACGTTTATTTTTAAACCTACAGGTACCCATAGATAATACTGGAAATAGAGCTATTATGTCATTGGACGCCTCCAAGGCATTTCATAGTATTGAGTGGAATTATCTATGGGCTTCCCTAAAAAATTTTGGAATAGGACCAAAATTCACTAGGTGGATACAATTGTTATATAACTCCCCGAGTGCAAGAGTACAGATTAATGGATCAACTTCATTACCTTTTTTTTTTTGAAGAGAGGAACAAGACAGGGTTGTCCCCTGTCTCCTCTCCTTTTTGCACTGGCTGTGGAACCCCTGGCGGAGGCTATTCGGGAAAATCCAGACATTGTGGGATTCCAGAGAGGTGCGGGTGAAGAAAAAATAGCACTCTTTGCCGATGATGCTCTAGTTTTTCTGGGGGATACACATTACTCTATGTCTGAAGTTAGCTCACTTATTGATCATTTTGATACATTCTCAGGATTTAATATCAACTGGGATAAATCAGTAATAATGCTGATTGATCCGATGAATCTGAAGCAATTGGAGCCTCCAAATCAGAATCACCAGATTAAGTATGTTATGTCATTTAAGTACTTAATAATCACCTCAAATGTTAAGGATTATATAGATAAAAATGTATTACCTCTTTTAGGTAAATTCAGGCAACAAAATAAATCTTGGAGCAAATTCCCATTAACTATGATAGGGAGAGCAAATCTGGTGAACATGGTGTGGCTCCCTCAATTGCTATTTCTATTACATAATTCTCCAGTTTGGTTGACATCAAAATTATTTAGGACATTAGACTCTATATTTAGAGATCTTATTTGGAAACATGGTAAACCAAGAATTAAACTTGAAACCCTCCAACAGGCACAAGATAGAGGCGGAATAGCGGTACCCAACTCTAGACTGTACTTTTTTGCAGCACAACTTCAACACTGGTGTGGTTGGGAGGAGATAAATGATCAAGACCCTATACAGAATATAATAATGACTCAATTTAAACCTTTACCATTAGTTCAGCGAATAGTCTCCCACAGATTTTATGAGAAGAGAAAATGTCCAACTTTTTATTTAATTCATAAACTGTTGGAGACAATACGCATTATTACGCAGCATAAGGGATATACAAGACATATGCCAATATGGGAGAATTCTTGTTTACCCGAGATAAATAAAATACCAGAATTTTTAGAATGGAATAGGGCTGGGATGCATTTCATTTACCAGATATTTCAAGGTGATACTTTACTGCCTTTTAGTATATTGAAAGATCGCTTCCAACTATCAAAGTCTAATGCTTCGTACACACGGTTGGATTTTCCGATGGAAAATGTCCGATCGGAGCGTGTTGTCGGAAATTCCAACCGTGTGTGGGCTCCATCGTACATTTTCCATCGGATTTTCCGACACACAAAGTTTGAGAGCAGGCTATAAAATTTTCCGACAACAAAATCCGATCGCGTCAATTCCGACCGTGTGTGGCCTGTTCCGACGCACAAAGTGCCACGCATGCTCAGAAGAAATTCCGACACGCAACAGCTCGGTCTGGTAAAATTAGCGTTCGCAATGGATACAGCACTTTCGTCACGCTGCAATGTTAAAAATGGTTTAATACAGCGCACTCTCTTCTTTATAATGTGAGAAGAATTAAGTAGTTTTGCTGCTCATATTCACACACACTTTTCACAAACTTATTTCTTTATTTTTTATCGGGATTACCTTAATATATTTTTATTTGTCACATCTGACATAAATATTTATTTTTTTTTAAAGCCATTTTTTTTTAGATTTTATGTTTGTATTTTTTCAAAGGCTGATCTTTGTTTAATTTTATTTTTAGTTTTACTCCAGAATATTTTTGTGTGTGTTTTGTGTGTCAAGTTACCACAACACCATTGATATCTTTTATTATTTAATCTCAAGTAGATTGTTTGGTGTTGGTGTCCCTTGTTATTTCACATTGTATATTTGAAATGTACCTGAATCCTCACAAACAAACTGTCCTTTTTGAAGTAAAACACACATAGGCAAGTATAATTCAAACCAAAAATCCTTTATTAAGGGATCAGAACCAAACAAAGAGGGAGGCAACGCTGGATAAACAGGAGAAATTAGCGAAGCCTTTGACCCCCAGGGCAGACATCAATTCTTGAACATCAAAATTGGTGGCCTGAGGAGTCCATATGTAAGGGAGGGCAGTCTGGTCCAGAAGTCCCAGAGATCCGGAAAGCAGCAGATGACATGTATGTCCCCAGGCTGTGGTACCACAAGAGGCTGCATCTTTTGCCAGACCAGACTGGATCCAGGGTCCTCACTTTCTGGTCTTCCTTCCACGCTTCCTTCCACGCTGTGGCTCTGCTGTTGGAGATGTGGCAGGAGGAGGAGTAGGACCTGGAGGAGGAGGAGGACTAGTAGGACCTGGAGGAGAAGGAGGAGGAGGACCTGGAGGAGGAGGACCATGTGTGAGGTCACAAAGGTGGGAATCAGATGTTATTTGGGCCCTCAACCCCTTATTGAGAGCCTCCAACATTAAGGACTCACACATGAGTTGTTGTCCCTCCTCCATCCTCTGCATTTTACAGGCAATGATGGCAGTGACGTCCTCCTCCACGGTGTGTGGTGCTCCCAGGGCCTCTGTAGCCTTCCAAAAGAGGCCTATGGCAGCCTCCTCTGGGGAACTCCTCCTCCTGCCACTTTCTCTTTGCAGGTGTAGGGGAGGGACCTGCATATCAGCCAGCCTGCTCGGCCCCGCCACCTCCTGGCTGAGACTTCCTTGCGTATGAAAAAGGGACATGGTTATATTTTTTGCATCATCAATCACAATCCTAAATTAGTACTCCAAACTAACATCTAGTTAACATCATTGATTGGACAAGCAGAAATATTTAGAGGAATGCTATACCTGGCTCAATCTGGGCTCCTCCACATGTTGCTGCCTGGAAGGCCCAGGTTGGGCGTCAGAAGCCTCAGCTGGAGGGGAAGGAAGCGTGGAAGGAAGACTGGAGAGTGCTGGCCTGGGTTCAGTCTGGCCTGACAGAAAATGCAGCCTGTCATAGTACCATATCCTGGGGACATAGATGTCATCTGCTGCTCCGGATCTCTGCGAATCCTGGACTTTCTGGCGCTCCCTTACATATGTGCTCCTCAGGCCACCAATTAGGATCTTCAAATGTGTGATGTCTGCCGTGGGGATCACCTGCTTCACAATTTCCAACAATTGATCCAGAGCTGCCTTCCTCTTTGTTCCTGTAATGTGGGTGGTTGATCTCCCACAGACAAGGCAGCTCCCTGAACATGTCAATGAATATTGCCATGAAGTCCGTATCTTTAAAGATATCCATTTTCACTGCAAGACACAACACAAGACAAACCCTAATGTCAGGCCAAACTCTCCTAATCTTGTTACAATATAGGCCTCAATCTAGAAGCAGTATAGGCACAAGTATGTCTCTTACCTTCGTTTTTACGATCGGCGCCTCCAATGCTCCTTCCTCCGCTCACAGATCGTACGTCATACGCACGCGTGGTATGCTTTGTACACACTGCGCATGCGTGTAACTCCGCCTGCCCCTGACGTTCTTTCTAGTCTATTCCCCGCCCCTTTTCGTTCTGCGCAGTGGGGGAAGAGCACATGGTGGATACACAGCAGGTGCGTGCTAATTACAGGAACGAGGAGGAGGAGGAGGAAATCCCAGATCCGGACACGTCCCGATCCAGAAGGAGATTTAAGGCCTCAAATATGTCCTTTGGGGAGATGGTCGACATCCTTAAGAAGGCCGACTATGATGGAAAGTATGGACCTTACCCCAACCCCAATGTCAGAAAGGCCAAGATCATGGCGAAAGTGGTCAGGAGTCTGCACCGGAATTTCGGGGTACGTCGATCGAAAGATCAGCTCAGAAAATGGTGGTCGGACCTCAAATTACAAGAACATGAGCAGTACAGAAAGATCCGGAGATTGCTGCAAAAAAGTAAGTAGTTGTGCTGTGTTCCTATTCTTTATGTTTATTACGTTTGTGCTGCTCCATATGCTTTTCTTAAAAGTGTACATTTTAAAATGTCAACTTTTATGTTCATGGGCACATTATTCATTCGTATCAAACATTTTACGTTCGGACTATAAAACACCATTGTTTTGGCCATATGCATTTGGCCACATTTTTTACGCCCTACTTGTATGAAACTAATTTGGTGGTGTAGATGGCTTTGTTACTAGAATGAAATGCAAACTAGATTCTGTGTAAGGAGAGGACACTCAGCAGCTGTTTTCACATCTGGACACTGGAGCACTAGTGTGGGACACAAGAACCCCATTTTTCTTAGGGGACCCACACAGGTGCTCCAGTGTATACTATAGGGGGTTCTCCATCTGTGAAGCTTGTACAAAACAGGTAAAGTATTGCAGCTTGACAAAGGACACTGAAAATGCTACATTTTGGAACTCTGCTAAAATTGACAATTGTACCCCACTTCCAAGCAATGTTTCCTATTTATAGTTCTGCCATCAAATATCTGTGTGCTAAGTACAGAATTTTGTTTTACATAGGGGATAAAAGACTCGGAGGACACCCCTCATCGGAGGAGACCAGAGCCCCCCCCCTCTGGAAGAAGGGGAAATACCCCCAACCCAAGAAGAGCAGGATGAAGAAGACGTGGTGGAACTAGTCACCACAACAGGTGAGTGTCTGCGACCACAGGCTCAGGTAAGAGATGGATGTCGGCATATTTTTCATACCTGTTTTATTTTGCTCTCTTTTTAGGTGATCGTGATGTTGTGGATCCAGATCCTTTCACATCAGAAAGTGCTCAGATCCTGATCGGGGAGATCATGGGGTGTAATTTACAATTGGAAAACCTCAAGAAAAACATCAATGATGTTATCCAAAAAAATAAGAACATCATTGATGTTTTGGGGCGAGTTTAAAACCCCTCAAAATCACTTTCTTCTTTTGTGTTCTACAAATTTTAAAATGTTTTAGTGATTTTTCTAAAAGCTAAATTTGGAGGATGCACACAGTGTGCCAACATGTGCTATCTGCCATCACGGGAGATCAATGGACGCGTTTTGGGGGTGCAACACCTTCCTCAATAATAAAGTAGCTGAGAGGAAGGGGTTTCTCCCCAAAACACGTCCCTTGATCCCCCGTGATGGCAGCTAGCACATGTTGACATTCGTAAATTGGTGTGCATCTTCCAAATGTTACTTTTCCTGGGGTGACTTCACCCCATCTGAACGCAATATCAAACACAGTTCCTAAATACTCATGTCTGATATTTCCTTCAAGTTCTACCAAATGTGAACTTTGTAAGTTCAAGATTTGTGTCTTTCTTGTTGGTTTTACACATGCCTGTTTTATCTTAAATGGACATTTCTATTTGTGATAATGCCACCCCAAAAATTGTTATACAACAAACATGTTGGTTTGTTTTAAAAACCTTTTCTAAATGCACATGTGATTGTGCAGGTATTAGAATGTTTGTTATTAATGAAGAATGTGTGGATTATTGTGTCAATGCTAAAACACTTTGGTGGTCATGCAATTGGTGTTTTCTGTGAAAATGGGGGTTATTTCCTAAGGGCACATCCTCTTTGCACTACAAGTGCAGTTTCAGTGCAGTTGCAAGTGCACCTGTAGTGCAAAGTGTCTTTGCCTTTAGTAAATAACACCCAACAGTGCTTTGTATAAGGTTACACAATCACGCCATTTTCAGGACTACCCACATTTCTGACAGGGTCAGGTAAAACAAACACAAGCAGGAAATGTCACCAAAGATTTGTTTTTTTTTTAAATTTATTTGATAAAGGCTTCACAAATTGTCTGGCATATTGATGGCACCCCTACCTGCAAAGAACTCAAAGTATCTTAACCGGACATCACGGGCACTCAGGGAGGGCAAGCCAGGACAACAACTTTCAAGCGCCGTTAGGGTTGGTTCATTGAGTCATTCCGGCCTCAGGCCCAACTGAGCCAGCATAGTTGGCAGAATGTTTGCGTAAAAAGTTATGGAGAACACAGCGCGCCAGGATTAGATGATTAAGTTTATACTCCGCCATATGGATGGGTGTCAGAAATAGGCAGAACCGGCTGGCCATGATTCCAAATGTGTTCTCCACCACTCTTCTGGCTCTGGCCAGCTGGTAATTAAAAACCCTCTGTTCCGGGGTGAGGGTCCTCATCAGGAATGGCCGCATAAGATGGTCCCCCAGTGCAAAGGCTTCATCCGCAACGAAGACGAATGGGAGTCCTTCCACATTGTCTTCTGGAGGTGGCAAGTCCAAGCTGCCATTCTGGAGACGCCTGTAAAACTCAGTTTGGGCGATGACTCCACCATCAGACATCCGGCCATTCTTCCCCACGTCCACATACAGGAACTCATAAGTATCCGACACTACCGCCAACATCACAATACTATTGAACTCCTTGTAGTTGTAATAGTATGACCCCGAGTTGGGTGGTGGGACGATGTGGATGTGTTTCCCATCAATTGCCCCTCCGCAGTTAGGAAAGTCCCACCGCTGGGCAAAGTGGGAGGCCACAGTCTGCCATTCCTGTGGCGTGGAAGGAAACTGTTGAGGAAAAAAAAAAACATTATTATTTTTGCAGATAACCATGGAAAGCAGAATATAGACACAAAACATTCTTGGCCAACATCCAGATCACATTTATTAAGGGGAATTTTACAACACCAAAGTATAAGGTACACCTATCATATTCCCCCTCCCACCCCCTCTCATGGGCCATTTCTAACATTATAGGGGGGGGGATCTTGGACAGGTAACCCTCTTCACTTCATTGAGAGCTAAATGCCTAAATACAGGGTATTACTTGGAACAGCCCCTCCTTAGTTACACTATTGGCAGCCCACTGGACAGGTAAGAAGTGTCATTATACAAAGATATAAATACACACTGTACACATTAGAGCACATTTTGACATTCTGCTATTACCTATCAAGATAATAATAGGATAGAAAAACTTCAAACAGTACCATTTGAAAGTATACTGGCAGGCCCTACTACATGCTTTGGGGAATTCATCCATGCATCTGACCAGTAAAGAGATGGGTATAGTGTGTATGGGTTTGGCAAAGTCAGCAGATAGATGATTGAGGATAGATAGAGAATTGGGATCAGCTGACTTAGCAGTTGGGGGAGGGAGGGTTAATAAAAATGATTTGGTCCAGGTCCAGGTCCTGCAGAAGGACTATATTAAGGTAAGAATTTTTTCTTTTATTAGCATCACATGTTCTTTTATTTAGCTCAAACACTACTTACCATCATTGCAATATAGTGTGAATGTCCCCTTTTTCTCCTCACGCATGCTGGATTTTTTTCCTGTTCTTTTTTGTCATGCAAGTATATTTGCCTTCAATAACCTCCCCAGCATACAATGCTGGGCACATATCCACCTAGTCTACTCACTTTGAATGTATTTAGTCAGCTGCATTGTATTTTGTTTCCCCTAAACTCTATCCAAATATTGTGCATATAATTAGCTTGATTTCCCACCCCCCCCACCTAAACTCTATCCAAATAGTGTGCATATAATTAGCTTGATTTCCCAACCCCCCCCACCTAAACTCTATCCAAATAGTGTGCATATAATTAGCTTGATTTCCCAGCCCCCCCACCTAAACTCTATCCAAATAGTGTGCATATAATTAGCTTGATTTCCCAGCCCCCCCCCCACCTAAACTCTATCCAAATAGTGTGCATATAATTAGCTTGATTTCCCACCCCCCCCCCAATAATTTGCTAGAATGTTCTGTGGTGTTGATTTTTACAAAGCAAATATATGTTGCACTTTGCACAATGCATGTGCACTCTACAAGTGCATTTGCTCCAGTGCTTTAGTAAATGAGCAGAAGCTGTGCTGATTTCCATCATCAAATCATATGCAAGCCACAAAGTGTTTTTTCATTAATTGCCCTTGCATGTGATTGTGTACTCCTTGCAACATGAAAGCCTTTTTACCTTACCTCATTTACTTTAAGCTGGGGAGCAACTGCACTTGCAGAGTGCGACAACTGCACAGTCTTGTAGCCTTTTTAGTTCATAAATCCCTGCGTGTCCTAAAATTATTATTTTTTTTTAGAATTTCACCACCCCCTAAAATGTAATCAATGTTCCATCAGAGGGGGTGAGCAATCTGATAAGTGTGCCTTTCCATATTATTTCTTCCAGAAGATTTCAATTATTTAATGTTATACTGATGCTGGGCAATAATGTTTTTTGTATAATTTTCTTGCAATGTTATATTCAAAATGACTGATTTTTGTTTTCTTGTTTGATTCCCCAGTTTCCTTCAACGCCACAGGAATGGCAGACTGTGGCATCCCATTTTGCCACCCGTTGGGACTTTCCCAATTGTGGAGGGGCTATAGATGGGAAACATGTCCACACCGTGCCACCACCCCATTCGGGGTCATACTATTTTAATTATAAGGGGTTCCACAGTATTGTTTTAATGGCGGTGGTGTTGGCACACTATGAATTTCTATATGTGGACATGGGGAAGAATGGCCGGATGTCGGATGGAGGAGTATTTGCCCAGACGGAGTTCTGCCAGCGTCTCCAGAGTGGTGGCCTGGGATTGCCACCTGATGCGGATAACGTGGAAGGACTCCCCTTTGTCTTTATTGCCGATGAAGCCTTCGCTCTGAGCAAGCACCTCATGAGGCCATTCCCCCAAAGAACCCTCACCCCGGAGAGGAGGGTTTTTAATTTCCGGCTGGCCAGAGCTAGAAGAGTGGTTGAGAATGCGTTTGGGATTCTGGCCAGCTGGTTCTGCTTGTTTCAAACCTCCATTAATTTGGCGGAATACAAACTTAATTTTATCATTTTATCGTGCTGCATCCTGCACAACTCTTTGCACAAACATTCACAAAATTATATGGTGCCAGTTGGGCCTGAGGCCGGACTTATTAGCAGTGACAATCTTACGGGCCTGGATACTGTCCGTACTGGCTTGGCCCCCCAAAGTGCCCGTCAAGTTAGACAGCAGTATGTTAATTATTTTATGGGTAGGGGGGCCATTGCAATGGGCCAGGATATCTAAAGATTTAAAATTAAAAAAATCTTGATGAAATCTTGAATTATATTTATTGCTTGCCTTTCTTTTGGGCTTTCTCCTAGGTTATGGTCGAGCAGTTGTAGTGTCAACTGTATTTTCCTTGTAAATTTCTAAATAAGCTCCATTGTCACTGTAAACAACTTTTTTCAATTTAAACAAACTGATACTGAGCATTGAAATAACACACCACACATTTATTTAATTCCTAAGCAGATGTTTTTAATCTTTGGTATCCATTAAGTTATGCATTTAGTATAAAATGTTCCTAGCCAAAAATATAATGATATATTAATACATTTAGAATAATATAATTAGAGTTAAAGATTTTTAGATAATCAAAAATAAAATTTTTTGGGCATTTTGATTTTAGCAAACAGGCCTTTTTTTTTTTTTGGTTTTTAAAATCCGTTTTTTTTTTTTTTTTAAACTTTTTTTTTTTTTTTGGTTTTTTTAAAAACATTTTTTGTATTTTTTTTGGTTTTTTAATTTTTTTTTTTTTGTGTGTTTTTTAAAAACAGGCCTTCTTTTTTAAATGTTGTTAAACAGGCATATCATTTAACAGAAAATAATAAAGAGAAGGCCCAGAATGGGGTCAGCAAACCAGTAAATGAAGGACATGATCAATGTTTTGGGGTTTCAAAAAGGGCATTTAGATTCGACCCAAAACATCAATCATGTCCTTCATTTCCTGCTGCATACGATCCAGCCAATTACGCATTTGATCGATCTCCCCATTCCAGGCCATTATTTGAGCAATTAGCCGTTGGGCACTGTCTGTGGTGAAATAGTCACTTGGACCTAAAGTGGAATGAAAAAAAAGATGTGTTTAGAAATATGCACACATACATAGTTTACCTTACCATAAAGCTGGTGTCTCAGACACTGACCTGGTGGGGTGCCCATGTCGCATACTTCATGAACATCCTCGGGGGTGGAGCTGTTGCTTGACTCAAGCACAACCAGATCACCTAAAATAGAGTAAAAAAATTCCATAAAATAAAAGGCAGCCATGCATAGATTACCGTAAGCTGGTGTGTCAGACACTCACCTGGTGGGGTGCCCATTTCGCCCACCTCTCCTTCCTCCACATCCTCAGTGGGGCTTGGGCTGATTTCCCAAGTATGTTCTTTTGGTTGGGGGGGACTGGGTTCTTCTTGTTGGCTGAGTGATTTTTCCCCTATGTGAAGCAAAAAATTAATATACTTAGCACACAGATATTTTAGTACATGGTAATCTTCAAACATTTGTAGTGAAGTGGTGTACAAATTGTCTGTTTGTGTAGAGTTCCTAGTTGACTTAAAGATTTTAATTTCTAAAGACATATCAAGATAGATAGATATCTTGATATCTAGATATCAATATCTAAATATAGCTTAAAATCTTGATCTCTCTCTCTCTATATCTATAACTAAATATAAATCTAAATATCAAACAAAATCTAAATATAAAAATATATATTAATTTAAATATTAAAAAAACATTACATAAATATCTATATCCATATCTATATATATACATACATATATATATATATATATATATACATATATATATATATATATATATATATATATATATATATATATATATATATATATATATATATATATATACACATACATATATATACATATATATATATATATACATACATATATATATATATATATATACATACATATATATATATATATATACATATATATATATATATATATATATATATATATATATATATATATATATATATACCGTATATACTCGAGTATAAGTCGAATTTTTCAGCACATTTTTTTGTGCTGAAAGTGCCCCCCTCGACTTATATTTGAGTCAAGCACTTTTCTGCAGCAAAAAATTTCATTTTCCGAACCGATTTTGGGGCCCCATATCTCAGGGCCACTTGGTGCTAGGAACCCCAAATTTGGTGTGCAAACCCAGTGAAACTGGTCCCATAACATATCCAAAGCTGGGGTTCCTAGCACCAAGTGGCCCTGAGATACGGGGCCCAAAACTGGTTCGGAAAATGTCATTCTCTGCTGCAGAAAAGTGCTTGACATTTTCTGAACTGATTTTTGGAGCCCTGTTTCTCAGGTTCACTTGGAGCTAGAAACACCAGCTTTGGAAATTTTATGCTGCTAGTTCCACTGGGTTTGCACACCAAATTTGGGGTTCTTAGCACTAAGTGGCCCCGAGATACGGGGCCCCAAATTTGATCAACTGTGTCCATCTGCAGCAATGTCATTTCGGGACCCTTTGGGTTCAGAGACCCCAAATTTTTGCTGCAGCTAGGGGGCATCTAGGAACCCTTAACTACCGAGTTTGAAGTTCAGGGGACCTATGGCTGCAAATGGGCACAGTGAGGCTGCAAATGGGCATTGTTGACCCTCTTTTCCACTTACAGTAGCTGTGCATTTCTCACCCTCGTCTTATACTCGGGTCAATAAGTTTTTCCCATTTTTTTGTGGTAAATTAGGACCTCGACTTATACTCGGAACGACTTATACTCGAGTATATACGGTATATACATACATACATATATATATATATATATATATATATACATATATATATATATATATATATATATATATATATATATATATACACACACATATATATACATATATATCTATAGATATGTAACGAGGTTTATTAAAAGATCGTTTCAAACGATGCAAAAAATCGTATAGGAATGAAAAGCACATGGAGCAGTATACGAGGTAATCAACACAAGATGAAAACACAAGTACTTACTTTTTTTCAGCACTTTACGGATCCGTCTGTACTGATCCGGCTCCCTGAGTTTGAGGTCGGACCATCTTTTTCGAATTTGATCCTTCGAGCGCTATACCCCAAAATAAGCCTGTAAAGTCTTCACCACCTTCGCCATTATTTTGGCTTTGCGCAAATTTGGCCGGGCGTACGGCCCATACTTCCCATCATAGTCCTTTTTTTTAAGAATGGCCACCATTTCCACCATCTCTTTAAAGGACATATTGGAGGCCTTAAATCTAGGCCTCACAGATCTTGACGTTCCGGCCTCCGGGCTTTCTTTGCTACCTGAGGTAGTACACACCTGATGTGTCTCCGCCATTATTCACCCCACTACGCGTCGTAAATAAAAATGGGCGGGGAACATGAGTTAAAATCGAACGTCAGGGGCGGGCGACGCAGGCGGAGTTTCACACATGCGTAGTGTATAAAGAGGGGCCTTGTGCATGTGTCGTACGTACGTTCTGTGCGTAGAATTAAGGGGCGGAGAACATGAGTTAAAATTGAACGTCAGGGGCGGGCGACGCAGGCGGAGTTTCACATATGCGTAGTGTATAAAGAGGGGCCTTGTGCACGTGTCGTACGTACGTACGTTCTGTGCGTAGAGTCAAGGGCGGGTTATATGCGTAAACAAAAAGAACGTCAGGGGCGGGCCAAGTAGGCGTAGTATTACGCATGTGCAGTGTATAAAGCGCTGTTACGTATTGTGTCGTACGTACGTTCTGTGCGTAGGTGATAGTGGACCGGGACGCTACTAAACTAAGGTAATTTTAAATTTATACATTTGGTCAAGACTTTGTAGCAAGCTGCCTATATGGCTTGACAGATTGATGAGGCCTACATAGGGATAAGATGATGAGGGTTTAGCAGAAACCTAATAAGTGTTTTTTGTCTTGTGACTTTATCTTTTACAGACATTATGAATCCCCTATTTAAGGATCCAGAGTTCCTTACTGCTTTTATTTTTAAATATAGAGAGATGAGGAATTTGTGGGAGGTGAAACACCCTCAGTATTATTCAAAGCATGTGAGGAAGTCAACGTTGGAGAGACTTCTGTCCTTTGTCCAGGCGACCATCCCGGAAGCAACAATGGAGACATTGCTAAAGAAAATTGGGGTCTTAAAGTGGGGTTCCACCCAAAAAACAAAAATACCTGGAAAAATTCTAAAAAAAAAAACAAAAAAACATTTGGATATTTTTTTTTTTCACTTACCTCTAAATGCCTGTTGCTAGGTGGTCCCTCGTAGTCTGCCTGTTCCTTTGCCTGTTCCTATTACAGGTCCCAGGTGATTGAGCGGCCAATCACGGCGCGCTGCCGCTCGCGCATGCACAGTGGGTGCCAGGCTGTGAAGCCACAGCCCAGCACCCACAGTTGAAATGCCGGCGCCGACGAGCGGAGGGGGAGACGAGCGGGGCTTCGATCCCCCGCATCGCTGGACCCAGGGACAGGTAAGTGTCCAATTAAAAGTCAGCAGCTGCAGTATTTGTAGCTGCTGACTTTTAATTTTTTTTTTTTTTTGGATGGCCCCCTGGGTGGAACTCCTCTTTAAGGAACATGTATAAGAGGGAGCATAAGAAGATCCAGGAATCAATGAGATCAGGAGCATCAGCAGATGATGTTTATGTACCCAGGCTGTGGTACTACAATCAACTTCGTTTTCTTGATGACCAGACTGAAGCCAGGGCATCGCTTTCAACCCTTCCCTCCACCCTTCCCTCCACCCTTCCCTCCACCCCAGCAGAGGCTGATGAGGAGCAAGCTGGGTCTTCCATCCTGGATGAACCGGATATGACCATCTGGAGTCAGGTAAATTATTTTAACAAATATTTACTGTACTAATATTAATGATAAGAAATAACAAAATTGCGCTTGGTTGGATTATACTAAAAGTTAAAATTAAATAGTAGAATTTAAATCTCTGGTGATAACAGTGAAAATGAATAAAACGTGAGAAGACACCATATGCAGGTATCAACCAAAATACTAAAAAGCTGCAGTTATAAGTGGGGCCCACCAACAAAAATATAAACAAATAAAAAACCGCGCTAAAGTGAGTCCAATAAAGTCTGTGATAATAAACAGTCTATGGTGTTGAACAATGAACTCCAAAATCCTTCTGTATGGTAAGGTGAAGAAAAATAAAGTGACTGTGTGGTGAACTGCTTACCAGATGTAAGCCAAAAACAGGCAGGTGGCTTAAAACCCAGCCCGGGCCTTTGGGAGCACTTCAAATGAACTGAATCCTTTGCGCTCGAACGGCAGAACAAATCCACATAGAGTTAAATCAAAGACAAAAAACCATAGTGTGATACTGACATAACATGCTTCATCAAAGAAAGAGGGGGTGCGTTCACACAAATAATCATAAACCAAATATCATGCAGGTACCCTAGGAATGTGAGACCACTCTGGGACGCCAAAAATGTGTACAGCATGCAATAGGGGATGTCCTTATGTCTACTGTAAATAACCACCGATTACCATACAGCTAAAGGAACACCCAGTGCCCAGGTATGCGGGGCCGCTTACCAGATAGTGAACCAGTGAGGGCATCAATAGTATAGGGTGCACCTTGTATGTGATCTGGGGTAAGGTTAAAAAGAACCTACAGGGGTTCCTGCTCACCAGAAGGACGACCAGAGATAGCCCAAAAACGGAGCACTGGCAGAGTATCTCGATCCCGTCTTGGCAGGTACTTCCCGGGCTCGATGGATATGTGTATTAGAGAGGAGAAGCAGCCAATAGTGTAGTAACGTACAACTCCAGTTTATTAAAAACAAAGCAAACACTTACATCTAAAACGAATAATAACGATGCCGGCCGGCACTCAAAACAGCTCCCGTCCACTCAGAGCAAAGCGTGGTGACGTCAGCACGTCCCTCCCAGACGCGTTTCGTCACAGGTTGACGTTCTCAATGGGGAATTGAGAACGTCAACCTGTGACGAAACGCGTCTGGGAGGGACGTGCTGACGTCACCACGCTTTGCTCTGAGTGGACGGGAGCTGTTTTGAGTGCCGGCCGGCATCGTTATTATTCGTTTTAGATGTAAGTGTTTGCTTTGTTTTTAATAAACTGGAGTTGTACGTTACTACACTATTGGCTGCTTCTCCTCTCTAATACACATATCCATCGAGCCCGGGAAGTACCTGCCAATACGGGATCGAGATACTCTGCCAGTGCTCCGTTTTTGGGCTATCTCTGGTCGTCCTTCTGGTGAGCAGGAACCCCTGTAGGTTCTTTTTAACCTTACCCCAGATCACATACAAGGTGCACCCTATACTATTGATGCCCTCACTGGTTCACTATCTGGTAAGCGGCCCCGCATACCTGGGCACTGGGTGTTCCTTTAGCTGTATGGTAATCGGTGGTTATTTACAGTAGACATAAGGACATCCCCTATTGCATGCTGTACACATTTTTGGCGTCCCAGAGTGGTCTCACATTCCTAGGGTACCTGCATGATATTTGGTTTATGATTATTTGTGTGAACGCACCCCCTCTTTCTTTGATGAAGCATGTTATGTCAGTATCACACTATGGTTTTTTGTCTTTGATTTAACTCTATGTGGATTTGTTCTGCCGTTCGAGCGCAAAGGATTCAGTTCATTTGAAGTGCTCCCAAAGGCCCGGGCTGGGTTTTAAGCCACCTGCCTGTTTTTGGCTTACATCTGGTAAGCAGTTCACCACACAGTCACTTTATTTTTCTTCACCTTACCATACAGAAGGATTTTGGAGTTCATTGTTCAACACCATAGACTGTTTATTATCACAGACTTTATTGGACTCACTTTAGCGCGGTTTTTTATTTGTTAATATTAATGATGTTAACTGGATGTTATAATTGTCTAAAATAATTTTGCCCTCAAAATTGTGTATACATATCAATTGACAGTAGTGGCTAAATATGTTTGGCACCTGCTTCCAAAAATTAGGGTGTCTGATTAGACTCTTTTATTAAAGAGATGTATTCAGATTGAATTTGCTAGTCATGAGAAGCAAATTGTGTGTCATTGATGAACCCAAAAAAATATACTAAAACTATGTCCTTTTTTTATACACAGGATGAGTCCATCCAGGAGGAATGTGGGGAAAGTGGCAGGCAGGAGGAGACCGGGCCCATGGACAGCCTGGAGGAGGCCGGATTCACTATCATCCTGGAGGAGGCTGGGCCCAGTGTCAGGCAGGAGGTGGCTGGTCCCAGTGAGGTGGCTGGGCCATGTGAGGTGGCTGGGCCCAGTAGGAGCCTGACCGAATCCCAAGTGCCTCCCCTCCACCTTCCCAAAAAAAGGGTCAGGAAGGGGACGGTCACACAGGAGGCATCCCTGCGCCTCATGCAAGAGGCCACCCGCTTTTTAAGGAGCCCCCCCAAAGCGGAAGAGTCCTATGGCTGCTACTTAGCCAGCAGGCTTCTTCAAATGGATTGGGAGCAGCGCATCATTTGCGAGCGACTATTTGGGGAAACAATCCAGAAGGGGCTGCAGGGCACGCTAACAAGAAACACCCAACTACATGAGGCAGCCCCCCTCCTCATCCTCCTCCTCCTCCTCCTCCTGTCACAACTGAAACACCAGAGCCACAGCCTCCAAAGAAGGCTACAGGGAAGGCTGCAGGGAAGGCTGCAGGGAAGGCTGCAGGGCAGCGTGGAGGAAAGGCTGCAGGGAAGAGAAGAAAGTGATGACCTGGGTTCAGTCTGGTCTGACAGAAGATGCAGAGTGTTGTAGTACCACAGTCTGGGGACATCTATATCATCTGCTGGTGCTGTTGATCTCTGGGATTCCTGGACCAGATTGTGCTCCCTTTTATATGGACTCCTCAAGATCCTAATTTTCTTGTCCACAGACTTTTTCCAGCGTTGACTTCCTCTTTATTTTATTTAGACCATGAATAAATGGATCTTTTTTGAGTTTATGAAAAGACTTTATGTGTTTTATTTTAAATCATTGATTTTAGACACAATGTTAAATTAACAAGGGACAACAATCTCATTGAGTTTGCAAAAACACACCAAAAATACATTAATAATGTTAATAATGTTCGAGTGGTAAGTCTTAAAAAAAAAAAATGATACATAACCAAAAACGGTTCTTTGGGTTAACTTTATATACAAAAAAATAAAAAATCACTATAAAAACAAAAATAATAAAGGGTTCTTTGTGGTAACTTTACAAACACCAAAAAAAAAACAAAAACAAAAAAAATATAAAAATGGGTTCTCTGTGGTAACTTTACAAACACAAAAAAAAAAAAAAACATAGATAAAAATAAAAAAGTTTGACAACAATCATAAAATAAATATCTGGATAAAAATTACAAGAAAAGATGAGTCCACCAAAAAAAAATAGTGTAAAAAGTATTATTAGTATGGAAACATTGTTTTTAAAAAGCATACTATATCATTCATGAGATCAAAGAGAAAAAGAATCCAGAAATCAGTTTGGGAGAACTGTTTGAATATAAACAGCAAAACATCTTCGTTCTTTATAGCATTCGTAAAGAAGACATTAAATGCGCTGCATTCAACGATCACAGATTTTGCAGCGTGAGGAATGTGCTACCTACAATACGAACACTACTTTTACTAAACCGAGTGCTTCCGTTTAGTTTTTGCTTATGAGCATGCGTCGTTTTTTTGTCCGTCGGACTAGCATACAGACGAGCGGATTTCGGGGTCCGTCGTAGTTACGACGTAAAGATTTGAAGCATGTTTCAAATCTAAAGTCCGTCGGATTTGAGGTTGAAAAAGTCTGCTGAAAGTCCGGGGAAGCCCACACACGATCGGATTGCCAGCCAGCTTTAGTCCGTCGGCGTCCGTCTGACTTTTGTAGACGAAAAGTCCGACTGTGTGTACGCGGCATTAGAGTCTGGGTATGCACTTGTGTAACTGGCTGACTGATTTTCCCAGAAGTCTGCACTAAAATACAAGTCAGATTTTTGGCATCCACTGCTACAAAAATATCTTTTTTTGCAAGATACTCCCAATAGGAATTCATGTCTAAAGGGATGCAGACCCTGCCACTCTCCCCAGAGTTCTGCAGGTGCAGCAGCTGGTTGATAATTATTAAACCATTCCCATTAGACTCACCCAGTACATGGGCTGGATATTGCTGGTCTGTCGGCACTTGCAGATGCTACAGTATGTAGGAGCAGGTTGACCTTTAGCTTGTTCAGGGTACACAGTTTCGACAGCCTATTTATACAGGCATTTTTCTCGAACCCTTTCCATTCTTCCCCACTTTTGTTTCTAGGAAGCAACACGCAGTCCAGGGTCTCAACCATATGGCCTCCCTAGCCGCCAAAGTGCTAGGGTGCTCTTCCAGTGATTATACAAGCAACTAGGGGGGACTTCCTGGTCAGCCTCCCTATTTTGAGTAGCAGACTGCTGCATCTATAATATATGTAGCAAGAACCCAGGACTCCTTCAGTCCAATGAGAACCTCCAGAGCCATGAGTTGTCGACCTCCCTCCACATAGAGTGGGTCGTAAGGCATAGTAGGTGCAGTGCAAAGTAGATTCATGGGTGCCAGACACCTAGGGTGTGCCACCTGTCCAGGATTCACCTGGACAGTTCGGGTTTTGAATCATGTGTCAGAGTTTCAGTCCACCTGAGACCCGGACATATTACCCGGACCAGGCTGTGGTTCCCCAAGTAACCGAGATAGTCATACACAAATCTGTTGCCACCATAGGTGGCTGTTTGGCCTCACCGAAGGGTGATAATGTCAGTAAGGGCAATTTGGCTACACCCACTAGCGCGCTCTGAGTGTTACATTACCACTCTCCTTGGGGCACCCAAATGTGTAATGCTAACCCGGTAAACTCCCGGACTTCTATAGGACAGCCACGCAGGGAAAAGCATCCAGCAAGATGCCTCATATGCACGGATAAGAGCGCAGTCTCCTATGGCAACAGTCTCCAACAGTTTCCAATACAAGTGTAACAGTTGCTTCAGGTAATTAAGGCGAGTTCAAAACAGAATCTTGTGCCATTCTTATCAACAATAAAGACATTTGGCATTACCTGTTAGCTGTATACTCCTCCAGGAAGTGTCTACCCACCAGCCTAGATACTGCGCCATGGGCCCTGCAGGACTCTGGCGCTGGCTCTGGGGAAGAGGAGCAGAGACGTCTTTCTTGAAGCTTGAAGTGGGAGCGCCTTTTTTTTTTTTTTTTTTTTTTAATTTAAACTGGGCATGGTCATATTGCTTGCTGAAGTCCCCGGCTGATCTTCCAATGGGACCCTTTGGGCGGGTGGCTGGGCTGAGGTAAATTCAGACAAGGAATCTCGTACTACCTTCTTCAGTAATGATGAGACCTGCGTAGGGTCCTGTTCCCTGTCTACTGCAGACTCCTCTAGACAGTCTTTGCACACCAGTTTATTGGATAGGGGGACTGAGCCACAAGCCCAGCCTGATTTCTTGCTGGGATGCCTATATTGCTCTGGAGAAGAGGAGGCATGACGTGCTCTTTTGGATCTCTCTCTGGATCTGTCCTCTCTTGTTTGTTCTTTAACTCCGAGAGCGTGAGCGTGCGGAGCTGAAACATATAAAAGCAAACCAAATTAGAGGGCACTCTTTAGAGGACACCTAAAAACTTACCAACTGGTGGTCCCCCTAACTTAAGTATTGAGGGTCTTACATAAGTGGTGGCTGACTCATGGTAGAGAATAAGGGATGGCCAGTGGAAAAAGAGAGATAGCTGAAAAGAGAAACAGAAGGATGGAGATTGCCAGTAATCTTCTAACATGAAAGTCTGAAAACTACAACAAAGCAGACAGCTGAAACAAACCAAAGGAAAAGAATGTACCCTTTTTTTTTTTAAGTACAGAAAACGTTCCCACCAGCAAATGGCGACACAGAAGATTGCTGAGACTGGATCCAGGCACAAACTTCACAGTCTGAAGACAGTCAGGAGGCTGTATATTGCCCATCCCACTGACACTCTTAGGTGATCCTGGGACAGGCAGAACCCGCCCCCAGGCTCCTCCTATTGTTTATGGGCAAAACTAATCGCTTTGCCCAGAAACAAGCCCAGAGCTTCCGTCGGCCAGTGCTCAGGCGCAGTCCTATGACATCATCGGGAGTGCCCTAGGCCGGTAAATACGGTGCTGGGTGGCCGCCCCATGACATAGGGAGACCCTGACACTTACTGCATGGTGCGGCCCGCTCCTCGCTCACCCAGAACCTACCTAAAGCCAAATAAGAAGGGAGAAGAGCAGGAACTGAATAAAACAGGTAAAGTCATAGCCTAAGGGACAAGAAAGCCCCTAGAAAAGGAAATGACAGGCTGACCCCCCTAAGTCATGCTGAATGGAAGATTTCGTTCCTAAAGAGGTAACACTGCAGGGACCCATTAAGACCACACAGACGAGGGTCTCTCAGGCTATTAGCGCGATGTTAGCAGCCCAAGCACTGAGACTACGCATTGGGAGAGGCTTGAACACAGCCTGTTACTGCTCAGCGGCAGGGTGGGGGGACATAAAATTACTTACTTCATCACTGGTGCATGGAGGTATGAGGAAAAAAAGAAGAATGGGGTAGCGGCTTACCATGCCTTGATTTATGCTATTCACTGGTCCTGAGCGAGTGGTCAAGAGGCGGAGCTCAATCACTAGTATGCTGCCATGGTTTGGCGTCAGGAAAAAGGTTTAAACTACATAAATAAGCTGATTGTTGAAAAAAAAAAAGCTGATTGTTGTAAACACCACTGATGGTGTTATATATCCTATTTCAACCCCTGTAATCTACTTTTGCTGGATTTAAAAATAAAAGTATGGAGACATGCAAAACAGTTCAGGGTGATCATAAATGACTTGCACATAAAGATTAGGTAGTTTATGGCTAAGGCTGTGCTGTCATGCAGAGGGTCCTGCTGCTTTTGAGGATAAGCTGATGTATTTGTGAGCATCACTCTACGGGAGACAATTGCACCTTGGCCAGCTTTATGCTGTTATTTTTTAGTCCTGGTTCACATTGCAGTGATTTGGCATGTGATTTGACATGTCAAATCGCATGCCAAATCGGCGGCTATTGCCAGCAATGGCACCGTCTGAATCAGTGCAATGCCTCACTGATTCCCAAAAGTAGTTTCTGTACTATTTTTCGCAACTTCAGGGTGCGATTTCAATAGACATCTGTGTGGGTTTCTGCACACATGTCTCTGAAATTGCCCCCGAAGTCGGGACCGACATGTGGGAAGGAAATCGTACGAGTTCAGCGCACAGTGCGCAGTTCAGCGCAACTTGCACAATTTCATTCCCGCTGTCAGTGTTGTGAACCTAGGCTTAATCCTACTTTCACACTGGCGCGTTAAGGGGGCGTCGGCGATTTACCGTCGATTTGCTGAGGTTTTCGGGTGATAGCAGGGTGCTTTTTACCCCAGCTAGCGGCCGAAAAAGGGTTAAAACCGCGGGCAGGGGGCGCTTTAGGAGCAGTGTATACGCTGCTCCTACAGCGCTGCAAAGATGCGGCTTGCAGGACTTTTTTGTTGTTCTGCCAGTGCACCGCTCCACTGTGAAAGCCCTCAGGCTTTCACATTGGAGTGAGAGGAGAGGCTCTTTCAAGGCGCTTTGCGGGTGCTATTTTTAGCGCTATAGCACCTGTAAATGTTAAATGTTAAAGTAGCCTTAGTATTTTGCACTATTATTGAGTAACTGAGCACTAGTTGTAACAGGGTGTTGAGCACTGAAGTATCCAGTAAAAGTAAAATAGTCTGATTGGTACCTAGCTGGTAAGTCAGACGCTGAGTGCCAATTCACACCAGGGCGATGCAGGAACCAGCACGATTCCATTGCCGGTTCCCGCATTGCATAGGACTCGCATGTAGTTCACACTGCCATGTGTGAACCGCTGCGGGTGGCAATAGAAAGTTAATGACACCCCCAGATCAGTTTGCATATCATAGTGCAAACTGTGAATTCTGACAGGAATCAGATCGCATGGGTGTCAATACCCATGCGATCCAATTCTGGTGCGGACAAAAAAAGGGTCCAGCACAATTTTTGTCCGAATGCAATGCAAATTCAGCCATGCAATCCGTATGGCTGAATTTTGCATCGCACAGCTATCACATGTGATCTGCACAGCAGTGCGGTGGGAATCATATGCGATGTCTGACATCGCACAAATGTGAATCGGCACTAAGGGGTTGATTTACTAAAACTGGAGTACAAAATCTGGTGCAGCTGTGCATGGTAGTCATTAGCTTCTAACTTCAGCTTGTTCAATCAAGCTTTAACAAAAAAAACTGGAAGCTGTGCAGAGCTGCACCAGATTTTGTTCTTCAGTTTTAGTAAATCAACCCCTTAGCTACTACTTAGTGGTCAGGGGTGGGTAATGGGGTCCCCCAGGGTTCTATGTTGGGACCAATCCTGTTTAATTTGTTCATAAACGACCTGGAGGATGGGGTAAACAGTTCAATCTCTGCATTTGCGGATGATACTAAGCTAAACGGGGCAATAACTTCTCCGCAGGATGTGGAAACCTTGCAAAAAGATCTGAACAAATTAATGGGGTGGGCAACTATATGGCAAATGAGGTTCAATGTAGAAAAATGTAAGATAATGCATTTGGGTGGCAAAAATATGAATGCAATCTATACACTGGGGGGAGAACCTCTGGGGGAATCTAGTGTAGCTATGGTGATAGCACTACTGACAAACAATCCACCAAATCACCCCACTGCCAGACTTCATGCATCCTTTCCTGAGACAATGAACAGTCATTTGCGAGCTTTGTTTTGTTGTTTTATTGGGGGTACTACTTGGATAGGGATTGGGATATGGGATGCCCATAGAATTAATCATTGCCATCATATTTACAGGTTTCAATATACTTTGATCTGTTTAGAGCCTGAAGATAGAGTGTGCACACTTGACTAAGTAGAAATCTTCTCCTGCAGCTCCCTGCAGACTGTTACTCCCTCTGCATTTCCTATGCAGACTATTGCTCCCTGCATCTCCTTGCAGACTGCAGGTACTAAGAGTTCTCCATCCATCACTGTGTGAGGGACAGAAACATCACTTTTGACCATGTAAAAATAATGGTCTTAGTTATCTCACCACCTGCCCAAACTTGCTTCTCCTTGCACACTTGTTTTCCTCCTGCACAACTTGTAGTTACATTAGGGTATAACACATCCTCTTCTAATGGTTATGAAGAACTCACTTTGATTAAGCCCCTCTACTGGCTCTGGCGACTTGCTGCTACTAGGCCTGAGGCCTGCAGAACCTCTCCCCGGAGGCCTAGTAAGTTAAAGTAAATTTTCTAGGAAATGGACTACTGCTCCCAGCCAGTCCAACTTGCAAACCATATGTTCCCAGGCCACACTGGTTTGACACACACATCCCCACAGTCTCTTTTCTGGTCCAGGACTCCTCACCATCCTCCGCGTGCACGATGAAGACTCTGCCAGTGACCGTGTAGAAGCAGAGTTCCCTTACAGAATCCCTGGCACATCCTCCAAGCCTTCCAACCTTCCAGCCCTGACTTCTTGACGAGGAACTTTCCCGGACCATGCGTTCCGATAGCTTCTCCTGCCCCTTCTGCTCCAGGAGCTCCCTGCCACCTACCGTGTGGTGACAGAGACATTGCCAATGACCATGTAAAGGCAATGTTCCCTCACAGCTCTCCCCGGGCCTCCTCCTGCGATTCCACACCCCCCCAGATGGGAGTGTGGTCCTTCGGCTGTCTAGCACTACAGTCCTCACGTCACCTAGTCAACTTCCCCCCCAGCAGCATGTGACCTCAGCATATATAGAAGGCCCGCCCTCTGCCAATGCCAGTTTGGGATTGGTCAGAGCTCCCACATGTGCTGCCTGCCACTCCAGCTCTAGGCCCAGCCTCTCCTTTCAGAACATTCTCCCTGGAAGCAGGGGAGGCGCCTCAGAGTGGAGCCCAGGTGGTCACACCCACTGCTACTCTAACCACTCCCAGCCCCAGAATCAAAATAGACAGGCCTAGCTTGCAGCATAAGCCTGCCTAAATTTGCCTGTGCTAAACAAACCTAGTAAAACAACCTTTACTAGTACCTACCTTCTGGTAGAGGGTGCTACACTAGGATGGAAAAGGACCTGGAGGTCCTAGCAGATGATAGGCTCAGCAATGGCATGCAATGCCAAGCTGCTGCTAACAAAACAACATAATATTGGTATGCATTAAAAAGACTCTACAAGACTCTGGTCCGGCCGCACCTAGAGTATGCTGTCCAGTTCTGGGCACCAGTCCTCAGGAAGGATGTACTGGAAGTGGAGCGAGTACAAAGAAGGGCAACAAAGCTAATAAAGGGTCTGGAGGATATTAGTTATAAATAAAGGTTGCGAGCACTGAACTTATTCTCTCTGGAGAAGAGACGCTTAAGAGGGGATATGATTTCAATATACAAATACCATACTTGTGACCCCACATTAGGGATAAAACTTTTTTGCGGAAGGGAGTTTAACAAGACTCATGGCCACTCATTAAAATTAGAAGAAAAGAGGTTTAACCTTAAACTACGTAGAGGTTTCTTTAGTGTAAGAGCGGCAAGGATGTGGAATTCCCTTCCACAGGCGGTGGTCTTAGTGGGGGGCATCGATAGTTTCAAGAAACTATTAGATAAGCACCTGAACGACTGCAACATACAGGGATATACAATGTAATACTGACATATAATCACACACATAGGTTGGACTTGATGGACTTGTGTCTTTTTTCGACCTCACCTACTATGTAACTATGTATCTTAGAACTCAGTAATAGACTGTACTATAAATTGATGGTGATGTAGTGATTATAGATATCCCTTCCTTTACCTTTTTATATACATTTTTTTTTAGCTGCATAGTTTATGCAATGTTAAAGACTGCAACAAATTTACACTTGTTTGGTTTTATCAAAATCAGTAAGCAGTATGATTTATTTTCACGTGAACACTATACTGGGGGAAATTTACTAAAACTGCTGTACACAGAATCTGGTGCAGCTGTGCATAGTAACCAATCATCTTCTATCCTCAACCTGTTCAATTAAAGCGGACCTTCAGTTATTTTTCCATCTTTCCATCTATTGAATCTTCTGCCCTTGATGTTTTAACTTTGGATAGTAAAACATTTTTTTTCTGCCAGTAAATGCCTTATACAGCCCACTTCCTGTTTCTTGTCTGGTCAAAATCCTCGGATTAGCTTGGAAACTTTGCAGCTGGTTTGGCTGTTCCTAATGCCAGGTCTTTTTATCTGGCATCCCAACTCCAGCAATTATATAGATGGAACACTATAGATTATGAGGATTCCATACAACAAATTATATTCTCTCAATTACCGATAGGTCGACTAGTGCAGTCAATACTTTCTCACCATTTTTATAATAAACGTAGATGATATCCCACATTCTATTTGATACATAGATAGGATTTGGACTACTTCAACAAGATACTCGGTATGAGGGATATGCACAATATATGCACATATGGAGAAAATCCTCAACTGTCTGAAGTAGCGAAACTTAAAAATTTTGAGTTGTGGTATTCTGTTTCTTAGCCAACTTTATGTTAATAATGTTTTTGCAATCATTTCAAAAATTGGCAGAGAAATATCACTTCTCCAATAAATTATTCTTTCAATATTTACAGTTACGGCATGCCTAACTCAACACACAGCCATTAATGTTTAAACTGCTGGCAACAAAAGTGAGTACACCCCTAAGAGACAATGTCTAAATTGGGCCCAATTAGCCATTTTCCCTCCCCGGTTTTATGTGACTTGTTAGTGTTACAAGGTCTCAGGTGTGAATGGGGAGCAGGTGTGTTACATTTGGTGTTATCTCTCAATATCTTATAGTGGTCACTGGAAGGTCAACATGGCACCTCATGGCAAAGAACTCTCTAAGGAACTGAAAAAAAATAATTGTTGCTCTACATAAAGATGACCTAAGCTATAAGACAATTGCCAAGACCCTGAAACTGAGCTGCAACACGGTGGCCAAGACCATACAGCGGTTTAACAGGACAGGTTCCACTCAGAACAGGCCTCGCCATGGTTGACCAAAGAAGTTGAGTACACGTGCTCAGCGTCATATATCCAGAGGCTGTCTTTGGGAAATAGACGTATGTGTGCTGCCAGCATTGCTGCAGCGGTTGAAGGGGTGGAGGGTCAGCCTGTCAGTGCTCAGACCATACGCCGCACAGTGCATCAAATTGAAATTGGCTTGCGTCCCAGAAGGAAGCCTCTTCTAAAGATGATGCATAAGAAAGCCTGCAAACAGTTTGCTGAAGACAAGCAGACTAAGGACATGGATTACTGTCCTGTGGTCTGATGAGACCAAGATAAATTTATTTGGTTCAGATGGTGTCAAGCGTGTGTGGCGGCAACTAGGTGAGGAGTAAAAAGACAAGTGTGTCCTGCCTACAGTCAAGCATGTAGGCAGGATGCATGGTGGAGGGAGTGTCATGGCCTGTGGTTGCATGAGTGCTGCCGGCACTGGGGAGCTACAGTTCATTGAGGTAACCATGTATGCCAACATGTACATTGACAAAATGAAGCAGAGCATGATCCCCTCCCTTTGGAGACTGGGCTGCAGGGCAGTATTCCAACATGATAAGGACCCCAAACACACCTCCAAGACAACCACTGCCTTGCTAAAGAAGCTAAATGTAAAGGTGATGGACTGGCCAAGCATGTCTCCAGACCTAAATCCTATTGAGCAATCTGTGGGGCATCCTCAAACAGAAGGTGGAGGAGCGCAAGGTCTCTAACATCCACCAGCTCCATGGTTGCCAGTGGCAACCGGTGAAGCTCTGGTGAACTCCATGCCACAGAGGGTAAAGGCAGTGCTGGAAAATAATGGTGGCCAGACAAAATATTGACACTTTGGCCAATTTGGCCATTTTCAATTAGGGGTGTACTTACTTTTGCTGCCAGTGGTTTAGACATTAATGTCTGTGTGTTGGGTTATTTTGAGGGGGCACCAAATTTACACTGTTATACAAGCTTTACACTCACTACTTTACATTGTAGCAAAGTGTAATTTCTTCAGTGTTGTCACATGAAAAGATAGAATAAAATATTTACAAAAATGTGAGGGATGTACTCACTTTTGTGAGATACTGTAGTTATCATTTATATCAATCTTTAAGCTTGCTGTTGCTGATATTAGGAAGAAAGAAGCACTCTTCCTTACATCACAGCAGCTTCTCACCCAGGTTCTCCACCTCTGGACTGGAGAATCTGGGATGGAGGTATTTTACAGAGATGGCCAGTGAGATCTTAAGATCTCACCCTCATAAACTGGCCATCTGTGTAAAAATTAATGAAAGAAGGGTGTGTCCTGTGATGAGAAGTGAAGGACACGTTCTCCACTCCTCATCTCAGCTTCATAAACTTGCACACCTGAGAGATCAGCTGGATTCAGGATCTTGGCTTCTCTGTTTCATAAACGGACACCTATGTCTTCAATGGTCCGTCCCCCTCTTCACAGTGTTCCAATCAACATCACTCATGGTCCCTGAGCAGGTCCATTGATCAGAGCACTGTGGAGAGGGAGAGTTTGACTTGTAGGGACCCAGAGTACTCTGTGTTGAGCAATGGTGTAGCACAATAGTATATTAAAAGTGTTGCAGATATTTATTACTGCTTTTGCAGCCTGACTGCATTACAGTAAACAAAAATTAAGCTTCAGTAGGGCTTCAGTAGGGCTTCATACACACGATCCAAATATCATACAAAAACTGTCGTCCGAAGAAGAATTTCGGATTCTCGGATCGTGGGATTTTCGGATCGCGTGTGCTCTACTTTCAACAGCCGATTTCAACCGTCAGGACAAAAAATTTTGAAGGAGCAAGCTCTATAATTTTTCTTGTATGGGAACAGAACGAATGATGCTTGTGTAATGTGTACAACAGTCATACGAGAAAACCAGTCAACGAACTAATGTGCATGATCGGAAGCTGCTAATGACGCCGGAAGAATATAAAACAAACATTACGGAATAATTGCATGAATGAAATATGTCCCACAAGAACTTGCCACAAAAGATCCAGTATCCGGTACGATTATGGACACAGAGCGCACGTGTCAAGCTCCGCCAATCTATGCCCTGTGATCGCACACTGCCGTCTGAGACATCAGACCTAAACACGGCGCCATTAGCAGCATGGAAGAGACAGAGGAGAATCAACCTGGCATAAAAGGAACAATCCTGGCAAAATAAAGGCAACAGCAATGAACAGAGGAAAAATGGTGGAGCTTGTGAAGTTGTTCGAAACCTATGACTACGATGGCCATTTATAAAACTACAACAAACCAAATGCAAGGAAAGATAGGATCCTGGATGAAGTAATAGAAGTTCTCCAGAAGAAATATGGAATCCTGTGTTCAAAAGATCAATTCTGCAAAAGATGATCTGATCTAAAACACATAGAACAGGAGCAGCTCAACAAAAGTTTTTTTAGTTTCTTTTAATTCATTAATAATGTTCATTCATTGATAAATGCATTTTGTTGTATTTAACAGTATTTTACAATGCATTTATTTTGCTTCTTGTTAGGAAAAAAAAATATATATATATATATATTGCAAAGAGAAAGCATCGCAATTCAAGAACTGATATGTTGGAAAGCACCTCAGAAAAGGAAAATGAGCAATCGCTGCAATCTTATCCAGAGGAGCGATTCACAGGTATGTGCAACCAACTACATGGTGTCTCTCTATTAAATGTATTGTGTATTGGAGAATGCTGCAAACTTGACATAACATGACATGACAGTTGATGTCACGCAACTCTTGCCAGTCACAGAGCCAGAGTCTGCGGCCCTGGAAGGAAGAGGGATGAACATGGACGCGGCCTGCAGTGGGGACATTGCTGGTTTTGTTTGCGGGTAAGTGGCACATAATGTGCTAGTATGCGATGCATACTAGCACATTATGATTTTACTTTGCAGGGAACTAAAAAGGAAGTAACACCCATCAGGGTTTATTTCCTATTTAACAACTAAAAAAAATTTTCTTGTGGAAAATTGGACATTATACATTAACCTGTGATCTCGGGATATCTTCACTAGTGTCCTGGTCCTCCTCATTTGACCTGGGCTCTGGAGATGCAGCGAATGTGTCTTAAAGAGTGCATAGTGATACTCTTTCATCCACCTGTTCTGTGAGAAATTGTAGGCTATCGAAATATCACAGACGTGAAACATAAATGTCATCTGTTCCTGCACCAGACTTCTGGGATTCACGGATGTTGTTCACTTCTTTTTTAAAGACAGTCCGTAAATAAGCAATTTTATTTCTCACATATTCCAGGGTTGGATCTGGGCAAACCACTTTACAAAGTTCCAGAAGTTTAGTCTGGGTCTCACGCTTTTTATCTCTGTTGGAATATTTTTTGGAAGTTCCTTGCCATAAACATGGCATCTGCCTATACAGCTCAATAAATTGGGGTGAGAAATCTGGGGAAGTAAATTTGTCTGGTATGATTCCTGCAAAATATACTGAATGAGCTCTGATTAATATCTTCCCTATCTATCAAATTAAAAGAAATTTTGTTGTACTAAAATTTTCCTTCGTTCGGGGCAGACTATCGTTTGTAGGCTTAAAAAAGTCTTTATCCCGGTGGTCTTTCGCGTTTGTACGCTACTTGTACGGCCGGTCGTTTGTGCACTGGGCATGCGTCATTCAGCCTGGTCATCTCTGATGACATCACTACAGTGTGAACGTGCGATACAGGCAACGGCTTTTCGTAGGCCGTGCGCACAAAATGTTGGTCATGGTCTGGTTGCAACACAACTTGGTTTGGAGGAGACATGCTTGGTTTTTTAAGGTTTAACAGCAAAATGCGTCTGTACTAACATTGTTATTTGTTTTATGTGCAATAAATAGACATTATTCAATAAACTTGTTTGTTGTGATGCATGATAGTATCTTTTAATGTGTACATTTTCCAAGTTCTAAAGAGATTCTAAAGTCTCCTTTTTTGGGTTAACTCCTCTGTGCAGTGATTTTGCCTGGACTATCCTCTTTTTTGGTCCCCCTTCTACCAGGGGCAGACTGATAACTCATGGGGCCCCCGGGCAATAGGAGATTATGGGGCCCCCAGGCAATCAAAGATTATGGGGCCACACAGTATACACACACACAGTATAAAATCACACAGTGTACACATACATGTACACACAGTATACACAGACAGATGTAAAAAAAATACAGATTTATACATACTGTCCCTGGTTTTACTGAGGCTGGCAACCCTGATGGGGCCCCCTAGTGGCCCAGGGCCCTCGGGCAGTGCCCGAGTGGCTCAACGGTCAGTCCGCCCCTGTCTTCTGCTCACTTGGCCCCTCCCTCCTGTTGAGTGGCCCCATAACAAGCAGCTTGCTGTGGGGTCACCCTAGGAAAGCTGCAGCTCACTGTGTCCATTCAGACATGGAACGGAGGCCTGGCCCTGCTCTTAATCTCTCCTCAGTGGCTAATAGATTTTGATTAAAAGCAGCGAGAGTCAATGGCCCCCTGCTATCGTGACAGCCATGAGGAGGGAGAATCTTGTTCAGCAACAACACCCCTGAAACATCAATGGACGGAGATGGGCTCAGGTAAGTATTTGGTGGGCTGAGGGGGTCTTCTGCACAATGACGGCTTTAATCTTAATGCATTGAATGCATTAAGATGAACAAAATGAATGCTTTTCAAAAAAAATCTAAATCATATATCACCACATGACATGAATAATACAATTTTACTTGATATAAAACAAGACTGAAGGTGTCAAATTTTCTATTCAAATATTAACACGTTCTAATATACAAGCTAAATAGGTAAGCATACAATTGTCGCAGATTTTTTTTAATAGAAATACGGTCAACATCAAAACAGGTTTTTGGAGAAATTCTGCCATGACACAGCCCCCCGACCCACAAAATAATTTAGATAATCCAGCCGGCATTGACAGGAACTTTGAGTTGGCAGCCTTGAATGGGCAAGAGCAAGCGGTGTTAATGCATTCATGGTGGCATTATTATTATCACGCACAGGTTGGGTAGGCATCAATGCTCCTCTAAACAAAAAAAAACAAAAAAAAAACAAAAAACTCTGATGGGGGAATTGGCGCTGTTCAAGAAATATATATATACAAGTGTGTGTAAAATAGGGAGTGTGTGTGCGTGAAAGTACACCAAAAATTAAATAAAATCCTATAAAGTGCTAAAACCTAAAAAATGTGTATATCAAATGAACTGTAATACACAAAAAAAACAAAAAAAAATAAAAATAAATTAAACATCAATTGACATATATTAAAATCTCAACCACTGTGAAAGTCCCAAAAAAGTGGTAATCAATGTAAACAGTGTGACACAGTGTATCGGATGGCATCTATTGATTCTCTCAACCAATATATAAAAAATAACAAAAAATCCCAAATAGTGATAGTAGGTGTATGAGTAAGAAGCAAAAAAAATGTGAATAATGAAAAAAATGAAAAAAAAACTGATACAGTGTCCTATAAATGTGACAAAAGTCTGCAATGAAGTAGTGATGTGTTCATCCAAATAATCCAATAAAGATCTTGGTATAATGCTGTGACTGGTGTTCCCCGTCTTCTGTTATACCCCCACTCGTGCCCTCACTCACCGGAGCGCCCAACCCCTGCAGGGGTAATAGGCATGTAGATGTGGATCCAGTAGTGATGTTCCTTAGCGATCGATGTTCCTCTCAACGGTATCCTTCTCTCCTTTCCCAGTATGCCACTGATGTCCACTTAGTAATCCCCACCGAAATATATCTAATCCATCCACTCTTGGTTCAAACTATGAGCAGCCAATGGGGTTGATTTACTAAAACTGGAGAGTACAAAATCTGTTGCAGCTCAACTTCCAGGTTCTATCAATGCTCCTCTGTGGGTAGGATTTTCAGAAGGCACAGCTGTAATATAGGCCTGTGCATGTCTCTGCAGGTAATTGTGCAATATACAGCAACACAGCACAAGATTGTCTATTTTATACAATGCCAGACTGATTGTTTGGAAAATGCGGAAACGGTTGGCCATTAAACCGAATGCGTTTTTGAACACTCTTCATGCCCTGGACAAAGGATAGTTAAAGATCTTCTGGTCAGGGGGGTTATATTCCTCATGGAGAAGGCCTTGAGGTGGTCTCCCAATGCAAATGCATTGTCTGCATTGAAGACAAAGTTCAGACCTTCCAAGGTTTCATTGGGGGGCGGAAGATTCAGGGATCCACTCTGAAGGAGCTGGTAGAATTTAGTGTGTTCTATCACACTTCCATCTGAGTTGAGTCCGTTTTTATGTCCAAATACATGAATTCATAATTGGCATTCACAATGACTAGCATAATTATACTAAAAAATCCTTTATAATTGTAGACGTATGACCCAGACTTTGGGGGTGGTGCTATCCTCATGTATATAGTCAGGTCAGGTTGAAAAAAGACACAAGTCCATCCATTTCAACCATAAAAAATAAATAAATAAAATAAAAAATATTATACAATTCCATATACCCAATCCTATACCCACAGTTGATCCAGAGGAAGGTGAAAAAACCCCCAGAAAAGCTGGATCCAATTTGCTACAGCAGGGGAAAATTTCCTTACTGATCCCAGAGAGGCAATTGGATTTTCCCTGGATCAACTTTACCTATAAATGTTAGTACCCAGTTATATTATGTAAATTTAGGAAAGAATCCAGGCCTTTCTTAAAGCAATCTACTGAGCTGGCCAGAACTACCTCTGGAGGGAGTCTATTCCACATTTTCACAGCTCTTACTGTGAAGAAACCTTTCCGTATTTGGAGATGAAATCTCTTTTCCTCTAGGCGTAAAGAGTACCCCCTTGTCCTCAGTGATGACCATAAAGTGAATAACTCAACACCAAGTTCACTATATGGACCCCTTATATATTTGTACACGTTGATCATATCCCCCTTAATCTTCTTCTCAAGTGCTCTCAAGTTCCCATGTGCTTCTCATCGATCGCACCACCACAGTTTGGGAAGTTCCATTGGTCATAACATTTTTGGGCCACCTCTATCCATTCCGCTGGAGAGATAGTGTCAATAATTATGCTACACTATGCAAATAATATATGTTTTACTTTTAGCCAAGGTTCACACTGCTGCAGGCTTGTAATCATGTGAGTTTTTTTTTTTTTTTTTTTTTTTTTTTTTTATTTTCTTATCCACTTCAGCGAAAGTTTTCCGAGAGACATTATTTCAACTTTGTGTCAAACTTTATCTCTTCTCCTTTTTCACATCATTGTGGATTGTTTCCGTCACATCTTTATTATTTTTCCTTTCTAGGATATTCTTAAATATTTTTAAAAACCGGCGACAAAACGCCTTCTATAATTATAAACCCTATTATTATCTTAGTCTCTCTCAGTCCCTCTTATTTCCCCCCGCCCCCCCTCCCCCTCCCCTGTGTCTGGTCCGTTCCTTTATGTTATTTATTTATCCACTTGGCTCTGCACCTGTTCTTTCTTTTATCCTATCTAAATAAATATCCGAGACTTTGTAGTTTTTCCAACTTTCCCATCTACTATTATCCCCTTTCTCTCCTCCTTCCATTTTGTAGTGATAATCTATTTCCTTTAGCCAGTCTCTAATGTCTGGTTTTCCACTTTGTAGCCAATTCTTGGGAATTAAGGCCTTGGCCGCATTCAGGAGGTTAGGTATTATTGATTTTCTATATTGTTTCTTAGGTTTATTGTAGATATGGAAGAGGCAAGTCCAAATATTTTGTTCTATTTCTTCTCCAGTTATTTCCTTTATGTTATTTAACACTTCCTTCCAGTACTCCATTATTATTGGGCATTCCCACCATATGTGTGTGATCGTTGCTATTTGGCCACATTTTCTCCAACACAAGGAGGTTCTATCTTGATGGAATCTGTGTATTCTTACTGGGGTCATATACCATCTTGATACTAGTTTATAATTCATTTCTATGGTCTTCATGTCCCAAGCCTTATTATATCCCATTTCTATCATTTTTTCCACTTTTTGGTTATCTATTTTTAAATTCATTTCTTTTTCCCATTGATTTATATATTCTGGTCTTTCTTGTGCTTCCAAATCTGTCAGTATACTATAAATTTTTGATGTTCCGTTTTTTAATGGTGTTTCATTGCTACATAGCTTTTCCAGTGCAGTTAATTTTGTTTCATCTCTCAGTGGGTGTGGTATTGTGCTTACTAGGTGCCTTAGTTGAGTATAATTCCATTCATTCATCTTCCATCCATTCCTTTCCTCTATTTCTACTCGTGTTCTTATTTTGCCATTTCTAGTGATATCTTTCAGTCGTGGGTTACCTATTCCTTGGATTTCAAATATTTCCCTCCCAGGGGTGAAGAGATTCGATCCTGTGAGTGCTAATAGTGGTGAATTATATTTCCATTCATTCTTTAAGTGAATGGTGTCCCAAATTTTAAATACATTTTTTGTTATTTCGTGCGTGTCGGTGTCCAATAGTCTATATTTCCGTGGAATCCAAATATTCTTATGTAGTGTGGCTCCACTTATTGTGTTTTCCATTTCCACCCATTTTTTTTCATTTTTCTCATTTGTCCACTCTAACATTCGTGTTAAAACTATGGCTTTATAGTACCTACTTATATCTGGGAGGGCAAGACCCCCATGCTCCTTTTTCCTTGTGATCAGCGTGTATTTAATTCTTGGTTTTTTATTAAGCCATATGTATTTTAGCAGGATTGTTTTAATTATTTTAAAAAAGCTCTGCGGGATTTTTACTGGTAACATCTGTAATCTGTAGTTTATTTTAGGTAATATCGTCATCTTAAACATATTTATTCTTCCAATCCATGAAAGTGGCTGTATTCTTAACTTTTTCATTTCTTCTTTGACCTCATTGATCAGTGGAATAAAGTTTGCCTGATAAATTTTTTCGACTCTAGGAGTTATTTTAATTCCAAGGTAATTTAGTTCTTTTACCCAAGTGAATGGGAATTCTTTTTGTAAAAACTGAACTTCCTTTTTCTCTAGACTTATGTTTAATATTTCCGTTTTTATTGGATTAATTTTGAAGTTTGACAGTTCTCCGTATTTTTTAATTTCTTTCAGTATGTTTGGGAGTGACACTCTTGGGTTGGATACGTACATCAAGATGTCGTCCGCGTAGGCAGCGATCTTATGCTCTTTTCCTCCTAGTTTCGCTCCTTCTACCTCTTTGTTATTGCGGAGTGTTGCTAATAGTGGTTCTAAGGCCAATACATATAATAGTGGAGACAATGGACAGCCTTGCCGTGTTCCATTCTGCATCTTAATTTTTGGAGAGAGTCTACCATTTACTTTTACGACTGCTGTCGGGCCATTATACAAATTTGTTATCCACTTCATCATTTTTGTCCCAATACCCAAGTGCCGCAATGTATCCATCATGAAACCCCAGTCTACCCTGTCAAATGCTTTTTCTGCATCCAATGACAGGAATAGAACTGGGGTCTCATTCTGCACCTTCTTGTGCAACATCAATAATGATTTTAGGCTGTTGTCCCGCCCCTCTCTCCCCGGGACAAAACCAGTTTGGTCCGGGTTGATCCACAGTGGGATTAGTTTTTTTATCCTAGTGGCCAGGATCTTGGAGTACAGCTTCGTATCAGCGTTCAATAGGGCTATTGGCCTGTAACTTGAGCAGTTAACTTTGTCTTTCCCTTCTTTTGGTAGTATTGTAATATGAGCTAATAACGATTCACTTCTTATTTCTTCATCTTCCCCTAGGGAATTCATATATTCTAATAGTTTTGGAGTCAGCTGTTCTTCAAATTTTTTATAGTATTTGACCGTAAACCCGTCTGGTCCTGGGCTTTTTCCTACGGGAGTTTCCTTTAATGCCAGTTTTACCTCTTCATGCGTAATATTTTTTTCCAATTCTTCTAGTTGGTCTATTTTTAGTTTTGGTAAGTTTGCTTTTTTTAAATATTCTTGTATCTTCTTTGTTCTTGTATTCGCTTCTTTCCAACTTTCCTGTCCTTTTATTGCATAAAGGGAGCTGAAGTATTTTTGAAATGTTATCGCTATATCTGTAGTTTTATTTACCACTTCTCCTTTTTCATTTTTGATCTTCTCAATGTAATTCAAAGACTTCTTTTTTTTTACCAGATTTGCTAGGTATTTTCCTGGTTTATTACCCCATTTATATTTTTCTTGTACTACTCTGTTGTAGTCCTTCCTTTCTTCTTGTTCCATCCAGTCTTTTAATTGCTCTCTTTTTTGAGATAGTAGGCCGAAGATTTTGTTGTTTACTTGATTTTTGTGTTTTCGTTCCAATTCATAAATTTCTTTAATTATTTGTTGCATGTTTGTTTTCCTTTCCTGTTTTTTTCTTGCCCCTATAGCTATTAACTTGCCCCTAATAACAGATTTATGCGCCTCCCATATTGTTGCTTTCGATACCTCTGGTGTATCGTTTTCTTCAAAATATCTTTTAATTTCTTCTATGATGCTTTTTTCGGTCTCACTGTCTTCTAATAAAGTTTCGTTGATTCTCCATGGACCCCTTTCAAGGACTTCTCCTTTTATTTTCATTCTCAAGATTACTGGGCTGTGGTCTGAGGCGGTTATTATGCCTATTTTTGTTTCTTCTATTTCTTCCAAGTTTCTATGTTCGACCATGATGTAATCCAATCTGGAGTAAATTTTGTGTACTGTTGAATAGAATGTGTAGTCCTTTGTGCTGGGGTGCTGAATTCTCCAAGGGTCTATTAGTTGCTGTTCATATAATGTTCTTTTTAATTTCTTTAGTTGATTTACCTCTTTGTCCCTTACTCTTGAGGTACTGTCCATTTTATTATCCATGCTGAAGTTGAAGTCTCCAGCTAGTATTAATTTTCCTTGCTTGAATTCCATTAGTATTTTAATTATATCTATCAAATATTTTTTAGGGTTCTTATTAGGACAGTAGACATTGGCCAATGTATATTTTACCCCGTATATAGTTCCTGTAATAAAAAGATATCGACCCTCCGGGTCTATTTTCCTTTGATCTATTAGAAAACGTACATTTTTCCCTATACCGATGGCTACTCCTTTGGCCCTTCTTATTGGCGAGTCTCCTTGATACCATGTTGGTATGTTTCTTGAATAAATTTTGGCACTTGAGTTTTGGGTTATATGCGTCTCCTGTAGGAAAATTATTTCTGCTTTACTTTTTTCAAGTTCTCGGAGGATGATGTTTCTCTTCCCTGGGGAATTTAGTCCTCGGACATTGTAAGAGATTATTTTTATGCTGTTTACGTTTTCCATTCTTGTGCCTTTTCTTCCCCGCCCGTCCTCCGGCCCTCCCCCCCACGCGGTCCCCCTAGGAGACCGGATGGAGGGGACACCCAGCGGACGCACGGGGTCTCCTCATCTCTTGTCTCAGAATAGGTGTGCCTATGTAACCACTCATGTGACTCAGACCTCTCCCTCCCCACCCTCCCTCCCCCTCCCCCTCCCCTCCCTCCTCCCGCCCTCCCCCTCCCTTTTTTCTGATATGGGTTTTTTACCCCCATATTCTCTAGAGCTGAGAGCATTTTACTTTGTTTTGTGGGGCACGCTCTGCCCCCTCTGCTCTATTTATTGTGAGGCGGAGCTCTGTAAGACACCCTATTCCCCCCCTGCCTAAGCACTAATAGGGCGACCCCCTGTCCACTCCGTGAGTCCCTGTCTCCCTCTCCCTGCATTTTTGTTGTGTTTTACCAATCCTTTCACTTTCCTTTTTTCCCATCCCATCAACCCCAGCCCCCCCCCCCTTTCCACTCTAAGGCCCCTTGCACCGTTGTGTGATATTTTCTCAGATATTAATTTCCCCGAGAGTCCACATCTTGATGTCTGATCCTTGAATTTACTTGCCACTGTAGGTCATCTCTTGCCGTTATTCGCTCCTGACTATTTGCATATTTTTCCAGTTCTGGAGAGGGGATTTCTAGTTTGTTGCAAAAGTCCGGAATCTCCTCTACATGTCTTAGCCTCGCACTTATTCCGTTTTTCCTTGCTATTAGACATGCTGGAAAACCCCAGTTGTACTGAATTTCTTGCTCCCGGAGGATTTCTAATAATGGCTTTAGTATCCGTCGTCTTTTCAGCGTTTCTTGAGATAGGTCTTGAAATATTTGTAATTTACCTCCCGCAAACTCTATTTGTGTTTTCCTCTTTAGGTTTATCCAGATCTGTTTTTTTTCTTCCCATTTTTCAAAGCGTACGATTACATCTCTAGGTGTTTCCCTTGCGAACCTTTGAGGTTTTTTTACTCGAAAGACACTTTTTATTCCTATTGTGTTAGTTGTTTCCTTTCCCAAGATTTGGTTGAAGAGATTGTTCATTTTTTCTATTAGATTTTCTGCTTGTTCTGTTTCCGGTAACCCACGTATTCTCAAGTTTTTCTTTTTATCTCTATTTTCTTGCTCTTCTATTTTATATGATTGTTCCTGTTGTTCCCATCTTAATTTCTTTATTTCGTCTTCTAGTTCCTTTATGTTTTTTTGATGTAGGTCCACTTTGATCTCTACTTCTTCCACTCTGTTTAACATATATCCCATGTCTTTATGGAGTATTGACATCTCTGCTTTTAGGGAATTCTCTAGTGCCGTGAACATTTTTTCCATATCCTGTTTTGTTGGCAACTGTGGCCCTTGTTGTCCTTCCTCCTTTCCTCTGTCTTCCTCTCCCATTTCTGGCTCCATTCTGGGTTCTGAGAGGTGGCTGGTTTCTGTTTGTACTTTATACTGGCCTTTTTTGTCCTTGTTGTCCTTCTCTTTTGTATCTATTTGTCTGCCCTTTGAGCCTACTTGTTTCTCTCCTTCTCCGATTCCTTGCTGTATATACCTGTTCATAGGGCCTGGACTTGGGCCTAGGCTGGTCCTAGGTGATTTTGGTATTGCTCCCGCACTTCTTGTTGTTTTCCCCTTCATGTTTGTTTCTATGGCTGGATTTATAAGAACTTCAAAGCTGCCTTCCAGAATACCCCTTGATTGGGGTCTCTTAATGATGAAAAAATCTCCCAGCCTTTTTAAATTGACTTATTTTTACTAATATTTCTTTTATTTCGTTCTCATACCCGGCATCCTCCCCACAATCCAATAATAGAAATAATTAATGAGATATGAGTAGTCCCCGTTTTCCAGAAGTTATGTTACTACCTTAAGTACATTAAGCATTCCTTGTTGCTGTTCAATTGTTTAAGCGTATTTAAGCTGAAAAAAAAAAAAAAAAAAAAAAAAAAACGCTCAAAAACGCTATTGCAAAAATGCTGAAAAAAGCTGGAAAAAGTTAAAAAAAGAAAAAAAAAAAAAAAAAGTCACTGCAAAGACACCGGCGTCTTCACAGCGCTTTTCCAGCAGCCCGTGTGCATGGGGGCCCAGGTGCTCAGCAAAATAATTCAAATATTTTAGCGATATAATGCAATCTAATTCAAGTATTCAGCAAGATGATTTATATATTCAGCAGTATAGTTTCAGTATGAGCTTATATGTTCCACATTTTTGTTACTATGAAATTTCTTCTTATTCTATAGTTTGTACTATCAAGCCTATAATTAGTACCATTTGCAAAAAAAAAAAAAAAAAAATTCACAAGAAAGGGAGATACTGCAGCAGCAGCAGCAGCAGGCAGGTGGGGGCTGGGAGACAACTCTTCCGTTGGCTTGTCTTTCTTTTACCTTCTCCTTCTCTTCTCCCCTGTTCCCCCCCCCCCCTGTTTTTATTGTTTTTCTTAGCTCACTTGATTCTACTTTTTCAGCTCTTTCGCCTTTTCCCCTGCTTGTTCACTTCAAGACAATTGCAATAGAAGAAAAGAGCCAAAAGAGGAGGAAAAAAAAAAAAAAAAAAAAAAATGCTCAAAAACGCTCAAAGACGCTATTGCAAAAACGCTGAAAAAAGTTAAAAAAAAAATAAATAAATAAATAAAAAAGTCACTGCAAAGACACTGGCGTTTTCACAACGTTCTCCCAACAGCCCATGTGCATGAGGGCCCAGATGCTCATAAAAATAATTCAAATGTTTTGGCGGTATAATGCAATCTAATTCAAGTATTCAGCAAGATGATTTATATATTCAGCAGTATAGTTCCAGTATGAGCTTATATGTTCCACATTTTGTTACTATGAAATTTCTTCTTATTCTATAGTTTATACTATCGAGCCTATAGTTAATACCATTTGCAAAAAACAAAAACAAAAAAAGACCAAAAAAAAAAAAAAAAAGGATCACAAGAAAGGGAGATACTGCAGCAGCAGCAGCAGCAAGCAGGTGGGGGCTGGGAGACAACTCTTCCGTTGGCTTGTCTCTCATTCACCTTCTCCCTCTCCCCTGTTCCCCCCCTGTTTTTATTGTTTTTCTTAGCTCCCTTGATTCTACTTTTTCAGCTCTTTCGCCTTCATTTACTTTCATTTACTTTCGCTTTTTATTCCATTTTATTTCGTTTTATTTCAATATATTCATTCCCTTTCCCTTTCTTTTGTTCTATTACTTTTCCTTTGCCTTTTCACTTCCAGACAATTGCAATAGAAAAAAAGCCAAAAAAAAAAAAAAAACGGTACTTATCTTTTAGTTGTTGTTGAAGTTGGGACAAAAAGGGACACTCACTACAGCTTGTTGCAGTCAGACGCAGGTACAAACTTCCTCTGGCTTACACCACAAGACAGCTCGGTGAGTGATGAGCAGGGGGGGCGGGGAGGGAAGCTACCTACACCTTCTCATCAGGCCGATCATTCCTCTCAGCTGCAGGGAGAGGGCTCTCAGGATCCTCACGCCGTGCACAGAGCCATTACCAGGCTCCTCCCTCCTTGTAATCATGTGAGTTGAGCTGAACTCGCACGTTTTTCATAACCGCCTGTCAGTCTGACTTCAGGGGCGATTTGAGGGACATCTGTGCAGGTTCCTGCCCAGATGTTGTTTTGCTTGCGTCTATCTAGCAAGGTTACTCTGTGGTATAAGCAAGAAAGCTGAGATTTCTGCAGTGTGTAAATGTGCTTTACTATACAAAGATGCTGTACATACAAAACTATTACAATATTAGGAATACAATACACGACTGACAGATATCTATAACAAGCAAAATGCCTAGCAAACTGAACAGCCTATGGTCTATAATAGTAGAAATACACTTAAAGGTTACTTATCTTCTGTTACTGTATGTTCGTGATCTCCATTGGCAACGATTCTCCTGGAGCATCAGGCAAGTTTCTTCTATCATGAGTGGCGTCAGATGTTACAGCATGATGGTGTGTGTGTCTGTCTCCCTACTCACCCCTTTTATGTGTCAGGCTGTTTACCATAGTTACCAAACAACAGAAAACATACCTGTTTACTGTAGCTGTAGAAACAATGGACTGTTGAAAACTGTCAATTCAAAACAAAAATGGTATCTACGTACCATTGTCTACTCAAACCAAGACAGTAATTTAACAGTCATTCTTTTAGTTTGAAAGCTGAAAGAATACCAAACAAGTAATGTCTTACTTGTTTACTGTAGATAAAGAGGCAATAGCCTGTTAATTGAAGTGTCAATTGAATACAACGATATCTACCACCATTGTATAAACAGCATTTGTTTGAGAAATCTACTTAAGCCAAAAAACTGACAGTAATCTGACCAACTCACTATTGTAATATTGTCCCATTATCTTATGTCTGATTAATATAAAAAAATCACATTTTTAACAAACGCAACACATTCCGCCCTAGATTTTTTTTTTTTCAGACACCATATGGAAAATGACTTCATTACTATGAAAACTCATTTTAAACATTAGTTTTCCTTGAATGCAACACCTCCCATATTTCTGTCATTGAGAAGGTGTTTCAGTCTTTAAAAAATCATTAGAAAGTCCATTCTAAAGTTCTTTAGAAACAAGTCCAGGCTTGTAATTCATCAAAGGCCTTGCTCTCCACAGCTCTTGCGATCTTCCGTCATTCTTTCTATCATGTAACCACTTTTCTCTGGTCTTCCTATGGATCAAATTAGAGACAGCCTGTGGAGTGGAAAACAAAGCGGATTATCTGTTCCTTCTAATAATACATAAACAGTAGATCCAGGCCCTTCAGCTAAAATCTCTCCTCTAAATGGCTTCTTGCCTGGATATCTGACTAACACTTCGCCCCCTGCCTGTACCCACTTCTGACCCTCCCAAAGAACATCAATAGGGAGGAGAGGAAATATACTGATATTTCCCAGAAGATCACTGCTGTTTATTTTGGAAGGTTTGATGTTATGTAGCTTCACTTTCCACTCTTGCTGAGAAGTATCCACTAATCAGTCAGTCCCAGCCACTGTCTTGAAGCTCATCTGTCAATGCAAATGTAACTTCAAACCTTCCTGCCAGATTCCCTCTCATTCCTAGATAGGCTTCAGCTTCAGATACATCACTCTTGGTTTCTATGTCATGGGAAGCAGTAACATGGTATCTGTTAGGCCCTGTTCTTTCAGGAACCTTACATAAATACTGAACTCTGCACTCCAGCTGTGGAATCTGTGCCCCAGCCCCTACCATCCTCTCATATGGTGTGCTTTTGGCTATTGGCCTAGAATTTAACAACAAGACTGCCTGTGTGAGGACCCGATCCCACCCCCTTAGTGTATGTGTGGGTGTAAGTTTGCGTATCTGGTCCTTCAATAGCCCGTTGTATCTTTCAATCAAACCAGCTGCCTGTGGATGGCATGGATGTGGCACAACCAGTACACTCCAGAATCTTTGGCCCACTGCTGTACTGTTGATCCGGTGAAGTGTGAGCCGTTATCACTTTGCACTTGTTTGGGACAACCATAAGCAACGACAAGTTTCTGGAGCAGTTGAAGCGTTGCGGCTTGATCTGCACGTTTGCAAGGATGAACAAGCATAAGTCCTGAATAGGTGTCCACTGCAGTGCAACAATATCTCAGTCCATTGTTTCCCAGAGGCCAGATCTCTGCAGGCCTCTCACCCCTCTTAATCGACCAGGTGGAGTACTTTTGCAATGGCCATTGTCGCACTTCTCCACACACTGTACAGTTCCCTATTACAGTCTTTTATCATGTCCATGGATATAGGCAATCCTCTCTGCTGTGCCCATTCATATGTTGCTTTCTGCCCCAAATGTCCAGATTGCTTGTGGGCCCAGTTGGCCAAGTTCATCAAGACAGGATCAATTGGCACAACTGCCTTCACTTTGGTGATTTCATCTGCAACTCTGTTATAGTTCTCAAAGTCTGGGACTAGGGGCACATGTGCATCAACATGCCCCACTTTTATGGTGCGGGAGTGAGCTTCCTTGCAGATGTAGTCCCAGACTTCCTTGCCTCCCCACACCACCTTTCCACAAATTATCCATTCATTGGACTTCCACGTGGGCATCCAAGTTGTCAGTCCTTTATAAACGGCCCAGCTGTCAGTGTAGATAGTGACATGGGAAGAAGGATCCTCCTGAAGAGTCATCACCACCGCTTTCAACTCTGCATACTGACTGGACCCTCCAATTCCGGTCTCCTGCAGGACTGTGTCTGTACTTGGGTTGTAGGCTGCTGCTGTCCATTTACGTCCAGACGAAGTGACTATGGCTGAACCATCAGTGAACCACGCTGACTCCTTCATGTCTTCTGACAGAGACTCAAATGGTGGAGCCTCTTGAATGGGGGATGACTGCAGCACAGGAATTTCTTCTTCTGTCCAGGTGCTGGTAAAAGTAACAAGCCCAGCCAACTGTTTTGAAATGTCTCTAACATCCCCAGCTGCAATACCCCCTCTTTCTTGAAGGTACCACTTCTATTTCATCAGTGTCTGGTTCTGGGCCATAGCTGCCCTAGTGGTCAGTCCATTATCTCTCACCCATCCTGCCATTGGCAATGCAGTATGGATGGTGACTGCCAAAATCCAATGGGTATTGCTCTCAGTCCTTTCTTTTCATTTGGCTGCCACAGACTCCAAGATATGGTACCATTCTGCTCCACTACATCCAGCTGAAATGGTACTCCTTGTCTCATGGATCCTAATCTCTGATGCGGCAAAATAGCTTCTTTAGCAGCCAGGAATGCAGTCCGCTGCTCTGAACCCCATGAGAACTCAGTCTTTTTTCTGGTGACATTATATACAGGCCTCAGAATCAGTCCAAGATGTGGGATGAACGATCTCCAGAACCCCACAACTCCAATGAACTTCTTTTTTTTTTTTAATTCTTTATTTAATATTTTATTAATACAAAACCCCAATCCTATAAACATAAATCCGCATTATAAACTATATCACAATAATACAATCCTCCCTAAGTCCCACCCCCCTACCCCATCCTTCCCTCCCCCCCTCCCCTCCTGCAGATGGCTATAGAGAAATTAGCCTTCATAGTCACTCCTGCCAGTCACTCCCGGATTTCAAGTCCCTCACACTACACTTAAGATCTCCTCTAGGTATCTCCAGGAATTTTTAAATTTTTGCCAAACAGCCCATTTATCAACTCGTTCCTCACCCTCCTCAGGTGCCAATCCCCTATTGTCCGTACACTCCACGTTGTAAATTTAATTTATGCAATAGAGCCAATCTCGAGTATTTGGACTCGCCGTATCTAACCACTTCATTGCAATCTGCTTCTTGGCAGAGTCCAACAGTATAGGGACAGTAGAAGATAGGTATTGCTTCACCGGCTCCTCCGTACCGTGGAATAGACACACCCATGGATCTTCTAGAATTACTTTGTCTGTAATTTCCTTAATCAATGTTATGATTTTTTTCCAAAATGTTTTGATAATGGGGCATTCCCACCAAATATGGCCCATTGTTGCTAAGCAAGTACACCCTCTCCAACATGCCTCATATTTAGTGTGATCAAACTTATTCAATTTGTCTGGGGTGGCATACCATCTTGCAAGACATTTAAAATTTATTTCAATCCTCCTAGTGTCTAGTGCCGAATAATGTACCATCCTCAGAATCTTCTCTACTGTGAGTTTACTACATTGTGACCCTAACTCCCTTTCCCAATGCTTGATATATGGAGGCACCCCCAGCTCCCCCCTAGCCCCCAGAATCCTATAAATTTGAGAAATAGATCCACCCGGTTGCTCCCTCACACAGAGCTGCTCGAGTGGTCTATATTCCTCCTCACCTCTGAGTGGTTTCGGTAACCTCTCTATGAAGTGTGAGAGCTGAACGTACCTCCACCCATCCATCACCCATAACTCTGATTCGTCCTTCAAATCAGCATACGTGCGTATTTTCCCCTGACTAATAACATTTTTTAGTTGAATATGGTCCTCTTTTATCCAATTCCCCCCCACCTCCCTCCTCCCGGGCTGCAAAAATTTGTCTTTCATAGAAATCAAAGGTGAGTTGTATGTCCATTTATTCTGTGTGTGAATCTGATCCCAATATTTAAGAGCGTTATGCGTCAATACCGCCGTGTTAGTGCTCAGTGTTCTGTATTTTGGGGGGTTCCAAATGATGTGACCTAAATCAATGTTACTTAAATAGTGTTCTATGTTGACCCATCTCTTCTCCGAAACCTTTCTTGACCACTCCATGACCCGTGACAATATTACTGATACATAGTACTTTTTAAAGTCTGGCAGAGCTAGTCCTCCTTTTTTTTTTACCCCTGCTCAAGACTGCGTAGGAAATTCGTGGCTTTTTGCCACCCCAGACAAATCTTGCTATCAAACCTCGTAAAGTTCTTAAATATGATTGGGGAAGTGGAATTGGCACCATCTGAAATTTATACAATATTTTAGGGGTTAACATCATTTTAACCGCATTCACGCGACCGAACCATGAAAGGGGCCTCAATGATAGCCTTCTAGCTTCCTGCCTGATCTCATCCAGCAGTGGGATGTAGTTGTTTACATACAATTTTTTAAGTGAGTTGGATAGTTTAATCCCCAAATACTTGACTTCCTTTCTCCAAGGGAAGGGAAACACATCTGACAGACTCGCCTCTTCCTGTTTGCATACAATAATATTTAAGATCTCGGATTTCTTCAGATTTATTTTAAAATTTGAAATCTCCCCATATCCTTTTAAGATCTGTAAAATATTCGGTATAGTAATCCTGGGGTTCGAGATGAAGAACATAACATCGTCGGCAAAGGCCGCGATCTTATGTTCCTCAGCTCCTATCTTCACCCTGCTACAATCTAGATTATTTCGAATGGTGGCCAATAAAGGCTCCAAGGACAAGACAAATAGGAGGGGAGACAGGGGCACCCCTGTCTAGTGCCATTTTCCATCCGAAAGGAGAAAACCCTGTTAACCCTTACGGATGCTGAAGGATTATTGTAAAGTATCTTGACCCATTAAATAAATCTGGGGCCAACCCCCATTACTTCCAGGGTTTTAATCATGAACCCCCAGTCTACCCTGTCAAACGCCTTTTCCGCGTCCACTGACAGGAATAGAACTGGGGGCCCCTGACGTTTTCTAGACTCCAGCAATAGCACTGCTCGCACCCCATTGTCCCTACTCTGTCTCCCTGGCACAAAACCCACCTGGTCTGCATGTACCAGAGTGGTCATTCTCTCCTTCAGTCTGCTGGCCAAGACTTTGGCATAAAGTTTAACGTCTGCGTTTAACAATGAAATAGGCCTATAACTCGAACAGAGCCTCTTGTTTTTACCTTCTTTTAATATCAGTGTAATAGAGGCAGCTAGAGCTTCTTTCTCCATTGCGCATTTCGACCCCAACTCATTCCAGAAGTGGCAAAGCTTAGGGGCGAGGATGTGTTTCATTTTTTCTAAATACAATGTAGTGAACCCATCGGGGCCTGGGCTCTTACCCTTTGGGGAATTTTTTTAAGCTGACAAGATTTCCTCTACCTCTATAGGCCTATCGAGGATGACTCTGTCTTCCTCTGATAACCCAGCCACCCCTGCCCCCCTCAGGAATTCCTCTACCCTCCCTGAGTCCATTTGATCTCCGGGTACTTTTTGCCCAATGGAGTATAGGGCTTCATAGAACTTTTTGAACTCCTCCTCTATCCCTCTGCTGGTGGCTATTTCCTCCCCTTTTTTATTCTGTATTTTCTCGAAAAAATTCCGTTCCCTTTTTTCCCTCACCATCCTTGCCAGGTGCTTGCTCGACTTATTTGCCTAGAAGTAGTTATCTCTTGTTATTTTATTAAGGGCCCTTTTAGCGTCTAGCTCCATGCAGTCCCTTAATTCCTCCCTTTTGGCGGCTAACTGGTGGAAGACCTCCTGACTCTGGCCCTTCAGTTTTTTATGGTTCTGTTCCAGTAAGAAGGTTTCCTCGATCAACCTTTCCCTTTCTTCTTTCCTCTTTTTTTTCACCCCCGCCCCAATGGAGATGAGGACCCCTCTAATGTATGCTTTGTGTGCTTCCCATAGGATGGAAGGGGAGACTTCTCCTGTATCATTGGATTTAAAAAAGAACTCAACTTCCTCCTGAACCCTTTCTAATAATTTTTGATCTTTAAATAAATTTTCATTAAACTTCCACGAAAAGGGTTGCCTTTGCAACTCCGGGATCCTCAACCTCATCGTGACCGGTGCATGATCAGATAAAGAGATCATTTCTATTCGAGTCTCCTCCACCTAATCCAATAGACTGTGGTCCGTAAATATATAATCCAGTCTTGAATACGTCCCGTGCACAGGGGAGAAGAAGGTATAGTCCTTAACCTTAGCATGCTGCACCTTCCAGACATCCATCAGATGACAGCGATGCAATCGACTCCCTATCGCGCTGAGTTGGGCCTTACTTGTCCCCTGTGCTATCTACAGCCGGATCAAGGCAAAAGTTAAAGTCCCCCGCCAGCACCACCTCCCCCCCCCCTAAACTCCATTAGTTTGGCCAGCACCTGTCTTAGGAACACTGTTGGAATTTTGTTCGGGCAGTAGACATTCGCTAAAGTAAACCTTATATTTCCCAGGTCACCCTTCAGGAAAATAAATCGGCCATCTGGATCTGTCACCCTATCCACTAGCGAAAATTTAGAGGCCCTTGAAAACCCTATTGCCACTCCTTTCGATCTCTTAATAGGCGTGTCTCCATAAAACCACAGAGGCAAGCCTGGGGAGAACAACCTAATTCCAGAATCAATGGTCAAATGAGTCTCCTGTAAAAATACAATATCTGCTTTATAGTATTGAAGTTCCTTAAGTATTTTGTGTCTTTTCACAGGAGAGTTCAAACCCTTTACATTAATATGTCAAGAATTTAAGATCTGTCATTTAACTTGATAACCCCAGGTCCCGCTCCCCTAACAGCTGCTTATATATAGCCAACCTTGCAGGAAATACCCCCCACCCTCCCTCATCCCCCCCCCTTTCCCCCACCCTCATCCCTTCCCCAACCCTCCCCCCCGGCCATACAACAACCCATGGCCCGCACGTAGGGGGTACTCTTGATCCCGTACTGCGTGCCTCCTCACCAGGGGTGAAGCTCCGACAACAGCCTCTGGTACCCCCCCGCCCCATTACAGCCTATTACAGGGCGGAGGGGGGGCAGGAGGGCTGAAACAAGCCACCCGACCAGGAATATCCACCACCCCCACCCCCCGCTCGCCCAACAGCGACCCCCGTTTACTTTCCCCCCCTTCTTCCCCAGTCCAGGCAATCCTGTATTTCAAGCAAGCCCAAAGTCGTTTCCTGCGGCCTCCCCTGATCACTAGGGAGGAGAGGGGAAAACCCCCCCCCCCAACCCCCCCCCCAGGTTTTTCCCCAGTTTATCTATTAAATGATATATTTAAAATACGCTCAACGACCCTCTGTCCTTGCCACGTCCGGGGCTGGCAGACCCAAGCTGTCGCAAAAGTCCTGCATCTCTTCCTGGAATCTCATCCTATGGGATCTACCTTCTTTAATAACGATCAGGGATATTGGGAACCCCCAGCTATATTTCAGATTGCCCCTCCTCAACTGTTCAAGCAGTGGTCTAAACTGCCTTCTTCGAGCCAGAGTTCCCGCAGAGAGGTCTGAAAATACTTGCAGGTTTTTATTCTCAAAGCATATCGGCGACATTCCCGTAAGGTTCTTCCAGATCTTTTCTTTGTCCTCATAGGAATGGAATTTCACAATTACATCTCTAGGGCTATCTTGTTTTAAATTTGGGGTTTTCTAACCCTATGTACCCTGTCAATCCTTAGGGCCTCGTCTTCTTGCCTTCCTAGTATAGGGTTGAAAATTTTTCTCATCTTCTCCCCTAAATCTTCGTTATGTTGTTCTGGGATGGCTCTAATGCGCAGATTTTGGCGGCGACTTTGGTCCTCCTGTTCTTCCATTTTATATACCAACATGCGATTTTCATTCTGCATTTTCCTCACTTGCACTTTTAACTCTGAGATTTCTTTTGCCTGCTTTCCTGACAACTCTTCTGCTTCCTCCACTCTGCGCAGCAGGTGTCCCACATCCGTCCGCACACTCAAAATTTCTGCTTTTATAACATTTTCATGTTTGGCGAACATTTCCACCATTTCTGTCTTATTGGGTACAAGCGCCATATTTCTTTGCTCCTCAGTGTCGCTACTGGCATATGCTCCTTCAGGCTCCGACTCTTCCCTGGGCCTCTCCCCCTGTCCCCCTTTTTGTTTCTGCTGGTCTTTCTTTTTATCCTTTGTTCCTGCTTGTTTTGTATCAATTCCGGGACTCTGTGAGCTTGCCTCTTTAAGATATTTTTGTATTGAGCTGGAATTTAGGCTCTCCCTTGGGGTCTTGGGTTCTGTTGTTCTTTGGGAATGGCCTCTCATATTTGACCTTCCTAACTGATCTTTTTCCAATGGTGGTTGATATGGATATTTTACTTATGGTCCCCCACGCCTCCGTATATCACCCACGCCTTATTACACCGTTATAGTCCGTGCTTTTTCCCACCTGGGCCAGCTGGTATCACTTATACGCTATCACGACCGTGCCCCCCTTTCCCCCCCCCCCTAGTGCCTAAGTATACTGGCACACACCCAGGGTGCAACACTACTTCCTTGTTCCTGGGGACCTATCGCGCCCAACTCATGGGTCTCCAAACTTGCTCGCAGACACAAGAAACAAAAAAGGAGAGTCTGGTTCTGTTATTACCAAGGTACACCGGTCTCTGGGAACCTTTCTGGGGACTCTGCTCAATTCACTCCTCTTTACCAGTCTTCATTTTATATGCAGAGGAAAAGAAAAAGACTTTCATACCTTTTATATCCCGTTTCCAGGTACCATGCAATCTTTACCTCGGTCCTGGTCCGATTGTTTGGTTCAGCTGTAGACTGAGGCTAGTAGACTCGGGGGATGGGGAAATGGGGATGGGGAGGCGGGATCAGGTCTGGTATACCACCAGGCCAGTCCCAGAGAAGGCTGCACTCTGCTCCTGCTTCCGCTCCACGGGCTTGGCCACTCGTCTAGTGTACCTCCGCTTCCTCCCCTACTTTCCTCTGCTGGCAGTCCCAGGCCGCTCTAAGCCGTCATTCTCCTGGCCGCTCCTGTCTGCGTGGGGGGGGCTCGCGCCGGGTTCACAGCGCTGCTGCGCTTGCGGGGAAGGGAGGCTTGTACCGTCCTTTAGGAGACCTTCTCCCGGGTGCAGCCACGGACTCTCACCCCGTTCTGTGCACGTACCCTTCGGTCGGTCCAGCCCGTCCCCAGCCCTCATCCCAGCGCCACCATTAGGCCCCTCCCCCCCCTCCTCGGCATGATCGTCTGCTCTCTCCAATGAACTTCTGTGCCTCCTCTTTGATAGTAGGGGGCGACAGCGCTTGGATAGTTTGCACAACTGTCTCTGGAATTTTCCTCTGCGGCCCAGTCCACATCATTCCCAGGAATTTCACTTCTGTGGCAGGTCCTTGGACTTTGTCTCTGTTAATAGCCCACCCTCTGTTCTCCAAGTGCTCTATCAGCAGGTGCAGTGCTCCAGTTACATCTTCTTTTGTCCCAGAGATCATGATGTCATCAATGTAGTGAAACACAGTGACTTTCAAATTCAGGGTACTTAAATCTCGAGCAATCAGACCATGACAAATCGTTGGAGAATGAACATAGTCTTCAGGAAGCACAGTGAAAAATGTACTGGCGGCCGTCCCACACCACAGCAAACTGGTCTCGACACTCTGGGTCTATCAAAATTGAAAAGAAAGCATTAGCCAGGTCTATCACAGCATGATATTCTCCTGCATCTTTAGCAATTTTCTCAACAATTGAGATCATATCTGGTACAGCTGACTTCAATGGAGGTGCCACTTTGTTTAGACCTCTGTAATCCACAGTCATTCTATATGTCCCATCAGGTTGCTTTACTGAGAACACCGGAGACGAGAAAGGACTTAGAGCAGGTCTAAGGATCCCTACTCTCAACAGTTCTTGAATAGTCTCCCCAATTTCTTTATGGTCTCCAGGAAGTCTGTACTGCTTGAGACAGACTGGCTTCTCTGGTGGAGGAATGTAGACAGGGGTCCATTTCGCATGACCTCTGACCACAGCTTTCACCGCCCTAACCAGATACGCTTTATCAGGATCCCCGAATGTGAATGTACCTCTTTCAGTCTGAATGGACTGACCTTGAAGTACATCCATCCCAAGAATATTTTCGGGTAACTCTGATACCAAAACATTTGTCATAAATCCTGATCCCTTGCCAATAGCCAATTTCACCCATATCCTAACTGCTGGTGTGGTTTGCCCTCCCAAACCTTCTACATAAATCAATTCTCCTCTTTGATGGGAAGGATTACCTTGAAAAAGTGTAACTTCAGCTCCGCTATCAACTAAAGCCATTACACGTGTAGGAGAAGATGACTTCCCCCACCATACAGTGACAGGTGCATATGGGCGTTGGTCTCCTGCTGTCACTGCCCTCACGGCTATTACAGGAGACTCACCTTCCCTTCATAAAGGATAAGGAACCTCCCAATCCCCTTTTCTGATTCTCTCTAATTCCTCCCCATGATAAAGGGATTTGGGTTTGGGTTCATGTTCAGTTTTGGGAATTGGTTTGGGGCTAACAGGAGGGGTCTGTTCTGTTTCCTCTAAGTCTAGGCTGATGTTATCTTCACTAGGAGTAGTGTTTCTAACCCTGACAGTTTTCCCTACTAAATGTTTCCACCTCTTCAGCATTTCTGTAGTAGAAATCCCATCTATCTCATCTTTAGGTACTCCTGCCTTTAATAGGTCCACCCACATTGCTTTTCTAGAAATAACAAGCCTGGTTTTCTCTTCACCTCCTGTCTTCTCTACCCCATTCCCTTTCTTCTGTGTTCTTTTCTGCTTGTATTCTTCCTGTCTGGCCTTGACCTTATCTACTGCCCTGACAGGTTTTGTTTTAGTCTCCTCTAGCTCCCTCAACTGGCTTAAAAGGGTAGTGGCTTCATGAATCTTGCTGTTTAATCCCAGGCCTCCCAACAAGGACAATAATGGAGCCCTGAGATTTAATGGCGCAGACTTCATCAGCTTAGAGATAATAAAGCAGACGTAAAGGGTTCCATATCTGGACCCATCCATTCTGGAAACATATTTAATCCGGTTATACAACCCATCTCATGTAACCTGGAAATACCCTCTCCTATTGCTCTCCATGAGTAGGTATTTTCCAGGTCAGTAGGACTAGCGTATACTTGGACTATACCATCTCTCACAAGGTCTAACAGTGAAAAATTCACGCTAAACTCTCAGGCTTTCGCAATTGTGGATCATGGGTTAACACTGCCATAGTCACTGCTTCCTTACCTGACAAAACAACACTGTCCGCCCCTTCATCCCATAAGCGTAGGAGCCAACTCACTAAGGGTTCCCCAGACCTTTGTTTGTATTGTTTTGCCAGCTCATGGAGTTCAGTTTGTGTAAACTCCTGTACTTCTTCAAATTCAACATCTCTGGGGTTGCGATAATGCACCTCCCCATCTGCCATATCCTCTCTATCATGTTGCCGTTTCCTATGCTTAGTAATGAGAGGTCTGGCATACTTTTTCTTTCACACTAGGAGATCATCATGCAAAATATCAAACTCTATTTTCTCATCCTCACTATCATTTGAGGAGAGCACATCCTCACAATCCCAATTTTGAGATGTGACAATGGCACGTACCCTGGCTTTACTAACAGGTTTACGGCCCTTCCTTTTCCTTAAGGCATTAATTGATTTGGTCATGAGGGCTGCACACCGCTCTTTCAAATCATCAGCCCGACTAGCAGTTGAACGCACACACTCTGAAGCAACTGCTAGCTGGTCTTTTAATACCTTAACTTCTGCCTCTGCCTTCTCTCTCTCTGTGATTCAGTGTAAATAGCATTAAGGAAATACCAGCCCACTGTGGACACTGTCCTCTTATCTTTTTTACTTAAATCCAACCCCTTAAGGCTAAAATCTACAAAATGATCTGAGACTTTATCACCCCAAGTCAGCTTCAATGGAGAAGCATACTTTACAAATCCTTTAGCAAGAGGCTCCCACTCATTGTCTCTCGCTCAGATAGGTAAGCTGCACACTTCCTTCTGGCCACCAGAACCCTCTGCAGCCTTGCTTTTCCTAAACAGCTTACGCAGCATTTTACCTAGCACAAGCTACACAACACACTACAGAAAAACACGTCTGCTTCAGTTGAATTATAGTAGAGATCCCGGACGAGCCCCCAAAATGTTTTGCTTGCGTCTATCTAGCAAGGTTACTCTGTGGTATAAGCAAGGAAGCTGAGATTTCTGCAGTGTGTAAATGTGCTTTACTATACAAAGATGGTGTACATACAAAACTATTACAATATTAGGAATACAATACAAGACTGACAGATATCTATAACAAGCAAAATGCCTAGCAAACTGAACAGCCTATGGTCTATAATAGTAGAAATACACTTAAAGGTTACTTATCTTCTGTTACTGTATGTTCGTGATCTCCATTGGCAACGATTCTCCTGGAGCATCAGGCAAGTTTCTTCTATCATGAGTGGCGTCAGATGTTACAGCATGATGGTGTGTGTGTCTGTCTGTCTCCCTACTCACCCCTTTTATGTGTCAGGCTGTTTACCATAGTTACCAAACAACAGAAAACATACCTGTTTACTGTAGCTGTAGAAACAATGGACTGTTGAAAACTATCAATTCAAAACAAAAATGGTATCTGCGTACCATTGTCTACTCAAACCAAGACAGTAATTTAACAGTCATTCTTTCAGTTTGAAAGCTGAAAGAATTTCAAACAAGTAATGTCTTACTTGTTTACTGTAGCTAGAGACAATAGCCTGTTAATTGAACTGTCAATTGAATACAACAATGATATCTACCCCCATTGTATAAACAGCATTTGTTTGAGAAATCTACTCAAGCCAAAAAACTGACAGTAATCTGACCAACTCACTATTGTAATATTGTCCCATTATCTTATGTCTGATTAACATTAAAAAATTATATTTTTAACAAACGCAACACAGATGTCTATTTAAATCGCACCCAAAGTTGACAAAAGCAGTACGGTAACTACTTTTGGGAATTTTTGCGACGCCGCAATGTGGATGTCGTACCGATTTAGACTATGCCATTGCCGGCCATTGCCGCCGATTTGGCATGCGATTTGACGTCATATAGCATGCCAAAACACATCAATGTTAACATAGACTTTGGGTTGACATTTGTATAGTGGAGATAACGCATGTGATTTGCACAGGTATCGCACATTATTCCTGTGTATATAACTTGTAAGGTCTGTGTTGGTGCAATTTCTGCTATATATTTTCTATTGCTGAAAACGCATTGCATCCACACCAAGACAGTGAAGGACCCTTTTTTAATGCACCTGTATTGCATCAGATAAATGTTCACACCGAGCTGAGCAATTCATGCAATCAGAATGCATTTTGCAATCTATTTTGGTTGGTTAAAGATAGGAAAGACACCCACAGCAGATTGCATGAAGGATATGTGATTGCAATGCGGTGCAAGAAACGCACGTGATTTGCTGCGTTTTCTGCATCACATAGGTGTGAACCAGTCACAGTTGTACCTTGCATGAATAATAGCACAGAATTGGTTGGAGTGTTTTTTTTACATTGTTGAAATAACTTTATAATAAAAGCCACTGTACATTGATATATTCATCCTTTAGTGTCAGGATGAGAGCTTTACAGGTGTCCGGGATGATTTTACCAAGTGCTTGTGGTGAACTTCAGGTCCTGCAGACTGCGTCCAGTTGCCAAATAATATAGGGTGGCTATGAGCCTTTCTTCTGCACTAATAGCCTCCCGCATTAGTGTCCTACTTCTGGATATGCAGTGTAACTGCCCTTAGCAATTCCTAGAAGCACTCATTGTCATTCTTAAATAATTTTGAAAACCTTCAGGATTGTTTTCATGAAGATCCTTCAGCAAAGACATGTGGGAGTACTTTTCCCAGCTGAGCAGCCATTCTTTTGACCATGTCCTTCGTCGAGACTTCTTTTTATGCTTAAGGACATTTTGTATGGCCAATATTCCAAGCATGGATACTGCTATGTTGGAATTTTGCTTGGAGAGATCCATAGTTCCCAAACATCTGTGCTAGTCAGAATGTCTCTGCTAGTCAGAATGTCTCTGCTAGTCAGAACAACCAAGCTAGTCAGAGCGACCGTACTAGTCAGAATGAATAGTCAGAATGACTGTGCTAGTCAGAACGGCCGTGCGTGTGAAAGACACAACTCTCGGTTGTCTATGCTGCGGATGTGGCTATGCTGCGGACGTAGATTACATCACCACGCTCCACCATTGTTACACAAGCAGGGCGTCGTTTATCATTGTACGAGCATTTTTGGGAGTAAATTTACTAATATCCCTTCCGATGCGACTAGCAAGTCGTGAAAGTCGGACGATACTTCGTACGATATTCGGATCGCGTGTACGGGCCATAAGAAATGCATAAGTCACATTTGATTTATAAAAACACAAGACTTAAGCTGGCCATAAATGGATCGAAATGTGTCTGGTTCAGCAGGGACTGGCTGAATTCTGATCCATCTATGAGCAGTCTGGTTGTACAAGCAGAAGAAAAGGCACCTCTAAGTGCAGAAGTATAACAATTTAATAGTGCCCAGCGGGATTAAAAACACTTACAGGATAAAAGAAGTTCCCATCCCTTGCTGGCTTTGAGAGTATATAATACACAAGGCTATTGCCCTAGTCATAGGTTGATAAAGGAACCACATAGAGTTCCGAAACGCGTCCCTTTCTTATGACGACATCCGGTTGCGGTTCAGGCTGGTTTGCTGTCCCACAGCACTGACGTCATCTCCGTGTGATTCCCTTCCTGGTCTTGGACTCACTGTCTTCCACTGGCATCTCTAGCTACGCTGGGATAACACAGATGGGATAACACAGGCACAGCTTTGGGACTGTCTCCTACCGTCAACGCTCCTGATGCTGAACCCTTCTACACCACCATCCTTCATGACATGCTCGTTTCATTCTTTTATCCTAAAAGTGTTTTAATCCCGCTGGAGACTATTAAATTGTTATGCTTCTGCACTTAGAGGCTCCTTTTCTTCTGCTTGTATTTTATATAGATTGCTTTGTCTGTAAGTCGCACCCCTAAGTGTTGAAGACACAACATAATCATCACCCTCATCATGGTCCTTGGCACTAGTATTGGACTTTTTTTTGTGTCATACAGAGACATTGCATTGTTTAACCCTTTAGCTCTGAGTGCCCTTTCTTCCTTCCCTTTTAGTCTGGTTGTACAGAAGTCAATCTCTCGATCAAGTTCTGTACAACTAGCCTGTTAGAAAATACTTGCTCAAACAGTGCTGCTATAGTCGGCGGTGTTGATGAGTGTATTCTTATGGTGGGGAAGCCTCGACGCTGTCAGACAACAATGGCTCAGCAGAAGAGATTCCCCATCCACATCAAACGTGTGGATGGTGGAACCGATTAATTTTCTTTTAATCAACCCACTGGTTGAACAAAATAAATTTGTATCATTTATGGCCTGCCTTTAAAGGAAAGAACTATTATTACATTCACAGCTATTGCCTGTATGAAATCAGTGACGCCGGACATTTTATGTAACTGCTGTGCAGTTAGATGTCATATTAAGTAAAACAAGGCACCAAAATGAGACTTGATAATTTTCTTCCATTACTGTGTAATAAGTTAACTGTGAATCCTAAAATATTAGCGCAAAAACATTTAGTTAATCATTTTGCATTTTGAAACTATATCAATGTTATTACACCTCTTTACTTAAACATAAACATGTTTAAGTAAATAATGTAATTAATTGTTTAATGTACATACAGTATATCTAAAGCCCAAAGTTTAAGTGTTTGTTCTAGAAAGAGTAGAAAGGAGTCAAAACTTGTGTCAGTTTCTTTAATCAATTCAGCTCCGGAAAATGTACCCCCTTCATGACCAGGCCATTTTTTGCAATACAGCACTGCGTTATTTTAACTGACAATTGCACGGTCGTGGGACACTGTACCCAAATAAAATGTATGTCCCTTTTTTACCACAAATAAAATGTCACAAACAACATTTTTTTGGTGGTATTTGATAATGTCTGCAATTTTTATTTTTTGCGCCCTAAAAAAAAGACAGACAATTTTGTAAAAATAAATAAATATATATATTCAAGTCCTCCAGACTCCCGACAGGAGGACCTGAACACATCCGCAGCAGCCACCCTCCACTCTGTCTCTGTGAGACATGCTTGCAGCGTGCAGCAAACAATTTCATTCTTAGCACTGGGATCACAGTGCTTCACTTGTGAGTAGATTTACTTTTGGATTTAAATAAAATGCACTGAGTTTATACAGAGAGCACTATGGATGTCTCATTTTGATCTTACATGGTACAACAAGGTTTGTCTGTAACAACATTGATTGGGAGATCTGATTTGCGATTTGGAGCAGTAAAGCCAGTGGATGTATAATATGAGCTGGATCTCTGGAAAACATCTTTACCTATTTAACCCCTTGTGAGGGGAAGGCTTTTGTAGACCTGTTAGTTCAGTAAGTCCACTGTGCAAGGTGAGCGGCTTGTATTTCTGTTGGTGGTTGTATTGTCATGAATCTGCACCAGACTGAAAAGCATTTTTACCAGCACAAGTGTTCACAGCTGAGGACTTTATCTGCCTTACTTCCTATTTACTCATTTATATGCATGGACTTCTCTCTGAAGTTCATACATTTATTAATCCTTAGTGATTTAGTCTAGTTTTATTTAGCGCTGCACTTTTTATGTTTTTTAAATGTCTCCCCTACCGACAGAACGGTGATCTGCCTTGTTTGCATAGCTGTTCTGGCTCTCTGCCCAATGATTGTTGGGTGACGGTGGACATTGAGTCGGTGGTACCCGCTGATAAGCTCCAGCTGTGTGTAATCACAGAGGGAGCGTGCCAGCGGTGGCACCCATGTGCGCCCCAGATATGGAAGTGCAGGATTGTGTACTAGGCACATGCTCCTGCGCAGCAGAGGCGCCTTGCCGCTGTATATGTAAGTTATATGGTTGGCAAGCGGTTAATGATGTCATTGTCCTTGGGGGACAATTTCTTTTCACTTTCAGATACTACAGGAAGTAAAGCAGCCCATAGATGGCTCAGTTGAAGGAGGAATCCTCCCTGTTGAGTCCTTGTATTCTGACAGTGTCAAAACACTCTGATCAAGCAGCAAAAATCCAACAGGGCAGTTATACAGTCGATTGGTACAACCACTTTGCCCATACATTGATTTAAATTCAGCAAGTTTAGCAGCTGAATTTCGATCCATGTATGGCAAGCTTAAGAGATAATCCTTGCAAAGTTGGGACATTTTCTCTGAGAAAGTTGTCACAGGAACAAGTGTCCCCACTAATAGACATCCTCTTTTTTTCTGTTTTAGTGACCACTCAAAATTTTGGAATTTCCCTCCCTTACAGTCAAAAAAAGTGTTGCATTTTAGGTAATTGTATGGTGATGTGTAAGCAATCAGATGGAAAAAGTTATGTGCAGTGCTAATAAATGAACAAACAAACCTGTATGGTTCACTTTTCAGATTGCACTGTAGCCAAACACTAAAAAGTGCCTATGTGATTATTGTGTCTATCATAAACAGTGTTGAACATGTAATGACACATGATAACAAATAGAATATATAGAAAATATATACAGTGGGGATGGAAAGTATTCAGACCCCCTTAATAAAATATTTACAAAAATGTGAGGGGTGTACTCACTTTTGTGAGATACTGTATGGATGCACTAGACATCTTTTCTTGACTGTTATATATACAGTGGGGACGGAAAGTATTCAGACCCCCTTAAATTTTTCACTCTTTGTTATATTGCAGCCATTTGCTTAAATCATTTAAAGTGGTGTTTCGGCCGAAATTATACTTTTTAAATAAAAATCCCCCTATAATACACAAGCTTAATGTATTCTAGTAAAGTTAGTCTGTAAACTAATCTGTTTTGTTAGTTTATAGCAGTAGTTTGTTATTTTATAATCTTATAGCAGGCTGTGGCCATCTTAAGTTTGGGCATCTGAAGCCAGACTGTATTTCTTCCTGGATCTCATCCTTGCAGATCTTGCACATGCTCAGTGCAGCACAAGCAGTGTAATAGGTTTCAGATCAGGTTTCCATAGCAATGGCAGTGTCAGAGGAAGTTGCTGCCCCTTCCCAGAAGGCATTGCAAACAGGAAATGATGCGATGGGCCGCGGCCAGGGAGGAGGAAGTGAAAAATGAATACAGCAGATAAACAGTAAGTGCTGAGAAAAATTTTTTAAAAATATCCAATTCATTTACAGTGCACAGTTTAGTGAGGGATGCTGAAGAGTTGTAAAAGTTGGTGGAACTCCACTTTAAGTTCATTTTATTTCCTCATTAATGTACACACAGCACTCCATACTGACAGAAAAACACAGAATTGTTGACATTTTTGCAGATTTATTAAAAAAGAAAAACTGAAATATCACATGGTCCTAAGTATTCAGACCCTTTGCTCAGTATTTCGTAGAAGCACCCTTTTGATCTAATACAGCCACGAGCCTTTTTGGGAAAGATGCAACAAGTTTTTCACACCTGGATACGGGGATCCTCTGCCATTCCTCCTTGCAGATCCTCTTCAGTTCTGTCAGGTTGGATGGTAAACGTTGGTGGATAGCCATTTTTAAGTCTCTCCAGAGATGCTCAATTGGGTTTAAGTCAGGGCTCTGGCTGGGCCATGCAAGAATAATCACTGAGTTGTTGTGAAGCCACTCCTTCGTTATTTTAGCTGTGTGCTTAGGGTCATTGTCTTGTTGGAAGGTAAACCTTCGGCCCAGTCTGAGGTCTTGAGCACTCTGGAGAAGGTTTTCGTCCAGGATACCCCTGTACTTGGTCGCATTCATCTTTCCCTTGATTGCAACCAGTCGTCCTGTCCCTGCAGCTGAAAAACACCCCCACAGCATGATGCTGCCACCTCCATTCTTCACTGTTGGGACTGTATTGGACAGGTGATGAGCAGTGCCTGGTTTTCTTCACACATACCGCTTAGAATTAAGGCCAAAAAGTTCTATCTTGGTCTCATTAGACCATAGAATCTTATTTTTCACCATCTTGGAGTCCTTCCATTTTTTTTTTAGCAAACTCTATGCGGGCTTTCATGTGCCTTGCACAGAGGAGAGGCTTCCGTCGGGCCACTCTGCCATAATGCCCTGACTGGTGAAGGGCTGCAGTGGTGGTTGACTTTCTACAACTTTCTCCCATCTCCCGACTGCATCTCTGGAGCTCCGCCACAGTGATCTTTGGGTTCTTCTTTACCTCTCTCACCAAGGCTCTTTTCCCCTGATAGCTCAGTTTGGCCGGACGGCCAGCTCTAGGAAGGGTTCTGGTCATCCCAAACATCTTCCATTTAAGGATTATGGAGGCCACTGTGCTCTTAGGAACCTTAAGTGCAGCAGAAATGTTTTTGTAACCTTGGCCAGATCTGTGCCTTGCCACAATTCTGTCTCTGAGCTCTTCAGGCAGTTCCTTTGACCTCATGATTCTCATTTGCTCTGACATGCACTGTGAGCTGTAAGGTCTTATATAGACAGGTGTGTGGCTTTCCTAATCAAGTCCAATCAGTATAATCAAACACAGCTGGACTCAAATGAAGGTGTCGAACCATCTCAAGGATGATCAGAAGAAATGGACAGCACCTGAGTTAAATATATGAGTGTCACAGCAAAGGGTCTGAATACTTAGAACCATGTGATATTTCAGTTTTTCTTTTTTAATAAATCTGCAAAAATGTCAACAATTCTGTGTTTTTCTGTCAATGTGGGGTGCTGTGTGTACATTAATGAGGAAAAAAATGAACTTAAATGATTTTAGCAAATGGCTGCAATATAACAAAGAGTGAAAAATGTAAGGGGGTCTGAATACTTTCCGTCCCCACTGTATATATAACAGTCAAGAAAAGATGTCTAGTGCATCCATACAGTATCTCACAAAAGTGAATACACCCCTCACATTTTTTTAAATATTTTATTATATCTATTCATGAGCTCATATGAGTGAAGGAATCCACCACCAATTATGAAATGGCTTACCGGAGCGAGTGGACTCAATAAGGTTTATACCACATGAGTCAACCAAGCAGGAGGTGTAATCACACCGATGGAGGAGCTTCCAAACTGCTAGTGCCAGCCACAATGGGAGATGATCCCTGGGTCCTTAATGTAACTTGGTACCATGATGGTTAGAAGGACTCATCAGGTGGCAGACCAAAGGCATACACTATATCCAGATGGCACTCAGATGATATATCCAAGGGAAACAGAGAAACTCTACATAGTGTAAATCCATAGATACAAATTTATTGTAAAAATGTCAAGAATACTCACATGTTCATGGATAAAAAGCTCTTAAGATACAATCAGCATAATGCAATGGCCCCAACAGAGCTATATTAGACGCATTTTGTCTGAATAGACATCATCATATTCAGACGAAGCTTGTTGGCTCGAGCTCTGTTAAAGCTCTGTCGCTGCACATAACATTTTCCACTGAATACAAATTTGTCTCTTGCTGTGCTGTCTGCTTTAACACATTCAGGGATCAGCCTAGTATTAACCCTTTCCTTTCATAAGCAATTAGATGTCTCAATTTTACTGCCCCTGTGTGTGCGACCAACTGTTTTGGAATTGAAACAACTACACATAAGACATTCAGAATTTTTGATTTATGGTTTCTACAAAATGTAGAAGGAACCTACGCATGTATGTATTTTTCAATCAAATAACTATTTATAAATGTGTTCGCACAAGATTTACACTAATTTTACACAAGAATTAAACATTTTTCTAAATAAATGTGAAATTTTATGTGAAAGTTGTGTAAATCCTGTGGAAATATTTATAAATAAAATCCAAGTTATTTGATTAGGAAATGAATACACAGTAGTTAAGTTTATTCTACATATGGCAGAAACCTAGTCGAGATTTTGAAATTCTTTAGTGCAGTTTTTGTGAACCTTATATAAAAACATTAAGACCCCTTTCACACTGGAGGCGTTTTTCAGGCACTACAGCGCTAAAAATAGCGCCTGCTTAGCGCCTGAAAAAAGCCTCAGCTGCAAACCCAGTGTGAAAGCCCGAGTGCTTTCACATTGGGGCGCTGAGCTGACAAGGCATCACAAAAAGTCCTGCCAGCAGCTTCTTTGCAGCTTTGCCGTCGGTATGGCGGCGCTGACCCATTGTTTTCAATGGGCAGGAGTGGCAGAGGAGCGGTGGAGGAGCGATGTATTCACTTCAGCTTGTTCAATAAAGCTTTAACAAAAAACAAAAAAACAAACAAAAACTGTAAGTTGATTGGTTTCTATGCAGAGCTACACCAGATTTTGAACTCTCCAGTTTTAGTGAACCATCCCCTTAGTATTTTTTTTAATTATATCACTTATGTTATTTTAAGGGCTCTTATTTCATTTTCTATGACTATTTTAGATTTTTTTTTCAAATGTTTTTCTCAATATTGTATTTATATTTTGCTAAGCATTCCTAATTTGTTTAGTGTTTCAGTCCAGGAAACCCAAGAGGAAACCAAGTTTTCTTTCAATAGTCAATCAGGATCAAGTTAAAAGAGGATTCTATATTCAGAAGGACTGATAGAATAGTTTGTCGCCAGGATCGCCTCAACCAAATGGTTTGCTGTCCCCCTGGTGCCAGGGTTCGGCATGTGGTGGACCGGGTTGATGAATTACTAGGAGGGACTGGGCATGACCCAGCTGTCTTGGTCCACGTTGGAACCAATGACAGAATATTTGGAAGGTGGAGGCTCCTTAAGAACCAATTTAAAAGAACAAGGCTGCAAGTTAAAGAGAAGGACTTCCAAGGTGATATTTTCTGAAATATTGCCTGTGCCATGCGCAACACAGGAAAGGCAGGGGGTGATTAGAGAGTTGAATGCATGGCTAAAGACCTGGTGTATGGAGGAGGGATTTGGGTTTTTAGAGCACTGTGCTGACTTTTCATTAGGGTTCAAACTATATGCTGAAGATGGTTTGCACCTAAATGGAAGGAGGTCTTCTGTACTGGAGGTTTATGGGAAGGCTGGAGGAGTATTTAAACTAGGAGTGTGGGGGGGTGAATTAGATTATAATGGGGCAGATAGGTTAGACAGGGGTCAGCCCCTATTGGTGGGTGGAATGGGGATAGATGGGGGGAGGGCTATGGTAGATGATATGAAGGTTCCTATGTTACAATCAACCATTGGAAATGGTACTATTTGTACTATAAAAAATATGCAATATACATTTGCAAAATGTGACAAAAAAATGTAAGTGTTTGTTCACCAATGCCAGAAGTCTGCCAAGTAAAATAGGTGAGTTGGAAGCTCTGGTGCACGAGGAGAACTATGATCTAATTGGTATTGCTGAATCTTAGCTTCATTCTTCTCATGACTGGGCTATTAATATTCCTGGCTATGCTCTCTTTCGAAAAGACAAGGTAAAACGGAGGGGTGGTGGTGTCTGTCTCTATGTGAGAAGTGATCTCAAAGCGAGTGTGAAAGAGGACCTAGTTGATGGACAGTGTGATGAGTCTGAAGCATTATGGGTGGAACTGTACATGGGTGTGCGTACGCCAAAGGTTGTCATTGGAGTTTGTTATAGACCTCTCAGTGTTAATGAGGAGATAGAGACTCAGCTCCTTGCACAGATGGAAAGGGACAGTGATAATAATGGGTAGGGATGAGCCGAACACCCCCCCGGTTCGATTTGCGGCTGAACATGCGAACTGACAAAAAGTTTGTGCGAACACCATTAAAGTCTATGGGACCCGAACGTGAAAAATCAAAAGTGCTAATTTTAAAGGCTAATATGCAAGTTATTATCATAAAAAGTGCTTGGGAACCCGGGTCCTGCCACAGGGGACATGTATCAAAGCAGCAGTAATTTTAATAATGCTTAAAGTGAAAAAATAAAAGTGAAATATTCCTTTAACCACTTGCTGCCCACCATATAGCAGAATGACGGCGGCAAAGTGGTTTCAATATGCTGACTGGCGTCATATGACGTCCGCAGGATATTGAGCCGCTGTGCACCCCGGGGGGCGCGCATCACGACGATCGTTGTTGCGGGTTGTCAGGCTGACACCCAGCAACACCGATGTAGATAAAGAGTCTCTGACAGAGACTCTTTACCACGCGATCAGCCGTGTCCAGTCACGGCTGATCGTGATGTAAATAGGAAGAGCCGGTGATCGGCTTTTCCTCACTCGCGTCTGACAGGTGCGAGTAGAGGAGAGCTGATCGGCTGCTCTCCTGACAGGGGGGGTCTGTGCTGATTGTTTATCCCACCCAGGACCACCAGGGAAGCCGCCTAGGACCACCAGGGAAGCCATCCACACTGGACCACCAGGTATGCCCCCTGGACCCCCAGGGAAATACTAATCTGTGCCCAGGCAGCTGCCAATCAATGCCCAGGCAGCTGCCAATTAGTGCCCACTCACAATGCCTACCAGTGCCACCAGGGATTCCTATCAGTGCCGCATATCAGTGCCATGTATCAGTGCCCATCAGTGCCCAGCAGTGCCACCTATCAGTGCCCATCAGTGCCGCCTATCAGTGCCCAGCAGTACCACCCATAAGAACCCATCTTTGCTGCCTTTCAGTGCCCAGTGTTGCATATCAGTGCCCACCAGAGCCACCCAGTACCACCCATGAGTGCTCATCAGTGCTGCCTATCAATGCCCATCAGTGCTGCATATCAGTGCCACCCATCAGTGCTGCCTACCAGTGCCCATCAGTGCCGCATATCAGTGCCCATCGTCAGTGTCCGTCAGTGCCCGTTCATTGGTGCCACCTCATCTGTGCCGCCTTATCAGTGCCTGTCAATGCCGCCTTATCAGTGCCCATCAGTGAAAGAGAAAACTTACTTATTTACAAAAAAATTTAACAGAAACAAAAGCAAAACTTTTTTTCAAAATTTTCGGTCTTTTTTATTTGTTTAGCAAAAAATAAAAACCTAAAAACTGCAGAGGTGATCAAATACCACCAAAAGAAAGCTCTATTTGTGGGAAAAAAATGATAAAAATTTAGTTTGGGTACAGTGTTGGATGACCGCGCAATTGTCATTCAAACTGCAACAGCGCTGAAAGCTGAAAATTGGTCTGGGCAGGAAGGTGTATAAGTGCCCTGTATTGAAGTGGTTAAATATCATGCCTGGGGGGTGACTATAGTATGCCTGTAAAGTGGCGCATTTTTCCGGTGTTTAGAAATGTCATTTTGCTGCAGGGACTGTTCTAAAGGAATTAAAGTCAAAACTACTTGCGGCTGTAATGTATTGTCGTGTCCCGGCAATATAGATGAAAATCATTGAGAAAAACGGCATGGGTCCCCCCCCCAGCCCATTACCAGGCCCTTTGGGTCTGGTATGGATATTAAGGGGAACCCCGCACCCAAATTAAAAAAAAAAAGGCGTGGGGCCCTTAGGCCCTATATACTCTGAACAGCAGTATACAGGAGGTCCCCGGGTTACAAACAAGATAGGGACTGTAGGTTTATTCTTAAGTTGAATCTGTTTGTGTAGTGTAGTGTAGCTCCAGCCAAAAAATCTATTTTTAAGCTTTTTGGATAACATAGGGAAGGTTATCACCCCTGTAACATTTGTTTTGCTGTCTGTGCCCCTGTTCAGAAGATTTCACCTCACTTTCTGTCCCAATTACAATTGGATTTAGAAAATTTGGGGTTATTAGGGAAAAAAGGATGGGTGATAAAGCATCAGTAGAGACACCTTTTCCCGAATATTAACTCTTATAGGAGAGAATTTCCTTTCCTAGGGGTAGATTTCCTCTCACTTCCTGTTGTCTCCCTCCATTTGTAAGTAGCAGTCATTTTTAAGTCGGATGTTTGAAAATAGGGGACCACCTGTATATACTATATAGCCTGCCCTATATACTGTGGAAAATTGGGCCTTTGGTGCTGGTGCCAGAACACTGTAAGCCCTCACAGTTACTCTTGGTGGGCGCAGGAACAGGCCCTGCTGTGAAATATTATATCAAGAATTGTAATTACATGCCACTGTTAAAAAGGGGCAGAAAAATTGGGCCTTTGGTGGTGGTGGTGCCACACTGTAAGCCCTCACAGTTACTCTTGATGGGCGCAGTAACGGGCCCTGCTGTGAAATATTATATCAAGAATTGTAATTATATGCCACTGTTAAACAGGGGCAGAAAAATTGGGTCTTAGGCAGTGGTGGTGGTGCCACAACACTGTAACCCTTCACAGTTTCTCTTGTTGAGCGCAGGACCGAGCCCTGCTGTGAAATATTAGAGCAAAAATTGTAATTTACACGCCCATGTAAAACAGGGGCATAAAAATTGGGCCTTAGGCAGTGGTGGTGGTGCCACAACACTGTAACCCCTCACAGATTCTCTTGTTGAGCGCAAGAATGAGCCCTGCTGTGAAATATTAGAGCAAAAATTATAATTACATGCTCCTGTTAAATAGGGGCAGACAAATTGGGCCTTAGGCAGTGGTGGTGGTGCCCTGAACCAAAAATATTCTTAGAAGCTATCATAATGAAGATTGAGGAGGAATAGGATAGTCACTTAGCATAATAGGTTAGTCACTCAGCATAGGCAGTCTTCAAGGGATCCCACATCCATAGAAAAATCAATTGGTTACATCAGCATCAGTTTGGGAGAACATGAGAGTGTGGGCAGGCACCAAGACTTTATAGGCACAATAAGAATACTTATATCCTTAAAAATAATATTTTTATTTCAAAAATATTGTACTAATAACGGGGGAAGACAAAAATTGGATAAAAACTGGGTATGACATACATAGTTTACAGAATATGCACTCCATACACAATAAGTAGGTTAGTATAGAAAGACAATGGAACTACAGGATCAGTAAGAGACAAATACAACTTATTGATCTGTATAGTTACAGTACATATCGTTGAGTCAAACGCTATGTGATGGTGGTAGTCAAATTCTGTATAAGCTCATAAGCTCGACATGTTACGCGCCTTGTGTGCTTCTTCAGGAGAATGAAATAAGGAAACTGTAATGAATAATACAATATTATCAGAATTTCCAGAATATTTTTGTATGTGTATAATATAAACATTTCCATGTGAGTCAAAAGAAGATGATATATGGAGGCTGTTTGGGGGGAACACCAGGGGAACATCAGTTCTGCAAACGTCAGGCGGAGAAAAGGCAATGTGGGGACGAATGTAACATAGTACAAATCTATAGTATGAATAAGGAGGGTAGATAAATGTGATATAAACTAATGCTAGGCAAGGTGGAGGGGGGAAGGGGGAGGGGAAGAAGAAAAGAGGGAAAGGGAGGGAAAAAGGAAAGGGGGAGGGTGAAGGGAAAGGAGGGTAATAAGGAAGGGAAAGGGACGGTGGAAGGGAAGGGAAAGGAATGCAGAAGAGGGGGGGGGGAGTGAAGGAGGGGGGGGAGGGGAAAGAGGGGGGGGAAGGGAAAGAGGGGGGGAGGTAAATAGGGGGGGGGAGGGCGAAGGAAAAAGGGGGGGAGGGGCCAGAGGGGGGAGGGGAGGGGAAGCGGGGAGGAGGGGAGGGAAAGGGGGGAGGAGGGGAGGGAAAGGGGGGAAGAATGGGAAACGGAAAAGGGGGGGGGAAGGAACAAGGGAGGGGAGAGGAAGAAAAGACAAGGAGGGGGGGAGGGGGGGGAGGGGGGGTTGTTTTGATTTATATAATTATTAACAGATGAACTGTGTAAAGTATATATAGTAGATAATATATATATATATATCTAGTAGACAACATATATATATGATTCCCAGTGCACCATAGTGGAAATCACATATCTGTTAAAGGATAACTTATTGGGGAGGAATAACACTTACCCTAGTCAGTGTAGAGACTATAATTTAGGAAGGGGGGAAGGTGGAAAGCAAAACCACAGCCGTCTCCTTAGTAGATAAAGGTAATTCCCAGCATTTTATTGGGTAGAGCAGGGGAAGAAAGGTTGTCGGTCAAAGACAGACTTATAGGTTTCATCAAGGTATATGAACGTAATAGTTCCTTAGGACGCTGTGCGGTTCAGCCCCCAGTCTTGCTGAGTCTGTTAGGTAGGTAAAAAAGTGATCATATGAGATAAAGTCTGAATTGGGTAAAGTCAGAGGGGGATGCTAAAGGTATAAACTTACCTAATTGTAGAGCATGTAGATACTGAATGACAGAAGTTGGTGGTGGAGCGTTATACCGCCATCTCACCACGGGTAGTGATTTGTGCAGAGAGTACAGCGAGAGACGCCATGACGGCGTCTCTTGTACACCCGCCCCGCCTGTAGTCACCAATCGGCGTAGCCGACGTGACATCATTCAGGCCGGCCGCTGGCGCGTACTGCGCATGTCCCAATTCCCGGCGCAGATCAGATAAACTGACAGAGCGTCGGGGAGAGAGACGGCAGTCGCGTCCAGGTATCCAGGCAACCAGAGGGGGCCAGGCCTGCCGCGCCAACTCCTCATCCCCCAGTGGACAGAACATCCAACAGCGCAGGGAGGGGGGGGAAGGGAGGCGGTGACGTCCCGAACATCCCAGCCACTTAGGGATGCAGGGAGGTCCAACGCCAAGACCCCTCCCCTCCAAGACAGCCGATGGGTGTCCGTCCACAGGGAGGAAAGGGGGAGAGAGAGACAGCGCAGGCACGTCCGCGCCATCATGGCAGTCAAGGAGTACCAGACGCGCCAACATCTACAGACTGAGAGCAGTGCAGATGTGGCGCTGGGCGGCCGCACATTGTCCCTGGTGGCCCCACCTGAGTAATGCAGAAGGGAGATAAGCCCATGATGATAAAACAGCCTCCATAATGTATCTGTAGAAGAAATAAAAATATACAAATAAACAAATACTGTAAAAGAAGGGGTTTATATTCACATAGGTCTGAATATAGAAACCGGCATCAAAGGATCATAACAACAATTGAGTTAAAGGGAAAGGAGGGCGAAAGGTAGAGGGCAAAAACAAAGTATACAGTATATAAAAGTACATTATACTTTAATTTGGTTCTTCTGGACAGTGTATAAGTTGGTGTGTATTAACCTGATATGTATACAGGGGCATATAGGGAATTCTGGGTTAGCCAGAGCCAGTAAGTCGGGTTCTGAGGCAGTCTAATTTCAATAAATAGATGGAGACGATTTAGTATACATATATCTTTTCTATATGTTGACATTGAGTATACTTGAATTTAGAGAAATGGTTTGTATGACTGGGCCTCATTGATCCCAGGGGGGAGGGTAGCCCCCAGGCGCTCGATCCATAGTGTTTCTTGTTGGCATACTTTTTTGTCCCACTCTCCACCCCTGGGATCCGGTGGAATGACTGTTAATGCAATGAATGAAACAAGGGAGGTATTAAATTTGTGATAGAGGTCAAGGTGCCTGCTGACTGCCGTTACCATTTTTCCTTCCCCAGAATAATAGATATGGTCCCTAATTCTACAGCGTAGATGCCTAATAGTCTTCCCTACATAGAATGCGCCGCATTGGTACATCATTAAGTATACCACACCTTTTGTGTCACAGTCTGCATGAAACTTGGGTATAAATTTTTCTCCATTTGGTAGTGTAAAGGAATTTCCTTCTTTGATCCATGGGCAAAAGGAACATTTGCCACATTGAGCCATTCCTGATTTAGAATGTTTAAATTTGGGTGTAGCAGAAAAGTGACTTGAAGTTAGTTGGTCGCCTAGAGACCTAGTTCGTTTAAATGTGATTTGCGGGAAGGGGCTGATATATTTGTTTAAAATAGGGTCCTCCTGAAGGATCGGCCAATGTTTATTCAATATGTCCCTAAGTTTGTGGTGTTGTTGGGAGAATTTAGTGATAAATCTCACTGGAGCACTGGTCAAAACATTTTTCTGTTTAAAAAGTAAAGAATTCCTTGACTGGCGGATGGCTTTGTTGTATCACAAATTTAATACCTCCCTTGTTTCATTCATTGCATTAACAGTCATTCCACCGGATCCCAGGGGTGGAGAGTGGGACAAAAAAGTATGCCAACAAGAAACACTATGGATCGAGCGCCTGGGGGCTACCCTCCCCCCTGGGATCAGTGAGGCCCAGTCATACAAACCATTTCTCTAAATTCAAGTATACTCAATGTCAACATATAGAAAAGATATATGTATACTAAATCGTCTCCATCTATTTATTGAAATTAGACTGCCTCAGAACCCGACTTACTGGCTCTGGCTAACCCAGAATTCCCTATATGCCCCTGTATACATATCAGGTTAATACACACCAACTTATACACTGTCCAGAAGAACCAAATTAAAATATAATGTACTTTTATATACTGTATACTTTGTTTTTGCCCTCTACCTTTCGCCCTCCTTTCCCTTTAACTCAATTGTTGTTATGATCCTTTGATGCCGGTTTCTATATTCAGACCTATGTGAATATAAACCCCTTCTTTTACAGTATTTGTTTATTTGTATATTTTTATTTCTTCTACAGATACATTATGGAGGCTGTTTTATCATCATGGGCTTATCTCCCTTCTGCATTACTCAGGTGGGGCCACCAGGGGCAATGTGCGGCCGCCCAGCGCCACATCTGCACTGCTCTCAGTCTGTAGATGTTGGCGCGTCTGGTACTCCTTGACTGCCATGATGGCGCGGACGTGCCTGCGCTGTCTCTCTCTCCCCCTTTCCTCCCTGTGGACGGACACCCATCGGCTGTCTTGGAGGGGAGGGGTCTTGGCGTTGGACCTCCCTGCATCCCTAAGTGGCTGGGATGTTCGGGACGTCACCGCCTCCCTTCTCCCCCCCTTCCCCCCCCTCCCCCCCCTCCCTGCGCTGTTGGATGTTCTGTCCACTGGGGGATGAGGAGTCGGCGCGGCAGGCCTGGCCCCCTCTGGTTGCCTCGATACCTGGACGCGACTGCCGTCTCTCTCCCCGACGCTCTGTCAGTTTATCTGATCTGCGCCGGGAATTGGGACATGCGCAGTACGCGCCAGCGGCCGGCCTGAATGATGTCACGTCGGCTACGCCGATTGGTGACTACAGGCGGGGCAGGTGTACAAGAGACGCCGTCATGGCGTCTCTCGCTATACTCTCTGCACAAATCACTACCCGTGGTGAGATGGCGGTATAACGCTCCACCACCAACTTCTGTCATTCAGTATCTACATGCTCTACAATTAGGTAAGTTTATACCTTTAGCATCCCCCTCTGACTTTACCCAATTCAGACTTTATCTCATATGATCACTTTTTTTACCTACCTAACAGACTCAGCAAGACTGGGGGCTGAACCGCACAGCGTCCTAAGGAACTATTACGTTCATATACCTTGATGAAACCTATAAGTCTGTCTTTGACCGACAACCTTTCTTCCCCTGCTCTACCCAATAAAATGCTGGGAATTACCTTTATCTACTAAGGAGACAGCTGTGGTTTTGCTTTCCACCTTCCCCCCTTCCTAAATTATAGTCTCTACACTGACTAGGGTAAGTGTTATTCCACCCCAATAAGTTATCCTTTAACAGATATGTGATTTCCACTATGGTGCACTGGGAATCATATATATATGTTGTCTACTAGATATATATATATATATATATTATCTACTATATATACTTTACACAGTTCATCTGTTAATAATTATATAAATACCCCTTCCAATGCACCAGGTACTGTATGCGCCCATGGAACCTACGGGAATCAACAATGGATTGTACCTCTTACTCCTCATGGTTCTCAACCTGTATAGGGTGAGGACGTGGCACCGAGGTGGTAAAGCGGTTGCAGACCAACGGTTTCAATAAGGAGACATGAAACACATTAGAGATGCGCATACTAGGAGGAAGGTCCAACGCGTAAGCCACTGGGTTAATCCTGCGAAGGATATGGAAACGTCCAATAAACTGAGGTGCCAACTTTAGTGAGGGAACACGAAGTTGGAGGTTGCGAGATGACAGCCAGACCCTGTCCCCAATCTGATAGGAAGTCGCAGGCAGGCATCTGCGGTCAGTATGGAGTCTGTACCTATCATTAGCATGACGCAAAGCCTCCTGGACTTGTGCCCAAGTGGAACAAAGACCATGGAGATGCTCCTCTAGCGCAGGAATACTCTGCGGAACAAACGAATCAGGTAACATGGAAGGTTGGAAACCATAATTCGCCATAAACGGAGACAATCGGGAAGCAGAATTCAAGGCACTGTTGTGAGCAAACTCTGCCCATGGTAATAGGTCTGACCAGTTGTTGTGATGGTCAGAAATATAGCAATGTAGGAATTGCTCCAAGGACTTATTGGCTCGTTCTGCAGCCCCATTAGACTGCGGGTGATACGCAGAGGAGAAAGCAAGCTGACCTTGGGTAGCCCATGTAAATGAAAGATCTCCCGAGCAAAAATGGAAGCCAGTTCCTTAGAAGTGGGCAACTTCTTAAGTGTAATACAATGACACATCTTTGAGAACCGGTCAACCACCATAAGGATAACTGTGTTGCCTTGGGAGTTGGGCAAATCCACAATGAAATCCATAGACAGGTGGGTCCAGGGCCTCTTTCCATTGGGTATGGGTTGTAGGAGGCCCACTGGAAGGTGTCGTGGAGTCTTACTCTGAGCACACATGGAACAGGCAGCTACGAAGGCAGTTACATCAGCACGTAGACTAGGCCACCAGAATTGTTGGGAAATGGCCCAAACGAGTTGATTTTTACCAGGTTGGCCAGCTGCCTTGGGAGAATGGTAAGTCTGGAGCACGGCAGTAGGGAGACACTCTGGGACAAAGCAGCGGTCACAAGGTTTCTCAGGAGGAGCATTGACCTGAGCAGCAAGAATTTTGTCACCCAAAGGAGAAGTAAGACTGGTGCGAACCGTAGCCAGAATACGATCAGGAGGAATCATAGGAACCAGAACCGACTCCTACTTGGAAGTGGAGGAAAATTGTTGTGACAAGGCGTCAGCCCTTACATTCTTAGTACCGGGTAAGAATGAGACAATGTAATTGAAACTTGACAAGAAAAGAGCCCATCACGCCCTTCTGGGAGGGAGGCGTTTAGCCTCAGGCAAGAATGTGAGATTCTTATGGTCAGTAAGAATGAGAACAGGCACAGTGGTACCTTCGAGGAGATGTCTCCATTCTTTCAGGGCTAAAATGATTGCCAACAGCTCTCTGTCACCAGGAAGTTGAGACAAAAGGGCACCAACACCAGTCTCAGAAGCATCAACCTCAAGGATAAAAGGTAACGTAGGATCAGGATGTGCCAACACAGGAGCAGAAACAAAGGCAGCCTTGAGACTTTCAAAGGCCTTAATGGACTCCGGAGACCAACTCTGTGGGTTACCATCCTTTCTGGTCATATCGGTCAGGGGCTTGACCAGAGATGAGAAGTTACGAATAAACTTCCGATAATAGTTGGCAAAACTCAGGAAATAGTGCAGAGGACGTAACCCCATGGGTCAAGGCCACTGTAGGACTGCCGAAAGTTTCACTGGGTCCATCGAAAAACCAGCAGTGGAAATGACATGCCCAGGAATTTAACCTGTTCCCGATGGAACTCACACTTCTCCAGTAGAGATTGTTCTCTCTTAATTTCTGAAGCACGCGACAGACATCTGTGTGGTGGCTCTCCAGGAACTTGGAAAATATGAGGATATCATCGAGATAAACCACCACACATAACTGCAACAAATCTCAGAGGACATCGTTAATAAATTATTGGAAAACTGCCAGGGCGTTACAAAGGCAAAAAGGCATTACGAGATACTCATAATGGCCTGTTCTGGTACTAAACACAGTTTTCCACTCGTCGCCCTCTTTAATCCTCACGAGATTATAAGTCCCTCTCAGATCAAGCTTTATGAAAACCGTTGCTTCCTTGAGGCGGTCAAATAACTCTGTAATCAACGGGATTCGGTAGGCATTCTTAATCATGAAACGATTGAGACCCCTATAATCAATACAAGATCTCAGTTCACCACTCTTCTTCTTCACAAAGGAGAAACCAGCACCAGCAGGAGACGAGGATTTGTGGATGAAACCCCAAGAAAGTGCGTCTGCAACATACTCCTACAAGGCTTTATCCTTCAAGACCGATACAGGGTAAACCCGGCCACGAGGGGGAGTGGCACAAGATTGAAGGTCAATTGCGCAGACATACGGCCGGTGTGGAGGCAAACTACTGGCTTGACCTTTGTCAAAGACATTGCTAAAATCACAGTACTCCTCTGGCAGGGAGTAGAGTGAAGAGGTACACAGGACCTTGGCTACCTTCCGGAAGCATGTTTCACTGCATTGTGGTGACCAGGAGAGAACCTCAGCACAGAGTCAGTCAAATAAGGGTTGTGCCTCTGTAACCAAGGATAACCAATAACCAGCGGAAACTTAGGAGAGGAAATCACTTGGAATTGGATTATCTCATGGTGAAGAGCCCCTACATCCATGGACAACGGAACCGTCTCATGAGTCACATGGGCAGGCTGTAGAGGTCTCCCATCAAGAGCCTCAATGGCAAGTGGAGTGTCACGCAGCTGCAGTGGAATCAAATGCTTTGATACAAAGCCAGCATCAATGAATGGGCCTGCAGCCCCAGAGTCGATTAGAACCTGTATCTCGATAGACGACTTAGCCAAAGAAAGGGTGACTGAAACCAGGGGCTTATCCTTCTGGATAACTGGGGATGACACAATGCCACCTAAGGTCTGTCCACGACAGGACCTTAAGGTTCGGGTGTTCCCTGGACGCGTAGGACAAGACTTCAAAAAGTGACCTGCCTGGCCACAATAAAGTCACAATCTCTCCCTCCTCCTAAGGGTTCTCTCATTCGCAGAGAGACAAATGAAGCCCAAGTGCATGGGTTCATTATCACTGACTGACTCAGTACCAGGAGGCATGGGAGGTGAGGGAGGCATGGGTGGGACTGCAAAGCTCGGAGGTAAACGTACAGGAGGCTTCCGCAAGCTCTCATTAAAAGAAAGTCTTTCTCTGAGTCTGGAGTCAATGAGGATGGCAAACGAGATCAAGCTCTACAGCTCAGTGGGTATATCTCAGGCTGCTATCTCAGCCACGAGGGCCTCATTGTTCCAAGCAACCTCTGCTGCCAGAGTATGGAACTCAATGGCATAGTCGGCAATAATTCTTGTACTCTGTTTCATGGACATGAGGCACTCGGCAGCAGAAGTGGAGCATGCGGGAACGTCAAATACCCTTTTAAAGGCAGCCACAAACTCAGGGTAACTCAAGACAACAGGTTTTTGCTTCTCCCATAGAGGGTTAGCCCAGGCCAAGGCTCTCTCAGAAAGCAAAGATATCACAAACCTTGCTTTGCTTCTGTCCGTGGGAAACGCCTGGGGAAGCATCTCAAAGTATATCCCAACTTGGTTGAGAAACCCTCTGCATTGAACTGGATCACCCCCAAATCTCTGGGGAAGTGGGGCAGAACCAGACATACCTCTTATAGAGGTAATACTCAAGGCGGGTACCTGCACTTAGACTGGCGCAGCAGCAGGAACAGCCTGCAACTCAGGTTGTACCAGAGCAGCTACAGTGGGGGATTCCAGGTGAGCCGCGTGACTCAGGATTGGTTGTAATGCCATGGCAAACTGATCCATGCGGTGATCTTGCTCATCCAATCTGGAAAAAATATTACCAACAAGTGGATTGACTGTATCTTCTCAAGTCATGGCCTTCGCCTACTGTCAGAATCCATGAACCAGACCGAGACAGAAGTACAGTAAAATCACACTTGTTTATTAATAAAAATAAAAAAGGTAAATAGAGTAAGCGTAGTCAAAGCATAGCCAGAGTTCAGTAACCGGATCGGGTAGTCAGCCAAGCCAGAGTTCAGTAACCGGATCGGGTAGTCAGCCAAGCCAGAGTTCAGTAACCAGATTGGGTAATCAGCCAAGCCAGAGTTCAGTAACCAGATCGGGTAATCAGCCAGGCCAGAAGTCAGGGATGCAAGTAGAGGAACAGCAAGCAGGATAAGGAGCCAGAAGGGATGTCAGCAAAGCCAGTCTTTAAACAGGAATGCAGGAGATGGTTTCTTGTGATGTGACCAAGGTGAAGGCAGGAATGAAGTGAGCTGGAGATCTTTAAGTAGGCGGGATTGACGAGCAGATCCACAACAGCTGGTTAACTGTGGATAGAGATGAGAGCTGGCAATTAACCGATAGCTGAGCGGCCAGCTCAGAGAAGGAAGGGCTGAGCCAGCCCTGACACAAGGAGAGGTCCGCCTTGTTCTTTGATGTGCGTCTTTTAAGTGCTGTTGCCAACAGACTGCATGGGAGGTCGTCGTATGTCTGGTCAAGCATGTGGTCCAAGTGGATGCTGTTTTGGCCACGCTTGATATGCTTCAGACATATGTTGCAAACAGCAACGGTGCGATCTGCTGCACATGTGTCAAAAAAGGCCCACATCAAAGAACTTTTTAAAATATGCAAGGAGTCAGCAGCGCCCTGCACCTGCTTAGCTCTGCGGTTTGATGCAATAGGGTGGCTGCCCTTAAGCTGCCCCCTGGAGGGAATCCTGCCTCATTGGAGATGTGCCTCCTCCTCTCTTCTATCAGGCACCCAAGTAGAGTCAGTGACCTCATCATCCCCTCCCTCCTCGTCACTGGAGCAAACTTGGCAGTATGCTGCAGCTGGGGGAACATGACTGTGAGTTTCTTGTCCTTCTTGGGCACCCCCTCTCTCTAGGCTCACGTTACTCCCTTCCTCAACCTGGGTACAATCATCGGAGCCTTCAAATCGCTGCACATCCTCCTGCAGCATGTACCCAACACTGTGGTCGAATAGTTCGGGGGACTCCTCCATGCATGATGTTGGTGCTAGGAAAGGAGTGACTGTTGATATGGAGCCGATGCAGCTGCATTGGCAGGCAAACTACTCTGAGCCTGGGTGACAGAGGATGAGGAGGATGAGGACGGCTTTGTTATCCATTCCAACAATTCTTCTGCATGTTGTGGCTCAATAACATGGGTTCTGTGGGTGCACGGTTCTGTGTACACCACCAGAAGTGTAATAACAAGTATGGGTGCACTATATTGTGTACACCACCAGAAAAGTAGTAGCAACTGCACTAGGGGTGCACGGTATTGTGTACACCACCAGAAGTCTAATAGCAACTATGGGTGCACTGTATTGTGTACTGTGTAGACATGTGTGCTGTCAATAAATTAGTTTAGTTTCATTCTATTTAGTTTCGTACGAAAATTAACTCGTATTTCGTAATTCGTGTCCGAAATTCAATTCGGATTCGTACGAAATCAGAATTTTTGTTAGATTCGTAAACTTTTCGCAAAATAACGAAACTTTGTTATGAGGAATTTATTATTATGAGGGTTTCCCACCATCCCTGTGCTGTGCTGACCTCCTCTGATTGGTGAACAAAACACCAGTCACCTTTCTGTTGTAATGGAATTTGGATCCGAAATTCCAAAATTTGTTAACAAAATTTCGTATAAAAAATTTGTAAGCATAGAATCTCCCATAGGGTTTCCACCATCCCTGTGCTGAGTTCCCAGGTCTGTACACCTGCTGTGTCCATTATGAGGGGTTCCCACCATCCCTGTGCTGAAATCCCGAGTCTGAGTGTACACCCGCTGTGCCCATTATGAGGGGTTCCCCACCATGCCTGTGCTGTACTGACTTCCTCTGATTGCTGAACAAAACACCAGTCACGTTTCTGTGAATTTGGATCCGAAATTTCCGAAATTCGTCAACAAAATTTCGTATAAAATTTGTAAGCATAGAAATACCCATAGGGTTCCCACCATAGCTGTGCTGAGTTCCCAGGTCTGTACACCTGCTGTGTCCATTATGAGGGGTTCCCACCATCCCTGTGCTGAGTTCCTGGTTCTGAGTGTACAGCCGCTGTGCCCATTATGAGGGGTTCCCACCATCCCTATACTGTGCTGACTTCCTGGGGTTTTAACTTTTAGGTTCATTAACTTTTCGGAACAATTACACATTTTCGTTATGATGAATTTATAATTATGAGGGGTTAATTTTGTTTATTGAAAAATCTTACAAACAAAAACTTATATACAATAAAACCATAATAAATAAATAAAACATATTTACAAAATAATTGAATATGACTATACAAAACAAGAACATAATAAATGGTGAAAACCAAATTGCGCACAACACAATCCCTACGGGAGAGCCAGACTAAGGAACATCATTGTCACAATGCATGTAGCCTTTTATCAAAATATATTTGATCTGAAAATCTAGGGGAGTGAATCAAGAATACAAAGAAAAGCCGCACACCCAGAGATCAACAGGCAGCAGCTACAGAGTCCTGATATTCCTCCACACCCTTATCCAGGCCTCCTGCTGCCACCTGCCTTTCTCAAGACCCTGAATCTTCCCAACCTCACCCAGAATGTCCTGCACCACCACTCCGACAGGGAGGATTTTACTCCGTAAGGATACCTGACACTGTGCAAGCCACGTGAAATAACGGACTACTAGACTAACTAAAAAAAGTTTTTCCAAATCATAATTCCGATGAGTCTGGAAAGCCCCATACACCCACTCTGCATAACCCCTAATGGTGAGGAAGGGTATACTCAGAGCGCTCCCCACCCTCTTGTACACCTCTATATTAAAAGGGCATTGAAGTAGAAAGTGATCCATGGACTCCACCACTCCTCCACACTACACTCTCGGCCAGCCCCGATCACTCATGGAAAGAAACTTCAAGTTGCCCTTCACATATAGTTTTCCATGAAAGGCAAGCCAAGCCTGATCCCTAAACTTCATTGGGATTCTCTCCAAATTAATCAATCGTAAACCCACCCCCAAAACCAGGCTTGGGCAATCCCTCAAGGCCAGTGGCTCGCAAAAAGCAGAGCTCATGATCCGCTTCTCAAGAAGTTTCCTTGGAAGAGATCTGACTTCTCCTGCTGTTACTTGCCACTGCCGAAGCATTCTCAAACATGGGGCAACATAAGCCGGGAGCTTATCATGCCTGACCTTTAGGCTTTTCACTGGCCCGCCATTTTCCCAGTCTCGCAGAAAGGGCCTAAACCAGGACTGGAAAATATCAACCCACCCAGGCGGTCTCTCTGCCAACATGTTACCAAGATTGTACTTCACAAACATCAGAGAGAAAAAGACTACAAGGTTGATCATCCCTAGACCACCCTCCCGCCTAGGAAGGTAAGTCACATTCCTTTTGACAAGGTTTATTCTGTTCCCCCATAACAGCTGGAAGAAACAACTATAGACCCTGGTATAGAGAGAAACTGGCAAAACGCAAACAAAACTGACATACAAAAAAATCGGAATCAGGTATGTCTTGATCAGATCAACCTTTTCCCTCAAGGAATGATTATGAGGGGTTTCCACCATTCCTGTGCTGTGCTGACTTCCTGGGTTTTTAACTTTTAGGTTTGTTAACTTTTCGTAACAATTCCAAATGTTCGTTATGAATTCGGATCCGAAATTCATAAACAAAATTTCATATTTCGTACAGAATTCGTATGCATAAAAATTCGTATTTCGGATTCGTACAAATTTCCGGAAATTCGTATGAATTTTCGATTCATACGAAACTAATCGCACATGTCTAGTACTGTGTACACCCCCAGAAAAGTAGTAGCAACTGCACTATGGGTGCACGATACTGTGTACACCAACAGAAGTGTAATAAGAACTATGGGTGCACTGTATTGTGTACTGTGTACACCACCAGAAAAGTAGTAGCAACTGCACTATGGGTGCACGGTACTACCGTGTTTCCCCGATAGTAAGACACCCCCGATTGTAAGACGTATCGGGAGTTTCAGAGGGGTCAGCTAATATAAGCCATACCCCGAAAGTAAGACATATGTCTTACTTTCGGGGAAACACGGGGGGATTTGCCTGCAGTGAAGTGCGGTACCCCTCCTTCTCTGTCCCCCTCCGTTCTCCCCCTCCGTTCCGCTTTCCTCCTCTGTGCCTCCCCGCTGTCCCCTCCGTTCCCCCCTCCTTCTCTGTCCCCTCCGTTCTCCCCCTCCGTTCCGCTTTTCTCCTCTGTGCCTCCCCGCTGTCCCCTCCGTTCCCCCCTCCTTCTCTGTCCCCCTCCGTTCTTCCCCTCCGTTCCGCTTTCCTCCTCTGTGCCTCCCAGCTGTCCCCTCCGTTCTCCCCTCCTTCTCTGTCCCCTCCGTTCCCCCCTCCTTCTCTGTCCCCTCCGTTCTCCCCCTCCGTTCCTCCGTCCTCCCCCTCCTTCCCTTGTGAATAGACAGAGTCAGCTGACTCTGTCCATTCACATAACTGAAACATTGTAATCTCCTGTGATTACAATGTGTCAGTTTATGAATGGAGAGGAGCCGCTGTCTTCTCTCCTTTCATTCTCAGAGCAGCTGACGCTGCAGAGAAAGGGACTGGGGAATCTCTATCCTCTGTCTCTTTCTCTGTCTCAAGGGGGAGATATCAGAGGTCTGTTAAGACCCCTGATATCTCACCAAAGCCCCCCAACAGGGCTGATTAAAAAAAAAAAAAAAATATTGCAATAAAGAATAAAAAAAATTTTTTTTTCCCAATATAAGACATACCCCGAAAGTAAGACATAGTGGGGCTTTTAGGGATAAAAAGAAAGTAAGACACTGTCTTACTTTCGGGGAAACACGGTATGTACTGTGTACACCGCCTGAAGTATATTTTATATATATATATATATATATATATATATATATATATATATATATAATTTATTTAAATAATATATAATATTATATAAATAAATATTATATAAATATCATATATATATATATATATATATATATATAATACACTGCAGCTAACTGAATAACCTGCCTGCCTGCTCAATCTAAATCACACTCTCTCTCCGTCCACGCCAACAACACACTACACAGGGCCTCCGTGCAGGCAGCCTTATTTAGTGTGGGGCGTGGACTTAGTCCCTCTGAGCCATAATTGGCCAAAGGCCCTGCCTTTGGCCAATTATGGCTCTCTTAGCTGAGGGCACTGGGATTGGCCAAAGCATGCAGGTCATGGTGCATGCTTTGGCCAATCATCATACAGCAATGCACTGCGATCTCGCAGTGCATTATGGGGCGTTACACAGCGCTCGAATTTGCCGATAATGCCCCATAATGTTCGTTTTTGCGACGAACGGGCGAACACTTGATGTTCGAGTCGAAGTCATGTTCGACCCGAACATACAGCTCATCCCTAATAATGGGGGATTCTAACTACCTGGAAATTGACAGGAGTAATGGTACTGCTGGGACAGTTAAAGGGCAAAGATTTATAAACCTATTACAAGACCATTTTATGGTCCAGTTTATTGAGGCCCCGACTAGTAATGACGCTCTGCTGGACCTGGTAATCTCAAACCATGCAGAGCTTATTACCAATATTCATATAAAAGAGCATCTGGGTAGCAAAATGATTTTATTTAATGTTAGCTGTAAGCAACAAACACATATGGGTAAGATAAATACACTTAACTTTGAGAGAGCAAAGTTTCCAAGGTTAATGCCCTGTACACACGGTCGGACATTGATCGGACATTCCGACAACAAAATCCTAGGATTTTTTCCGACGGATGTTGGCTCAAACTTGTCTTGCATACACATGGTCACACAAAGTTGTCGAAAAATCCGATCAGTCTGAACGCGGTGACGTAAAACAAGTACGTCATGACTATAAACGGGGCAGTAGCCAATAGCTTTTGTTTCTTAATTTATTCTGAGCATTCGTGGCACTTTGTGCGTCAGATTTGTGTACACACGATCGGAATTTCCGACAACGGATTTTGTTGTCGGAAAATTTTATAGCCTGCTCTCAAACTTTGTGTGTCAGAAATTCCTATGGAAAATGTGTGATGGAGCCTACACACGGTCAGAATTTCCGACAACAAGGTCCTATCACACATTTTCCATTGGAAAATCCTATCGTGTGTACAGGGCATAAGGCTACTCTTCAGGACTTAGCCTGGTATCAATGGACACAGAACAGAAATTGGAATTCTTCAAAGTGACTGCATGTAAACTCACTGCAAAGTATATTCACATGGGCAATAAGTTTAAAAGGCTAAAAATAAAACCTATGTGGCTCACGGCCAAAGTTAAAATGGCGATAAATATCAAAATAAGAGCTTTTAAAAGATACAAAAATGAAGGAACGCTATCATCATTTAAATGTTACAAAGAATATAAACAGAATATGTAAAAAGGAAATCAAGGAGGCAAAAATTCAAAACAAATGACAGATCGCAAAAGATAGTAGGACAAACCCCCAAAAATTCTTCAAATATATTAATAGTAAAAAGGTCAGGTCTGGGCATGTAGGCCCTTTAGAAAATAATCTAGAGTGGATGGCTGGGGACAAAGAGAAGGCAAATTTATTAAATACTTTCTTCAGCTCTGTGTATACAAAGGAGCATGGGGGAGCTCATGTCCATAATGGGGGTGGTATTGACACAGCTCCAAATGATCTACAATGGCTCAAAAGGGATATGGTTCAGAAATATTTCTGTCTTTGCAGATGAGACTAAGCTATGCAGTGGAATAATGTCCTTACAGGAGGTCTCCAATTTACAAGCCGACCTCAACGCACTGTCTAATTGGGCAACTAAGTGGCAAATGAGGTTTAATGTTGATAAATGTACAGTTATGCACTTGGGGGCTAAGAATATGCAAGCATCATACATACAACTGGGAGTACAACTGGGGGAATCAGTGGTGGAGAAGGATCTGGGGTTTTTGGTAGATCATAAGCTCAATAATGGCATGCAACGCCAAGCTGCAGTTTCCAAAGCAAGCAAAGTCCTTTCATGTATTAAGAGAGGTATGGACTCCAGAGAGAGAGACATAAATTTCCCCCTATATGAATCATTAGTAAGACCTCATCTGGAATATGCAGTTCAGTTTTGGGTGCCGGTTCTCAAAAAGGATATCGGGGAACTGGAGAAAGTGCAGAGAAGGGCAACCAAACTGATCAGAGGCATGGAGAAGCTCAGCTATGAGGAAAGATTAGAGGAACTGAATCTATTCCCTCTTGAGAAGAGTAGATTAAGGGGGGGTATGCACATATACACAAGTGGTCCATATCATGAACTTGGTGTTGAGTTATTTACTTTAACCAGTTGCCGACCGCCTCACGACGATATAAGTCGGCAGAATGGCATGGGCAGGCAGAATCACATACCTGTTTAGGGTTCCCAAAAACGCAGTGTTAGTGGGATCAGCCCAGATACCTGCTAGCACCTGCGTTTTGCCCCTCCGCCCGGCCCGGCCCAGCCCACCCAAGTGCAGTATCGATCGATCACTGTCACTTACAAAACACTAAACGCATAACTGCAGCGTTCGCAGAGTCAGGCCTGATCCCTGCTATCGCTAACAGTTTTTTTGGTAGCGTTTTGGTGAACTGGCAAGCACCAGCCCCAGGCAGCGTCAGGTTAGTGCCAGTACCGCTAACACCCACGCACGCAGCATACACCTCCCTTAGTGGTAAAGTATCTGAACGGATCAATATCTGATCCGATCAGATCTATACTAGTGTCCCCAGCAGTTTAGGGTTCCCAAAAATGCAGTGTTAGCGGGATCAGCCCAGATACCTGCTAGCACCTGTGTTTTGCCCCTCTGCCCAGCCCACCCAAGTGCAGTATCAATCGATCACTGTCACTTACAAAACACTAAACTCATAACTGCAGCGTTCGCAGAGTCAGGCCTGATCCCTGCAATCGCTACCAGTTTTTTTGGTAGTGTTTTGGTGAACTGGCAAGCATCAGTGGCCTAGTAAGCCCCGGTCGTAGTCAAACCAGCACTGCAGTAACACGTGGTGACGTGGCGAGTCCCATAAGTGCAGTTCAAGCTGGTGAGGTGGCAAGCACAAGTAGTGTCCCGCTGCCACCAAGAAGACAAAGACAGGCCAGTCGTGCCCATAGTGCCCTTCCTGCTGCATTCGCCAATCCTAATTGGGAACCCACCACTTCTGCAGCACCCGTACGTCCCCCATTCACATCCCCAACCAAATGCAGTCGGCTGCATGAGAGGCATTTCTTTATGTCCTCCCGAGTACCCCTACCCAATGAACCCCCCCAAAAAAGATGTTGTGTCTGCAGCAAGCACGGATATAGGTGTGACACCCACTATTATTGTCCCTCCTGTCCTGACAATCCTGATCTTTGCATTGGTAAATGTTTTAAACGCTACCATACACTAGTTGAGTATTAGCGTAGGGTACAGCATTGCACAGACTAGGCACACTTTCACAGGGTCTCCCAAGATGCCATCGCATTTTGAGAGACCCGAACCTGGAACCGGTTACAGTTACAAAAGTTACAGGTGATATATGCCGAAGCATGGGGGCAGCAGGGGCGGAGGAGCGATTTGCTCCTACCTTTTGCGGGAGGATGCCCCCTGCTTCGGCATATATAAATGGTGCATGTATGCCCATCATTAGAAGTGGGTGGATGAAGGGAGGTATTCTAATGGTGGGCATACCCACTGATCAATCTCTTTTTTTCCTTCAGCTTGGTATCATTCTTTTCAGCCAGCGGTTGGCTTTCATGGAAAAGCAATCCTAGCGGCTAATTAGCCTCTAGACTGCTTTTACAAGCAGTGAGAGGGAATGCCCCCCCCCCACCGTCTTCCATGTTTTTCTCTGGCTCTCCTGTCCCAACAGGGAACCTGAGAATGCAGCCAGTGATTCAGCCAGCTGACCATAGAGCTGATCGATGACCAGAGTGGCTCCAAACATCTCTATGGCCTAAGAAACCGGAAGCTACGAGCATTTCATGACTTAGATTTCGCCGGATGTAAACAGGGCCATTGGGAAATTGGGAAGGCATTTTATCACACCTATCTTGGTGTGGTCAGATGCTTTTAGGGCAGAGGAGAGATCTAGGGTCTAATAGACCCCATTTTTAAAAAAAAAAAGAGTACCTGTCACTACCTATTGCTATCATAGGGGATATTTACATTCCCTGAGATAACAAAAAAAATGATAAAAAAAAAAAATGAAAGGAACAGTTTAAAAATAAGATAAAAATGCAAAAAAATAATAAAGAAAAAAAAAAGCACACCTCTCCCCCCCTGCTCTCGCGCAAAGGCGAACGCAAGCGTCGGTCTGGCGTCAAATGTAAACAGCAATTGCACCATGCATGTGAGGTATCACCGCGAAGGTCAGATCGAGGGCAGTAATTTTAGCAGTAGACCTCCTCTGTAAATCTAAAGTGGTAACCTGTAAAGGCTTTTAAAGGCTTTTAAAAATGTATTTAGTTTGTCGCCACTGCACGTTTGTGCGCAATTTTAAAGCATGTCATGTTTGGTATCCATGTACTCGGCCTAAGATCATCTTTTTTATTCCATCAAACATTTGGGCAATATAGTGTGTTTTAGTGCATTAAAATTTAAAAAAGTGTGTTTTTTCCCAAAAAAATGCATTTGAAAAAAACTGTGTGAAAAAAAATGAAACACCCATCATTTTAATCTGTAGGGCATTTGCTTTAAAAAATATATAATGTTTGGGGGTTCAAAGTAATTTTCTTGCAAAAGAAAATCATTTTTTCATGTAAACAAAAAGTGGTTAGAAGAGTGGGTGATGTGTGGCATAAGCTTCTAAATGTTATGCATAAAATGCCAGGACAGTTCAACCCCCCCAAATGACCCCATTTTGGAAAGTAGACACCCCAAGCTATTTGCTAAGAGGCATGTCGAGTCCATGGAATATTTTGTATTGTGACACAAGTTGCGGGAAAAAGACACATTTTTTTTTTTTTTGCACAAAGTTGTCACTAAATGATATATTTCTCAAACATGCCATGGGAATATGTGAAATTACACCCCAAAATACATTCTGTTGCTTCTCCTGAGTATGGGGATACCACATGTGTGAGACTTTTTGGGAGCCTAGCCGGGTACGGGACTCGGAAAACCAAGCACCGCCTTCAGGCTTTCTAAGGGCGTAAATTTTTGATTTCACTCTTCACTGCCTATCACAGTTTCGGAGGCCATGGAATACCCAGGTGGCACAAAACCCCCCTAAATGACCCTATTTTGGAAAGTAGACACCTCAGCTATTTGCTGAGAGGTATAGTGAGTATTTTGCAGACCTCACTTTTTGTCACAAAGTTTCGAAAATTGAAAAAAAAAAAATTTTTCTTGTCTTTCTTCATTTCTCACCATGCCTCTCAAAAATAGCTTGGGGTGTCTACTTTCCAAAATGGGGTCATTTGGGGGGGTTTTGTGCCATCTGGGCATTCCATGGCCTTCAAAACTGTGATAGGTAGTGAAGAGTGAAATCAAAACTTTACACCCTTAGAAAGCCTGAAGGCGGTGATTGGTTTTCGGAGCCCCGTACGCGGCTAGGCTCCCAAAAAGTCCCACAAATGTGGTATCCCCATACTCAGGAGAAGCAGCTAAATGTATTTTGGGGTGCAATTCCACATATGCCCATGGCCTGTGTGAGCAATATATCATTTAGTGACAACTTTGTGCAAAAAAAAAATTGTCACTTTCCCGCAACTTGTGTCAAAATATAAAATATTCCATGGACTCAACATGCCCCTCAGCAAATAGCTTGGGGTGTCTACTTTCCAAAATGGGGTCATTTGGGGGCGTTTTGTGCCATCTGGGCATTTTATGGCCTTCAAAACTGTGATAGGTAGTGAGGAGTGAAATCCAAAATTTACGCCCTTAGAAATCCTGAAGGCGGTGATTGGTTTTCGGGGCCCCGTACGCGGCTAGGCTCCCAAAAAGTCCCACACATGTGGTATCCCCGTACTCAGGAGAAGCAGCTGAATGTATTTTGGGGTGCAATTTCCTTAGGGTGTCCACTTTCCAAAATGGGGTCATGGGGGGGGGGGGTTGTACTGCCCTGCCATTTTAGCACCTCAAGAAATGACATAGGCAATCATAAATTAAAGGCTGTGTAAATTCCAGAAAATGTACCCTAGTTTGTAGGCGCTAAAACTTTTGCGCAAACCAATAAATATACACTTATTGACATTTTTTTACCAAAGACAGGTGGCTGAATACATTTTGGCCTAAATGTATGACTAAAATTGAGTTTATTGGATTTTTTTAATAACAAAAAGTAGTAAATATCATTTTTTTTCAAAATTTTCGGTCTTTTTACGTTTATATCGCAAAAAATAAAAACGGCATAGGTGATCAAATTCCATCAAAAGAAAGCTCTGTTTGTGGGAAGAAAAGGACGCACATTTTGTTTGGGTACAGCATTGCATGACCGCGCAATTAGCAGCTAAAGCGGTGCCAAATTGTAAAAAGTACTGGTCAGGAAGGGGGGAAATCCTTCCGGGGCTGAAGTGGTTAAGGTCATAACAGAGGACTAGGGGGGCACTCTTTACGTCTAGAGTAAAAAAGATTTCATCTCCAAATACGGAAAGGTTTCTTCACAGTAAGAGCTGTGAAAATGCGGAATAGACTCCTTCCAGAGGTGATTCTGGCAAGCTCAGTGGATTGCTTTAACAAAGACCTGGATTCTTTCCTAAATGTACACAATATAACTGGGTACTAACATTTATAGGTAAAGTTGATCCAGGGAAAATCCGTTTGCCTCTCGGGGGATCAGGAAGGAATGTTTCCTGACGCCAACATGGCAGCATACTAGTGATAGAGCTCCGCCTCTTGACCACTCCCTCACTACCAGTGAATAGCATAAATGAAAGGCCTAGTTAGGCCCCACCCCATTCTTTTTTTTTTCCTCATACCTCAACGCACCAGTGAAGAGTAAGCAGTACTATGTCCCCCCTCTGCCTCAGTGCAGCAGCCAGCTGGGTTCAAGCCTCTCCCAGTGCGAAGTCCCAGTGCTCAGGCTTCTAACATGCGCTATATAGTCTGGGAGCCTCTTCTGTGGGTCTTAAGGGGGCCTCTGCAGTGTTTCCTCTTTAGGAACGAAATCTGCTTTTAAAATTGGTAACAACTGCAGCGCTTGTGGAATATGGGGGGCCAGCTAATCCTTATCTCTCTCTTAGCCCCTTGTGCCATACAGGGTCGCCTGTACCTTTTACCCATGTCTCCCTCTTTTGCCTTTCATTATCTTTCCCATTCCTTGCTGTCCTCTGCAGGTGTTGCATGTGTGTGTAGGTATGTATGTATGTATATGTGATATGGGTGTGTGTATATGTATATACACATTCAAAAAAAAAAAAAAAAAACTGTATGTGGATGTGTGGGTATACATATGTGTGAGGGTGTAAGTAAATACATGTATGTATTGTAGGGGATCAGAGGAGTGAAGGGCCGGTTCAGACAGTTCAGTAAAATAAAAATGGCTTTATTCAGCAAAACAAACAGAAGAAAACGACAGGCTTGTCTTGTCACACAGGTGCAGAGATAGGAAAAGTTCAGTCTCTTTACCTAACAGGCTGATATATAGACAAAGTAAATGGCTCTAGCGGAGCTACAGTCTCTGATATAGTTTTGCTCACCCCAGCAATGGATCCTCTCACACAGCAGGCCGTTGTGTCTCTCTCTCAAAGCACGCTCAGCTGACAGTAAGCAGGGCTAAAGAAGTTCCTACCCTCTTTAATTAACCCTTTCCTAACCCGCTCCAGACTGACCCTCTGCAGTATGTGTGTAGGTGTGTGTGTGTGTGTGTGTGTGTGTATATATATATATATATATATATATATATATATATATATATATATATGTGTGTGTGTGTGTAGGTATGTGTACATATGTAGATATCAGCGCTAAATAAACTGCAAAAATTACAATATTAGTGGATGAATATCAATATTAAATGTGACATAAATTAATAATAAATAACAGTGATATATGAAGCAAAAACCCCAATTACGTGAGTTTAAATGTGAAACAACAACTTTATAAATGAACAATGGAAAAGTCCATCTAAGTGCAGACAGGCAAAGTCCCAAAATATAAATCAAATTCTTCTTGATGATGAAGAAATAGATGGCTAATTGGTTCCTCAACCGCACCACTGTGTAAACACCAATACAATAATGTGCTTACCACAAGGCAAGCTTAGATAAGCCTATGACCATAACCCGGTCGGGGCCTTTACCAATGGGGATGATTAGACAGCGGTGATCCACTAAACCATCTGGAAAGATCAGCTACGATGGAAAACCCTCCAGGCGCACCTCCAAAGCACCGAACAATTTAGCATTCAGGAGTTCCCCAAAAGGAAAGAAGTATCGACATAGCGTAATCCTGATATAGGTAATTTATTTATAAAAGTAGGAAACACACTTACATTAAAAACGAAGGCAAACAGCATGAAATGTATGAGCCGGCCGGCAACAGCGAACACCCGTCCTACAGACGGAACACACGGGACGTCAGCACGTCAGCTCCTCCCGACACGCGTTTCGTCATACGTTGACGTCGACTGGGGCACGGGCGACGCACTGACGTGTCGCGTGTAAATAGTACCAGGAAAACCAAGCCTCGATGTGAGACCAGGAAGTCATCTAGCGTTCCATTAGGACACATGAAGCGAATCCAAATCCGCCATACTAAGCACTGGAAGGATAACCCTATGACCAGAGCTGATGTTAGAACAAAAGGGCAAATCGTAAACTGTTTAACACAGTCTGCCAAGGGAATCTTTCAAGCCTCCCCATAGCAACAACCTAATTAAATTCATTGAGAGATAAATTAAAAACTTCAAAGATAAAAAATTCTGGAAAATACAATGAATACTGACTTCCAATACCTTATATGTTAGTACTAGAAATCAGAATAAAAAATGGACGAAAAGCATTATATATCACACAATGCTGAGGACAAGGGGAACAAAATAAGAATAAAAATGAAAATAAAATTAAAATAGAAAAATAAGAAAAATAAAAAATAGATTAATAAAATAAAATAAAAAATAAGTGACACATGGAATATTTTGTCACAAAAGCAACCACCAAATAAACCACCAAAGGTGGTAATGAGGTCACTCTCAATAAATCTCAAAAAAAGAGCCCATAATTTAAAGGCATGTATCCCAAAAGGGGGTTCTGGTAACGGAACCCCTTATGGGACAAAAACTTATGTGGATCTTCTAAGTATATCACATAACCTAAGATGAGAGCCAACATTCCATTAATTTCTAAAAAACGTAGGCGATGTCCTGTGGCCCACATCGAGTTTAGTTCCCATATATGGATCAACCAAATAACGTAACAAAGAAATACCAAACAATAAATAATCACAATTAAGTCTGTTTCCAAATAAGGATAAACTAATTATTCATTAGAAAAGAAAAATCCAAAACAGGTACCATAAAATTAACATTAAAAATATTATTAAAGAGGTAAAATAAAGTAGGTATATGTGTAGCACAAACCCATAATAAGTATAGCTAGGGACTCCTCCCCCTAAAATCAGATACAGAATACCCTCAGGAGTTATCAATGAAGGCATTTGTATCAATGTCCACATTGAGTCCATATGGGATGTAACATTTGATTTTATGGATCCATAGCATCTCTAGTCTAGAAATACTCCTGACCAGAGAGCTACCCCTCCAATGGGGTCGGTATTTATCAATCCCCAAAAAAATAGTGTTGGAGGGATCCTTGTTATGTATAGCTAAATAATGTTTGGAGACTGAGTGTTTAGGGAATCCATTTTTGATATTGGTGATATGTTCATTTAATCTAACGGAGAGGGGTCGTCTAGTCCAGCCCACAAGGGCACTGGAGCAGATAGACGACCCCCTCCGTTGAACAAGTAATAAAGGGCTCTATATGGTGTTCCATTTGTGTGCTATGGGACGTAAACAAATGGGTGCGTCTTTGTGTACCCCTATTAAAAGAGCACACTCGACACCTACCACATTTGTAGTATCCTGTCAAATTACCAAAAAAAGAAGGTTTGATAGAAGGGGGATCCAAAACGTTAGGCGCCAATCTATCTTTTAAACATGCTGCCCCTCTAAATACCACCTGTGGTTTGGCTGGCAGAATGGATTTGAGGACTGGATCGTTTTCTAAAATATGCCAATGTTTACAAATCAAGTTTTTTACATGATTATGTTGCACAGAATAGGTGGTAATGAAGGGAATACGAGAAGAATCCCATTCACGAGGTGGCCTAACCCCTAGAAGTTCATTTCTATCCAGATTTTTAACTGATTCCAGAGCAGATTTCAGAGAGTTTAAGGGATAACCCTTCTCTAAGAAGCGTTGAGTTAGCACATCTGCCTGTTCCAAAAACTTAGTATTGTCTGAGCAGTTTCTCCTAAGATGCGTGTACTGGCTTTTGGGCACAGACTGAAGCCATGATCTATGGTGGCAATTATCAATAGATATATAAGAGTTGCGGTCCGTGCTTTTGAAGAATGTAGAAGTGATAAACTGATTATGACAGACCGCTATATTTAAATCTAAGAAATTAATGTCAGATTGACTCGCCTCAAAATTCAAAAAAATCCCCCTGGTGTTTCTATTAAGATCTTCTATAAAAAGATCCAATTCACTACGGGGCCCGTCCCACAGGAGGAGGATGTCGTCAATGTACCTCGCCCACAGCCTGAGATGGGGTCTCTGGCCAACATTTACGACATCCTCCTCCCATAGGGCCATAAAGAGGTTAGCGAGGCTGGGGGCATATTTCGCCCCCATAGCCACTCCTCGGTCTTGGCGATAAAACCATCCGTCCAACCAAAAATAGTTATGCGATGCCGCATATCTCAGGAGATCCATGATGAAATTAATCTGTTCGTCAAACAATTCTGAATCTCGCCTTAAATAGTATTCAACAGCAAAAAGGCCTAAGTCATGAGGTATTACCATGTACAGAGATGTCACGTCTGCGGTCACCATCCACGTGGATGGAGTAGGAGTGTAATTAGATAGTAAATTGATTACATGTTTTGAATCCTTAATAAGGGAAGGCATCTTATTAACCAAAGGTTGTAGGAAGTAATCTATGTACTTGCCCACCCGGGATGTGAGGGAATCAATCCCACTGACGATAGGACGTCCCGGGGGGCAAGTCGGATGTTTGTGAACCTTAGGTAGATAGTAGATAACAGGCGTGCGAGGTACCTTAGGGATAAGGTAGAGCTTCTCTTTTTTATTGATAATCCCTTGGGAGAAACCACTATCCACTAACTTGGTTAATTCTCCAAGGTAGGAGCTCTTAGGGTCTGACTTGAGAGGGGTGTATGTATCCCTGTCATTCACGATCCTATACATCTCTGCCAAATAGTCAGATCTGTTGAGAATAACAATCCCCCCCCCCTTGTCAGCGGGCCTGATGACTATCTCCTTATTATTACACAATGAATCAAGGCCAGCTTGGAATTCTCGATTGTTTCTTGCTTGTTTAATAGGCAGATTGTCAAGGTCTCTCAATACAACATCCCTGAACACTTTAACAGATGGAGCCATCGCCCCAGGGGGATTGAACAATGAGGCGTTAGCAAGTCCGGTGTGTTGGTAATCATTAAAAAAATCACCTCTTCCTGTGATTGGATTAGAAAGCATATATCTTTTGACATTAACCCTACGGATAAATTTGTGTACATCCATACATGTCTCAAATTTGTTAAGCTTACGGGGGGGTGCAAACTTAAGACCCTTGTCCAGTACCTGTTTCTCCCTATCATTCAAAATGGCCGTACTTAAATTAAAGATACCCTTACCAACTAAAGTTTTTTTCTCTTTTGTTCGAATTCGTCTCCCACCTCTAGTTCCTCTCCTTGATTTGCGGTTCTCTTGGTACCCTGACTGGGCCTGTGAAAACCCCACTGCTGGGAATCCTGGCCCGCCTGGGTAGAATGATTATAATTGATCTCACCACCATTAATGGGATAGAGGGGTAAATTTGGGGCCTCCCTGTTTACACTAGGATAGGGGTTACCATTACCTTCTGCAGGTTCCCTGCCCGGACCCTCCAGATCACGTAGGGGGAAAAATCTGTTTTGCATATTGCCACCAAAACCAAAACAGTTATCATTAGCATTAGTCCCCAATGCATTTTGATAATTAACAGTCTGGAAGTGTTGATAGTAATAATCCGAATTGTTGGGATATGGTGCCCCATCTCTTCCCGGCAGTGAACCCCTAGGTCCTCCACCTTGGGGGGGATATTGGGAACCCCGGAGAGGGGGGCCACCATAGTTGGGCCCAACTCCATTGTGGGGGGTATCACGTGGAAAAGGGATGCGTCCCTGGTTTTGACTAGGGCCATAATAAGGGGGGTTGGGATTCCGACCACCTCTGTTACCCTGATTTGATCTCGAAGGGCGTTGTGAAGGGACAGACTGGTAACTCTGCGATGAACCTCCTCTGCCCTGATTGTAATGTCTATAAGGGGAGTGGTAAGATCCCCTTCTCCCTCTATCATTGTTCCTTGGGGGATTATTGGGAATAGGTAATTTACCCTGATTAGGGTTAGTCACAAGGGGGGCTGTTTCCATTGCGGTGTTGTTTTGACTGGCATTAGCTGCTAGCAATTTTTTTTGCCAATCAAACACAACCCCACCCTGATAGTCGGCCAGATCCCTGTTGTATTTTTTCTTTTTTTTTATATTTCTGTTCCCTGTCCTCTTTTTCTAAAACATTTAGTAGACCTTGTGATTTATCTTTATATTCTGAGGTATCTTGAAGTAGGGTCAGTTTGTCTTTGAGGGTCTTGATTTCTTCATCTAATCGTGATAATTTAACCACTTTACTTTCAATCAGGAACCTCAAGAGACCAACCACAGCCTCATTGAAGTATTTATACCAGTCTTCTAGTTGGATGTCACCTTTTTGTGGGCTAACCTCCCACCTTAAACTTCTGGGGACCATATTCATCTTGACATATGTCTCCAGGTATGCTACATCCCATTTTGTATGAATTTCTGATACAGTGAGATTTTTCAATCTGGTGAAGAGGCCACCGAGGTCACCTTCCTCCTCCTTGTAGGGTTCAAAGACCCCATTAGTATTGACCATTTTAGAGGCCCTGTAATCAAAAATATCCATTTGGGCGAATGAATGTGAGAAGGAAAAAAGAAAGCTGCAGTAAGGAGTATCAAACTAACTAGATATAAATAAAATTAAATACCGCGCTGTAATACAACGGTCAAAAACAGATATCTTGACCAGAAAGAAATAAACAACCAATTAGTTGACTCAATGACACCTAAAGAGAGCTGCTGCTATAAGTGAGATACACACCTGTTCAGATAAATAATAATAAATAACAGCGCTAAATAAACTGCAAAAATTACAATATTAGTGGATGAATATCAATATTAAATGTGACATAAATTAATAATAAATAACAGTGATATATAAAGCAAAAACCCCAATTACGTGAGTTTAAATGTGAAACAACAACTTTATAAATGAACAATGGAAAAGTCCATCTAAGTGCAGACAGGCAAAGTCCCAAAATATAAATCAAATTCTTCTTGATGATGAAGAAATAGATAGCTAATTGGTTCCTCCACCGCACCACTGTGTTAACACCAATACAATAATGTGCTTACCACAAGGCAAGCTTAGATAAGCCTGTGACCATAACCCGGTCGGGGCCTTTACCAATGGGGATGATTAGACAGCGGTGATCCACTAAACCATCTGGAAAGATCAGCTACGATAGAAAACCCTCCAGGCGCACCTCCAAAGCACCGAACAATTTAGCATTCAGGAGTTCCCCAAAAGGAAAGAAGTATCGACATAGCGTAATCCTGATATAGGTAATTTATTTATAAAAGTAGGAAACACACTTACATTAAAAACGAAGGCAAACAGCATGAAATGTATGAGCCGGCCGGCTACAGCGAACACCCGTCCTACAGACGGAACACACAGGACGTCAGCACGTCAGCTCCTCCCGACGCGCGTTTCGTCATACGTTGACGTCGTCTGGGGCACGGGCGACGCACTGACGTGTCGCGTGTAAATAGTACCAGGAAAACCAAGCCTCGATGTGAGACCAGGAAGTCATCTAGCGTTCCATTAGGACACATGAAGCGAATCCAAATCCGCCATACTAAGCACTGGAAGGATAACCCTATGACCAGAGCTGATGTTAGAACAAAAGGGCAAATCGTAAACTGTTTAACACAGTCTGCCAAGGGAATCTTTCAAGCCTCCCCATAGCAACAACCTAATTAAATTCATTAAGAGATAAATTAAAAACTTCAAAGATAAAAAATTCTGGAAAATACAATGAATACTGACTTCCAATACCTTATATGTTAGTACTAGAAATCAGAATAAAAAATGGACGAAAAGAATTATATATCACACAATGCTGAGGACAAGGGGAACAAAATAAGAATAAAAATGAAAATAAAATTAAAATAGAAAAATAAGAAAAATAAAAAATAGATTAATAAAATAAAATAAAAAATAAGTGACACATGGAATATTTTGTCACAAAAAGCAAAGACCAAATAAACCACCAAAGGAGACATATGTCAAGATGAATATGGTCCCCAGAAGTTTAAGGTGGGAGGTTAGCCCACAAAAAGGTGACATCCAACTAGAAGACTGGTATAAATACTTCAATGAGGCTGGGGTTGGTCTCTTGAGGTTCCTGATTGAACGTAAAGTGGTTAAATTATCACGATTAGATGAAGAAATCAAGACCCTCAAAGACAAACTGACCCCACTTCAAGATACCTCAGAATATAAAGATAAATCACAAGGTCTACTAAATGTTTTAGAAAAAGAGGACAGGGAACAGAAATATAAAAAAAAGAAAAAATACAACAGGGATCTGGCCGACTATCAGGGTGGGGTTGTGTTTGATTGGCAAAAAAAATTGCTAGCAGCTAATGCCAGTCAAAACAACACCGCAATGGAAACAGCCCCCCTTGTGGCTAACCCTAATCAGGGTAAATTACCTATTCCCAATAACCCCCCAAGGAACAATGATAGAGGGAGAAGGGGATCTTACCACTCCCCTTATAGACATTACAATCAGGGCAGAGGAGGTTCATCGCAGAGTTACCAGTCTGGCCCTTCACAACGCCCTTCGAGATCAAATCAGGGTAACAGAGGTGGTCGGAATCCCAACCCCCCTTATTATGGCCCTAGTCAAAACCAGGGACGCACCCCTTTTCCACGTGATATCCCCCACAATGGAGTTGGGCCCAACTATGGTGGCCCCCCTCTCCGGGGTTCCCAATATCCCCCCCAAGGTGGAGGACCTAGGGGTTCACTGCCGGGAAGAGATGGGGCACCATATCCCAACAATTCGGATTATTACTATCAACACTTCCAGGCTGTTAATTATCAAAATGCATTGGGGACTAATGCTAATGATAACTGTTTTGGTTTTGGTGGCAATATGCAAAACAGATTTTTCCCCCTACGTGATCTGGAGGGTGCGGGCAGGGAACCTGCAGAAGGTAATGGTAACCCCTATCCTAGTGTAAACAGGGAGGCCCCAAATTTACCCCTCTATCCCATTAATGGTGGTGAGATCAATTATAATCATTCTACCCAGGCGGGCCAGGATTCCCAGCAGTGGGGTTTTCACAGGCCCAGTCAGGGTACCAAGAGAACCGCAAATCAAGGAGAGGAACTAGAGGTGGGAGACGAATTCGAACAAAAAAGAAAAAAACTTTAGTTGGTAAGGGTATCTTTAATTTAAGTACGGCCGTTTTGAATGATAGGGAGAAACAGGTACTGGACAAGGGTCTTAAGTTTGCACCCCCCCGTAAGCTTAACAAATTTGAGACATGTATGGATGTACACAAATTTATCTGTAGGGTTAATGTCAAAAGATATATGCTTTCTAATCCAATCACAGGAAGAGGTGATTTTTTTAATGATTACCAACACACCGGACTTGCTAACGCCTCATTGTTCAATCCCCCTGGGGCGATGGCTCCATCTGTTAAAGTGTTCAGGGATGTTGTATTGAGAGACCTTGACAATCTGCCTATTAAACAAGCAAGAAACAATCGAGAATTCCAAGCTGGCCTTGATTCATTGTGTAATAATAAGGAGATAGTCATCAGGCCCGCTGACAAGGGGGGGGGATTGTTATTCTCAACAGATCTGACTATTTGGCAGAGATGTATAGGATCGTGAATGACAGGGATACATACACCCCTCTCAAGTCAGACCCTAAGAGCTCCTACCTTGGAGAATTAACCAAGTTAGTGGATAGTGGTTTCTCCCAAGGGATTATCAATAAAAAAGAGAAGCTCTACCTTATCCCTAAGGCACCTCGCACGCCTGTTATCTACTATCTACCTAAGGTTCACAAACATCTGACTTGCCCCCCGGGACGTCCTATCGTCAGTGGGATTGATTCCCTCACATCCCGGGTGGGCAAGTACTTAGATTACTTCCTACAACCTTTGGTTAATATGATGCCTTCCCTTATTAAGGATTCAAAGCATGTAATCAATTTACTATCTAATTACACTCCTACTCCGTCCACGTGGATGGTGACCGCAGACGTGACATCTCTGTACACGGTAATAACTCATAACTTAGGCCTTTTTGCTGTTGAATACTATTTAAGGCGAGATTCAGAATTGTTTGACGAACAGATTAATTTCATCATGGATCTCCTGAGATATGCGGCATCGCATAACTATTTTTGGTTTGACGGACGGTTTTATCGCCAAGACCGAGGAGTGGCTATGGGGGCGAAATATGCCCCCAGCCTCGCTAACCTCTTTATGGCCCTATGGGAGGAGGATGTCGTCAATGTTGGCCAGAGACCCCATCTCAGGCTGTGGGCGAGGTACATTGACGACATCCTCCTCCTGTGGGACGGGCCCCGTAGTGAATTGGATCTTTTTATAGAAGATCTTAATAGAAACACCAGGGGAATTTTTTTGAATTTTGAGGCGAGTCAATCTGACATTAATTTCTTAGATTTAAATATAGCGGTCTGTCATAATCAGTTTATCACTTCTACATTCTTCAAAAGCACGGACCGCAACTCTTATATATCTATTGATAGTTGCCACCATAGATCATGGCTTCAGTCTGTGCCCAAAAGCCAGTACACGCGTCTTAGGAGAAACTGCTCAGACAATACTAAGTTTTTGGAACAGGCAGATGTGCTAACTCAACGCTTCTTAGAGAAGGGTTATCCCTTAAACTCTCTGAAATCTGCTCTGGAATCAGTTAAAAATCTGGATAGAAATGAACTTCTAGGGGTTAGGCCACCTCGTGAATGGGATTTTTCTCGTAATCCCTTCATTACCACCTATTCTGTGCAACATAATCATGTAAAAAACTTGATTCGTTAACATTGGCATATTTTAGAAAACGATCCAGTCCTCAAATCCATTCTGCCAGCCAAACCACAGGTGGTATTTAGAGGGGCAGCATGTTTAAAAGATAAATTGGCGCCTAACGTTTTGGATCCCCCTTCTATCAAACCTTTTTTTGGTAATTTGACAGGATACTACAAATGTGGTAGGTGTCGAGTGTGCTCTTTTAATAGGGGTACACAAAGACGCACCCATTTGTTTACGTCCCATAGCACACAAATGGAACACCATATAGAGCCCTTTATTACTTGTTCAACGGAGGGGGTCGTCTATCTGCTCCAGTGCCCTTGTGGGCTGCAGTACGTGGGCAGGACTAGACGACCCCTCTCCGTTAGATTAAATGAACATATCACCAATATCAAAAATGGATTCCCTAAACACTCAGTCTCCAAACATTATTTAGCTATACATAACAAGGATCCCTCCAACACTATTTTTTTGGGGATTGATAAATACCGACCCCATTGGAGGGGTAGCTCTCTGGTCAGGAGTATTTCTAGACTAGAGATGCTATGGATCCATAAAATCAAATGTTACATCCCATATGGACTCAATGTGGACATTGATACAAATGCCTTCATTGATAACTCCTGAGGGTATTCTGTATCTGATTTTAGGGGGAGGAGTCCCTAGCTATACTTATTATGGGTTTGTGCTACACATATACCTACTTTATTTTACCTCTTTAATAATATTTTTAATGTTAATTTTATGGTACCTGTTTTGGATTTTTCTTTTCTAATGAATAATTAGTTTATCCTTATTTGGAAACAGACTTAATTGTGATTATTTATTGTTTGGTATTTCTTTGTTACGTTATTTGGTTGATCCATATATGGGAACTAAACTCGATGTGGGCCACAGGACATCGCCTACGTTTTTTAGAAATTAATGGAATGTTGGCTCTCATCTTAGGTTATGTGATATACTTAGAAGATCCACATAAGTTTTTGTCCCATAAGGGGTTCCGTTACCAGAACCCCCTTTTGGGATACATGCCTTTAAATTATGGGCTCTTTTTTTGAGATATATTGAGAGTGACCTCATTACCACCTTTGGTGGTTTATTTGGTGGTTGCTTTTTGTGACAAAATATTCCATGTGTCACTTATTTTTTATTTTATTTTATTAATCTATTTTTTATTTTTCTTATTTTTCTATTTTAATTTTATTTTCATTTTTATTCTTATTTTGTTCCCCTTGTCCTCAGCATTGTGTGATATATAATGCTTTTCGTCCATTTTTTATTCTGATTTCTAGTACTAACATATAAGGTATTGGAAGTCAGTATTCATTGTATTTTCCAGAATTTTTTATCTTTGAAGTTTTTAATTTATCTCTCAATGAATTTAATTAGGTTGTTGCTATGGGGAGGCTTGAAAGATTCCCTTGGCAGACTGTGTTAAACAGTTTACGATTTGCCCTTTTGTTCTAACATCAGCTCTGGTCATAGGGTTATCCTTCCAGTGCTTAGTATGGCGGATTTGGATTCACTTCATGTGTCCTAATGGAACACTAGATGACTTCCTGGTCTCACATCGAGGCTTGGTTTTCCTGGTACTATTTACACGCGACACGTCAGTGCGTCGCCCGTGCCCCAGACGACGTCAACGTATGACGAAACGCGCGTCGGGAGGAGCTGACGTGCTGACGTCCCGTGTGTTCCGTCTGTAGGACGGGTGTTCGCTGTAGCCGGCCGGCTCATACATTTCATGCTGTTTGCCTTCGTTTTTAATGTAAGTGTGTTTCCTACTTTTATAAATAAATTACCTATATCAGGATTACGCTATGTCGATACTTCTTTCCTTTTGGGGAACTCCTGAATGCTAAATTGTTCGGTGCTTTGGAGGTGCGCCTGGAGGGTTTTCTATCGTAGCTGATCTTTCCAGATGGTTTAGTGGATCACCGCTGTCTAATCATCCCCATTGGTAAAGGCCCCGACCGGGTTATGGTCACAGGCTTATCTAAGCTTGCCTTGTGGTAAGCACATTATTGTATTGGTGTTAACACAGTGGTGCGGTGGAGGAACCAATTAGCCATCTATTTCTTCATCATCAAGAAGAATTTGATTTATATTTTGGGACTTTGCCTGTCTGCACTTAGATGGACTTTTCCATTGTTCATTTATAAAGTTGTTGTTTCACATTTAAACTCACGTAATTGGGGTTTTTGCTTTATATATCACTGTTATTCATTATTAATTTATGTCACATTTAATATTGATATTCATCCACTAATATTGTAATTTTTGCAGTTTATTTAGCGCTGTTATTTATTATTATTTATCTGAACAGGTGTGTATCTCACTTATAGCAACAGCTCTCTTTAGGTGTCATTGAGTCAACTAATTGGTTGTTTATTTCTTTCTGGTCAAGATATCTGTTTTTGACCATTGTATTACAGCGCGGTATTTAATTTTATTTACATATGTAGATATGTGTGTATATGCATGTAGGTATATGTAGATGAATAAAAAAAGGAGAGTGGAATCCTTTCTCCTATATCTACTCCTGATCCTTCTGCCGCTTTTCAGCTATCCTCACCTCAGCTGGCCGTCCCATTTCTCCACAGATCAAGAGTCAGTTACTGCTCATATAAAGTCCCTCAACAGCTAGGGTGGGGACCACCGTATCGATAAGTTTTCAGGAAAAAGAGTGCCCTCTCATGCGGATTGGCTTCGATTTGCTTCAGCTCTGCACGCCAACGCTCTCAAAAGGGCCGGGCCAAGGCAAGGTGGACGTTCTTCAGAGGAGCATAGCTCGGATGGCGCTCCGACTCAGGGGAAGAGCTCCAAGGAAGACGTCTTTTCTCCTCTTCCCCAGAGCCAGCACCCCAGCAAGCGAGTCCCGCAGGACCTGTGGCGCAGTATCTATGCCCAGGAGGCTGGTGAGTAGACACTGCCTGGAGGAGTATGCAGCTAGCAGGTAATGCCAAATATCTTTATTATTGATAAGAATGGCACAAGATTCTGTTTTGAACTCGATAAGAAAAATGAGGGGAGTAACTGCGCTACGGTGAAATACATAAACAATAACAATTATAGCCGCGATTCATCTATGTAACACAAACACAGTGAAATTAAATAAGAAAAAAGGGGGGTTGAATCGCGCTAAAACAGATTGGTGATCATACACATCATCACCAAACCAAATATTTAGATTTAAGTGAAGAGTTCCCCTTTAGTGTATACATAATATACAAAACACATGTCAAATGAATAATCAATCCAAAAATAAAATGTTCAAAGTGATAATAAAAAGTCCATGTATAAAAAATAAATCACCCAAGTGATATGAAAGTATCTTAAAAAAGTGCCAAAAAAAATAGTTTCTCGCTGTGAAAAAAAAAAACGTGCTTGCTCCACCACCGTGAAATCAGACTGGCCGCTTACCAGAAACTCATGATCCCCCGTTACAGAGGATCAGAGAAAGCTGTTTGTTAATACTGCTTCGAACTACGACCAATGGATCAGAGACCTTATACCGAGATGGGACATCAAAAACTGTAGGGTCAGGCTAGAGACGTTCACACTGACAGGTACTCAGACATCAGCCCATAGCATTGCAGATATGATCATAGAAGGAAAAGAAGGCTCCATATAGTGTAAAATCATTGACTTTATTGGATAAGTAAAAGGTTAAACTCACATGTTAGTAGACAATAGTAGGCATGTAGTGTAGTCTGGAGCGCCAGCCGGAAGCTCACAGACAGCCCGTCCTACTGGAAACAACAGCAGCAATGGGAGGTGACGAGAACACGTCGCTCTGCCCTACGTGCCGTTTCGTGATAGAGTCACATCAACTCGCCCTAATTACCTGAAGCAACTGTTACACTTGTATTGGAAACTGTTGGAGACTGTTGCCATAGGAGATTGCGTTCTTGTCCGTGCAGATGTGGCATCTTGCTGGATGCTTTTCCCTGCATGGCTGTCCTCCTGTAGAAGTCTGGGAGTCTGCTGGATTGGCATTGCACAGACACATTTGGGTGCCCTAAGGAGAGTAGTAATGTAATGCACAGAGCGCTCTAGTGGGTGTGGCCAAATTGCCCTTGCTGACATCATCACCCTTCAGTGAGGCCAAACAGCCGCCTACAGCGGCAACAGTTTTGTATATGACTATCTCGGTTACTTGGGGAGCCAAAGCCTGGTCTGGGTAATATGTCCGGGTCTCAGGTGGACTGAAATCCTGACACATGATTCAAAACCCAAACTGTTCGGGTGAATCCTGGATCAGGTGGCACACCCTAGGTGTCTGGCGCCCATGAATCTACTTTGCAGAGGCTGCCTGCTGGCTGAGTGGGTGGCAGTTCTGTCTGGCAGCAGTGGGGTTGCTTATTCGATTCCCCAACGTGCTAATGCTTGTGTTGAAGTTTATATCTTCTCCCTGCGTGGGTTTCTCACCACAATCCAAAGACATGCACTACACCTACTATGCCTTATGACCCACTCTATGTGGAGGAAGGTTGACAACTCATTGCTCTGGAGGTTCTCATTGGACTGAAGGGGGCCTGGGTCTTTGCTACATATATTACAGATGCAGCAGTCTGCTACTCAAAATATGGAGGCTGACCGGGAAGTCCCCCCTAGTTGCTTGTATAGCAACCGAAAGAGTACCCTGCCACCTTGGCGGCTAGGGAGGCCATATGGTTGAGACCCTGGGCTGCGTATTGCTTCCTAGAAACAAGAGTTGGGAAGAATGAAGGGGGTTCGAGGAAAATGCCCGTATAAACAGGATGTCGAAACTGTATACTCTGAACAAGCTAATGGGCAACCTGCTCCTACATACTGTAGCATCTGCAGATGCCGGCAGACCAGCAATAACCAGCCTATGTACTGGGTGAGTCTAACAGGAATGGTTTAATAATTATCAACCAGCTGCTGCACCTGCAGGACTCTGAGGAGAGTGTCAGGGTCTGCATCCCTTTAGACATGATTTCCTATTGGAAGTATCTTGCCAAAAATGACATTTTTGTAGCAGTGGATGCCAAGGGTCTGGCTTGTTTCTTGGTGCAGACTTCTGGGGGGATCAGTGAACCAGTCACACAAGTGCATGCCCAGACTCTTAAGGTAAGACCTAGAAGGCACGCTTCACGGGTGTCTGGACGGCATGTTGTACAGAGTCTTGGATGAAGGTATCAGACACTCATGGTCACTTCGGGAGATTCCTCACTGCTCCTCTCTTCCACGAAGCTGCCAAGTCCACCACAACAGCGGGTGGGCTGCTACATTGCTTACAGATACCTCAGACTTAAGAGGGTTTGCAAATTTTCTACCCAATCCTGTTTGGAGTTCGCAGGAGTTGTTGGTTAGTGTCCAGTTGCAGATAGGAAGAGGTTGAACCCTGTGGGGCCCTCTTTGAGCTCTTTAAGACCGAGTCCATTAAACAGTATAACCACATGGCTGGAGGCTGTTGCTGGATCGTCAGGATGCCTATCCTATCCTCACACCTTAGAGGGAAAGCAAAGCCAGCTTTCCCAATCCCAATGGTTGGTGTACCCGGGGGGTGCTCTGCTAGTTCCTCTGTTTTATTTTCATCAGGAAGTGGTGACAGTCAGGAACAGATTTCGGAGGACGAATACTTCTGCTTGTTTGATGGCTTCTCAGTGCCTCAGTTATCTGGGCACAACGTCATCATGAATATAGATGATTCCTGGGGTGCATGGGCACCTGCGCAAATTTCATCTAGAATTAGTGCAAGGGAGGAAACAGGATAGAACACAGTTAATAAGTGTTACTCCGTATGAGTAGCAGTCCACGGTGATGGAAAGACCTTGAGAAAGTCTCAGTCTGTTAGGACCTTTTAGACTGAAGAATTGCTATGAATCATGTCTGCAAGACAGCCGGGAAGATGCACTGCGAGGGACTTTCGGTCAAGGCAAACAGCTTCCCAGCTAAGGACGGTAATCTTGAACATGCTGGGGGTTCAAACAGCCCCTTTAGCACTTTGGCCTTACTATACAGAGTCAAGGAGGACCAATCTCCTTGCAGTTGAGCAACAGGGCAGCAGTCGCCTACATTCAGCTCCAGCATGAAAACTCGCAGCAATATGCTATTAGGAGAGGTGAAACCCATAACGCCTGGGGCGGAAGATCACCAGCAAAATTTCGGAAGCAGTTTACCTCCCAGCGGATTTTTCTTTTGAACAAGTACAAGTTTCCCAGAGCACAACGAGTGGGTCTACGTCCCAGGTCTTCTCTGAGCTGGTCCACAGGTGGGGCCTACCATAGACAGACCTCCTCGTTTCCCACAGTAATCACAAACTTTGGTCTGATTTTGTTTCCGTACCCCAAGGCGCAAGGGGCAGATGCTCTGGTCTTTCCCTGGGACTGTAATCTAACCCATATATATATTACCCCAACATTTCCTGTAAATGAGATTCCTCTTGAGGCTGTCAAGGGAGAACATAGTTGTCCTAGCCAGTCCTCCATATTGACCAGGAGGCCCTCGGTTTTCCCTGGCCGTTCATTTCAGGGTACAGAAGACATTTCCCCTCCATAGCATACGCAGACTTGGGCTGCAAGCAGGGGCACTAAAGGGGGAGGATGAGCAACTCTGGTTGCTCCAGTTTCACTCCAGAGTGATCTCTACTTTGTTGCGTGCAAGAAGACATTCTACTTGCAACATCTAGACCTAATTCTGGAACAAGTTTGCTTTTTCTTGGAGTGCGAGACATTGATCCTATTGTCCTTCCAGTCTAAGTAGTTCTATACTTCCTCCATGCCTTAGCCGACACTCCTGAGCTATGTGAGGATAGGCTATCTCAGCAGTAACACATTTAAATGGGCCACTAATCCTTCAGTTTTCACAACTTTTGAGGGTAGTCGTGAGGAGTCGGTCACCAAGAAAGAAAGATCTATTGGAGTTGCTGGATCTCATATCAGTTTGTTCGGACAGAGCAATGTTCGGTTCAGGCCATAACTTACAAGGCAGTATCAATTACAAGAACTTTAAGCAGAAGGTTATCAGAGATTCAAGCTCTTGGAGCTTCAAAGTAAAAAAAAATAAAAAATCTCTCTATCTCTCTCTCTATCTCTCTATCTCTCACTTTCTTTCCAGAAAGTGTAGAGTTGGGTCTGGTAGATCATCCTGCATCAAACATAACAGCAGCCTGCTATTTAACAGACAGCTGGACATAGCCTAACTTTCCACAACATCACACAGGAAAGTCACACGTACTGTTCATTTTCAGAACTTTTAAGTAGTATCTGTCCACAATTGTCCCTTTTAGGTCATCTAAATAAACCTTTTGTCATTCTAGCTGGGAATCCTTAAGGGAAAGAGGTTACTGCCTGGATCCTAGCAGGCTTGGTTGTGCATATAGGACTAGGGGTCGCGAGCCTCCTTCAGTGGTGGCGGAGCACTCTACCAGAGCGGTTAAAGCCTCATAGGCAGCACATTCAAGAGAATCTATGGTGCCCATCTGTACAGGGGTATCGTGGTCGTTCCTACATTCCTACTCAAACTTGACGGAATAGACCCGGGGGACTTTATAGGAAGGACTATTTAGTCCTCTGTCTCATCCTAATTAGAAGATTGGTTTGACAAGTAGATCCCACCCTGTCAGCTAGTTATTTATCACTAGTATGCTGCCATGTTGGCGTCAGGAAAATGGAAAATTGTATCAAATACTTACCATAATTTTCCTTTCCTGACGCCAAGCCATGGCAGCATACGGTCCCACCCTTATACGTTTCGGTATGTAGCTAATTACAGAGAATGGGGTGGGGCCTAACTAGGCCTTTCATTTATGCTATTCACTGGTCCAGGGGGAGTGGTCAAGAGGCGAAGCTCTATCACTAGTATGCTGCCATGGTTTGGCGTCAGGAAAGGAAAATTACGGTAAGTATTTGATACAATTTTCCGTTTTTTCCCTGCTGTAGCAAATTAGAGCATGCTTTGCTGGGTTTTTTTTTTTACTTCCTCTGGATCAACTGTGGGTGTAGGTTTGTGTATATGGGATTGTATTTTTTTTTTTTTTTTTGGTTGAACCTAATGGACTTTTTATAACCTAACTATGTAACTATGTTAAGTTATTTTTCTAAATTCTTAATCTAGTTGGCAGTTGCCATGTTTGGCAAAAATCTGAAAATAAATTCTTGTTTCTAATAGGAGAAGGAAACCGGTTAGAACTGAAATATAACCATACACAATAAATGGTGGCTAGATAAAGGATGTTCTGACATGACTTGGTTGCCAAACAATTTTACTTTAACAACTTCAGCCCTGGAAGATTTTACCCCCCTTAATGACCAGGCCATTTTTTCTGTGATACAGCACTGCGTCGCTTTAACTGCCTTGCGACGTTGTACCCAAACAAAATTGATGTCCTTTTTTTTTCCACAAATAGAGCTTTCTTTTGGTGGTATTTGATCACCTCCTGCGGTTTTTATTATTTGTGCTATAAACAAAAAAACAGACAATTTTGAAAAAAAAAACAATATTTTTTTACTTTCTGCTATAATACATATCCAAAAAAAAAAAAGTATTCATCAGTTTAGGCCAATATATATATATATATATATATATATTCTAATACATATTTTTGGTAAAAAATCGCAATAAGCTTATATTGATTTGTTTGCGCAAAAGTTATTGCGTCTACAAACTATGGGAAAGATTTATGGCCTTTTATTTATTTATTTTCATGTTTTTACTGGTAATTTCTATCTGAGATTTTTAGTGGGACTGCGACATTGCAGCGGACAAATCTGACCCTAAGTGACACTTTTTAGGGACCAGTGACATTATTACATTGATCAGTGCTAAAAAAATGCACTGATCAATGTATAAATGACACTAGCAGGGAAGGTGTTAACACTATGGGGTGATCAAGGGGTTAATTGTGTTCCCTGGGTGTGTTGTAACTGTGTGGGCGCTGGGCTCACTGGAACACCCCAGAGATCGCTGTTCCCGATCACTGGGAACAGCAGATCTCCATGATGTCTTCTGTCAGAGTGGGGATCTGCCTTGTTTACATAGGCAGATTCCTGTTCTGCCTCTGTGTACCATAATCGCAGGTCGCCAGCTGACATCAAGTCCGCGGGACCCATGGGCGCGTTCCCGCGGCGTGCAGCGGGCACGCAACCACAGTGTCACATGCACGTCCCAACATGTTGGGACGTGACATTCATCAGTGATCATTTCCTATATATGGATAATTTGGCCAGTACAAAAGTCTGTACATTCACTCTGCTGTATTTTGTGAACTTTTTTGTATTGTATCTATGTAATAAAATTTAAATCAGTTGTTACTTTTTCCATACTTGGCACCACTATGAGTTGAGTTGCATCTTGATCTAGCACGGTCCTTTACCCTGCAGGGTCCCGACGCGTTTACAAACACATACACATACTAGGGCTAATTTGTAGACAGGATCTGATTAACCTACCGCTACCAGCATGTCTTTGGAGTGTGGGAGGAAACTGGAGTACCCGGAGGAAACCCACGCAAGCACAGGGAGAATATGCAAACTCCAGGCAGATGGTGTCATGATCGGGATTTGAACCAGTGACCCTATTGCTGCTAGGTGAGAGTACTAACCTATACACTATAATCCTCAAATTTCTCCTTCTATTAATTCCACCAATATAAAGGGATGAGGTGCTGGACCCTAAATAGAATACAGGCCAGCAGAGGCGTCACCAGGGGGTGGTTATTGGGGCTACAGCCCCGAGCCTGGGGCTAATAGCCCTGAGTATCTTTTCCCGGTCCTAGAATGCAGGGGACAGGGGCGGACTGAGCCGTGGTAGCCCTGGCTCCGGCTCCAGCTCCGCCTCCAACTCTACTCTTGGTCACTGGTTGCTATAGCCGCCTAGCGGCTAGCAACCAGTGACGTCACTGCCCACTGTGCCCACACTGCCCAGCATTCAAAGTGGAGGAGGATTGCACTTCCTCCTCCTCCGCGCTAGTGCTCATGCCATTTCTGGACTGGAGCAGCCCAGTCCTATCCCAGCGTGCTGTGACAGGAAGAGGAAGAAGGCAGCAATTACAATTTGGCCGCCGTGCGACATCGATCGGCGCTCAGGTGGGCGGCTCTCCTCCTCTCCTCTGGCTGCCTCACACACCAGCACCACGGCTGAGCTGCTGCTGCAGGACCTGGACACAGGTAGGTCAGTCAGTGTGTGTATGGCAGGTACCAGGTCAGTGTGTGTGGGTCAATTAGGTCAGTGTAGGTCAGTGTGTGTGTGGGTCAGGTAAGTCAGTGTGTGCGGGTCAGTGTAGGTCCGTGTGGGTCAGGTAGGTCAGTGTATGTCAGTGTATGTCAGGTAGGTCCGTGTGGGTGGGTCAGTGTATGTAGGTCATTGTGGGTCAGTGTCTGTGGGTCAGGTAGGTCAGTGTGGGTCAGGTAGGTCAGTGTGTGTGGGTCAGTGTATGTAGGTCAGTGTGGGTCAGGTAGGTCAGTGTATGTAGGTCAGTGTACGTCAGGTATTTCAGTGTGTGTGTGGGTCAGGTAGGTCAGTGTGTGTGGGTCAGGTAGGTCAGTGTGTGTGGGTCAGGTAGGTCAGTGTATGTCAGGTAGGTCAGTGTATGTAGGTCAGTGTGGGTCAGGTAGGTCAGTGTGGGTGGGTCAGTGTATGTAGGTCAGTGTGGGTCAGTGTGTGTGTGTCAGGTAGGTCAGTGTGGGTCAGGTAGGTCAGTGTAGGTCAGGTGGGTCAGGTAGGTCAGTGTATGTCAGGCAGGTCAGTGTGGGTAGGTCAGGTAGGTCAGTGTAGGTCAGTGTGGGTCAGGTAGGTCAGTGTGTGTGGGTCAGTGTATGTAGGTCAGTATGGGTCAGGTAGGTCAGTGTGGGTCAGTGTATGTAGGTCAGTGTGGGTCAGGTAGGTCAGTGTATGTAGGTCAGTGTACGTCAGGTATTTCAGTGTGTGTGGGTCAGGTAGGTCAGTGTGTGTGGGTCAGGTAGGTCAGTGTATGTAGGTCAGTGTGGGTCAGGTAGGTCAGTGTGGGTCAGGTAGGTCAGTGTGGGTGGGTCAGTGTATGTAGGTCAGTGTGGGTCAGGTAGGTCAGTGTATGTAGGTCAGTGTGGGTCAGGTAGGTCAGTGTGGGTCAGGTAGGTCAGTGTGGGTGGGTCAGTGTATGTAGGTCAGTGTGGGTCAGTGTGTGTGTGTCAGGTAGGTCAGTGTGGGTCAGGTAGGTCAGTGTAGGTCAGGTGGGTCAGGTAGGTCAGTGTATGTCAGGCAGGTCAGTGTGGGTAGGTCAGGTAGGTCAGTGTAGGTCAGTGTGGGTCAGGTAGGTCAGTGTGTGTGGGTCAGTGTATGTAGGTCATTATGGGTCAGGTAGGTCAGTGTGGGTCAGTGTATGTAGGTCAGTGTGGGTCAGGTAGGTCAGTGTATGTAGGTCAGTGTACGTCAGGTATTTCAGTGTGTGTGGGTCAGGTAGGTCAGTGTGTGTGGGTCAGGTAGGTCAGTGTATGTAGGTCAGTGTGGGTCAGGTAGGTCAGTGTGGGTCAGGTAGGTCAGTGTGGGTGGGTCAGTGTATGTAGGTCAGTGTGGGTCAGGTAGGTCAGTGTATGTAGGTCAGTGTATGTCAGGTAGGTCAGTGTATGTCATGTAGGTCATTGTATGTAGTCAGTGTGGGTCAGTGTATGTAGGTCAGGTAAGTCAGTGTAGGTCAGTGTGGGTCAGGTAGGTCAGTGTATGTAGGTCAGTGTGGGACAGGTAGGTCAGTGTATGTAGGTCAGTGTATGTCAGGTAGGTCAGTGTATGTAGGTCAGTGTATGTCAGGTAGGTCAGTGTATGTCAGGTAGATCAGTGTATGTAGGTCAGTGTATGTCAGGTAGGTCAGTGTATGTAGGTCAGTGTATGTCAGGTAGGTAGGTCAGTGTGTGTGGGTCAGGTAGATCAGTGTATGTAGGTCAGTGTGGGTCAGGTAGGTCAGTGTGGGTCAGGTAGGTCAGTGTGGGTGGGTCAGTGTATGTAGGTCAGTGTGGGTCAGGTAGGTCAGTGTATGTAGGTCAGTGTATGTCAGGTAGGTCAGTGTGGGTGGGTCAGGTAGGTCAGTGTATGTCAGTGTAGGTCAGTGTGGGTCAGGTAGGTCATTGTATGTAGGTCAGTGTGGGTCAGTGTATGTGGGTCAGGTAGGTCAGTGTATGTAGGTCAGTGTGGGTCAGGTAGGTCAGTGTATGTAGGTCAGTGTATGTCAGGTAGGTCAGTGTGTGTGTCAGGTAAGTTAGTGTATGTCAGGTAGGTCAGTGTATGTAGGTCAGTGTGGGTCAGGTAGGTCAGTGTAGGTCAGTGTATGTCAGTCAGGTCAGTGTGTGTCAGGTAGGTAGGTCAGTTTAGTGGTCAGCATTGATGGGCACTGGTAAGCCAGGCAGCAACCAGCAAGTCAGCCTACCCCCGCCACACAACCACACAACCCCTCCGCCAAACCAAAAAAGCCCAGCGCCACTAGAGCCCCCCCCCCCCGTGCTGGCCTTGGACTTCAGGCTGAAGCCCCTGGTCTTTTTGCCACCTAGCAACGCCCCTGCAGGCCAGCGTGGTTTTCAGCTTAGTCCTGCCAAGGCCCTTAGGTTACTCGTAGGATCCCAGAATTTGTTTGTCCAAGGTAAACAGAAGAACAATTCCCTTTAGGCAGAAATTCTCAGCAGACAGCAGAAATGACAACCCTGCACAAATAAATATGTCAATGTGGCCAAAAGGCCTTTTACCACTTTAGTGCTTTGGCAAAGTCCTTCCAGGCGCTTCTGAGCTTTCAGGCAAGCTTATAAATTCAGCACTTTGAACAGATGTAGAGAAGATTGCAGATAGACAGATAAAAGTTACAGTATGTAGGAGGATTTGTTTCAGCTCTGTGTATCACCTGAGGATAGTCTCTTCACTGGGTATAGGTAAGGGTTTACAACCACTTTAAGTTATACCATTCACTATGGAGATGAAAATAATTTCTTGGAATATAAGAGGTCTAAACAACAAATTTAAAAGGTCTCTAATGTTTAAATTCCTTAACACTCATAAACCCAATATCATCATTTTGCAGGAGACCCACCTTCTGGGGAACAAGATCTTGTCCCTCAGCAGAGCCTGGGTGCAAAAGGACTTTCATGCCACTTATTCCAGTTATGCCAGGGGGATCGCCATCCTTATAAACAAATCTCTTGCATATAAAGTGATACATGTGTCTTTAGATCCTGGGGGCAGATACATTATTTTAGTTCTGGAGATTGGTGCAGTGAAGCAGAGGCGTTGCTAGGTGGCAAAAAGACCAGGGGCTTCAGCCCGAAGTCAGAGCCCAGCACCAGGGGGGGGGAATGGGGCGGCGGGCGGTGGGGTTGTATGAAGGGGGGTGTTACCTACCTGACACGCAGTGACCTACCTGGCTGACATACACTGACCTACGTGACATGCCTGACACGTACTAACCTACCTGACACACACTGATCTACCTGACACACACTGATCTACCCGACACACACTGACCTTGTGAAAAAAAAATTTAGGGACACTTTTTTGCATGTAGGGGGAGCCTTGCAATAATTAGGGGGCGGGCCATTTGTTTGTAGGAGTGACATAGCAAAATAGTAAAATGCGGCGTGCAAAGCGCGCCATGGCGAAATATGGGCGTGGTTTATGCGGAAAATTGGGTGGCTTAAATGGGCGTGGCTTGAAAGGGTGTGGTTAGAGTCTGAGATGAATGAGGGATGGAGGGAGAAAGAAAGAAAGAAAGGACAGCAGGCCCAGGCCCAGCAGGCCCAGATCCTACACCACAATAGAAATATGTGTATTCCAGAAAGTTTAACAAATCAGCAGATAAAGATACTCCAAACACCAGGGGTTAGCGCTTCAATGATTGAAGCGCATTGAAAAAATTATAAAAAATGAAGGACTTGCAAAAAATAAATTTCCCTTTTTTTTTTTTTCTTTTTTTTTGCAATTCCTTCATTTTTTATAATTTTTTAAAATTATTTTTCATTTTATATTTCACGTTATGCTATTTTTTTATTAGTTTACGGGTGGAGCCTGATTGCTGTCAAGCACATTTACTGCTACACATTCTGTATTTTATGCATTCAGCTACCCCATTCTGGCATCCATCTGTGTGGTTATCATAACAGCTGCCTCCTATTTTTGAACATGGAATCATTCAAATTAGTAGGTGGGGTTGGGAACTATCAGTTATTTTTTCTTAGATTATATTTTTCCATGTTCATTTCCATTTTTTCCTCCTCACTTTTACCTTTTTTGTTTTTCGGTTGGGGTGTGCATTTTCTCTCTGGTTATAAGCATATTCTGATGTGTTCACATATACAAGTGCAGCCTAAGTCCCTGAATCTATGCCTCTTTGACATGTCTCTTTGTATTTTTAGAATTAACATTTATCTGAGTATACTTCACTCTCTACCCCTGATGAATATGTGCTTTTTTTTAAAAGACTGTAAACGCGTCGGGTATCGGGGTACACTACCCATTGGAGAGTATTGATGTTCTTTTGTATACCATGATATATTGCTTTTTTGTGTTTTGTTTTGTTTTTGTGTATTATGTATGTATTGTGTAGATGCTATTCGTCTTTTTTATCTATTTGTATTAAACATGCAATATTATTAAAGTTATGCCGCGTACACACGAGCAGACTTTATGGCAGACTTTTCGCTGGACTTTGTCGGCTCCTTGCGCCGGACTTAAAAAGGGACAGACTTGGACACACACGATCACTGCAAAAGTCCACTGTTTTGGAACGCGGTGACGTACAGCACGTACGACGGGACTATAAAAAGGAAGTTCAAGCCCCACTACGGCACCCTTTGGGCTCCTTCTGCTAATCTCATGTTTATCTCGTGTTAGTAGAAGTTTGGTTAGAGACGATTCGCGCTTTTCACACTTCAGCTTATTTCGATCGTTTTCTGTGGTTCAGTTTGTGCTTGTGAGGTTTGTATCTGCTTTTCAGTGCGTATTGGTCAGTTCTTAACCTGCCTTGCAGGCCGTTCTGGTCCGCTCATTCCTGATTTTCAGGTCGTTCTTCATAGGCCTTGCTGTTCTGCGTTTGTTATGTTTGTTTGTTTGTTTGTTTGACCAGCCGACCGTTTTGAAGCCATGTCGCGTGGACGTACTCATTCTCGAGTTCGTGCTGCGTGGGGACTTGGTGTTGGGGTTAATACTTTAACCCGAGTCCAGTCCATGAACAGGGAGAGGAGGAGTTCATGGATGAAGAATTGGTTGCACCAGCGTGACCAATTCTCGCACATGCCTTTGCTCTGTGAGCTCCGTGAGAATAATCCTGAGGATTTCAGGAATTATCTCCGGATGACGGACCCCGTTTTTGAGCGCCTGCTGGCTATGCTGACCCCCTATATCAGCAGGCAGGATACCTGCATGAGGCAAGCCATCAGTGCGGAGCAGAGGCTAGTTGCCACGTTACGTTACTTAGCAACTGGGAGAAGTCTTCAGGACTTGAAGTTCTCGACAGGCATCTCCCCCAGGCTCTGGGGATCATAATCTCAGAGACCTGTTCTGCCATCATTCAGCTCCTGCAGAAGGACTATATGAAGGTAAGTTTCCTCCCTTAACATTACATGATATGTATTAAATGTTTGCTAATGTATAGTCTAAATGTCCTCCTTACCTAATTACCATGCTTGGAATATGCTGTGAATGTCCCCTTTATCTTCATGCATGCCTGTTTTTGGACATTAATCGTTTATTGCCCTACATGCATATTTACCTTCAATAACCTCCCCACCATGCAGTCCTGGGTCCATTTATATCTCTAGCTCATAGTCCCTTGAACAATGTATATTGTCTGCTCCATTGTCTTGTTTAGGGATGAGCCGAACACCCCCTGGTTCGGTTCGCACCAGAACCTGCGAACGGACCGAAAATTTGCACGAACGTTAGAACCCCATTGACGTCTATGGGACTCGAACGTTCCAAATCAAAAGTGCTCATTTTAAAGGCTAATTTGCATGGTATTGTCCTAAAAAGGGTTTGGGGACCCCTGTCCTGCCCCAGGGGACATGTATCAATGCAAAAAAAACTTTTAAAAACAGCCGTTTTTTCGGGAGCAGTGATTTAAATGATGCTTAAAGTAAAAAAAAAAAAAAGTGTGAAATATTCCTTTAAATATCGTACCTGGGGGTTGTCTATAGTATGCCTGTAAAGTGGCGCGTGTTTCCCGTGCTTAGAACAGTCCCTGCACAAAATGTCATTTTTAAAGGAAAAAAAGTCATTTAAAACTGCTTGCGGCTTTAATCTAATGTCGGGTCCTGGCAATATGGATGAAAATCAGTGAGACAAACGGCATGGGTACCCCCCAGTCCATTACCAGGCCCTTTGGGTCTTGTATGGATATTAAGGGGAACCCTGCACCCAAATTAAAATAAGGAAAGGTGTGGGGCCACCAGGCCCTATATACTCTGAACAGCAGTATACAGGCGGTGCAAACAAGACACGGACTGTAGGTTTGTTGTTAAGTAGAATCTGTTTGTAATTTTGAACGGGTACATTTTTAACGTGTTTAGCTCCAGCCAAAAAATCTTTTTTAAGCTTTTTGGAAAACATAGGGAAGGGTTATCAGCCCTGTGACATTTGTTTTGCTGTCTGTCCTCCTCTTCAGAAGATTTCACCTCACTTTTTGTCCCAATGACAAATGTTTTTTGAAAATTTGGGTTTTTTTGTGGAACAAGGATTGGAAAGCATCAGTGGAAAGGAGAAAGGTTTTTCCCATATTAACTCTTACAGGAGAAAATTTCCCTTCCTAGGGGTAGATTTCATCTCACTTCCTGTTGTCTCCTTCCGTTTGCAAGTAGGAGTCATTTGTAAGTTAGATGTTTGAAAGTAGGGGCCTGCCCTATATACTCAGCAGAAATTTGGGCCTTAGGTGTTGTTGTGGCCACAACACTGTAAGCCCTCACAGGGCCCTGCTGTGAAATATTAGAACAAGAATTGTAATTACATGCCCCTGTTGAACAAGGGCAGAAAAATTGGGCCTTTGGTGGTGGTGGTGCTGGTGCCACAACACTGTAAGTCCTCACTCGCTCTTGGTGGGTGCAGAAATGGGCCCTGCTGTGAAATATTAGATCAAGAATTGTAATTACATGCCCATGTTGAACAGGGGCTGAAAAATTAGGCCTTAGGCACTGGTGCTGGTGCCACAACACTGCAACCCCTCACAGATACTCTAGTTGGAACGCAGAAACGAGCCCTGCTGCAAAGTATTGCATCAAAAATTGTAATTACACGCTCCTGTTAAACAGGGGCTGAAAAATTGGGCCTTAGGCACTGGTGGTGGCGCCCAGAACCAAAAATGTTCTTACAAGCTATCAGCGTGATCATTGAGGAGGAAGAGGATAATTACTCAGGGATAGTCACTCAGCATCAGCATAGGCAGTCTTTGAAGGGATCTGAGATTTCAAAAAAAATTATTCGGTTACATCAGCATCAGGTGCTTGGTAGCTGGTGGTGATCCAAGACTGATTCATTTTTATGAAGGTCAGTCGATCGACCGAGTCAGACAGACGCACCCTGTGATCGGTTACAAAGCCTCCAGCAGCACTGAATGTGCGTTCCGAAAGAACGCTGGATGCAGGACAGGCCAGTAGCTCAATTGCATACTGTACAAGCTCTGGCCAGTGATCCATCCTCAAGACCCAGTAATCCAGAGGATTTTCGGTGGGAAAGGTGTCCAAGTCAGATCTTGCCCCTAGGTATTCCTGCACCATGTAAAACAGACGCTGGCGATGGTTGCTGGAACCGATCATACCTTGGGGCTGCGGACCAAAAAATTGTCTGAACGCATCGGTCAGACGGCCACCTTCTCCACCGCTCCTTCTTTGACTGACCGAAGCCTCAGCAATACAATTGTCAAGAAACAGGAGTTTGTAACCTCCCAGTCTCTGGGAACGCATTGCACAGACCTTTCTGCAAGGCCTCCCGAAGATGTTTCATCCTCTGCTCCCTCTGCGATGGCAAGATAAGTTCCGCAACGTTACCCTTGTAACGTGGATCAAGGAGGGTTGCCAGCCAGTATTGGTCCTTCTCCTTGATACCACGAATACGAGGATCCTTACGCAGGCTTTGCAGGATCAGGGAGGCCATGCAGCGTAGGTTTGCTGAGGCATTTGGTCCGGAGTCCTCTGGGTCACTAAGGACGACATGGTCCGCAGCCACCTCCTCCCAGCCACGTACAAGTCCATGTGTTTCTTGGGACTGATCCCTTAAAGACTGCTGCTGATGCTGAGTGCCAGGCTCCACCTCCATACTGACACAATCTTCCTCCTCCTCCTCCTCTTCCTGTGTGAACGGCAGACACGCAGGAACACTGTCTGGATAAAGGGGGCCTTGAGAGCTAAGGAAGTCCTCCTCTTCCTGCCTCTGTTCTGCCTCAAGTGCCCTGTCCATTATTCCATGCAGCGAGTGCTCCAACAGGTGGACAAGGGGGACAGTGTCACTGATGCATGCACTGTCACTGCTCACCATCCAAGTGGCCTCCTCAAATGGTGACAGGACAGTGCATGCATCCCTGATCATGGCCCACTGGCATGGGGAAAAAAAACCAAGCTCCCCTGACCCTGTCCTGGTGCCATAGTCGCACAGGTACTCATGGATGGCCCTCTGCTGCGTGTGCAGCCGCTGCAGCATGGCCAACGTTGAGTTCCACCTGGTGGGCATGTCACAGATTAGGCGGTTTTTGGGCAGGTTAAACTCCTTTTTGGAGGTCCGCCAGCCGAGCACTGGCATTATATGACCAGCGGAAATGCACACAGACTTTCCTGGCCTGCCTCAGGACATCCCGTAAGCCCGGGTACCTGCCCAAGAACCGCTGCACCACCAAGTTAAGGACGTGAGCCAAACAGGGCACATGGGTCATTTGTCCCTGTCGGAGGGCAGAGAGGAGGTTGGTGCCATTGTCGCAAACCACCATTCCTGCCTTAAGGTGGCGTGGCGTCAACCACCTCTGAACCTGCCCCTGCAGAGCTGACAGAACCTCTGCCCCAGTGTGGCTCCTGTCCCCCAAGCACACCAGCTCAAGCACCGCATGGCATCTTTTGGCCTGCGTACTTGCGTAGCCCCTTGAACAGCTACGGAGCACCGCTGGTTCCGAGGACAAAGCACAGGAAGAGGCCATGGAGGAAGAAGAAGAGGAGGGGGTGGAGGAGAGAGGTGTGTCACAATCATTAGTAGTGGCATTTTGGAGGCGTGGTGGCGGAACAACCTCCAACACTACTGCACCTTGTCCTGCATCCTTCCCAGCTGCCAGCAGAGTCACCCAATGCACCGTGAAACTTAGGTAACATCCCTGTCCATGCCTGCTGGACCATGAGTCAGCAGTAATATGCACCTTACCGCTGACTGCCCTGTCCAGCGAGGCATGGACATTGCCTTCCACATGCCGGTAGAGAGCCGGAATCGCCTTCCGTGAGAAAAAGTGGCGATTGGGTACCTGCCACTGAGGAACCGCACATTCCACAAACTCACGGAAGGGGGCAGAGTCTACCAACTGAAAAGGCAGCAGTTGAAGTGCTAGCAATTTTGCCAAGCTAGCATTCAACCGCTGGGCATGTGGATGGCTGGGAGCAAACTTCTTTCGGCAGTGCAGCAGCTGGGGCAGGGAAATTTGCCTGGTACAATCTGACGTCGGTGTACCGAAAGCAGATTGCCCACAAGTACTTGGCTGTGACACACCTAATTCTACACCTTCATTCCTCTCAGTGCAGGTCTCAGAGAGGACTGAAGGTATAGTGGGGTTGGAGATCTCAGCTGATGAGGAGCAAGGAGAGGTCCTCTTTGTTCTTTGGTGTGGGTCTTTTAGATACGCTTGCCAACGAACTGCATGGCAGGTCAACATATGTCTGGTCAAGCATGTGGTACCCAAGCGGGAGATGTTTTGGCCACGCGAGATACGCTTGAGACATATGTTGCAGACAAGCAAAGAGGGTGTTTCACCGCTCAGGCAGACACAGACCCAGGTGTGAGATTGAAGTAGGATTTTCAGAGCAGAAGAGCTCCAGGTGCTGGCTGAATGCTAGGCTGAACAGGCTTGAAGTGAGAAGATCTGGATGCCGCACACCGGATGTAATCAAAACTTCACTTTATTGAAAAGATAGGATCATCAAAATAACAAGACCATCATGCAGAAAGTACAGGTTGGCTGACGCGTTTCGCACTCGGAGCTGAGTGCTTACTCATAGCTCTCAGCTCAAAGCTATGAGTAAGCACTCAGCTCCGAGTGCGAAACGCGTCAGCCAACCTGTACTTTCTGCATGATGGTCTTGTTATTTTGATGATCCCATCTTTTCAATAAAGTGAAGTTTTGATTACATCCGGTGTGCGACATCCAGATCTTCTCACTTCAAGCCTGTTGAGACATAGGTTGCAAATGGTAGCGGTGCGATCTGATGCACTCGTCTCAAAAGGCCCACACCAAAGAACTTTTTGAATAATGCGCAGAGACTGCAGCGCCCTGCACATGTGGAGCTTTGGGGTGTGATGCAGTCAGTGTGCTGCCCTTAGGTTGGCCCCTGGAGGGCATCCTGCCTTGTTGGTGATGTGCCGCCTCCTCCTCCTCCTCCTCTCTCCTATCAGGCACCCACGTTGAGTCAGTGACCTCATCATCCCCTCCCTCCTCATCACTGGAGCAAACCTGGCAGTATGCTGCTGCAGGGGGAGCATGACTGCCAGATTGCTGTCCTTCTTGGGCACCCCTTCTGTCCGTGCTCATGTTACTGCCTTCATCGAACTCAGTATCATCATCAGAGCCTTCCAAACGCTGGGCATCCTCCTGGAGCATGTACCCAACACTGTGGTCAAACAGTTCGAGGGACTCTTCAGGAGGACATGGTGGGGCTAGGGAAGGAGTCACTGATGACATTGAGCCGAGGGAAGAGGCCGCTGCTTTGCCAGACAAAGTACCCTGAGCATGGGTGAGAGAGGATGAGGACGGCTTGGTCATCCACTTGGCTCAACACGGCCAGCTGCCGAAAAAAAGGCCAAGCGTGTCCCACGGTCACGTGCTGATGAGGATGCACCGTCTCCATGACCAGCACAAGACACAGAGCCTGCTTTCCCTCTTTTATTGGCTTGTGACTGTCTGCCTCTCCTTCTTGGCCTTCCAGACATACTAATGGCCTGTAGCTGCACTAAGCTGGGATATATATATATATATATATATATATATATATATATATATATATATATATATATACTGCAGTCAACTGCCTGCCTGTAGTATGAGAACACCACCAACCTTCTACAGGTAGCTTTAGCTGAACACTGTGCAGAGCTCGCAAAAAACTAACTTGTAGGTATTTTAGCTGCCTGCGGTAGTGATAGGATCAGGAAAACACCACCAACCTTCTACAGGTAGCTTTAGGTGAACACTGTACAGAGCTTGCCAAAAAATAACTTGCAGCTTATTTAGCTGCCTGCGGTAGTGATAGGATCAGGAAAACAAAAAAGGGGGTGCTTAAGCGCTGACGTGAATAAATAGCCAAAAATTCTGTGATGCTGAGAGATAACCAAATAATATAGCTGCAATTAGTGAATAAATGATAGTGCTAAAATATATGAGTGGATAATTGCGCTAATATTAACCTCTCATGTGCATGCCTGGGTGCAATACCTATGTGTGTGAAAAAACCACACAAATAAATATATAAATTCTATAAAACATACACTATAAGCATAAATTAATAAGTAAAATACCACTCTAATCCTGAAAAGCCAAAACCTGCATAAATCATATGTGCATCCCCAAAGGTGTAATAAAAGCAATTGAAACCTACAGATGCATAAAAACCTAAGTGCATTCAGTGCTAATAATAATTGCATAAAGCATACGAAATAAATTGTGCATAAGTAATAAATAGTTAAATAAAATAAAAATAATCACTGAAATATATAAAAAAATCAAAATTCAATATATAAAAATGAAAATATTCAGTGGGTACGTTCTAAATTAAGTTCTGTGCATTGGAACTTGATTTATGCAGGTTTTGGCTTTTCAGGATTAGAGTGGTATTTTACTTATTAATTTATGCTTATAGTGTATGTTTTATAGAATTTATATATTTATTTGTGTGTTTTTTTCACACACATAGGTATTGCACCCAGGTATGCACATGAGAGGTTAATATTAGCGCAATTATCCACTCATATAATTTAGCAGGATCAGGAAAACACCACCAACCTTCTACAGGTAGCTTTAGCTGAACAATGTGCAGAGCTCGCAAAAAAATAACTTGTAGGTTTAGCTGAACACGGTGAGGAGGACGCACCACACTAACTTGTAGTTTTAGCTGAACACTGTGAGCAGGACGCACTACACTAACTTGTAGTTTTAGATGAACACTGTGCACAGGTCTCACTACACTAACTTGTAGTTTTAGCTGAACACTGTGAGCAGGACGCACTACACTAACTTGTAGTTTTAGATGAACACTGTGCAGAGGTCTCACTACACTAACTTGTAGTTTTAGCTGAACACTATGAGCAGGACGCACTACACTAACTTGTAGCTTTAGATGAACACTCTGCAGAGCTCGCAAAAAATAACTTGTAGGTTTAGCTGAACACTGTGAGGAGGACGCACCACACTAACTTGTAGTTTTAGCTGAACATTGTGAGCAGGACGCACTACACTAACTTGTAGCTTTAGATGAACACTGTGCAGAGCTCGCAAAAAAATAACTTGTAGGTTTAGCTGAACACTGTGAGGAGGACTTACCACACTAACTTGTAGTTTTAGCTGAACACTGTGAGCAGGACGCACTGCACTAACTTGTAGCTTTAGATGAACACTGTGCAGAGGTCTCACTACACTAACTTGTAGTTTTAGCTGAACACAGTGAGGAGGACGCACTACACTAACTTTTAGCTTTAGATGAACACTGTGCAGAGCTCGCAAAAAAATAACTTGTAGGTTTAGCTGAACACTGTGAGGAGGACGCACCACACTAACTTGTAGTTTGAGCTAAACATTGTGAGGAGGACGCACCACACTAACTTGTAGTTTTAGCTGAACACTGTGAGCAGGATGCACTACACTAACTTGTAGTTTTAGATGAACACTGTGCAGAGGTCTCACTACACTAACTTGTAGTTTTAGCTGAACACTATGAGCAGGACGCACTACACTAACTTGTAGTTTTAGCTGAACATTGTGAGCAGGACGCACTACACTAACTTGTAGCTTTAGATGAACACTGTGCAGAGCTCGCAAAAAAATAACTTGTAGGTTTAGCTGAACACTGTGAGGAGGACTTACCACACTAACTTGTAGTTTTAGCTGAACACTGTGAGCAGGACGCACTGCACTAAGTTGTAGCTTTAGATGAACACTGTGCAGAGGTCTCACTACACTAACTTGTAGTTTTAGCTGAACACAGTGAGGAGGACGCACTACACTAACTTTTAGCTTTAGATGAACACTGTGCAGAGCTCGCAAAAAAATAACTTGTAGGTTTAGCTGAACACTGTGAGGAGGACGCACCACACTAACTTGTAGTTTGAGCTAAACATTGTGAGGAGGACGCACCACACTAACTTGTAGTTTTAGCTGAACACTGTGAGCAGGACGCACTACACTAACTTGTAGCTTTAGATGAACACTGTGCAGAGGTCTCACTACACTAACTTGTAGTTTTAGCTGAACACTGTGAGCAGGACGCACTACACTAACTTGTAGCTTTAGATGAACACTGTGCAGAGCTCGCAAAAAAATAACTTATAGGTTTAGCTGAACACTGTGAGGAGGACGCACCACACTAACTTGTAGTTTTAGCTGAACACTGTGAGCAGGACTCACTGCACTAACTTGTACCTTTAGATGAACACTGTGCAGAGGTCTCACTACACTAACTTGTAGTTTTAGCTGAACACTGTGAGCAGGACGCACTACACTAACTTGTAGTTTTAGATGAACACTGTGCAGAGGTCTCACTACACTAACTTGTAGTTTTAGCTGAACACTGTGAGGAGGACGCACTACACTAACTTGTAGCTTTAGATGAACACTGTGCAGTGCTCGCAAAAAAAAACTTGGAGGTTTAGCTGAACACTGTGAGTAGGACGCACCACACTAACTTGTAGCTTTAGATGAAAACTGTGCAGAGCTCGCAAAAAAATAACTTGTAGGTTTAGCTGAATACTGTGAGGAGGACGCACCACACTAACTTGTAGTTTTAGCTGAACACTGTGAGCAGGACGCACTGCACTAACTTGTAGCTTTAGATGAACACTGTGCAGAGGTCTCACTACACTAACTTGTAGTTTTAGCTGAACACTGTGTGCAGGACGCACTACACTAACTTGTAGTTTTAGATGAACACTTTGCAGAGCTCTCACTACACTAACTTGTAGTTTTAGCTGAACACTGTGAGCAGGACGCACTACACTAACTTGTAGCTTTAGATGAACACTCTGCAGAGCTCACAAAAAATAACTTGTAGGTTTAGCTGAACACTGTGAGGAGGACGCACCACACTAACTTGTAGTTTTAGCTGAACACTGTGAGCAGGACGCACTGCACTAACTTGTAGCTTTAGATGAACACTGTGCAGAGGTCTCACTACACTAACTTGTAGTTTTAGCTGAACACTGTGAGGAGGACGCATTACACTAACTTGTAGCTTTAGATGAACACTGTGCAGAGCTCGCAAAAAAATAACTTGTAGGTTTAGCTGAACACTGTGAGGAGGACGCACCACGCTAACTTGTAGTTTTAGCTGAACATTGTGAGGAGGACGCACCACACTAACTTGTAGTTTTAGCTGAACACTGTGAGCAGGATGCACTACACTAACTTGTAGCTTTAGATAAACACTGTGTAGAGGTCTCACTACACTAACTTGTAGTTTTAGCTGAACACTGTGAGCAGGACGCACTGCACTAACTTGTAGCTTTAGATGAACACTGTGCAGAGGTCTCACTACACTAACTTGTAGTTTTAGCTGAACATTGTGTGCAGGACGCACTACACTAACTTGTAGTTTTAGATGAACACTTTGCAGAGGTCTCACTACACTAACTTGTAGTTTTAGCTGAATACTGTGAGCAGGACGCACTACACTAACTTGTAGCTTTAGATGAACACTGTGCAGAGCTCACAAAAAAATAACTTGTAGGTTTAGCTGAACACTGCGAGGAGGACGCACCACACTAACTTGTAGTTTTAGCTGAACACTGTGAGCAGGACGCACTGCACTAACTTGTAGCTTTAGATGAACACTGTGCAGAGGTCTCACTACACTAACTTGTAGTTTTAGCTGAACAATGTGAGGAGGATGCACTACACTAACTTGTAGCTTTAGATGAACACTGTGCAGAGCTCGCAAAAAAATAACTTGTAGGTTTAGCTGAACACTGTGAGGAGGACGCACCACACTAACTTGTAGTTTTAGCTGAACATTGTGAGGAGGACGCACCACACTAACTTGTAGTTTTAGCTGAACACTGTGAGCAGGATGCACTACACTAACTTGTAGCTTTAGATGAACACTGTGCAGAGGTCTCACTACACTAACTTGTAGTTTTAGCTGAACACTGTGAGCAGGACGCACTACACTAACTTGTAGCTTTAGATGAACACTGTGCAGAGCTCGCAAAAAAAACTTGCAGGTTTAGCTGAACACTGTGAGGAGGACGCACCACACTAACTTGTAGTTTTAGCTGAACACTGTGAGGAGGACGCACTGCACTAACTTGTAGCTTTAGATGAACACTGTGCAGAGGTCTCACTACACTAACTTGTAGTTTTAGCTGAACACTGTGAGCAGGACGCACTACACTAACTTGTAGCTTTAGATGAACACTGTGCAGAGCTCACAAAAAAATAACTTGTAGGTTTAGCTGAACACTGTGAGGAGGACGCACCACACTAACTTGTAGTTTTAGCTGAACACTGTGAGGAGTACGCACCACACTAACTTGTAGTTTTAGCTGAACACTGAGGAGTACGCACCACACTAACTTGTAGTTTTAGCTGAACACTGTGAGCAGGACGCACTACACTAACTTGTAGCTTTAGATGAACACTGTGCAGAGCTCGCAAAAAATAACTTGTAGGTTTAGCTGAACACTATGAGTAGGACGCACCACACTAACTTGTAGCTTTAGCTGAACACTGTGCAGAGGTCTCACTACACTAACTTGTAGTTTTAGCTGAACACTGTGAGCAGGACGCACTACACTAACTTGTCGTTTTAGATGAACACTGTGCAGAGGTCTCACTACACTAACTTGTAGTTTTAGCTGAACACTGTGAGGAGGACGCACGACACTAACTTGTAGCTTTAGATGAACACTGTGCAGAGCTCGCAAAAAAAAACTTGGAGGTTTAGCTGAACACTGTGAGTAGGACGCACCACACTAACTTGTAGCTTTAGATGAACACTGTGCAGAGCTCGCAAAAAAATAACTTGTAGGTTTAGCTGAATACTGTGAGGAGGACGCACCACACTAACTTGTAGTTTTAGCTGAACACTGTGAGCAGGACGCACTGCACTAACTTGTAGCTTTAGATGAACGCTGTGCAGAGGTCTCACTACACTAACTTGTAGTTTTAGCTGAACACTGTGAGCAGGACGCACTACACTAACTTGTAGCTTTAGATGAACACTCTGCAGAGCTCGCAAAAAAATAACTTGTAGGTTTAGCTGAACACTGTGAGGAGGACGCACCACACTAACTTGTAGTTTTAGCTGAACACTGTGAGCAGGACGCACTACACTAACTTGTAGCTTTAGATGAACACTGTGCAGAGCTCGCAAAAAATAACTTGTAGGTTTAGCTGAACACTGTGAGGAGGACGCACCACACTAACTTGTAGTTTTAGCTGAACACTGTGAGCAGGACGCACTGCACTAACTTGTAGCTTTAGATGAACACTGTGCAGAGGTCTCACTACACTAACTTGTAGTTTTAGCTGAACACTGTGAGCAGGACGCACTACACTAACTTGTAGTTTTAGATGAACACTGTGCAGAGGTCTCACTACACTAACTTGTAGTTTTAGCTGAACACTGTGAGCAGGACGCACTACACTAACTTGTAGCTTTAGATGAACACTGTGCAGAGCTCGCAAAAAAATAACTTGTAGGTTTAGCTGAATACTGTGAGGAGGACGCACCACACTAACTTGTAGTTTTAGCTGAACACTGTGAGCAGGACGCACTGCACTAACTTGTAGCTTTAGATGAACACTGTGCAGAGGTCTCACTACACTAACTTGTAGTTTTAGCTGAACACTGTGTGCAGGATGCACTACACTAACTTGTAGTTTTAGATGAACACTTTGCAGAGGTCTCACTACACTAACTTGTAGTTTTAGCTGAACACTGTGAGCAGGACGCACTACACTAACTTGTAGCTTTAGATGAACACTGTGCAGAGCTCGCAAAAAAATAACTTGTAGGTTTAGCTGAACACTGTGAGGAGGACGCACCACACTAACTTGTAGTTTTAGCTGAACACTGTGAGCAGGACGCACGACACTAACTTGTAGCTTTAGATGAACACTGTGCAGAGCTCGCAAAAAATAACTTGTAGGTTTAGCTGAACACTGTGAGGAGGACGCACCACACTAACTTGTAGTTTTAGCTGAACACTGTGAGCAGGACGCACTGCACTAACTTGTAGCTTTAGATGAACACTGTGCAGAGGTCTCACTAAACTAACTTGTAGTTTTAGCTGAACACTGTGAGCAGGACGCACTACACTAACTTGTAGTTTTAGATGAACACTGTGCAGAGGTCTCACTACACTAACTTGTAGTTTTAGCTGAACACTGTGAGCAGGACGCACTACACTAACTTGTAGCTTTAGATGAACACTGTGCAGAGCTCGCAAAAAAATAACTTGTAGGTTTAGCTGAATACTGTGAGGAGGACGCACCACACTAACTTGTAGTTTTAGCTGAACACTGTGAGCAGGACGCACTGCACTAACTTGTAGCTTTAGATGAACACTGTGCAGAGGTCTCACTACACTAACTTGTAGTTTTAGCTGAACACTGTGAGCAGGATGCACTACACTAACTTGTAGCTTTAGATGAACACTGTGCGTAACTCACAAAAAAATAACTTGTAGGTTTAGCTGAACACTGTGAGGAGGACGCACCACACTAACTTGTAGTTTTAGCTGAACACTGTGAGGAGTACGCACCACACTAACTTGTAGTTTTAGCTGAACACTGAGAGCAGGACGCACTACACTAACTTGTAGCTTTAGATGAACACTCTGCAGAGGTCTCACTACACTAACTTGTAGTTTTAGCTGAACACTGTGAGCAGGAAGCACTACACTAACTTGTAGCTTTAGATGAACACTCTGCAGAGCTCGCAAAAAATAACTTGTAGGTTTAGCTGAACACTGTGAGGAGGACGCACCACACTAACTTGTAGTTTTAGCTGAACATTGTGAGCAGGACGCACTACACTAACTTGTAGCTTTAGATGAACACTGTGCAGAGCTCGCAAAAAAATAACTTGTAGGTTTAGCTGAACACTGTGAGGAGGACTTACCACACTAACTTGTAGTTTTAGCTGAACACTGTGAGCAGGACGCACTGCACTAAGTTGTAGCTTTAGATGAACACTGTGCAGAGGTCTCACTACACTAACTTGTAGTTTTAGCTGAACACAGTGAGGAGGACGCACTACACTAACTTTTAGCTTTAGATGAACACTGTGCAGAGCTCGCAAAAAAATAACTTGTAGGTTTAGCTGAACACTGTGAGGAGGACGCACCACACTAACTTGTAGTTTGAGCTAAACATTGTGAGGAGGACGCACCACACTAACTTGTAGTTTTAGCTGAACACTGTGAGCAGGACGCACTACACTAACTTGTAGCTTTAGATGAACACTGTGCAGAGGTCTCACTACACTAACTTGTAGTTTTAGCTGAACACTGTGAGCAGGACGCACTACACTAACTAGTAGCTTTAGATGAACACTGTGCAGAGCTCGCAAAAAAATAACTTATAGGTTTAGCTGAACACTGTGAGGAGGACGCACCACACTAACTTGTAGTTTTAGCTGAACACTGTGAGCAGGACTCACTGCACTAACTTGTACCTTTAGATGAACACTGTGCAGAGGTCTCACTACACTAACTTGTAGTTTTAGCTGAACACTGTGAGCAGGACGCACTACACTAACTTGTAGTTTTAGATGAACACTGTGCAGAGGTCTCACTACACTAACTTGTAGTTTTAGCTGAACACTGTGAGGAGGACGCACTACACTAACTTGTAGCTTTAGATGAACACTGTGCAGTGCTCGCAAAAAAAAACTTGGAGGTTTAGCTGAACACTGTGAGTAGGACGCACCACACTAACTTGTAGCTTTAGATGAAAACTGTGCAGAGCTCGCAAAAAAATAACTTGTAGGTTTAGCTGAATACTGTGAGGAGGACGCACCACACTAACTTGTAGTTTTAGCTGAACACTGTGAGCAGGACGCACTGCACTAACTCGTAGCTTTAGATGAACACTGTGCAGAGGTTTCACTACACTAACTTGTAGTTTTAGCTGAACACTGTGTGCAGGACGCACTAAACTAACTTGTAGTTTTACATGAACACTTTGCAGAGCTCTCACTACACTAACTTGTAGTTTTAGCTGAACACTGTGAGCAGGACGCACTAAACTAACTTGTAGCTTTAGATGAACACTCTGCAGAGCTCACAAAAAAATAACTTGTAGGTTTAGCTGAACACTGTGAGGAGGATGCACCACACTAACTTGTAGTTTTAGCTGAACACTGTGAGCAGGACGCACTACACTAACTTGTAGCTTTAGATGAACACTGTGCAGAGCTCGCAAAAAATAACTTGTAGGTTTAGCTGAACACTGTGAGGAGGACGCACCACACTAACTTGTAGTTTTAGCTGAACACTGTGAGCAGGACGCACTGCACTAACTTGTAGCTTTAGATGAACACTGTGCAGAGGTCTCACTACACTAACTTGTAGTTTTAGCTGAACACTGTGAGGAGGACGCATTACACTAACTTGTAGCTTTAGATGAACACTGTGCAGAGCTCGCAAAAAAATAACTTGTAGGTTTAGCTGAACACTGTGAGGAGGACGCACCACGCTAACTTGTAGTTTTAGCTGAACATTGTGAGGAGGACGCACCACACTAACTTGTAGTTTTAGCTGAACACTGTGAGCAGGATGCACTACACTAACTTGTAGCTTTAGATAAACACTGTGTAGAGGTCTCACTACACTAACTTGTAGTTTTAGCTGAACACTGTGAGCAGGACGCACTACACTAACTTGTAGCTTTAGATGAACACTGTGCAGAGCTCGCAAAAAAAACTTGGAGGTTTAGCTGAACACTGTGAGTAGGACGCACCACACTAACTTGTAGTTTTAGCTGAACACTGTGAGCAGGACGCACTGCACTAACTTGTAGCATTAGATGAACACTGTGCAGAGGTCTCACTACACTAACTTGTAGTTTTAGCTGAACACTGTGTGCAGGACGCACTACACTAACTTGTAGTTTTAGATGAACACTTTGCAGAGGTCTCACTACACTAACTTGTAGTTTTAGCTGAACACTGTGAGCAGGACGCACTACACTAACTTGTAGCTTTAGATGAACACTCTGCAGAGCTCACAAAAAAATAACTTGTAGGTTTAGCTGAACACTGTGAGGAGGATGCACCACACTAACTTGTAGTTTTAGCTGAACACTGTGAGCAGGACGCACTACACTAACTTGTAGCTTTAGATGAACACTGTGCAGAGCTCGCAAAAAATAACTTGTAGGTTTAGCTGAACACTGTGAGGAGGACGCACCACACTAACTTGTAGTTTTAGCTGAACACTGTGAGCAGGACGCACTGCACTAACTTGTAGCTTTAGATGAACACTGTGCAGAGGTCTCACTACACTAACTTGTAGTTTTAGCTGAACACTGTGAGGAGGACGCATTACACTAACTTGTAGCTTTAGATGAACACTGTGCAGAGCTCGCAAAAAAATAACTTGTAGGTTTAGCTGAACACTGTGAGGAGGACGCACCACGCTAACTTGTAGTTTTAGCTGAACATTGTGAGGAGGACGCACCACACTAACTTGAAGTTTTAGCTGAACACTGTGAGCAGGATGCACTACACTAACTTGTAGCTTTAGATAAACACTGTGTAGAGGTCTCACTACACTAACTTGTAGTTTTAGCTGAACACTGTGAGCAGGACGCACTACACTAACTTGTAGCTTTAGATGAACACTGTGCAGAGCTCGCAAAAAAAACTTGTAGGTTTAGCTGAACACTGTGAGGAGGACGCACCACACTAACTTGTAGTTTTAGCTGAACACTGTGAGCAGGACGCACTGCACTAACTTGTAGCTTTAGCTGAACACTGTGCAGAGGTCTCACTACACTAACTTGTAGTTTTAGCTGAACACTGTGAGCAGGATGCACTACACTAACTTGTAGCTTTAGATGAACACTGTGCGTAACTCACAAAAAAATAACTTGTAGGTTTAGCTGAACACTGTGAGGAGGACGCACCACACTAACTTGTAGTTTTAGCTGAACACTGTGAGGAGTACGCACCACACTAACTTGTAGTTTTAGCTGAACACTGAGAGCAGGACGCACTACACTAACTTGTAGCTTTAGATGAACACTCTGCAGAGGTCTCACTACACTAACTTGTAGTTTTAGCTGAACACTGTGAGCAGGAAGCACTACACTAACTTGTAGCTTTAGATGAACACTGTGCAGAGCTCGCAAAAAAATAACTTGTAGGTTTAGCTGAACACTTTGAGGAGGACGCACCACACTAACTTGTAGTTTTAGCTGAACACTGTGAGGAGGACGCACTGCACTAACTTGTAGCTTTAGATGAACACTGTGCAGAGCTCGCAAAAAAATAACTTGTAGGTTTAGCTGAATACTGTGAGGAGGACGCACCACACTAACTTGTAGTTTTAGCTGAACACTGTGAGCAGGACGCACTGCACTAACTTGTAGCTTTAGATGAACACTGTGCAGAGGTCTCACTACACTAACTTGTAGTTTTAGCTGAACACTGTGTGCAGGACGCACTACACTAACTTGTAGTTTTAGATGAACACTTTGCAGAGGTCTCACTACACTAACTTGTAGTTTTAGCTAAATACTGTGAGCAGGACGCACTACACTAACTTGTAACTTTAGATGAACACTCTGCAGAGCTCACAAAAATAACTTGTAGGTTTAGCTGAACACTGTGAGGAGGATGCACCACACTAACTTTTAGTTTTAGCTGAACACTGTGAGCAGGACGCACTACACTAACTTGTAGCTTTAGATGAACACTGTGCAGAGCTCGCAAAAAATAACTTGTAGGTTTAGCTGAACACTGTGAGGAGGACGCACCACACTAACTTGTAGTTTTAGCTGAACACTGTGAGCAGGACGCACTGCACTAACTTGTAGCTTTAGATGAACACTGTGCAGAGGTCTCACTACACTAACTTGTAGTTTTAGCTGAACACTGTGAGGAGGACGCACTACACTAACTTGTAGCTTTAGATGAACACTGTGCAGAGGTCTCACTACACTAACTTGTAGTTTTAGCTGAACACTGTGAGGAGGACGCACTACACTAACTTTTAGCTTTAGATGAACACTGTGCAGAGCTCGCAAAAAAATAACTTGTAGGTTTAGCTGAACACTGTGAGGAGGATGCACCACACTAACTTTTAGTTTTAGCTGAACACTGTGAGCAGGACGCACTACACTAACTTGTAGCTTTAGATGAACACTGTGCAGAGCTCGCAAAAAATAACTTGTAGGTTTAGCTGAACACTGTGAGGAGGACGCACCACACTAACTTGTAGTTTTAGCTGAACACTGTGAGCAGGACGCACTGCACTAACTTGTAGCTTTAGATGAACACTGTGCAGAGGTCTCACTACACTAACTTGTAGTTTTAGCTGAACACTGTGAGGAGGACGCACTACACTAACTTGTAGCTTTAGATGAACACTGTGCAGAGGTCTCACTACACTAACTTGTAGTTTTAGCTGAACACTGTGAGGAGGACGCACTACACTAACTTGTAGCTTTAGATGAACACTCTGCAGAGGTCTCACTACACTAACTTGTAGTTTTAGCTGAACACTGTGAGCAGGACGCACTACACTAACTTGTAGCTTTAGATGAACACTGTGAAGAGCTCGCAAAAAAAAACTTGTAGGTTTAGCTGAACACTGTGAGGAGGACGCACCACACTAACTTGTAGTTTTAGCTGAACACTGTGAGGAGGACACACTGCACTAACTTGTAGCTTTAGATGAACACTGTGCAGAGGTCACACTACACTAACTTGTAGTTTTAGCTGAACACTGTGAGCAGGACGCACTACACTAACTTGTAGCTTTAGATGAACACTGTGCAGAGCTCACAAAAAAATATCTTGTAGGTTTAGCTGAACACTGTGAGGAGGACGCACCACAATAACTTGTAGTTCTGGCTGAACACTGTGAGGAGTACGCACCACACTAACTTGTAGTTTTAGCTGAACACTGTGAGCAGGACGCACTACACTAACTTGTAGGTTTAGATGAACACTCTGCAGAGGTCTCACTACACTAACTTGTAGATTTAGCTGAACACTGTGAGCAGGACGCACCACACTAACTTGTAGCTTTAGATGAACACTGTGCAGAGCTCACAAAAAAATAACTTGTAGGTTTAGCTGAATACTGTGAGGAGGACGCACCACACTAACTTGTAGTTTTAGCTGAACACTGTGAGCAGGACGCACTGCACTAACTTGTAGCTTTAGATGAACACTGTGCAGAGGTCTCACTACACTAACTTGTAGTTTTAGCTGAACATTGTGTGCAGGACGCACTACACTAACTTGTAGTTTTAGATGAACACTTTGCAGAGGTCTCACTACACTAACTTGTAGTTTTAGCTGAATACTGTGAGCAGGACGCACTACACTAACTTGTAGCTTTAGATGAACACTGTGCAGAGCTCACAAAAAAATAACTTGTAGGTTTAGCTGAACACTGCGAGGAGGACGCACCACACTAACTTGTAGTTTTAGCTGAACACTGTGAGCAGGACGCACTGCACTAACTTGTAGCTTTAGATGAACACTGTGCAGAGGTCTCACTACACTAACTTGTAGTTTTAGCTGAACAATGTGAGGAGGATGCACTACACTAACTTGTAGCTTTAGATGAACACTGTGCAGAGCTCGCAAAAAAATAACTTGTAGGTTTAGCTGAACACTGTGAGGAGGACGCACCACACTAACTTGTAGTTTTAGCTGAACATTGTGAGGAGGACGCACCACACTAACTTGTAGTTTTAGCTGAACACTGTGAGCAGGATGCACTACACTAACTTGTAGCTTTAGATGAACACTGTGCAGAGGTCTCACTACACTAACTTGTAGTTTTAGCTGAACACTGTGAGCAGGACGCACTACACTAACTTGTAGCTTTAGATGAACACTGTGCAGAGCTCGCAAAAAAAACTTGCAGGTTTAGCTGAACACTGTGAGGAGGACGCACCACACTAACTTGTAGTTTTAGCTGAACACTGTGAGGAGGACGCACTGCACTAACTTGTAGCTTTAGATGAACACTGTGCAGAGGTCTCACTACACTAACTTGTAGTTTTAGCTGAACACTGTGAGCAGGACGCACTACACTAACTTGTAGCTTTAGATGAACACTGTGCAGAGCTCACAAAAAAATAACTTGTAGGTTTAGCTGAACACTGTGAGGAGGACGCACCACACTAACTTGTAGTTTTAGCTGAACACTGTGAGGAGTACGCACCACACTAACTTGTAGTTTTAGCTGAACACTGAGGAGTACGCACCACACTAACTTGTAGTTTTAGCTGAACACTGTGAGCAGGACGCACTACACTAACTTGTAGCTTTAGATGAACACTGTGCAGAGCTCGCAAAAAATAACTTGTAGGTTTAGCTGAACACTATGAGTAGGACGCACCACACTAACTTGTAGCTTTAGCTGAACACTGTGCAGAGGTCTCACTACACTAACTTGTAGTTTTAGCTGAACACTGTGAGCAGGACGCACTACACTAACTTGTCGTTTTAGATGAACACTGTGCAGAGGTCTCACTACACTAACTTGTAGTTTTAGCTGAACACTGTGAGGAGGACGCACTACACTAACTTGTAGCTTTAGATGAACACTGTGCAGAGCTCGCAAAAAAATAACTTGTAGGTTTAGCTGAATACTGTGAGGAGGACGCACCACACTAACTTGTAGTTTTAGCTGAACACTGTGAGCAGGACGCACTGCACTAACTTCTAGCTTTAGATGAACGCTGTGCAGAGGTCTCACTACACTAACTTGTAGTTTAGCTGAACACTGTGAGCAGGACGCACTACACTAACTTGTAGCTTTAGATGAACACTCTGCAGAGCTCGCAAAAAAATAACTTGTAGGTTTAGCTGAACACTGTGAGGAGGACGCACCACACTAACTTGTAGTTTTAGCTGAACACTGTGAGCAGGACGCACTACACTAACTTGTAGCTTTAGATGAACACTGTGCAGAGCTCGCAAAAAATAACTTGTAGGTTTAGCTGAACACTGTGAGGAGGACGCACCACACTAACTTGTAGTTTTAGCTGAACACTGTGAGCAGGACGCACTGCACTAACTTGTAGCTTTAGATGAACACTGTGCAGAGGTCTCACTACACTAACTTGTAGTTTTAGCTGAACACTGTGAGCAGGACGCACTACACTAACTTGTAGTTTTAGATGAACACTGTGCAGAGGTCTCACTACACTAACTTGTAGTTTTAGCTGAACACTGTGAGCAGGACGCACTACACTAACTTGTAGCTTTAGATGAACACTGTGCAGAGCTCGCAAAAAAATAACTTGTAGGTTTAGCTGAATACTGTGAGGAGGACGCACCACACTAACTTGTAGTTTTAGCTGAACACTGTGAGCAGGACGCACTGCACTAACTTGTAGCTTTAGATGAACACTGTGCAGAGGTCTCACTACACTAACTTGTAGTTTTAGCTGAACACTGTGTGCAGGATGCACTACACTAACTTGTAGTTTTAGATGAACACTTTGCAGAGGTCTCACTACACTAACTTGTAGTTTTAGCTGAACACTGTGAGCAGGACGCACTACACTAACTTGTAGCTTTAGATGAACACTGTGCAGAGCTCGCAAAAAAATAACTTGTAGGTTTAGCTGAACACTGTGAGGAGGACGCACCACACTAACTTGTAGTTTTAGCTGAACACTGTGAGCAGGACGCACGACACTAACTTGTAGCTTTAGATGAACACTGTGCAGAGCTCGCAAAAAATAACTTGTAGGTTTAGCTGAACACTGTGAGGAGGACGCACCACACTAACTTGTAGTTTTAGCTGAACACTGTGAGCAGGACGCACTGCACTAACTTGTAGCTTTAGATGAACACTGTGCAGAGGTCTCACTAAACTAACTTGTAGTTTTAGCTGAACACTGTGAGCAGGACGCACTACACTAACTTGTAGTTTTAGATGAACACTGTGCAGAGGTCTCACTACACTAACTTGTAGTTTTAGCTGAACACTGTGAGCAGGACGCACTACACTAACTTGTAGCTTTAGATGAACACTGTGCAGAGCTCGCAAAAAAATAACTTGTAGGTTTAGCTGAATACTGTGAGGAGGACGCACCACACTAACTTGTAGTTTTAGCTGAACACTGTGAGCAGGACGCACTGCACTAACTTGTAGCTTTAGATGAACACTGTGCAGAGGTCTCACTACACTAACTTGTAGTTTTAGCTGAACACTGTGTGCAGGATGCACTACACTAACTTGTAGTTTTAGATGAACACTTTGCAGAGGTCTCACTACACTAACTTGTAGTTTTAGCTGAACACTGTGAGCAGGACGCACTACACTAACTTGTAGCTTTAGATGAACACTCTGCAGAGCTCACAAAAAAATAACTTGTACGTTTAGCTGAACACTGTGAGGAGGATGCACCAAACTAACTTGTAGTTTTAGCTGAACACTGTGAGCAGGACGCACTACACTAACTTGTAGCTTTAGATGAACACTGTGCAGAGCTCGCAAAAAATAACTTGTAGGTTTAGCTGAACACTGTGAGGAGGACGCACCACACTAACTTGTAGTTTTAGCTGAACACTGTGAGCAGGACGCACTGCACTAACTTGTAGCTTTAGATGAACACTGTGCAGAGGTCTCACTACACTAACTTGTAGTTTTAGCTGAACACTGTGAGGAGGACGCACTACACTAACTTGTAGCTTTAGATGAACACTGTGCAGAGCTCGCAAAAAAATAACTTGTAGGTTTAGCTGAACACTGTGAGGAGGACGCACCACACTAACTTGTAGTTTTAGCTGAACATTGTGAGGAGGACGCACCACACTAACTTGTAGTTTTAGCTGAACACTGTGAGCAGGATGCACTACACTAACTTGTAGCTTTAGATGAACACGGTGCAGAGGTCTCACTACACTAACTTGTAGTTTTAGCTGAACACTGTGAGCAGGACGCACTGCACTAACTTGTAGCTTTAGATGAACACTGTGCAGAGGTCTCACTATACTAACTTGTAGTTTTAGCTGAACACTGTGAGCAGGACGCACTACACTAACTTGTAGCTTTAGATGAACACTGTGCAGAGCTCGCAAAAAAATAACTTGTAGGTTTAGCTGAACACTGTGAGGAGGACGCACCACACTAACTTGTAGTTTTAGCTGAACACTGTGAGGAGTACGCACCACACTAACTTGTAGTTTTAGCTGAAAACTGTGAGCAGGACGCACTACACTAACTTGTAGCTTTAGATGAACACTCTGCAGAGGTCTCACTACACTAACTTGTAGTTTTAGCTGAACACTGTGAGCAGGACGCACTACACTAACTTGTAGCTTTAGATGAACACTGTGCAGAGCTCGCAAAAAAATAACTTGTAGGTTTAGCTGAACACTTTGAGGAGGACGCACCACACTAACTTGTAGTTTTAGCTGAACACTGTGAGCAGGACGCACTATACTAACTTGTAGCTTTAGATGAACACTGTGCAGAGCTCGCAAAAAAATAACTTGTAGGTTTAGCTGAATACTGTGAGGAGGACGCACCACACTAACTTGTAGTTTTAGCTGAACACTGTGAGCAGGACGCACTGCACTAACTTGTAGCTTTAGATGAACACTGTGCAGAGGTCTCACTACACTAACTTGTAGTTTTAGCTGAAAACTGTGTGCAGGACGAACTACACTAACTTGTAGTTTTAGATGAACACTTTACAAAGGTCTCACTACACTAACTTGTAGTTTTAGCTGAACACTTTGAGCAGGACGCACTGCACTAACTTGTAGCTTTAGATGAACACTGTGCAGAGGTCTCACTACACTAACTTGTAGTTTTAGCTGAACACTGTGAGGAGGACGCACTACACTAACTTGTAGCTTTAGATGAACACTGTGCAGAGCTCGCAAGAAAATAACTTGTAGTTTTAGCTGAACATTGTGAGGAGGACGCACCACACTAACTTGTAGCTTTAGATGAACACTGTGCAGAGCTCGCAAAAAAATAACTTGTAGGTTTAGCTGAACAATGTGAGGAGGACGCACCACACTAACTTGTAGTTTTAGCTGAACACTGTTAGGAGTACGCACCACACTAACTTGTAGTTTTAGCTGAACACTGTGAGCAGGACGCACTACACTAACTTGTAGCTTTAGATGAACACTCTGCAGAGGTCTTTCTACACTAACTTGTAGTTTTAGCTGAACACTGTGTGCAGGACGAACTACACTAACTTGTAGTTTTAGAAGAACACTTTACAAAGGTCTCACTACACTAACTTGTAGTTTTAGCTGAACACTGTGAGGAAGACGCACTGCACTAACTTGTAGCTTTAGATGAACACTGTGCAGAGGTCTCACTACACTAACTTGTAGTTTTAGCTGAACACTGTGAGCAGGACGCACTACACTAACTTGTAGCTTTAGATGAACACTCTGCAGAGCTCGCAAATAAATAACTTGTAGGTTTAGCCGAACACTGTGAGGAGGACGCACCACACTAACTTGTAGTTTTAGCATAACACTGTGAGCAGGACGCACTACACTAACTTGTAGCTTTAGATGAACACTGTGCAGAGCTCGCAAAAAATAACTTGTAGGTTTAGCTGAACACTGTGACGAGGACGCACCACACTAACATGTAGTTTTAGCTGAACACTGTGAGCAGGACACACTGCACTAACTTGTAGCTTTAGATGAACACTGTGCAGAGGTCTCACTACACTAACTTGTAGTTTTAGCTGAACACTGTGAGGAGGATGCACCACACTAACTTGTAGTTTTAGCTGAACACTGTGAGGAGGACGCACCACACTAACTTGTAGTTTTAGCTGAACACTGTGAGCAGGACGCACTACACTAACTTGTAGCTTTAGATGAACACTGTGCAGAGGTCTCACTACACTAACTTGTAGCTTTAGATGAACACTGTGCAGAGCTCGCAAAAAAATAACTTGTAGGTTTAGCTGAACACTGTGAGGAGTACGCACCACACTAACTTGTAGTTTTAGCTGAACACTGTGAGCAGGACACACTGCACTAACTTGTAGCTTTAGATGAACACTGTGCAGAGGTCTCACTACACTAACTTTTAGTTTTAGCTGAACACTGTGAGCAGGACGCACTACACTAACTTGTAGTTTTAGATGAACACTGTGCAGAGGTCTCACTACACTAACTTGTAGTTTTAGCTGAACACTGTGAGCAGGACGCACTACACTAACTTGTAGCTTTAAAAGAACACTGTGCCGAGCTCGCAAAAAAATAACTTGTAGGTTTAGCTGAATGCTGTGAGGAGGACGCACCACACTAACTTGTAGTTTTAGCTGAACACTGTGAGGAGGACGCACCACACTAACTTGTAGTTTTAGCTGAACACTGTGAGCAGGACGCACTACACTAACTTGTAGCTTTAGATGAACACTGTGCAGAGGTCTCACTACACTAACTTGTAGTTTTAGCTGAACACTGTGAGCAGGACGCACTACACTAACTTGTAGCTTTAGATGAACACTGTGCAGAGCTCGCAAAAAAATAACTTGTAGGTTTAGCTGAACACTGTGAGCAGGACGCACCACACTAACTTGTAGTTTTAGCTGAACACTGTGAGGAGGACGCACCACACTAATTTGTAGTTTTAGCTGAACACTGTGAGCAGGACGCACTACACTAACTTGTAGCTTTAGATGAACACTGTGCAGAGGTCTCACTACACTAACTTGTAGTTTTAGCTGAACACTGTGAGCAGGACGCACTACACTAACTGTAAATAGTCTAGCTGCCTGACTGTGGTACTAATAGGATTAAAAGAACACCAGCAATTTTCTTCAGGTAGCTGTAAATACTGTAACAAGACAAGCCTGCCTGTCAGTAGGAAGATAACAGGAACAGATCTAGCTAAACTGAATACAGTGTGTGTATATATATATATATATATATATATATATATATATATATATATATATATATGCAACACCTGGGATGCAATCTAGATAACTCAAATGAAATAACACTGTCTCTCTGTCTATCTATGTATCTCAATGCCGGAACACACACTACACAGGGCCGCCGTGCAGGCAGCCTTATATAGTGTGGGGCGTGTTCTAAACCCCCTGAGCCATAATTGGCCAAAGCCACCCTGGCTTTGGCCAATTACAGCTCTCACTACCGACGGTGCTGTGATTGGCCAAGCATGCGGGTCATAGTGCATGCTTGGCCAATCATCAGCCAGCAATGCACTGCGATGCCGCAGTGAATTATAGGCTGTGACGCGCCACACGAATTTGGCCCGAACGGCCCATAACGTTCGGAATTCGGCGAACGACCGAACAGCCAATGTTCGAGTCGAACATGGGTTCGACTCGAACACAAAGCTCATCTCTAGTCTTGTTTGACCCCCCCCACCCCTCAAATGTTTAAAACTATTAGGTGTGTTTCTTAACCTAATTAGAACCCCTCCCCCACTTCTCAAATGTTTAAAACTGTCAGGTGTGTTTTGGACCCTAATTAGAACCCCTCCCCCACCCCTCAAATGTTTAAAACTGCCAAGTGTGTTTTGGATCCTAATTAGAACCCCTCCCCCACCCCCTCAAATGTTTAAAACTGTCAGGTGTGTTTTGGACCCTAATTAGAACCCCTCCCCCACCCCCTCAAATGTTTAAAACTGTCAGGTGTGTTTTGGATCCTAATTAGAACCCCCCCCACATTCAAATTGATCAATGGCCCATCAGAGGGGGTGATTAATCTTATAAGTGGGCCTTATGTTTTTTATCATTTAAATTACAAACACGCATATTATTAATGTTTGACTGCTGTTGTTCACTAATGTTTTTGTGTAATCTGATATCCAAGTTATGTTTAAAAGTCCTTATCTTAATTTTTTTTTTTTTCACTCCACAGTTTCCTTCCAGTACACAGGAATGACAGACTGTGGCCTCCCAGTTCGCTGACCGTTGGGACTTTCCCAACTGTGTCGGGGCGATTGACGGGAAGCATGTCCACATTGTGCCACCACTGCATTCGGGGTCTTATTTCTACAACTATAAGGGGTTCCATAGTGTAGTTTTGATGGTGGTGGTCTCGGCACATTTGGACTTACTGTTTGTGGATGTGGGGAAGAACGGCCGGATGTCTGACGGAGGAGTCTTTGCACAGACTGAGCTGTGCCTGCGTCTCCACACTGGTGGCCTGGGATTGCCACCTGATGACCAGAATGTTGATGACTCCCCTCAGTTTTTATCGCTGATGAAGCGTTTGCTCTCGATGATCACTTGATGAGGCCGTTCCCCCAAAGGACACTCACCCCGGAGAGGAGGGTATTTAATTACCGGCTGGCCAGAGCAAGAAGAGTTGTGGAGAATGCATACTTGCTTGCTGCATCCTACATAACTTTTTACGTAGACATTCTGTGACATATATTACCTCTGTTGGGCCTGAGGCCAGACTTGTACAAGATGAAACAATGACAGGCCTAGAAATTGGCTGTATTGGCTTGGCCCCCCAAACTGCACGTCAAGTGCGTGAGCGATATGTGAATTATTTTAATGGTCGGGGGGCCATTGCTATTCAACAAGAGCTTTACTTTTTACAAAAAATAAAAATAAATACATTTTTTAAAAATATCTTGTTTTTATTCTTGTTTGCATTTAGTTTGGTCTGTCTCCTAGTGCACTTGTAGTAGTGGCAAGTGCATTTAGTTAATAAGACCCTTTGTCACTGTAACCACACCAAAATTAAAAAAAAATATTATTGAGAAATAATCAGCCACACACATTGTAGTAGTAAAAACATTTTACTGTGTGCACATTGAAAGGTGCATTTTTTAATTTTTTTTTAAATTTTTTTTTCAATACTTTTTTTTTTTGTAAAAATAATTTTTTTTTGTTTTCTAAAATTTAGTTTTTGGAATAACGTTATTAAAGGCATATTTCAACAAAAATAGACCTTGTTTAAAATTCACAACAGTGTTTAGAAAAACATACAAAAAAATTTTGAGAACGGTGCTGGTGATGTCACCCTTGTAAATCGTTAATTTTTCAGATGCTCAAAATTGAGCATTACAAAAGGGTCAAGTCAACATGTGCTATCTCCCATCATAGGTGAGCAATGTACGTGTTTTGTGTGTGCAATCCCTTTGTTCCTCTCACCACTAAATAATTTTAAGGATGAAGGGGTTGCAAACACAAAACAAGTATATTGATAACCCATGATGGAAAATAGCACATGATGGCACATGATGACACACCGAGTGCATTCTAAAAAATTTTTTATAACCAAAAAAATTTAAAAACACATTTCAACAGGAAACAAACTTCACCAGGAAATGAAGAACACGACTGATGTTTTTAGGCAAAAAGTTATTATATTCTGCCCAAAACATCAATCATGTTCTTCATTTCCTGTTGCATGGCGTCCAGGCAAAGTTGCATGCTGTGAATTTGTTCACGCATTTTATCAATTTGGCCATTCCACAGCATTATCTGGCCAATCAGTCTTTGGGCACTGTCTGTGCTGAATGGCTCTGCCGCTTGGCCTTCCACAATCAGAAGCTCACCTAAAATGAGTGAAAAAAACAAGGGTTAAAATATGCACACCTAAATACATTACCTTAAGCTGGGGTGTCAGTCACTCACTTGATGGGGTTGAAACCTCGCACACTTCCTCCACCTCTCCTTCCTCCAGGTCGTCGGGTGGGCGTGGTCTTGGGCTTGGGCTATCTTTAGCCTCAGGCTGGTGACTTGGGGGGGTCCTGGGATCCTTGGACTGTTGTCTGAGTCTTTTCTCCCCTATGATAATTCAACAAACAGTATAGTTAAAACACAGTGATATTTTAGATTTTTTTAAATTATATGAAACGTTGGTTATGAGTTGTGGACAATTGCCTTTTTTGTCATCAAAAATTTTGAAGACAGGATGAACATTCCCTCTGAACAACAATTCTAAACAATGCACATTTTCAGGCAAGTTTCACAGATGCAGACACCTCAATTATCTCCTATGTGTATTACCCCTCAAAAATGTAGTTATGGTCACATAGTACACTAGTGCTCGTGAGTCCAGATGTGGAACCAGCTGCTGTGTCCTGTCCTTACATTACACTGACTCATTTTTGAAGAAGCATTATATTTTCCAACACATCTACACCACATCAACAAATTTTGGGAATACAAAAAATTATCAAGACCTAAATGTATGTCCAACCCTGTACCATCGTATTTGGCGAAAAAATAAAGTAATTTTTCAAGTATCATATGTATTTTTACAAAGAACGGTCTTTACGAACGATGCTGTATAAACGAAAAAAATATGGATCAGCATGCAAGTTAAGTATCTCAATAGGGAAAACACAAGTACTTACTTTTTTAAGCAGCTTCTTTATTCGCCAATATTTTTCTGGCTCCCGACTTTTGACGTCAGACCACCGATTCCTCAATTGTTCTTTAGACCGGTTTGTGCCAAATTTTGCTTCTAGAGCGGTGACAACTGAGGACGTTATTTTGTCCTTACGCATATTTGGTCGTGTGTACGGTCCTTTTTTGCCATCGTAGTCCTCCCTTCTCAATATGGACACCATCTCCACCATCTCTTCAAAAGCCATGTTGGTGGCCTTATATCTCATCCGTGATACGGATGGTTGTGGCTCCGGGCTTTCCTCCGCGCTACTTCCACTGATTCTCTCCACCATCTTTATCTATATACTCCCACTGCGCAACGAAGAGTGAAGGGGGGGGGACAAATCGTACTAAAGAACATCAGGGGCGGGCGACGCAGGCGGAGCATGACCCATGCGCAGTGCATATAACGCTATTACGATGGCCAACGTATGTCTGTGCGGAAGTAGCGAGAGTCAGAAACGAAGGTAAGATTAAAGTGGGGGTGTGTGTGTTTGGTGAATGTGTTTGGTGTGTGTGTGTATGTGTCCCCTAGATTCTTCACCAAATAATCCTGTGAGTTGTGACTGACATTACAGTTTTGATCTTGTGTCTTGTCTTTTAGCAACAATGAATCCCTTTAAAGAGGCAGATTTTTTGTCGCGATTTATTGACCTATATCAGGAAAAGAAAAACCTGTGGGAGGTCAAACACCCACTATATTACAATAGAGATGTAAGGAAGGCAACACTGGGCACACTTTTAGAATTTGGGAAGACTCGAGTGCCCCAGGCAGACCTCAAGTTTGTAGACAAGAAAATTGGTATCTTGTGAAACATGTACAAGCGGGAACACAATAAAATCCAGGAGTCGCTCAGATCCGGAGCAGCAGCCGACCAAGTTTATGTCCCCAAGTTGTGGTACTACCACAAAATGCGATTCCTGGATGACCAGTCTGAAGCCAGGAAATCACTTTCGACCCTCCCCCCCACCCTTTCCTTCAGCCTTCCCCCCACTCTTCCCTCCAGCCTTCCATCCACCTCCACCTCAGCTGAGGAGTCCCAGGAAGAACTGGGCCTTTTCAGCCTTGATGAAGTGGATGCGCCCAGCTTCAGCCAGGTATCCTTTTTTGTGGAATTTGTGATTGTGTAAATGTTATTAATGATGTTAACGTGTTACATTTTTAAGTGCTTCATAAAAAATGACTTCATCACAAATATTAATATGTAGACATATCACTAGACAGTAGTGGCCAAAAATATACTTCTGATATCGTTGATCACCTGAAACAATGGTGGTGCCAAATGGATAGCCTTTACTATTTGTTCAGAATTATATTTGGAAGTCATGAGCTGAAAATTGTGTGTGATTGCGTAACACAAAATTACAACTATGTCCCTCTTTTTAACACAGGATGACCTCAGCCAGGAGGAGGCCTTGACCAGTGGGAGAGAGGAGGAGGCCTTGCCCAGTGGGAGAGAGGAGGAGGCTGTGGCTGGGCCGAGTAGAAGCCGCACGGAGTGTCAGGTGCCTCCCCTCCGCATTCTCACCAAAAGGCCCAGGAGAATGACCCAAACTGAGGAGGAATCCCTAGCCCTCATATGTAAAGCAAGCCAAATCCTGGGTACACCACCCAATCCAGAGGAGGCTTATGGCACCTATATAGCCAGCAGATTGCTGGAGTTGGAAAAGGGCCAACACCTCCTCTGTGAGGGTTTGATTTTTCAGGCCTAGCAGAAGGGCTTGAGAGGGGAGCTTACTGCTACCACGTATCTGGCAGATAAAGCCACTTCTCCTCCTCCTCCTCCTGCCCCAAGTACACCACCAGAGGCCCAGCCTCCGAGGAAGGCTGCAGAGAAGCATGGAGGGAAGGCTGCAGAGAAGCGTGCAGGGAAGGCTCCACGGAAGAGTCGAAAGTGATTGCCTGGTTTCTGTCTGGTCTGACTGTGCTCCCTAGTCGCAAGATACCAATTTTCTTGTCCTAAAACTTGATGTGTATCCTGGGGGACGAAAGGCTTCACACATTCTAAAAGTGTCTCCAGTGTTGCCTTCCTGATTTTTTTTTCACCAAAATAAATGGATTTTTTTGTTACCTTACATTATTGACTATGTGTTTTGATTCCAAAACGCCATTTTGTTTGGGAGTAGGCAGGTACAGGTCAAAAAGACTATGGGGTTGATTTAATAAAAGCAAATAGACTGTGTACTTTGCAGAGGGCAGTGGCCCTCTGCAAGTGCAATAGCTCCAGAGCTTAGGAAATGAGGTAAGGCTTGACTTTGCAAAGAGTACCCAATCCTGTGCAAGGAAAATTCAAAAAACAGCATTTTTGCTTGCACATGATTGGATGATGGAAGTCAGCAAAGCTTCTGCTCATTTACTAAGCTCTGGAGCAACTGCTCTTGCAGAGGGCAACTGCACTTTGCAAAGTGCACAGTCTTTTTCCCTTTAGTAAATCAACCCCTATGTGTGTTTTTGCCAAAAGGCTAAATCATTTCTAAAATCAAGTGAAAAGTACTAGTGAAAAGTTCACTTTAGAAATTGCACAGCAAGTTCACTTGTTGGAAGTGCAGTCGCTGTAAATCTGAGGGGAAGAGCTGAAATGAGGGGAAGCTCTGCTGATTTTATCGTGCAATAAAAAGGTTGTTTTTTAGGGGGGGTTCCTTGCATGTGCCCCTCGGATCCACAGCGAAGGCACTTCAAAATGCTCTTTCTGTGCAATTCCAAGTAGAATTTGCACTTGTAGTGAAAAATGAATTTGCCTTTGGAAAATAAACCCCCCTATGTCTAATTAACAAGGGACACCAACCTCATTAAGGTTCATTAAAACAACACAAAATATTAAGGTTATTGTGGTAACTTGAAAATACAAAAAAAATATAAACAAAAAAAAAACATTTTGTATAATTTAGCACACATTGTAAAATAGATAAGTGTTGAAATCATTAAAAAAAATAAAGATGAGTCCAAAATCTAATTTAATACTTTATTTATGGAGATCTGGCTTTTTAAAAATATCATATTAGTCATGGCATGAGGATAAATCATGAAGAAAGTAGTTTGTGAGAACTCTGTGTGAATATAAAGCAGAAAAACAACTTCATTCCTCTCGCATTATAAATTTAAAAAAAGCGCTGTATTAAAAGATCACAGAAGAGGAATGTGCTAGCTTCAATACGAAGGCTAGTTTTACCATACCGAGCGCTTCCGTCTTGTAATTGCTTCAGAGCATGCGTCAGTTTGAGTTCGTCGGACTAGCACACAGACGACCGGTTTGTCCGCTAGAAAGAAGAGTCCGTCGGATAGATTTAAAACATGTTTCAAATCTAAGTCCGTCCAACTTTGGAGCAAACAAAGTCCGCTGGAGCCCACACACGATCGAATTGTCCAACGAAATCCAGTACGCCGGACCAAGTCTGCCGTAAAGTCCGCTCGTGTGTACGCGGCATTATTCATTTTTACATCAGAGTTGGTGGTCTTTCAAAGTCCCACTTAGGGGGTATTTCCTTTTGTTCAACTATACTACACTACACTGATTACTACAATACCCAGCAGAGCCGTGTCCAGAAGATGGTACCTGTGGTGCGTGAGGATGTGGGGCCGACCTAAGCCAAGCTGGGGGTACGAGGAGTCTTCCAAACAGAGCCTTGTGAAAGGGGGGTGTCAGGACCATCAGTGTCCCCAGCCAGCGGAGCCCCGGTCCTTCTATCAGTGTCCCCACTCATCGGAAACAAGGGGGCGGAGGGTTGGTGGCGGCGGCGGGTGGAGGCTGATCACTTCCTTGTGTTCAGTGTCGTTTTTAGCCAAAAATTAGGCCGAAACAAAATCCCAGGAAAATAATCGGGACAAGCTTAAATCGGGACGAGGGTCCCAAAATCGGGATTGTCCCGGGAAAATCAGGACTGTTGGCAACTATGTGACCTACCTACCTGACACACACTGACCCACACTGACCTACCTGACATGCCTGACACGTACTAACCTACCTGACACACACTGACCTACCTATCTGACAGACATACACTGACCTACTTGACACACACTGACCTACTTGACACACACTGACCTACTTATCTGACATACACTGACCCACACTGACCTACCTGACATGCACTGACCTACCTATCTGACATACACTGACCCACACTGACCTACCTGACACACACTGACCTACCTGACACACACTGACCTATCTGGCTGCCATACACTGACCTACCTGACAAACACTGACCTACCTGACACACACTGACCTACCTGGCTGACATACACTGACCTGGCTGACATGCACTGACCTACCTATCTGACATACACTGACCCACACTGACCTACCTGCTCTACCTGATATACACTGACCTACCTATATGACATACACTGACCTACCTGGCTGACATACACTGACCTACCTGACACACACTGACCTACATGACATGCCTGACATGTACTAACCTACCTGACACACACTGACCTACTTGACACACACTGACCTTCCTACCTGGCATGCACTGACCTACCTGCCCTTGCCCCCTTAAAGCCCAAGTTTATTTATTTAAAATTAGCCAAGGGGCAGTCAAATGTAGCCCTGTGCCCCATCAAATGCAGCCACTGTGCCCTATCAAATGAAGCCACTGTGCCCCATCAAATGCAGCCACTGTGCCATTCGAATGAAGCCACTGTGCCAATCGAATGAAGCCACTGTGCCCGTCGAATGAAGCCACTGTGCCCGTCGAATGAAGCCACTGTGCCCGTCAAATGCAGCCACTGTGCCCGTCAATTGCAGCCACTGTGCCCCGTCAAATGAGGCCACTGTGCTAGTCGAATGAAGCCACTGTGCCCGTCGAATGAAGCCACTGTGCCCGTCAAATGCAGTCACTGTGCCCGTCAAATGCAGCCACTGTGCCCGTCAAATGAATCCACTGTGCCCGTCAAATGAATCCACTGTGCCCGTCAATTGCAGCCACTGTGCCCCATCAAATGAAGCCACTGTGCCCCGTCAAATGAAGCCACTGTGCCCCGTCAATTGCAGCCACTGTGCCCCATCAAATTCAGCCACTGTGCCCCGTCAAATTCAGCCACTGTGCCCCATCAAATGAAGCCACTGTACCCGTCAACTGCAGCCACTGTTCCTCGTCAATTGCAGCCACTGTGCCCCGTCACATGAAGCCACTGTACCCGTCACATGAAGCCACTGTGCCCGTCAATTGCAGCCACTGTGCCCGTCAATTGCAGCCACTGTGCCCATCACATGAAGCCACTGTGCCCATCAAATAAAGCCTTTGTGCCCGTCAATTGCAGCCACTGTGCCCCATCACATGAAGCCACTGTGCCCGTCGAATTAAGCCATTGTGCCCGTCGAATGAAGCCACTGTGCCCGTCAAATGCAGTCACTGTGCCCGTCAAATGCAGCCACTGTGCCCGTCAAATGAAGCCACTGTGCCCGTCAATTGCAGCCACTGTGCCCCGTCAATTGCAGCCACTGTGCTCCGTCAAATGCAGCCACTGTGCCAGTCAAATTAAGCCACTGTGCCAGTCAAATGAAGCCACTGTGCCAGTCAAATGAAGCCACTGTGCCCGTCGAATGAAGCCACTGTGCCCGTCAAATGCAGCCACTGTGCCCTGTCAAATGAAGCCACTGTGCCCGTCAATTGCAGCCACTGTGCCAGTCAAATGAAGCCACTGTGCCAATCGAATGAAGCCACTGTGCCCGTCGAATGAAGCCACTGTGCACGTCGAATGAAGCCACTGTGTCCGTCAAATGAAGCCACTGTGCCCCGTCAAATGAAACCACTGTGCCCGTCGAATTAAGCCACTGTGCCCGTCGAATGAGGCCACTGTGCCCGTCAAATGCAGTCACTGTGCCCGTCAAATGCAGCCACTGTGCCTGTCAAATGAAGCCACTGTGCCCGTCAATTGCAGCCACTGTGCCCGTCAATTGCAGCCACTGTGCCCCGTCAATTGCAGCCACTGTGCCCCGTCAAATGCAGCCACTGTGCCAGTCAAATGAAGCCACTGTGCCAGTCGAATGAAGCCACTGTGCCAGTCGAATGAAGCCACTGTGCCTGTCGAATGAAGCCACTGTGCCCGTCAAATTCAGCCACTGTGCCCTGTCGAATGAAGCCACTGTGCCCATCAATTGCAGCCACTGTGCCCCGTCAAATGAGGCCACTGTGCCAGTCGAATGAAGCCACTGTGCCTGTCGAATGAAGCAACTGTGCCCGTCGAATGAAGCCACTGTGCCCGTCAAATGCAGTCACTGTGCCCGTCAAATGCAGCCACTGTGCCCTTTAATTGCAGCCACTGTGCCCCATCAAATGAAGCCACTGTTCCCCGTGAAATGAAGCCACTGTGCCCCGTCAATTGCAGCCACTGTGCCCCGTCAAATGAAGCCACTGTGCCCGTCAATTTCAGCCACTGTGCCCCATCAAATGAAGCCCCTGTGCCCGTCAACTGCAGCCACTGTTCCTCGTCAATTGCAGCCACTGTGCCCGTCACATGAAGCCACTGTGCCAGTCAAATGAAGCCACTGTGCCAGTCAAATGAAGCCACTGTGCCAGTCAAATGAAGCCACTGTGCCCGTCGAATGAAGCCACTGTGCCCGTCAAATGCAGCCACTGTGCCCTGTCAAATGAAGCCACTGTGCCCGTCAATTGCAGCCACTGTGCCCGGTCAAATGAGGCCACTGTGCCAGTCGAATGAAGCCACTGTGCCCGTCAAATGAAGCCAATGTGCCCGTCGAATGAAGCCACTGTGCCCGTCAAATGCAGTCACTGTGCCCCTCAAATGCAGCCACTGTGCCCGTCAAATGAAGCCACTGTGCCCGTCAATTGCAGCCACTGTGCCCCGTCAAATGAAGCCACTGTGCCCATCAGCTGCAGCCACTGTTCCTCGTCAATTGCAGCCACTGTGCCCCGTCACATGAAGCCACTGTGCCCCATCACATAGTTACATAGTTACATAGTAGGTGAGGTTGAAAAAAGACACAAGTCCATCAAGTCCAACCTATGTGTGTGATTATGTGTCAGTATTACATTACATATCCCTGTATATTGCGGTCATTCAGGTGATTATCTAATAGTTTCTTGAAGCTATCAATGCTCCCCGCTGAGACCACCGCCTGTGGAAGGGAATTCCACATCCTTGCCGCTCTTACAGTAAAGAACCCTCTACGTAGTTTAAGGTTAAACCTCTTTTCTTCTAATTGTAATGAGTGGCCACGAGTCTTATTAAACTCTCTTCTGCGAAAAAGTTTTATCCCTATTGTGGGGTCACCAGTACAGTATTTGTAAATTGAAATCATATCCCCTCTCAAGCGTCTCTTCTCCAGAGAGAATAAGTTCAGTGCTCGCAACCTTTCCTCATAACTAAGATCCTCCAGACCCTTTATTAGCTTTGTTGCCCTTCTTTGTACTCGCTCCATTTCCAGTACGTCCCTCCTGAGGACTGGTGCCCAGAACTGGACAGCATACTCCAGGTGCGGCCGGACCAGAGTCTTGTAGAGCGGGAGAATTATCGTTTTATCTCTGCAGTTGATCCCCCTTTTAATGCATGCCAATATTCTGTTTGCTTTATTAGCAGCAGCTTGGCATTGCATGCCGTTGCTGAGCCTATCATCCACTAGGACCCCCAAGTCTTTTTCCATCCTAGATTCCCCCAGAGGTTCTCCCCCCAGTGTATAGATTGCATTCATATTTTTGGCACCCAAATGCATTATTTTACATTTTTCTACACTGAACCTCATTTGCCATGTAGTCGCCCACCCCATTAATTTGTTCAGGTCTTTTTGCAAGATTTCCACATCCTGCGGAGAAGTTATTGCCCTGCTTAGCTTAGTATCGTCTGCAAATACAGAGATGGAACTGTTTATCCCATCCTCCAGGTCATTTATGAACAAATTAAATAGGATTGGTCCCAGCACAGAACCCTGGGGGACCCCACTACCCACCCCTGACCATTCTGAGTACTCCCCATTTATCACCACCCTCTGAACACGCCCTTGTAGCCAGTTTTCAATCCATGTACTCACCCTATGGTCCATGCCAACAGACCTTATTTTGTACAGTAAACGTTTATGGGGAACTGTGTCAAATGCTTTTGCAAAATCCAGATACACCACGTCTACGGGCCTTCCTTTATCTAGATGGCAACTCACCTCCTCATAGAAGGTTAATAGATTGGTTTGGCAAGAACGATTCTTCATGAATCCATGCTGATTACTGCTAATGATATCATTCTTATTACTAAAATCTTGTATATAGTCCCTTATCATCCCCTCCAAGAGTTTACATACTATTGATGTTAGGCTAACTGGTCTGTAATTCCCAGGGATGTTTTTTGGGCCCTTTTTAAATATTGGTGCTACATTGGCTTTTCTCCAATCAGCTGGTACCATTCCAGTCAATAGACTGTCTGTAAAAATTAGGAACAACGGTCTGGCAATCACCTGACTGAGTTCCCTAAGTACCCTCGGATGCAAGCCATCTGGTCCCGGTGATTTATTAATGTTAAGTTTCTCAAGTCTAATTTTAATTCCGTCCTCTGTTAACCATGTAGGTGCTTCCTGTGTTGTGTCATGAGGATAAACACTGCAGTTTTGGTTACTGAAGCCCCCCGATTCACTCGTGAAGACTGAGGAGAAGAATAAATTCAATACCTCTGCCATCTCCCCATCCTTTGTAACCAGATGTCCTTCCTCATTCTTTATGGGGCCAATATGGTCTGTCCTCCCTTTTTTACTGTTTACATACTTAAAGAATTTCTTGGGATTTTTTTTGCTCTCCTCCGCTATGTGTCTTTCATGTTCTATCTTAGCCATCCTAATTGCACCCTTACATTTCTTATTGCATTCTTTATAAATTCTGAATGCTGTGGATGATCCCTCAACCTTGTATTTTTTGAAGGCCTTCTCCTTTGCTTTTATATGCATTTTTACATTGGAGTTAAGCCATCCAGGATGTTTGTTCGCTCTTTTAAATTTATTACCCAATGGGATACATTGGCTAATGCCCTTATTTAATATGCTCTTAAAGCAAACCCATCTCTCCTCTGTATTCTTTGTTCCTAATATTTTGTCCCAATTTATGCCTTTTAGCAAGGTTTGTAGTTTAGGGAAGTTGGCTCTTTTGAAATTCAGTGTCTTTGTGTTCCCTTCATGTCTACTATTTGTGTGATTTATACTGAAACTAATTGACCTGTGATCGCTGTTACCTAAATTGCCCCGTATTTCCACATCTGTTATCAGGTCTGTATTGTTGGTAATCAGTAGATCTAGTAATGTTTTATTTCTAGTTGGTGCGTCTACCATCTGACCCATAAAATTGTCCTGCAAGACATTAAGGAACTGGCGAGCCTTAAATGAATGCGCGGTTCCCTCCGCCCAGTCTATGTCTGGATAATTAAAATCCCCCATTATGATAACACTTCCCATCCTTGCTGCTAATCCAATTTGTGATAGGAGATCTGTCTCCACTTCCTCCCTCAGGTTAGGGGGCCTATAGCATACTCCAAGTATTATTTTCCCCTTAGCTTCATCCCTTTGGAGCTCTACCCATAAAGATTCCACCTCCTCCCTAGCCCCCTCAGTGATGTCATCTCTCACATTCACTTGTACATTATTCTTGATATATAGGCATACCCCTCCCCCTTTTTTACCCTCTCTATCCTTGCGGTATAGGGTATACCCTTGAATGTTTGCCAGCCAATCATGAGAGCTGTTGAACCAGGTCTCTGAAATTCCCACAAAATCCAAATCCTCCTCGTACAACAGTATCTCTAGTTCACCCATCTTGTCCGCCAGGCTCCTGGCATTGGTGAACATGCCACATAGTTTAGACCGGTCGCATATTGTCCTCGTATTGGGTGCTTCAAGATTGCAACTTCAGGGGGGAGATGACGTGAGGCGTCAGCTGGGAGGGGAGGAGCTGTCTCTGTGTCAGTGAATCGGCGTCTCGGCGGCCGCGTCAGCTGGAGGAGCTTCCACGTGGACGGGAACAGCGAAGCAGCTGATGCCCGGCATCGGAAGGGTAAGCCGGGTAGTGGCGGTACGGCGCTGACAAGGAGCCGGCGGTGCTATACCCGGAAGACGCTGGCGAACTCCCTTCTGTCCCCTTTGCCTCTCTCTCTGAGCCCGATGGTGACGGCGGGAGGGGGGGGATCCGGTTGACCCGCTCCGCTCACCCACCTCTCCGAGCATCTCACAGGTCTATGGTGTAATAAAGGAAAACAAAGCAGCAAGCAGCAGGGACGCCTCCATCCAAACTAGGTCACACAGAAGGTGGCAAATTGGTAAGAGATACGCCTTTCTCTGGAACCCTGAGGTAAGGAAACACTGCATGGAAAAGTATGAAATTTACCAAGAGCGGAACCTTAAGGTATGAAAGCACCTAAACAGCATAAAAAGGGTCACTTGATTTTCAAATCTATTGGAATTTTGAGGTTTATTCAGCTACTTTTGAAAGTTTGTAAATTGACACCCACACCTGATGCATATGCAGATATTATCCCAGTTCTCATATACCACAGTGAAATTAAGGTGTCTGGACACCGTATGAGCTCTCTGTACCCTAGCTGGCTCTGTGGGCAGTCTATATCCGGGGGTAAACTGAAGGCATAACAACTGTGATCCATATGGTGTCTTATGGACATGTAATATGTAATATGTAATAGGGTGACACCATTGGTGACGGAGACACCCCTGTACACGGCAATATTTACCTTGGATAAATACAGATAATTATGTAGCGGTTTCCCCAGGACCATATAGAAGGGTTAACCCAAACGGGAGTAAGCACTCACGAATTAGGGGCTCGCCCCCCGGTATATGGGTAACTTACTCGGATATTGTTCGGTAGGCCAAGATAACCTCCTGGATAAATCCCAAGACGTGCTTGCTTGCTTAAAGGGATACCGTGTCGCCCTAATATAGGATCACCGAAGATTAGCCCCAGTGACAGCCCAAGGACTTTAATATTTTTTCTATAGATTTCCCTGAGAGAAACAATGAGTAGAAATACAACCAAAGCAGGGAAAGGTGCCCCACCGAAGACACCAAAGGACAATAGTTCCGGTAGTATAAGCGGGAGCTCAATTAAACAATACTTAGCCACTGGGGGGAGCCCGGGGGGCGTTCACCAAGAAGCTCAATTGTCTTCCGCGTTAGACAAGAAGAAGAAAGGTCAGACTGAAAAAAGGGACCAGACACCCGACCAATCTAGAGAGTCATCATTAGTTGAAAACCCACAAGAATCATCTAGAATGACGGAACTTCGACAGGAATTAGAACCCCCCTCAAAAAAAGAAATGGCAGAGATGTTTAAAGCACTAGAAGAATTGATTAAAACTGAAATTAGTAACCTGAGGATAGATTTAGGAAACCTGTTGGCCAGAGTGGAGAAAGTAGAAAATACAATGGACCAACAGGAGCGGGAGATCCTGGATTTAAAAAATCAAATTAAAACAACGCAACAAAATCAGATAAAAATCTGTTATAGAATTGAGGACCAGGAAAACAGAAGCCGCAGACAGAACCTAAGAATCCGAGGAGTGCCGGAAAAAAGAGGGGAGGATCTGAAGAAAACAGTGGAGGACATCTTCTCCCCACTTTTGGAGTTGAGAGGAGAGGACTTCCCTAAATTAGAACGGGTGCATCGAATAGGCAGACTAGATAATAGCCGAACAGAAAGAAGCCGGGACATAATTGTCAGGTTTAGATTCTACACAGATAAAGAGAAATTATGGAGAAAATTGAGGGGGCAAACCCCACTTCAATATGAAGATGCTAATATTTTAGTCTTTGCAGATTTGGCCAAAGACACATTATTGAGAAGACGTCTGTTGAAACCCCTTTTGGAGCAAATGATAACCCAGAACATAAAATACTCATGGGGCTTCCCGGCCTGCCTAATTGGTAGTAAAGAGGGTAGAACAGCCAGGCTAAGATTTCCTGATGAGTTGGAAGATTTCTGTGGGAGATTGGGTTTGCGGGTGCCCGAGACGTTAAATTGGTCCATTGAAAGCTGGATGGAGCTAGGGATAGGGGTGATGTGAGTGGAGGGGGGGGGGCCGGAGGGTGGGGGCGGAGCGGGAAAATTAATTACAAAAGAAGGAGCAATCTTAGATTGTAAAAGGAGCTGACTATAACACCCCGCCGCCGAGACAGCGATGACCGAGAAGCGGGCACGCTGACAGCTCCACCTTAGGAGGTGGATACCAAAGGAAGGATCACGATATACGCGATCCACTTTGGCTTGAGGGTCTAGAGATGACCAGAATGGGGGAAGGGGGGGCGGATTGGGGGGAGGGGAAGGGACGGGGTGAAAGGGGGGGGGTTTTGGGTATCTCTCCAGGGTCTAAGATAGAATGGGGTGAATTGGAGGTAGTGAAATGACACCAAATACAATAAAATGTATAACGTATAACGTCAAGGGGCTAAATATGGCCAACAAAAGAAGAAGTATCTTCAATGAGCTCAGACTACTTGGACCAGAGGTGGTGTTCATCCAGGAAACACATATCTCATATCAATCTAGATTGAGACTATTCTCAAGTGAATACCCGGTCTGGTACCAAGGAGATACTATCTCAAGTAGATCAAGAGGGGTGGCCATCGGATTTGCAAAAAATACCAGGTTTGTGTTAGAAGAGAGGTTAGCTGATACAGAAGGGAGATATATATTCCTAAGAGGTAGACTATATGAAAAAGAATATACATTGGCTAACATCTACGCGCCTAATAAGAACCCGATAGAATATGTAGCAAAAATTCTAGAGAAATTAATAAAGTTTAGACAAGGGCATCTGATATTAATGGGAGACTTTAACTTTTGTATGGATCCGCGATTGGACAGTACGGCTCGGACACAGGCGCGGAACAGTGTACAAGTAAGTAAGATTAAACAAAAGATCACCAGCCTACAGCTGGTGGACATATGGAGAGTGCAACATCCAAGGGGAAGAGACTACACGTTCTACTCGCCTGTGCACGAGTCGTACTCCCGGATCGACTATGGATTGATAGACCATAGAGAAATAGAAAGTATGGTAGATTCCTGGATAGGCAATATAACATACTCAGACCACGCACCACTGACTATCGAAATAAAAATAGGTGAAAGAAGTAGACCTCTGGGGCAATGGCGCTTAAATGAAGACCTGATCTGCGAGGAGGAGGGGTTCAATAGAATTAGTAAAGAGCTAAGGGACTACTTTGTGCGCAACGACACGGGGGAAGTATCAGGGTCCACATTGTGGCATGCCCATAAAGCCTGTATAAGGGGAGTTTTTATTGAGATAGGGGCAAGAAAGAAGAAAGAGAGAGCAGAGAAAACCCAAAAACTAAGAGAGGAACTGGCCATACTAGAACAGAAACATAAGGCTCAAATAGGACAATCCACTTCTGCACTATATAAACACTTAGTCATTAAAAGAGCGGAGTTAAAAACTCTAATGGATCAAGAAGTAAGAGTAAAGTATGGAAAGACAATGGGTGACAGGTATCTCTGGGCCAATAAGCCTGGAAAGCTTCTAGCGAACATAGTGCAGAAAAGGAAAGCGAGAAATTTTATAGAAAGAATTCAGACCAAAGAGGGACAAATTAAGTATTCTTCCAAAGAAGTGGCGGAGGTTTTCAAAAATTATTATCAAGAACTATATGCAGTACACAAACAGGACACCCCGATTAAAAACAAGAGGGAGAGAATAAAAAAATACCTAGAGAAGGCAGGATTACCTAAAATCCCAGAGAATGATAGAGAGTACATGGAAGCCCCAATCACTCAAGAGGAAATAAGGAAAGCAATAGCAGGTATGGCATCCGGGAAAAGCCCTGGCCCGGATGGTTTTACATTGTCCTATTACAGGAAATTCAAAGAAATATTGATTCCTAGGATGTGCCAGTACTTTAATGGGTTAGGAGAGGAATATGACATGAGCCAGGAGGTTTTAAGAGCCTCGATTACGGTTATCTTAAAGGAGGGAAGGGAAAAAACACTCTGCTCAAGTTATCGCCCTATCTCTCTACTAAATATCGATACAAAAATTTACGCTAAAATTCTGGCCGAGAGGTTAAAGGGATCATTGAATGCCCTGGTTAGCCCGGATCAGGTGGGCTTCATTGCCGGGAGGGAAGGGAAGGACAATGGGGTCAGGACATTACTCCTGTTACAAAAAATAAGAGAGGGTGAACCCCCAGGGCTACTGCTATCGGTTGACGCCGAAAAGGCCTTCGACAGGGTAGACTGGGGGTTCATGTTCCAGACCCTGGAGTTCATGGGTCTGGGTCCCCAAATGTATCAGAGGATCAAAAACTTGTACCACCACCCGACGGCAATGGTGGGGGTGAACGGATGTATGTCCCAGCCATTTGAGATGGGGAATGGTACAAGACAGGGGTGCCCCTTGTCCCCGCTGTTATTCGTACTTACTATGGAGCCCCTTTTGGCGGCGATTCGCACGGACCCGGGTATTAGGGGTATCAAGATAGGCGAAGACGAACATAAAGTCGCAGCTTATGCCGACGACGTACTAATCTATGTATCGGAACCTGAAACTACAATGCCCAAGTTAGTTAAAGCCCTAAAAGAGTATGGGGAACTGTCTAATTTTCAAATAAATATGGCAAAATCAGAAATACTAAACATAAATTTAAAGGAAAAAGAAATTAGTATATTAAAAAAAAGCTACAGTTTTAGATGGACTAAAGAATTGAAGTACCTGGGTATAAAGCTAGCCAACTCAACAAAAAAATTATTTACAATAAACTATATACCCCTGCTGAATACAATTAGAGCTGAGTGTAAAAACTATGCAAAAAAAGCCATCTCATGGATAGGGCGTATTAATGCCTTTAAAATGATGTTACTTCCCAAGATCACCTTCCTATTCCAGATGTTACCGTTACCACTACCCCTATATTATTTAAGAAAATTAAAGAATATAATAATGAGCTTCATTTGGAAAAATAAAAAACCAAGAGTTTCTTTCAGGACCTTAAAACAAAAGAAAATACATGGTGGTTTGGCTGTACCAGACGTTCAGAACTATTACAAGGCAGCAGTGCTGGCCAGACTAGTAGAATGGGCTAAGAGAACGAACGAAAAACGCTGGGTAAAAATAGAAGTACACCTTAGTAAAGCAGCACTAGGAAGTTTGATATGGAACCCCCCTCATGCTAGAATATTAGGGGAAAACACACATATAATAACACGCAACGCACTTAAAATATGGGACAGGGTATATAAGAATTTAAATGGGGAATATAACTCACCTTTATTAGCACTGATAGATAACAATTTTTTTACACCAGGCCTAGAAACCATGGGGGGGAAAGAAGCAGTATGGGGAAAGACACAATTAAGACACATTATAAAGGAGGGTAAAATTTTGTCACTACAAGAAATTAGGAATGGGAGGGAGACACGTAGGTTGGATGAGTGGAGGTACCTCCAGTTGGGACACTTCGTAAATAAACTCCCAGCCCCGATAAGGGGAGGAGATAATTTGACGGACTTCGAAAGGCTATGTGACATGGAAGATGCGAGAAATATTGTCTCAAAAATCTACAAGGCTTTGATGAGGGCGGACCGTCTGGAGATACCCCTATTTATAAGTAAATGGGAGAGGGAATTTGGCACAAAGAAAGGGGAAAACACAATTAAAAGAATTCTTAAAATGATCTGTAACTCAGCAGTAGATGTACGGACAGCAGAAATGAACTATAAGCTTATTAGTAGAAGTTACCTTACTCCAGAGATAACAAGCAAATTCCAAAATAACTCGGCTCTATGTTGGCGGGGTTGTAAGGAGATCGGAACGATGGCGCACCTTTGGTGGACCTGCCCTAAAATAAAATATTTCTGGAGTAGGGTACTTGACCTGGTCAAGGAAATAACAGGAATAGAAGTCCCAGGAGACCCATGGGAGGTACTGTTCCATGGGGAGCTGGAGATGCTAAAAAGTACAAGCAAACTCTGATCCCCCACCTCCTGAATGCTGCAAAGCGAACTATCCCAAAAAACTGGCAGAGTAAGGAGAGCCCGGAGATTTGGGAATGGATAGACGCCGTAGAAGAAACTTTCCACCTGGAAACTAGGATAGCCCTGGAAGAGGAAACTAGAAATGCGAGCTCAGGGGTGTGGGAATGTTGGGTGAAATTTAAAAAAAACTGGTGTAGTATACAAGATTTAAAACCTGGCTCATAGAAGGTGACCAGAGAAAAATTAGACCTTGGAGAGATAGACGGGGGGGGGGGAGGGAGGGAGGAGTGGGGAGGGGGAGAGGGTTAAATAGAGAAGAAGGTTACTAGATAGAAGTAGTCCTCTAGGGGACCTCTCCAGTCGATAGATGTAAGAGAGGGGAGGAATTACATTGGGGATTTCAAGGGGCCTGTTTTTGTTATGATCTTCTTTTTTTTATATGGCAATAGTCACGATGATGAGACAAAGGAGAGTGGGCCGGAAGATAAATGAACTGCAAAGTTGATTTAACGCCTCTCTATATGGTCGACTGAATGTGACAAAAAAAAAAAAAGAAAAAAAAAAAAAAAAAAAAGATTGCAACTTGGACTTGCTACTATACTCACCTTGTGTTTTTGTGCTTTGGTTAACCTACCACTAATGCCCCCAATACTACCCTCTGGAATATCTTCCGCGCTGGCTATCACTGTCTCTGGACCCTCCCCCCCTTCGCCTAGTTTAAAAACCCCTCTAACTTTTTGGCCATCTTCATTCCCAGCAGATCTGCACCCTCCTCATTTAGGTGCAGTCCGTCCCTTCTATAGTACCGGTTACCGACTGAGAAGTCGGCCCAGTCCTCCAGGAACCCAAACCCCTCCTTACTACACCAGCTCTTCAGCCACTTGTTTACTTCCCTAATCTCCCTCTGCCTCTCTGGTGTGGCTCGATGTACCGGTAGTATTCCTGAGAACACTACCTTGGAGGTCCTTTTCCTCAATTTAGCTCCTAAGTCCCTAAAATCGTTCTTTAGGACACTCCATCTGCCTCTGACTTTTTCATTGGTGCCAACGTGCACCATGACAGCCGGGTCTTCCCCAGCCCCTCCCAGTAATCTGTCCACAAGATCCGTGATGTGCCGAACCCGAGCGCCCGGTAGACAACATACTGTTCGGCGCTTTAGGTCTTGGTTACAGATTGCCCTCTCTGTCCTTCTAAGAATTGAGTCCCCTACCACCAGAATCTGTCTTTCCTTTCCCTTTGCTGCCCCCCCACTCTCACTGGAGGAGTTCTTCCCCCGGCAGCTAGGAGAGTCCCTCATCTCCAGCAGTGCTGGTCCCTGACTGGTTACACCAATGTCACTCAATGGAGCGTACTTATTGGGATGCTCCAGTCCTGGATCGGCCTCCCTGGCACTTCCCCCTCTACCCCTCCTGACTGTCACCCATCTACTCTTTGCTAGTGCCTGCACCTCTTTGTCTCCACCCACCTCTGTGCTGGCCCCTGCCGGCACCTGCTGTGTACGTTCCTGGCTCACCTTTAGTATGGAGGGACTTCTCAGTGCTGACAGTTGCTTCCCTAGATTCAGAACCTGGGCTTCCAGGGAAACAATGTGCTTACATTTTGCACAGCAGTATTCGCCCTCGATCGGATGATCAAGGAACGCACACATGCGGCAAGATGTACAAAGAGTCGCCTCTCCACACCCACCGGGCATCGTACCTATTAAATTTAGTGAGGATTTGGGGATTTTACCCTGTCCAAATTACCTAACAACTAGCTTCCTGGCACTAATATTCAAGACAATACACATGAAGCCACTGTGCCCGTCAATTGCAGCCACTGTGCCCGTCAATTGCAGCCACTGTGCCCATCACATGAAGCCACTGTGCCCATCACATGAAGCTACTGTGCCCGTCAATTACAGCCACTGTGCCCCATCACATGAAGCCACTGTGCCCGTCGATTGCAGCAACTCTGCCCCGTCACGTGAAGCTACTGTGCCCCATCAATTGCAGCCACTGTGCCCCGTCAATTTCAGCCACTGTGCCCGTCGATTGCAGCAACTGTGCCCCGTCACGTGAAGCTACTGTGCCCCATCAATTGCAGCCACTGTGCCCCGTCAATTTCAGCCACTGTGCCCCGTCAATTGCAGCCACTGTGCCCCATCAATTGCAGCCACTGTGCCCCGTCACATGAAGCCACTGTGCCCCGTCACATGAAGCCACTGTGCCCGTCAATTGCAGCCACTGTGCCCATCAATTGCAGCCACTGTGCCCATCACATGAAGCCACTGTGCCCCGTCACATGAAGCCACTGTGCCCGTCAATTGCAGCCACTGTGCCCGTCAATTGCAGCCACTGTGCCCGTCAACTGCAGCCACTGTGCCCGTCAATTGCAGCCACTGTGCCCCGTCAATTGCAGCTATTGTGCCCCATCACATGAAGCCACTGTGAGAGAGAAGAGAGAGAGAGAGAAAAAGAGAGACAAAAAAGAGAGAGAGAAAAAAAAAGAGAGAGAGAGAGAGACAGACAGTGACACAAAGTGAGAGAGAAACACCTTTTTTTTCTTTAATCTTCGTCGTTCTGTCCCAGTCACAGGCAGCCACCATGGCCGTTATCCAGTGTGACTGGAGGCTGAGGGTGAGGGAGAAGGGGGTGTCGCCGCGTCGTCGTTCTCCTGATCTCCTGCAGCATATCACTCCACCTGCTATCAGTCAGTGGGCGACTTTTCAGAGAGCTATGAGTCCCCTACCATCATCGATGTATCAGGCTCACATTATACTAATACCCAAGCCAGGGAAAGACGCCAAGCTTTGCGCATCTTATAGACCAATCTGCCTTTGAATTATGACTTTAAAATCTTGACCAAAGTGTTAGCCATAAAACTGACTAAATTCTTACCATCATTAGTTAGTATTAATCAGACTAACTTTGTCCCCGGAAAATCGTCAGACATTAACTTACGCTGAGTTCTGATGCACTTGCAGCTCCCCCCTAGTAAACCACCCTTTAGGGTCCTGGTCCTGCTTGACATAGAGAAAGCATTTGACTCGGTGGACTGGGAGGCAGAGGCGGCTCTCTAATTAGGCAAATTAGGTGGTCGCCTAAGGCCTCGCACTCTCAGGGGCCTCGCGGCCGCCTAATTTGCCTGTTCTCAATCACTGAAGTTGACGCCGGCGGCTCCGCCTACCCCCACTGGGACTCTGTGGCTTAGGAGCTGACGGACAAATCAGATACTGCCCGCAGCCTGAGGAATAGCGGCCTCATCATGGAGCGTCCCAGTCCGTGGGGCCTCATGTGTAAGTTTTGCCTAAGGCCTCACAAAGCCTAGAGCCGCCTCTGCTGGGAGGTGGACTGTCTGAAGTGTTTCCCATTGGAAGGGGGATCAGACAGGGATGCCCATTATCCCCGGCACTATTTGCGCTCATGATGGAGCCAATAGCTCAGGCCATACGTAATTCTGCCCTTATTAATAGTATTAAAGGTAGGTGCCATTCGTGAAAAAGTGGCATTATGTGCCGATGACATGGTGCTCTTTTTGGTAGACCTTGGCCCCTCCCTTAAGTAAGCCCTGGCATTGCTTTCCATGTATTCTCCATTGTCAGGTCTGAAGGTCAGTTGGGATAAATCCCTCATCCTGCCCATAGATCGAGAGGCGGAGGCCAAGACTGATTCAGATTTACCACTAAAGTGGACCTCTTCTGCCAAATACTTAGGGGTAGTGCTATCCTCCACGGCAAAAGACTATATTATCCTAAATCTGCTGCCACCCTTAACTTTAACTTTTAACTTTATCAGTGTGGTCCCACCTTCCCCTCTCCCTCGTGGGCAGGATCAATCTTATTAAAATGAAGTTGCTCCCCTCTGTTCTGTATGTCCTTTGCCATGCCCCAGTGTGGATCCCTAGGAAATAGTTTAGGGAAATTGAATCTGTAATGACCTCTTTTTTGTGGGGATCGCAAAGACCTGGGTTTCGGCTGACAATACTGCAAAGACCTTGGACTGAGGGTGGACTGGCGTGCCCAAATTTATTTACTTACTACTTTGTTGCTTTACTTACTCAGGCTCACAACCGGTTGGTGGCAGACGAGACCAATGCTGCTGTTGTGCTCGAGGCAGCACAGCTCGGCTCTTATAAAGCACTTTGTAACATACTATATAGAGGCCAGTCAGCCCTATTCCCAATTACTCAATCTGAGAGCGGTTATAAAGGTGTGGCAACTTCAACACCAGAGTCCTTACATACTTTTTCACCTCATACACCTTTGTGGCTTAAGCAATTCTCATTGTTCCCTGACCCTGTTGTGTGGGCTTCTAGGGGGATTAAATACCTTAACCAAATTTGTGAAGGGGGTGTGCTCCTGACCTTTGACATCCTAAAACCAAAATGCCCTCCCTAACTCGCATTTGTTCAGATATCTCCAGCTCCGAGATGCCTTTCAGATGCAATTTGGTAACCAGTCTGTAACCATTACTCTCTCAAAAGTGTAATCCCTACTACATGCAGACATACTAGAGAAACCACTCTTCTCCATATAAAGGACCCTGCAACCCTCCATACATGACGGCGTGCAGCGGTTCCAGAACTAGATACAGAGGACTGGGAAGACGTATGGGACTATCCCATGCGTAGCCTGTTCTCCACTAGAGACAGGCTAATGCAGTTTAAAATTCTTCACAGAATTTATCTAATGCCCCAGAGTTTACATAGGATTTACCCCTCACACCCCTCGTTGGAGATGCATGGAAGATCCTGCCACCTTCCTGCATGCTTTCTGGGAGTGCCCTGGTATAAAGCTCTTCTGGGCAGCTGTTTCTCATTGTATCTGCAAGGTCACTACTGTAGCAGTGTCACTATCAATAGACGTATGTATCTTAGGATTAGTTCATTTACTAGCTACCTCCAGGGCAATAAGAATACTAGTAGGTATATTATTCTTTTATGCACATAAGTCCATACTCCTTAACCACTTCCCCGGAAGGATTTAACCCCTTCCTGACCAGAGCACTTTTTGCGATACGGCACTGCGTCACTTTAACTGGCAATTGCGCGGACGTGCGACGTTGCACCCAAACAAGATTGACGTCCTTTTTTTTCCCACAAATAGAGCCTTCTTTTGGGGGTATTTGATCACCTCTGCGGCTTTTATTTTTTTGCGCTATAAACAAAAAAAGAGCGACAATTTTTTAAAAAAAGCATTATTTTTTACTTTTTGCTATAATAAATATCCCCCCCCAAAAAAATATATAAAAAAAACAAATTTCTTTCTCAGTTTAGGCTGATATGTATTCTTCTACATATTTTTGGTTAAAAAAAAATCGCAATAAGCGTATATTGATTGGTTTGCGCAAAAGTTATAGTTATAGCATCTACAAAATAGGGGATAGATTTATGGAATTTTTATTATTAATTTTTTTTTATTAGTAATGGCGGCAATCTGCGATTTTTATCGTGACTGCGACATTAAGGCGGACACACTTTTGACACTATTTTAGGACCATTGTCATTTATACAACGATCAGTGCTATAAAAATGCACTGATTATTGTGTAAATGATACTGGCAGGAAAGGGGTTAAACACTAGGGGGCGATCAAGGGGTTATGTGTGTCCTAGGGAGTGATTCTAACTGCGGGGGGGGATTGTCTCACTAGAACATGACAGAGATCACTGCTCCCCATGACAGGGAGCAGTAGATCTCTGTCATGTTGCTAGGCAGAACAGGGAAATGCCTTGTTTACATAGGCATCTCCTCATTCTGCCACTCCGTGACATGATCGTGGGCCCCCGGCGGACATCGAGTCCGCGGGACCCGTGTGCGCACCCACAATGCCGCAATTTAAAGGGGACGTACCTGTACACCCATTTGCCCCGCTGTGTCATTGTGCCGACATACATCGTCGTGCGCTGGTCGGCAAGGGGTTAAATGGAAATCTCCCCAGGCACCTACCTTAGATTATTGAAAGTCTATTGTCAACAAGATTATCCCATTGTACAAATTTACCTATGAATCTAGGGGATGCCCGCAAAAATTCTCTAAGGTATAGGACATATGGACAGAGTCCAGGGACACTGTCGAGTCATCGGCAATGCCTCCATAGTATGCACTGTTTTGCCTCTGAGCATTACTCTTGCTGAGTTTTGTGCACTGAGGGACAATTCTCAGATGTCTACTTTGCACCTTCCAGCTACGATGTACGAAATTGTCATAGGCCTTGGTTACCAAATGCCTTGTGTTAATAAATTATAATTGTGTGTTTTTTGGGGGATTTTTTTTCTTCTTTTTTTTTGTTTTCAATTCAAGCCTGGGTATGCCCAATAGGCTTTGTTGATGTAATCTTATCTTAAAGCTTAATAAAAAGAATAAAATAAAAAAAAGTTATACCATTCACCATAGGACATTTTTATTTGAGAGTGTTTCAGATATTTTTCCTGACAGACTCCACGGCAGTCTATGTGTGGGTTAAACCCGCCTCCTTTCCAATGCTATAGGACCCCACGCCCATAAATTTGAGCTCACCGCTAGAGACTGCGTTCCTTTTTTGTCCTCCTCATTGGACCTACAAGCAATGCACTTACGTTTACGGATGTCCAATCGATCGAGGTTGATGCCGGGCATACGTTTTAGCGGTGTCAGGATAGCCCAGGGCACAGCCCTGGGCAGGTGCGTGGCTCCAGGCCTCTGTCCGGTGGTGGGGTTGGCCTTTGTATGCACAGACTTGGTGGATCGGCTGACAGGTCTGAAGATCCCTCCATGGCAGCAGTTTTTGTATATATGTCCCCTTGTCTGTCTCCCCTCATGTACCCTTTTCTTTTTCCCTTTCTCTCTGCTTTTTTTCTCTATGGCGCCTGGAAAATAGGAGCATTCCAGGACACGACTCCCTCTTCTGGGTCTCGGTTCAGGCTCACTTCCGCGCATGCACGATCCTCGGACTAAACCGAGGCTTGGTTTCGTGCATGCGCGGTATGGTTGGGGACCTAGCGGCCGCACAGGTGCTCCATGGCAGGTCGCCACTGTGCAGGAGCAGTCCAGATGTGGCGGTGACGTCATTACAGCAGGGATATTTAAATCCCTGTGAGCCCCTGTCATATTGAGGATTATTGTGGGCAGCTTGCAACAGCTCCTCCAGGCACCAGGCTCTCAGGTCAAGGTAAGCTCCAGCTTGGGGCTATGGTGCAGGGGAAGGGGGGGTGAGATGGCTCTTAAAGGGGAAGCTGCACTGCTATTTGTACTCCTTTCTCCTAGGATATGTGAGTTTTCCTACAAGGCTGCAGGATCGTCACCTATTCGTTCACCAGGGTGCCATGGACAGGTCACCGCCTCCTTGCGGACAGCCCTCACGCTCTAGGTACGTGGGGTATGATAAGGGGGGCAGGTCCACGGTGGTATGGACATATCCCCTAACGTCATGTTTTCTGCCCTTCTCCTTTTTAGCCCTTCAGGTCGGACCACCAGTTTACTGTCCAAGATGACAGTGTCACGTACCTGTAGGGAGACTGAATTGACGAGGTCGGCCTCTCTTGTATCTCCAGTCCAGGTCCCGCTGAGAGTGAAACAGAAGGAGACAATGAACAGGAGGCACACGAGTGCCTGCAGGTGGAAACCAGGAACCCTGTTGCACAATTTATTGTGTGAACATTCTCCACGTCTTTTGTAAATCAGCCTAACAAGTGCACGACAAGCATGGAGATTATCATCTTCTTGGCAAACCAAACAAAGCCAGGCCATTAAAAAAACTTCATCATATCATCTACAAATATTGATCTATATATGCAAATTAGAATGTAGCAATTTTATCACAAGCAATGATAAAACAAAACTTGGGAAAATATAAATAAAATGTATGTCTAAATATAGTTTATGAATTAGGTCATACTACTAGAACAATGTAACAACATAATATTCAAAAAAGGGAATAGTTGGGATGGGGATTATCATTGTGCTTGCAAATAATAATAATGGAAACCATATATTCAAAAAAAATTGTATAGTTTAATATGAACAAGATTAAAAACCAAACAATACAGTTTGTTGAATTGAATTTAACATTTCCATTATGGTGGTAACGTGATGAAAATTCTGGTTGAACAGGGATCTCATATTGGAATACTATCCCGGCATGTTTCGCCTTGTGGCTTTATCAGGGGATATTTACGAATCAACCAATGACTACGAGAGACTGTACAGAGAAATAGAAAAATACTACATAAGAGAAATATGTCAAATATAGACTATACATCAGTATATGTAACAGAAGGATCTAAATCATTTGCCATTATCCACCCCAATGGGAGAAAGGGCCACCACCAAGAAAGGGACCACCAATAGGAGGAGGCACTACCTGGCCACAACGACCAGGCTAACAAACGAAAAAAGAGGGAGGAAAAAAAGCAAGTCCCAAATGTTTACAATATCAATTATTTGGAGAAATCGCACCAAAATGCAAATCACAAGAGGGTGCATAAAGGATAAACCTTAAGAAATAGAGGGAAGAAAAAGAGTTTTTCCAGGCGAATTACTTACTTAAAAGAGAGTTAACTCAGAGCATGTAGTAGAGGGTGCCTAAGATATTGAACAACATAAATCTAGTAAAGATGGAGTAAATGGCACTAAAAAAGAAAAAAAGAAAAATGGGGAAGGGAAAAGGGAATAAATAGGAAGGACGCATCAGAACAGAGTATAAATTAAATAATGATATTACTGGTAGTAATATTGAGTAAGTTTAAGGTCCTAAAATTGGATTTTTATACAAACATTCATTGGGATCTTTATGATAGTTTTACTTTTGTAAAATAAAATAAACAAGGTTAATTATAAAGACATCCATTCAATAGTTAAATTTCATGGATCGGTACCACACAGTACACATGTCAGGGCTGGCTCAGCCCTTCCTTCTCTGAGCTGGCAGCTCATGCGTCGGCTAATTGCCAGCTCTCATCTCTCGCCACAGTTAACCAGCTTCTGTAGATCTGCTCGTCAATTCTGCCTATTTAAAGATCCCCAGCCCACTTTATACCTGCCTTCGCCTTGGTCATATCACAAGAAACTATCTCCTGCGTTCCTGTTTAAAGACTGGCTTTACTGACATCCCCTCTGGCTCCTTATCCTGCTTGCTGCTCCTCTACTTGGATCCCTGACTTCTGGCCTGGCTGATTACCCGATCTGGTTACTGAACTCTGGCTTGGCTGACTTCCCGATCTGGTTACTGGACTCTGGCTATGCTTTGACTACGCTTACTCTATTTACCTTTTTATTTTTATTAATAAACAAGTGTGATTTTACTGTACTTCTGTCTCGGTCTGGTTAATGGTTTCTGACAGTAGGCGAAGGCCATAAATTCAGAAGATACAGTCAATCCACTTGTTGGTAATATTTTTTCCAGATTGGATGAGCAAGATTACCGCATGGATCAGTTTGCCGGCACACCTGGAATCCCCCACTGTGGCTGCTCTGGTACAACCTGAGTTGCAGGCCGTCCCTGCTGCTGCACCAGTCTCTGTGCAGGCACCCACCTTGAGTATTACCTCTATAAGAGGTATGTCTAGTTCCGCCCCGCTTCCCCAGCGATTTGGGGGCAATCCAGTTCCATGCAGAGGGTTTCTTAACCAAGTTGAGATATACTTTGAGATGCTGCCCCAGGCGTTTCCCACGGACAGAAGCAAAGTAGGGTTTGTGATATCTTTGCTTTCTGAGAGAGCCTTGGCCTGGGCTAACCCTCTATGGGAGATGCAAAAACCTGTTGTCTTGAGTTACCCTGAGTTTGCGGCCTCCTTTAAAAGGGTATTTGACGTTCCCGCACGCTCTGCTTCTGCTGCCAAGTGCCTCATGTCCATCAGAGTACAAGAACTGTTGCCGACTACACCATTGAGTTCCGTACTCTGGCAGCAGAGGTTGCTTGGAACAATGAGGCCCTCGTGGCTGCTTTTTCTCATGGTCTCTCGGATTCCATCAAGGATGAGATAGCAGCTCGAGATATACCCACTGAGCTGGAGAGCTTGATCTCATTTTCCATCCTCATTGACCCCAGATTCAGAGAAAGACTTTCTTTTAAAGAGCGCTTGCAGGAGCCTCCTGTACGTTTGCCTCCGAGCTTTGCAGTCGAACCCGTGCCTCCCTCACCTCCCATGCTTCCTGGTACAGAGTCGGTCAGTGAAGATGAACGCATGCACTTGGGCTTCACATGTCTCTCTGCAGATGAGAGAGCCTTTAGGAGGAGGGAGAGATTGTGCCTTTATTGTGGTGAGGCAGGTCACTTTTTGAAGTCTTGCCCTACCTGTCCTGGGAACACCCGATCCTTGAGGTCCTGTCATGGACAGACCTTAAGTGGTGTTGTGTCATCCCCAGTTTTCCAGAAGGATAAGTCCCTGGTTTTGATTACCCTTTCTTGGGCTAAGTCGTCTATCAAGATACAGGCTCTAATTGACTCTGGGACTGCATGCCTGTTCATTTATTCTGCCTTTATATCAAAGCACTCGATTCCACTGCAGCTGCGTGACACTCCACTTGCCATTGAGGCTCTTGACGGGAGACCTCTACAGCCTGCCCATGTGACTCATGAAACGTTCCATTGTCCATGGCCGTAGGGGCTCTTCACCATGATATAATCCAATTCCAAGTGAATTCCGCTCCTAAGTTTCCGCTGGTTATTGGTTATCCTTGGTTACAGAGGCACAACCCCTCTTTTGATTGGCTCCGTGCTGAGGTTCTCTCCTGGTCACCACAATGCAGTGAAACATGCTTCCGGAAGGTAGCCAAGGTTCTGTGTACCTCTTCACTCTCCTCCCTGCCAGAGGAGTACCGTGATTTTAGCGATGTCTTTGACAAAGGTCAAGCCGGTAGTTTGCCTCCACACCGGCCATATGATTGCACAATTGACCTTCAACCTGGTGCCACTCCCCCTCGTGGCCGGGTTTACCCTTTGTCGGTCTTGGAGGATAAAGCCATGGAGGAGTATGTTGCAGACACACTTTCTTGGGGTTTCATCCACAAATCCTCGTCTCCTGCTGGTGCTGGTTTCTTCTTTGTGAAGAAGAAGAGCGGTGAACTGAGACCTTGTATTGATTATAGGGGTCTCAATCGTTTCATGATTGAGAATGCCTACCCAATCCCATTGATTACAGAGTTATTTGACCGCCTCAAGGGAGCAACGGTTTTCACTAAGCTTGATTTGAGAGGGTGGCTTACAATCTCGTTAGGATTAAGGAGGGTGACGAGTGGAAAACTGCGTTTAATACCAGAACAGGCCATTATGAGTATCCCCTAATGCCTTTTGGCCTTTGTAACGCCTCGACAGTTTTCTAGGAATTTATTAACGATGTTCTCCGAGATTTGTTGCAGTTATGTGTGGTGGTTTATCTCAATGATATCCTCATATTTTCCAAGTCCCTGGAGAGCCACCACACAGATGTCTGTCAAGTGCTTCAGAAATTAAGAGAGAACAATCTCTATTTTAAACTGGAGAAGTGTGAGTTCCATCGGGAACAGGTTAATATCCTGGGCTATGTCATTTCCACTGCTGGTTTCTTGATGGACCCAGAGAAACTTTCGGCAGTCCTACAGTGGCCTTGACCCGTGGGTTTATGTCCTCTGCAGCGTTTCCGGGGTTTTGCCAACTATTATTGGAAGTTTATTCGTAACTTTTCTTCTCTGGTCAAGCCCCTGACCGATATGACCAGAAAGAACGGTAACCCACAGAGTTGGTCTCCGGAGTCCATTAAGGCCTTTGAAAGTATCAAGGCTGCCTTTGTTTCTGCTCCTGTGTTGGCACATCCTGATCCTACGTTACCTTTTATCCTTGAGGTTGATGCTTCCGAGACTGGTGTTGGCGCCCTTCTGTCTCAACGTCCTACCTCTGACAGTGCTATGCATCCTTGTGGCTACTTTTCCAAGAAATTGTCACCTGCCGAGTGCAATTACGAGATTGGTGACAGAAAGCTGTTGGCAATCATTTTAGCCCTGAAAGAATGGAGACATCTCCTCGAAGGTACCACTGTTCCGGTTCTCATTCTTACTGACCATAAGAATCTCACATTCTTGTCTGAGGCTAAACGCCTCTCTCCCAGAAGGGCGCGATGGGCTCTTTTCTTGTCAAGTTTCAATTACATTGTCTCATTCTTACCCGGTACTAAGAATGTAAGGGCTAAATCCTTGTCACTACAATTTTCCTCCACTTCCAAGTTGGAGTCTGTTCCGGCTCCTATGATTCCTCCCGATCGTATTCTGGCTACGGTTCGCACCAGTCTTCTCCTTTGGGTGACAAAATTCTTGCTGCTCAGGTCGATGCTCCTCCTGAGAAACCTTGTGACCTCTGCTTTGTCCCAGAGTGTCTCCGTACTGCCATGCTCCAGACTTACGATTCTCCCAAGGCAGCTGGCCACCCTTGTAAGAATCAACTCATTTGGGCCATTTCCCAACAATTCTGGTGGCCTAGTCTACGTGCTGATGTAACTGCCTTCGTAGCTGCCTGTTCCGTGTGTGCTCAGAGTAAGACTCCACGACATCTTCCAGTGGGCCTCCTACAACCCATACCCAATAGAGAGAGGCCCTGGTCCCACCTGTCTATGGATTTCATTGTGGAGTTGCTCAACTCCCAAGGCAACACAATTATCCTTATGGTTGACCGGTTCTCAAAAATGTGTCATTGTATTCCACTTAAGAAGTTGCCCACTTCTAAGGAACTGGCTTCCATTTTTGCTTGGGAGATCTTTCGCTTACATGGGCTACCCAAGGTGATTGTCTCGGACAGGGGTAGTCAGTTTGTGTCCCGGTTCTGGTGAGCCTTTTGTGCACAGTTGGGAATTCAGCTTGCTTTCTCCTCTGCGTATCACTCGCAGTCTAATGGGGCCACAGAATGAGCCAATCAGTCCTTGGAGCAAGTCCTACATTGCTATATTTCTGACCATCACAACAACTGGTCAGACCCATTACCATGGGCAGAGTTTGCTCACAACAGTGCCTTGAATTCTGCTTCCTGATTTTCTCAGTTTATGGCAAATTATGGTTTCCAACCTTCCATGTGGCCTGACTCGTTTGTTCCGTAGAGTATTCCTGCGCTAGAGGAGCATCTCTGTGGTCTTCGTTCCACTTGGGCACAAGTCCAGGAGGCTTTGCATCATGCTAATGATAGGTACAGACTCCATGTGACTGAGGACGCCTGCCTGCGCCTTCCTACCAGGTTGGGGACAGGGTCTAGCTGTCATCTCGCAACCTCAAACTTTGTGTTCCCTCACTGAAGTTCGCACCTCAGTTTATTGGGCCTTTCCGTATCCTTTGCAGGATTAACCCAGTGGCTTACGCGTTGGACCTTCCTCCTAGTATGCACATCTGAAACGTGTTTCATGTCTCCTTATTGAAACCGTTGGTCTGCAACCGTTTTACCACCTCGGTACCACGTCCTCACCCTATACAGGTTGAGAACCATGAGGAGTAAGAGGTACAATCCATTGTTGACTCCCATAGGTTCCGTGGGCGCGTATAGTACTTGGTGCATTGGAAGGGGTACGGTCCGGAGGAACGTTCCTGGGTCTCATCCTTGGACGCACATGCTCCTGCCCTCCTCCGTGATTTCCATAGATGTTTTACCCTCAAGCCTGGTGGTCCTCCGAGGGGGAGGGGTCGTTGAGGAGGGGGTACTGTCAGGGCTGACTCAGCCCTTCCTTCTCTGAGCCGGCTGCTCAGCTGTCGGCTAATTGCCAGCTCTCATCTCTCTCCACATCTCTCCCGTCTACTTAAAGATCTCCAACTCACTTCATTCCTGCCTTCGCCTTGGTCAAATCACAAGAAACCATCTCCTGCGTTCCTGTTTAAAGACTGGCTTTGCTGACATCCCCTCTGGCTCCTTATCCTGCTTGATGTTCCTCTACTTGGATCCCTGACTTCTGGCCTGGCTGATTACCCGATCTGGTTACTGAACTCTGGCTTGGCTGACTTCCCGATCCGGTTACTGGACTCTGGCTATGCTTTGACTACGCTTACTCTATTTACCTTTTTACTTTTATTAATAAACAAGTGCGATTTTACTGTACTTTTGCCTTGGTCTGGTTCATGGTTTCTGACAACACAGTACTAATGTCTCAATCTATTTTAAAAAAAATTTCAAATTAAATCACAGATACCAGAGAAATAAATATAGAGACTTTTTTTAGATGAAAGAAAAATATAATATATAGGAAGGATACCAAACAGCAGTAGATATGGAACCCACAATATGGGCATTTAGTTGCCAGCAGCAACCAAGGGGCATATGTGAAACTAAATCAGTCATAATATGCTTAAACCAGCAATATCCAAATGAGTCATTGATCAACCAACCATGAGATCAATGAAAAGAAGCATGTATACAGCAGCAAAACTTTACCTTATAAACATAGAGAAATGATTCGCAGGTCACCCTCAATCTCTGGCAATGGTGTTGCCTGAGAAGCTGGCTTAAATGTGTCCTCCATTTGATCGGCGTCTGACGTCACTGACCAAATGCGGACGTGATGGCACCACCACGCATGCGCGAAGGCTCCAAATGACCTCTCAGACTACAATGACCAGAGGGCCTAGCAGCAGACGGTGGAGGGCACAGCTAAAGGCGCTGACAGGGAGAAAGATTCAACCAGTCATCACGCCGAGGGACCGCCCCCTTCGCAGCAAGCCCTACGGAAGACCAACTGGTCAAAAGGAGAGAGACACAGCACTAGTCGTTGGAATTCATGTACTGGGAATTAGATGGACACCATGAGATGTAAACATCTCAGGGAAAGGAGGAAACACACGCAGCGCAGTGTAAATATAATATATATATTATATTTACAGGAAAGAGTACACAAATCAAAGTACGTAATATAAAGTATTACAAATTGTAGTACAGGGATAAACACTTTTTTTTCTGAGAGTAAAGCTCTAAATGTAAAAGGACACTAAAATCAGACAGAATTGTTTCATTCTTTTGGAGCATCTACATAAATGCGCCCCTTTCTGACTTCAGATAAAAGAAAACTACACAACTTTGTTAATTTTTATGAAGCTATCAAAGTATATTAAAGTAACTTTAAATGACCAATGCCCCAGCACTAGGGATGAGCTTCGTGTTCGAGTCGAACCCATGTTCGACTCGAACATCGGCTGTTCGACCGTCCGTCGAATTGCGAACGATATGGGCCGTTCGCGCCAAATTCGTGTGGCGCGTCACGGCCCATAATTCACTGCGGCATCGCAGTGCATTGCTGGCTGATGATTGGCCAAGCATGCACTATGACCCGCATGCTTGGCCAATCACAGCGCCGTCAGTAGAGAGAGCTGTAATTGGCCAAAGCCAGGGTGGCTTTGGCCAATTATGGCTCAGGGGATTTAGTACACACCCCACACTATATAAGGCCGCCTGCACGGCGGCCCTGTGTAGTGTGTGTTCCGGTGTGCTGAGCGATAGAGAGAGAGAGAGACAGTGTCATTTGATTTGAGTTAGATAGATTAGGCAGAACAGTCAGTCAGTTAGCTGCACTTACAGTGTATTGTGTATATATATGCATCCCAGGTGTTGCATATATATATATACACTGTATTCAGTTTAGCTAGATCCGTTCCTGTTATCTTCTATCTAGACTATTTACATTCAGTGCAGTGTGTCCTGCTCACAGTGTTCAGCTAGATCCGTTCCTGCTATTTACATTCAGTACAGTGCTTCCTGCTCACAGTGTTCAGCTAGATCCGTTCCTGCTATTTACATTCAGTGCAGTGCGTGCTGCTCACAGTGTTCAGCTAGATCCGTTCCTGCTATTTACATTCAGTGCAGTGTGTCCTGCTCACAGTGTTCAGCTAGATCCGTTCCTGCTATTTACATTCAGTACAGTGCTTCCTGCTCACAGTGTTCAGCTAGATCCGTTCCTGCTATTTACATTCAGTGCAGTGCGTGCTGCTCACAGTGTTCAGCTAGATCCGTTCCTGCTATTTACATTCAGTGCAGTGCGTCCTGCTCACAGTGTTCAGCTAGATCCGTTCCTGCTATTTACATTCAGTGCAGTGCGTCCTGCTCACAGTGTTCAGCTAGATCCGTTCCTGGTATTTACATTTAGTGCAGTGCGTCCTGCTCACAGTGTTCAGCTAGATCCGTTCCTGCTATTTACATTCAGTGCAGTGCGTGCTGCTCACAGTGTTCAGCTAGATCCGTTCCTGCTATTTACATTCAGTGCAGTGCGTCCTGCTCACAGTGTTCAGCTAGATCCGTTCCTGCTATTTACATTCAGTGCAGTGCGTCCTGCTCACAGTGTTCAGCTAGATCCGTTCCTGCTGTTTACATTCAGTGCAGTGCGTCCTGCTCACAGTGTTTAGCTACATCCGTTCCTGCTGTTTACATTCAGTGCAGTGCGTCCTGCTCACAGTGTTCAGCTAGATCCGTTCCTGCTATTTACATTCAGTGCAGTGCGTCCTGCTCACAGTGTTCAGCTAGATCCGTTCCTGCTATTTACATTCAGTGCAGTGCGTCCTGCTCACAGTGTTCAGCTAGATCCTTTCCTGCTATTTACATTCAGTGCAGTGCGTCCTGCTCACAGTGTTCAGCTAGATCCGTTCCTGCTATTTACATTCAGTGCAGTGCGTCCTGCTCACAGTGTTTAGCTACATCCGTTCCTGCTGTTTACATTCAGTGCAGTGCGTCCTGCTCACAGTGTTCAGCTAGATCCGTTCCTGCTATTTACATTCAGTGCAGTGCGTCCTGCTCACAGTGTTTAGCTACATCCGTTCCTGCTGTTTACATTCAGTGCAGTGCGTCCTGCTCACAGTGTTCAGCTAGATCCGTTCCTGCTATTTACATTCAGTGCAGTGCGTCCTGCTCACAGTGTTCAGCTAGATCCGTTCCTGCTATTTACATTCAGTGCAGTGCGTCCTGCTCACAGTGTTCAGCTAGATCCGTTCCTGCTATTTACATTCAGTGCAGTGCGTCCTGCTCACAGTGTTCAGCTAGATCCGTTCCTGCTATTTACATTCAGTGCAGTGCATCCTGCTCACAGTGTTTAGCTACATCCGTTCCTGCTGTTTACATTCAGTGCAGTGCGTCCTGCTCACAGTGTTCAGCTAGATCCGTTCCTGCTATATACATTTAGTGCAGTACGTCCTGCTCACAGTGTTCAGCTAGATCCGTTCCTGTTATCTTCCTACTGACAGGCAGGCTTGTCTGGTTACAGTATATAAAGCTACCTGAAGAAAATTACAGGTGTTCTTTTTGATCCTATTAGTACCACGGTCAGGCAGCTAGACTATTTACATTTAGTACAGTGTGTCCTGCTCACAGTGTTCAGCTAGATCCGTTCCTGTTATTTACATTCAGTGCAGTGCGTCCTGCTCACAGTGTTCAGCTAGATCCGTTCCTGCTATTTACATTCAGTGCAGTGCGTCCTGCTCACAGTGTTCAGCTAGATCCGTTCCTGTTATTTACATTCAGTGCAGTGCGTCCTGCTCACAGTGTTCAGCTAGATCCGTTCCTGCTATTTACATTCAGTGCAGTGCGTCCTGCTCACAGTGTTTAGCTACATCCGTTCCTGCTGTTTACATTCAGTGCAGTGCGTCCTGCTCACAGTGTTCAGCTAGATCCGTTCCTGCTATTTACATTCAGTGCAGTGCGTCCTGCTCACAGTGTTCAGCTAGATCCGTTCCTGCTATATACATTTAGTGCAGTACGTCCTGCTCACAGTGTTCAGCTAGATCCGTTCCTGTTATCTTCCTACTGACAGGCAGGCTTGTCTGGTTACAGTATATAAAGCTACCTGAAGAAAATTACAGGTGTTCTTTTTGATCCTATTAGTACCACGGTCAGGCAGCTAGACTATTTACATTTAGTACAGTGTGTCCTGCTCACAGTGTTCAGCTAGATCCGTTCCTGTTATTTACATTCAGTGCAGTGCGTCCTGCTCACAGTGTTCAGCTAGATCCGTTCCTGCTATTTACATTCAGTGCAGTGCGTCCTGCTCACAGTGTTCAGCTAGATCCGTTCCTGTTATTTACATTCAGTGCAGTGCGTCCTGCTCACAGTGTTCAGCTAGATCCGTTCCTGCTATTTACATTCAGTGCAGTGCGTCCTGCTCACAGTGTTTAGCTACATCCGTTCCTGCTGTTTACATTCAGTGCAGTGCGTCCTGCTCACAGTGTTCAGCTAGATCCGTTCCTGCTATTTACATTCAGTGCAGTGCGTCCTGCTCACAGTGTTCAGCTAGATCCGTTCCTGTTATCTTCCTACTGACAGGCAGGCTTGTCTGGTTACAGTATATAAAGCTACCTGAAGAAAATTACAGGTGTTCTATCCCAGCTTAGTGCAGCTACAGGCCATTAGTATGTCTGGAAGGCCAAGAAGGAGAGGCAGACAGTCACAAGCCAATAAGAGAGGGCAAGCAGGCTCTGTGTCTAGTGCTGGTCGTGGAGACGGTGCATCCTCATCAGCACGTGGCCATGGGACACGCTTGGCCTTTTTTTCGGCAGCTGGCCGTGTTGAGCCGCAACATGCGGAAGACTTGGTCGAGTGGATGACCAAGCCGTCCTCATCCTCCTCATCCTCTCTCACCCATGCCCAGGGTGCTTTGTCTGGCAAAGCAGCGGCCTCTTCCCTCAGCTCAATGTCATCAGTGACTCCTTCCCTAGCTCCACCATGTCCTCATGAGGATTCCCTCGAACTGTTTGACCACAGTGTTGGGTACATGCTCCAGGAGGATGCCCAGCGTTTGGAAGGCTCTGATGATGATACTGAGCTCAATGAAGGCAGTAACATGAGCACGGACAGAGGGGGTGCCCAAGAAGGACAGCAATCTGGCAGTCATGCTCCCCCTGCTGCAGCATACTGCCAGGTTTGCTCCAGTGATGAGGAGGGAGGGGATGATGAGGTCACTGACTCAACGTGGGTGCCTGATAGGAGAGAGGAGGAGGAGGAGGAGGAGGAGGAGGAGGAGGTGGCACATCACCAACTAGGCAGGATGCCCTCCAGGGGCCAGCCTAAGGGCAGCACATTGACTGCATCACACCCCAAAGCTCCACATGTGCAGGGCGCTGCAGTCTCTGCGCGTTATTCAAAAAGTTCTTTGGTGTGGGCCTTTTTTGAGACGAGTGCATCAGATCGCACCGCTGCTATTTGCAATATATGTCTCAAGCGTATCTCGCGTGGCCAAAACATCTCCCGCTTGGGTACCACATGCTTGACCAGACATATGTTGACCTGCCATGCAGTTCGTTGGCAAGCGTATCTAAAAGACCCACACCAAAGAACAAAGACGATCTCTCCTTGCTCCTCATCAGCTGAGATTTCCAACCCCACTAGACCTTCAGTCCTCTCTGCGACCTGCAGTGAGAGGAATGAAGGTGTAGAATTAGGTGTGTCACAGCCAAGTACTTATGGGCAATCTGCTTTTGGTACACCGACGTCAGATTGTACCAGGCAAATTTCCCTGCCCCAGCTGCTGCACCGCCGAAAGAAGTTTGCTCCCAGCCATCCACATGCCCAGCGGTTGAATGCTAGCTTGGCAAAATTGCTAGCACTTCAACTGCTGCCTTTTCAGTTGGTAGACTCTGCCCCCTTCCGTGAGTTTGTGGAATGTGCGGTTCCTCAGTGGCAGGTACCCAAACGCCACTTTTTCTCACGGAAGGCGATTCCGGCTCTCTACCGGCATGTGGAAGGCAATGTCCATGCCTCGCTGGACAGGGCGGTCAGCGGTAAGGTGCATATTACCGCTGACTCATGGTCCAGCAGGCATGGACAGGGACGTTACTTAAGTTTCACGGCGCATTGGGTGACTCTGCTGGCAGCTGGGAAGGATGCAGGACAAGGTGCAGTAGTGTTGGAGGTTGTTCCGCCACCACGCCTCCAAAATGCTGATTGTGACACACCTCTCTCCTCCACCCCCTCCTCTTCTTCTTCCTCCATGGCCTCTTCCTCGGAACCAGCGGTGCTCCGTAGGCGTTCAAGGGGCTACGCAAGTACGCAGGCCAAAAGATGCCATGCGGTGCTTGAGCTGGTGTGCTTGGGGGACAGGAGCCACACTGGGGCAGAGGTTCTGTCAGCTCTGCAGGGGCAGGTTCAGAGGTGGTTGACGCCACGCCAACTTAAGGCAGGAATGGTGGTTTGCGACAATGGCACCAACCTCCTCTCTGCCCTCCGACAGGGACAACTGACCCATGTGCCCTGTTTGGCTCACGTCCTTAACTTGGTGGTGCAGCGGTTCTTGGGCAGGTACCCGGGCTTACAGGATGTCCTGAGGCAGGCCAGGAAAGTCTGTGTGCATTTCCGCCGGTCATATAATGCCAGTGCTCGGCTGACGGACCTCCAAAAGGAGTTTAACCTGCCCAAGAACCGCCTAATCTGTGACATGCCCACCAGGTGGAACTCGACGTTGGCCATGCTGCAGCGGCTGCACACGCAGCAGAGGGCCATCAATGAGTACCTGTGCGACTATGGCACCAGGACAGGGTCAGGGGACCTTGGTTTTTTTTCCCCACGCCAGTGGGCCATGATCAGGGATGCATGCACTGTCCTGTCACCATTCGAGGAGGCCACGAGGATGGTGAGCACTGACAGTGCATGCATCAGTGACACTGTCCCCCTTGTCCACCTGTTGGAGCACACGCTGCGTGGAATAATGGACAGGGCACTTGAGGCAGAACAGAGGCAGGAAGAGGAGGACTTCCTTAGCTCTCAAGGCCCCCTTTATCCAGACAGTGTTCCTGCGTGCCCGCCGATCACACAGGAAGAGGACGAGGAGGAGGAGGAGGAGGAGGAGGAAGATTGTGTCAGTATGGAGGTGGAGCCTGGCACTCAGCATCAGCAGTCTTTAAGGGATCAGTCCCAAGGAACACATGGACTTGTACGTGGCTGGGAGGAGGTGGCTGCGGACGTTGTTGTCCTTAGTGACCCAGAGGACTCCGGACCGAATGCCTCAGCAAACCTACGCTGCATGGCCTCCCTGATCCTGCAAAGCCTGCGTAAGGATCCTCGTATTCGTGGTATCAAGGAGAAGGACCAATACTGGCTGGCAACCCTCCTTGATCCACGTTACAAGGGTAAGGTTGCGGACCTTATCTTGCCATCGCAGAGGGAGCAGAGGATGAAACATCTTCGGGAGGCCTTGCAGAAAGGTCTGTGCAACGCGTTCCCAGAGACTGGGAGGTTACAAACTCCTGTTTCTGGACAAAGTGTTGCTGAGGCTTCGGTCAGTCAAAGAAGGAGCGGTGGAGAAGGTGGCCGTCTGACCGATGCGTTCAGACAATTTTTTGGTCCGCAGCCCCAAGGTATGATCGGTTCCAGCAACCATCGCCAGCGTCTGTTTTACATGGTGCAGGAATACCTAGGGGCAAGATCAGACTTGGACACCTTTCCCACCGAAAATCCTCTGGGTTACTGGGTCTTGAGGATGGATCACTGGCCAGAGCTTGCACAGTATGCAATTGAGCTACTGGCCTGTCCTGCATCCAGCGTTCTTTCGGAACGCACATTCAGTGCTGCTGGAGGCGTGGTAACCGATCACAGGGTGCGTCTGTCCACCGACTCGGTCGATCGGCTGACCTTCATAAAAATGAATCAGTCTTGGATCACCACCAGCTACCAAGCACCTGATGCAGATGTAACCGAATAATTTTTTTTGAAATCTCAGATCCCTTCAAAGACTGCCTATGCTGATGCTGAGTGACTATCCCTGAGTAATTATCCTCTTCCTCCTCAATCATCACGCTGATAGCTTGTAAGAACATTTTTGGTTCTGGGCGCCACCACCAGTGCCTAAGGCACAATTTTTCAGCCCCTGTTTAACAGGGGCGTGTAATTACAATTTTTGATGTAATACTTTGCAGCAGGGCTCGTTCCTGCATTCCAACTAGAGTGTCTGTGAGGGGTTGCAGTGTTGTGGCACCAGCACCAGTGCCTAAGACCCAATTTTTCAGCCCCTGTCTAACAGGGGCGTGTAATTACAATTTTTGATGCAATACTTTGCAGCAGGGCTTGTTCCTGCGTTTCAACTAGAGTGTCTGTGAGGGGTTGCAGTGTTGTGGCACCAGCACCAGTGCCTAAGACCCAATTTTTCTGCCCCTGTCTAACAGGGGCGTGTAATTACAATTTTTGATGCAATACTTTGCAGCAGGGCTCGTTCCTGCGTTCCAACTAGAGTGTCTGTGAGGGGTTGCAGTGTTGTGGCACCAGCACCAGTGCCTAAGGCCTAATTTTTCAGCTCCTGTTCAACAGGGGCATGTAATTACAATTCTTGATCTAATATTTCACAGCAGGGCCCTGTGAGGGCTTACAGTGTTTTGGCCACAGCAACACCTAAGGCCCAAATTTCTGCTGAGTATATAGGGCAGGACCCTACTTTCAAACATCTAACTTACAAACGACTCCTACTTGCAAACGGAAGGAGACAACAGGAAGTGAGATGAAATCTACCCCTAAGGAAGGGAAATTCTCTCCTGTAAGAGTTAATATGGGAAAACAATTTTTCCTTTCCACTGATGCTTTCCAATCCTTGTTCCACAAAAAAACACAAATTTTCAAAAAACATTTTTCATTGGGACAAAAAAGTGAGGTGAAATCTTCTGAAGAGGAGGAAAGACGCAAAACAAATGTCACAGGGGTGATAACCCTTCCCTATGTTTTCCAAAAAGCTTAGAAAAGATTTTTTGGCTGGAGCTAAACACATTAAAAATGTTCAAAATTACAAACAGATTCTACTTAACAACAAACCTACAGTCCCTGTCTTGTTTGCACCGCCTCAATACTGCTGTTCAGAGTATATAGGGACCTTTCCTTATTTTAATTTGGGTGCGGGGTTCCCCTTAATATCCATACAAGACCCAAAGGGCCTGGTAATGGACTGGGGGGTACCCATGCCGTTTGTCTCACTGATTTTCATCCATATTGCCATGACCCGACATGACATTAAACCCGCAAGCAGTTTTAAATGAGATTTTTTCCTTTAAAAATGACATTTGGTGCAGGGACTGTTCTAAACATGGGAAACACGCGTCACTTTACAGGCATACTATAGACACCCCCCAGGTACGATATTTAAAGGAATATTTCACTTTTTTTTTTTTACTTTAAGCATCATTAAAATCACTGCTCCCGAAAAAACGGCCGTTTTTAAAAGTTTTTTTTGCATTGATACATGTCCCCTGGGGTAGGACCCGGGTCCCCAAACCCTTTTTAGGACAATACCATGCAAATTAGCCTTTAAAATGAGCACTTTTGATTTCGAACGTTCGAGTCCCATAGACGTCAATGGGGTTCTAACGTTCGTGCGAACTTGCGGTCCGTTCGCGGGTTCTGGTGCGAACCGAACCGGGGGGTGTTCGGCTCATCCCTACCCAGCACACAATATGAAAGTATTTTTAATTTTCTACTTTTTTACTTTAAAAAAATATTGTACGTGTGTGGCAGTGATGAGGTTGATTAACGTTCCCACTGACCCTCCCTTCTGCTCAAAGACTAGCCTACTAATGTCTCTGTTTAGGATATTGTCACTTGCTGTAGTGTCCAGATGGCTGAGCACTATATAGGGACATACCCAAGCCAAACTAAAGCTTATTCCAGCTATTCTGGTACATTTTCCCAAGGGAAAGATCTACTACCAATCCTAATTCAAATTCAGGAATGCTTCTGCAAACTCTTAATTGCATGTGTCTATGTAATCTAGAAAAGTCAAAACCAAACTAACCAAAATACTGGATTACAGTTTTGACACTTACCCTACTACTAAATAAGGTAAAATTATTAATGTGCTCAGATAATCATGTATGATGTTGTTACCAGGGTAGGTTGGCCAAAATGTGGAAACAGAATTAATTTAAGTAGGTTTTCCATCTCAGGGGTGATAGTTCCCCTAAGCTAATATTTAGACAGATTTGGGCCTCTCACTATAAATGGGCACGAAATTGCTATTTTTAAGGCATCGATGTCTTAAAAGTTGATTGATAAGAATGATGGCTGTAGGCTGCCAGTATGTAACAACCTTACAAAAAAACGTTGCATTTAAATGTTTAAATGCTAAACAAAGCTGCAAATTATATATATATATATATATATATATATATATATATATATATATATATATATATATATATATATATATATATATTTGCAGCTATATATGGAGACAATTTGAAAACATGTTCAAACAACAACAACAACAAAAAAATCCAATCTGCTGGAACATTAATGTAATTGGCATTAACAATGAGCATACCTTATTTGATCACTGTTACATATACAATGGAAAGAATTTATTATAATTGTTCAATAATGAAAAAAAAAACTGTTGATACTGCCAGAAATCTTGTGAACTAATATCTGTTCTCTGCCTGTGCTTCATTGTCATCAGTTACATTGTTCCTAGCTATATCTATGGAAAGGAGAAGAGGGGGAGATTTTCTGTAGTGCTGTCCTAGAGTGACAATGTTGCCCCTCCATAGATACAATATAATGAATGAGCATTGTCACTCTAGAACACAAATTTCGGGGAAGATTTAGTAAACTAGTGCACACAGAGACTGGTGCAGTTGTGGATAGTAACCAATCAGCTTTTAGTTGTTTTTTTTTTGCTAAAGCTTAATCACTTATGGCATGGTAGGATTCACCCCCTTAATGACCAGGCCATTTTTTGCGATACAGCACTGCGTCATTTTAACTGACAATTGCATGGTCGTGCAACGTTGTTACCGAAACAAAGTTGATCTCCTTTTTTTTCCCACAAATAGAGCTTTCTTTTGGTGGTATTTGATCACTTCTGTGGTTTTTATTTTTAGCGCTATAAACAAAAAAGAGGGACAATTTTGAAAAAAAAAACATGTTTTACTTTCTGCTATAATACATATCCAAAAAATTGCAAGAAGCATATATTGATTGGTTCGCGCAAAAGTTAGAATCTACAAAATATGGGATAGATTTGTGGACTTTTTAAAAAAATATATTTTTTACTGGTAATGGCGGCAATATGCGATTTTTAACGGGACTGCGACATTGCAGCTGACAAATCTGACCCCAAGTGACACTTTTTGAGGACCAGTGACATTATTACAGTGATCATTGCTAAAAAAAATGTACTGATCAATGTATAAATGACACTGGCAGGGAAAGGGTTAACACTAGGGGGCGATCAAGGGGTTAACTATGTTCCCTGCGTGTGTTCTAACTGTGTGGGGGATGGGCTTACTAGGAAAACACAGAGATCGCTGTTCCTGATCACTAGGAACAGCAGATCTCAATGTTGTCCCCTGTCAGAACGGGGATCCGCCTTGTTTAAATAGTCAGATCCCCGTTTAGCCGCTGTGTACGGCGAATGTGGGTGGCTGGCGGACATCAAGTCCGCTGGACCCGCGGGCGCGCTCCTGCGGCGTGCGCCTACTGTATCTAATGCACAGACCAACATACAGGTACGTTAGTTTGCACAGCTGAGCCACCTTGCTGCAGTATATATGCGGAAGGCGGTCGGCAAGTTAGAAGCTGATTGGTTACTATGCACAACTGCCCCAGATTCTGCGTGCACCAGTTTTAGTAAATCTCCCCCAAAGTGTGTTACTGACAAGATCACAGGGTGAAAAGAAAAGCAAAAATAACCTGAAAAAAAATCTAATGCAGCTACCACATTTAATACTGTAAGCTGTGATATAATTCTGTTTCATCACTTAGTGGAGTCCATTAATTAAAGCAGCATTAAACCCAAAACCAAAAATGCAGCTCACCAATTATTAGATGTGGTGGCTGCATTGGTTTTCTTTTCTTTGGCTTTTGTACCCTCTGTTTTCAACTGGTGATCTGGCCAGTGAGGCTCCATTCACACTAGCGCGTTTTTTGATGCATTTTGCATTTTGCAGAAATGCACGGGAATTTTTTAACATGGGTTCCTATGGAACATGTTCACATCAATGCCTTTTTGTTTCTCTGCATTTTTGGAAAGGGTCAGGGACTTTTTTCGTGCAAAATGCAGCATTTTGCATGTAATAGAATTCAATGGACAAGCATCAAAAACGCAAGTGCACCGTTTTTGATGCGTTTTTGGTGCGTTTTTGATGCGTTTTTGCCGTTTTTTTTTTTTAAAGACTGTAAAAAAAAATTGTAAAAAAAAAAAAAAAAACCGCAAAACGCAAATCGCGGCAAAATCGCGGCAAAAACGCGGCAAAAACGCTGCTCAAAAACGTGGCAAGCATGAAAAAAAAACCTCCAAAAACGCTCAAAAGCAACATGCATAGGTGTGAATCGAGCCTGACAGACCGTGTGTATTATACAGAGAGCACTCTAGATGAATGAGCACAGAAGGCACTTCAGACAGCAGCACTGCCAGTCTGGGGGGAGGGTAGTGTTAAATGTACTAGTAGATTTAAATGCACTAACAATTGAAGCCAAACCCAGCTCACACTTTATAATTAGTTATAACAAACTGTTTACTTCCCTTTTGGGATAAAAGGTTTTACATGAATAACTAAAAGCGGATCATTTTAAGCACCCCTGCCAGTGCTAAATATTTTGTCTCATCCATGTAAATTGATGCGTTCTGCTGGAGTGCTTGTGCTTTTGTAAAACAACAGACTTGCTGGCTTACTCACCAGATGAAAATATAAGAAAGAAAGCCTAAGAATTGGTAAGCTGCAATATAATAAATGTTTGCTTTTGAGTTTAATACTGCTTTAACAAAGCTCACATACTACCTTTATATTATAAGGGACATATAACTCTTTACCATCTGTCTACACCAGAAGTTGCTTACCCTTTCTTTTCATTGGGGAACTCATCTTCTGTCTTTCCTGTTCACACAATGAGCTATAATAGGCTATAGCCAAAGATTATTCTTTTGCATTGTCTTCCCTTAAAAAGTAGCATTTGGCACAATGTAGAGAGGTAACTGCAAGGGCCAAAGTAAATTGTAAGAGTTGGCTTCTACTCGCTATCAATTTAATCTTTGTAAAGAAAAGCCCACTAAAAATTGAACATTACTACACCAATTTATCAGTCCAATGAATTCATTATGCACCAGCAGACAAATATAAAAATGACAGACACTATGGATGATAGAAATGGAGGTCACTCAGTGGTCACGCTGCTCAATAATCTTTCATCTTTAACTATAAATAAGATTAATTTAAAAGGAAACTTAAACAAAAATTAAAACACATGTATCACTTCCAGGCGCAGGTCTCTTTCAGAATATTAGTTGAGAAAAAAAAATTTACGCTGAAAATGATACAATACTAATAAGAAAATACAATATTTGTATAAATTTGTTAGGCAAATTAAGAGATTAGAAAAATTAGGTATGTTCATTTTGGAGAAAATATGTTTATATAACGTAGTAGATAACCTACTAAACACAAACAAATATATTTAGGACTAGTATAAACTTTTTTTTTATCATAAGAACTGTACAAAATACAAGAGGACATCAGAGGTACATGGAAGAAAAAATAATTTTTGCTTCCTGTTTGTCAAAATTGTTTGTCACCCTCCTCTGGACCAAAGCAAACAAAGGTGTGAGAGGATGAACTTTTTGCTTATGTCTATGTGAACTTTTACATTTCTACCTAAAAAGCATTGCTTATCTTACCATATCTTATCTCACCTATCAATTCTGGCATAATGGAATTATTTTTTTTAACAGAATAATTTGTTATTCTAGACAGGGTACCTATACTTACACAATAATGTGCAGGAAAATACTACACATGAAGAGATGTCAACCCAAGTTCACCGGTACACAGTAATGCCCCGTACACACGGTCGGATTTTCCGACGGAAAATGTGTGATAGGACCTTGTTATCGGAAATTCTGACCGTGTGTAGGCTCCATCACACATTTTCCATCGGATTTTCCGACACACAAAGTTTGAGAGCAGGATATAAAATTTTCGGACAACAAAATCCATTGTCGGAAATTCCGATCGTGTGTACACAAATCCGACGGACAAAGTGCCACGCATGCTCAGAATAAATAAAGAGATGAAAGCTATTGGCCACTGCCCCGTTTATAGTCCCGACGTACGTGTTTTACGTCACCACGTTCAGAACGATCGGATTTTCCGACAACTTTGTGTGACCGTGTGTATGCAAGACAAGTTTGAGCCAACATCCGTCGGAAAAAATCCTAGGATTTTGTTGTCGGAATGTCCGAACAAAGTCCGACCGTGTGTACGGGGCATTAAAATTAAATTTTTAATACATTAGCCTCATTTTTATGTAACAGTCCTTTAAATGAAAAAAGAGCAACCGGATTTACAATACAATACAAAATTAGGGATCATGGAAGGAGGGGAAAAATAAATTTGGCAATAGCAGTAAAAAAAAAAAAAAATATTTCCTTTATCTGGGAAAGCAAGCTTGAAATCAACATTTTTCCATATATCCTGAATCTTCAAAATGTTGGACATATAAAAAACTAGTGCATGTTCCTATGACTGTAAAAATGATTGAAGACTTGTTTTTTTTGTGTCCAGAATGATATTCATTCCAAAATGTATTTTACAAGGTTGACTTGCTTATTTTGTGGCATTTCAAGTTTTTTTTAAACTAGTGTCATAATGCTTGTTTTTATATTATAGTAAAAAAAAAACCTCAGATTCAAACCACATCTCATCATACTGTAACTACACGATTATGAACAATTTAATTTTCAAAATGGTCATTTTAAAATGACAGAACACTGTTTTGCATGAAAGGCAGACTTTGTCTGGGCCAAAATACCATTGTGGTTTATAGTGCTTTACAATTTATGTGTGTGCTGTACAGTAGCAAAAAAAAAGGTTGTGGTAAAGGTCATTTGGTCTTTGTTTTTTTTCTTGGATTTAATTAAATTTGTTTTGGCTGGTTTTTTTTTCAGTATCTATTTTATAGTTGCCTATCTGTAAGTTGCTAATGGGATGACAGAAGCTTAATAGTGCATTGGAAGGGTACAAGTAGGCCAAGTGTTCCTTATCTGCAGTCACTCAAACCTTTACATGTTGCTCGGGTACCAGTAATAGAGCAGTAGGTTTTATTCAGCGGTGAATCATTGAGCTACCATTGTACTCTCTGTGCACAGTTCAGCACTGACTGGTAACACTATATAAAGAATAATACTGGAAACAGGTGGGTTTTATAGATGATGATGGCTAATGTTTCTACTTAAGCCTCATCTTTCTTGTGATACATGTGTAATTATATATGCCCAGACTGGCCAGTTCAGCACCACCAGGCCTTTTATTTTGGGGCTTTTGACTGCATAGCTGCATTCTCCATCCGCCATCCACCTGCTTCGCTTCCCTTCCTCCCCCTCCATCTGCTGAATGGTAGGGTGGAGGTAGGGGGGTAGGCTTCATTAGCTTTCTCCAATGCCTTATGCATCAGCAAGCTCCATTACACAGTCAGTCTGTGGGGGGGAAGGGGAGGGGGGCTTTGTTGTGACAGAGAAACCCTCTTTCACAGCTGTTCAAACCTTGAAGAGCTTGAGGCAAAAGAGTGGGATGAAGCTGGGAAGACTTAGAGGTAGCTAGCAGTCAGTCTTCAACATCCAACACTGAAGAAGTGATTGAAGCTAACATTCTGCGTACTTGGCTGCTGAGAACTTTTTAAAGAACTCTAGTTAAATCTGATAGACAAAACCTTCAGTTTGTTATCATTATTATTATACAGGATTTATAGAGCACGAACAGTTTACGCAGCGCTTTACAATATAAAAAGGAGACAATACAGTTATAATACAATAAAATAAAAAAGGATTAAGAGGGCCCTGCTCAGAAAAGCTTACAATCTAATAGGGTAGGGTAGGTGGTACAAAAGGTTGTAACTGTGGGGAATGAGCTGATGGAAGTGGTAGAAGATTAGTTGGAGATGTGATAGGCTTTCCTGAAGAGATGAGTTTTCAGGGATCGCCTGAAGGTAGCAAGAGTAGGGGATAGCTGGACAGGTGGAGGTAGCGAGTTCCAGAGGATGGGAGAGGCTCTGGAGAAATCCTGGAGATGGGCATGGGAGGAGGAGACGAGAGAGCTTGAGAGTAGGAGGTCTTGAGAAGAGCGGAGAGGACGATTTGGGAGTTATTTGGAGACAAGATTGGTGATGTAGCTCGGAGCGGGGTTGTGAATGGCTTTGTATGTTGTGGCTAGTATTTTAGATTTAATTTGCTGGGTGATTGGGAGCCAGGGTAGGGATTGGAGGAGAGGGTTGGCAGACAACAAGCAGTTGGTAAGGTGGATAAGTCTGGCAGCAGCATTCATGATAGACTAAAGAGGTGATAGCCTATGGAGAAGCAGGCCAATGAGAAGGGAGTTGCAATAGTCTAGGCGAAAGATAACAAGGGAATGAATGAGGAGCTTGGTGGTTTCATTTGTTAAAAAGGGGCCAATTTTAGAGATGTTACGGAGGTGAATTCTACAAACTTTTGCTAACGATTGGACTTAGGGCTGGTACTAGTACCCTGGCATTTGGGGAGGGACTGATAGTTGCATTGTTGATTTTGATGAAAAAGTCATGGGGGGGAATATTAATAGCTCCGTTTTAGAGAGATTTATTTTAAGGAAGTGGTGCGACATCCATGCTGATATGTCGGTTAATAAGTTAGTAATACGAGAGGAGACTGAAGGAGTGAGGTGAGGAGCAGACAGATAGATTTGGGTGTCATTGGCATATAACTACCTTACTAAAACTCACTAACGATTTACTAACTGCTAAAACCAACAGCCAGTACTTCATACTCCTACTACTTGACCTCTCTGCGGCCTTTGATACTGTTGACCACCCGCTCCTTCTCAATAAACTACATTCCCTTGGCCTCCGAGATTCTGCTCTAACCTGGTTCTCTGGCTATTTATCACAGCGTTCCTTCAGTGTCACCTACAACTCTGTCTCCTCCTCTCCGTTGCCCCTTTCTGTGGGGGTCCCCCAAGGCTCGGTTCTTGGACCCCTTCTCTTCTGTATCTACACCTCCTCCCTTGGTCACTTAATAACTGCCCACGGCTTCCAATACCACTTATACGCTGATGACACCCAAATCTATCTGTCTACTCCTCACCTCACTCCTTCAGTCTCCTCTCGCATTACTAACTTACTAACTGACATATCAGCATGGATGTCGCACCACTTCCTTAAACTAAATCTCTCTAAAACTGAGCTATTAATATTCCCCCCCGCCCGTGCCCCCCTCCATGACTTTTCCATCAAGATCAACAATGCAACCATCAGTCCCTCCCCTCACGCCAGGGTACTAGGTGTAATCCTAGACTCTGACTTGTCATTTCAGCCTCAAATCCAATCGCTGTCAAAAGTTTGTAGAATTCACCTCCGTAACATCTCTAAAATTCGCCCTTTTTTAACAAATGAAACCACCAAGCTCCTCATTCACTCCCTCGTTATCTCTCGCCTTGACTATTGCAACTCCCTTCTCATTGGCCTACCGCTCCATAGGCTATCCCCTCTTCAGTCTATCATGAATGCTGCTGCCAGACTTATCCACCTTACCAACCGCTCAGTGTCTGCCAACCCTCTATTTCAATCCCTACACTGGCTCCCAATCACCCAGCGAATTAAATTCAAAATTCTAACCACAACATACAAAGCCATTCACAACTCTGCCCCAAGCTACATCACTAATCTTGTCTCCAAATATCACCCAAATCGACCTCTCCGCTCTTCTCAAGACCTCCTGCTTTCAAGCTCTCTCATCTCCTCCTCCCATGCTCGTCTCCAGGATTTCTCCAGAGCCTCTCCCATCCTCTGGAACTCGCTACCTCCATCTATCCGGCTATCCCCTACTCTTGCTACCTTCAGGCAATCCCTGAAAACTCATCTCTTCAGGAAAGCCTATCACGTCTCCAACTAATCTCCTACCACTTCCACCAGCTCATTCCCCACAGTTACAACCTTTTGTACCACCTGCCCCACCCTATTAGATTGTAAGCTCTTCTGAGCAGGGCCCTCTTAATCCTATTGTATTGTATTATAACTGTATTGTCTCCCTTTTATATTGTAAAGCGCTGCGTAAACTGTTGGCGCTATATAAATCCTGAATAATAATAATAATAAGTGGTGTTTGAAGCTGTGGGCGGTTATCAAGTGACCAAGGGAGGAGGTGTAGATAGAGAAGAGAAGGGGTCCAAGAACAAAGCCTTGGGGGACTGCCACAGAAAGGGGCAATGGAGAGGAGGCGATAGAGTTGTAGGTGACACTGAAGGAGCGCTGTGATAGATAGGCAGAGAACCTGGATAGAGAAGAATCACGGAGGCCAAGGGAATGTAGTTTATTGAGAAGGAGTTGGTGGTCAACAGTATCAAAGGCCACAGAGAGGTCAAGTAGTAGGAGTATGGAGTACTGGCTGTTGGTTTTAGCAGTTAGTAAATCGTTAGTGGGTTTTAGTAAGGCAGTTTCCGTGGAGTGCTGCGAGCGAAAGCCAGACTGTAAGGGGACAAGAAGGTTATTTTCACTGAGGTAGGAGCTAAGATGGTTGTAGACTAAGCGTTCTAGAAGTTTAGAGGTGAATGGGAGCAATGAGATGGGTTTTAAGTTGTTCAGGTTGGTGGGGTCCAGTGAGGGCTTTTTAAGTATGGGAGTGATCTGCGCATGTTTTAGAGGGGAGGGGAAGGTGCCACTAGAGAGGGAGAGATTGAAGATGTGAGTGAGGGAGCATAGGATAGAAGAAGAGGGTGACCGTAGTAGTTGGGAGGGAACAGGATCCAAGGGAAAATTGGTTAGGTGGGCATCTGAGAAAAGTTTTGTAACTGCTTCAGTAGTAGCCAATTCAAAAGAGGAGAGTGTTAAACGTGCTGTTAGGCAAGGTAAGTTGGGTAGGGAAGATGTACGCACAGTGGAGGTGTCCTCACGAATTGCATCAATCTTGTCTTTGAAGTGATTAGCAATCTCTTGGGCAGTGAGTGAGTTAGTGGGTAGAGGGGGTGGGGGACAAAGCAGAGAGTTAAAGGTTGAGAAGAGCTGACGGGGACTGGATGACAAAGTATTAATAAGAGAGACAAAGTAGGCTTGTTTGGCAGCATGGAGGCAGGAATTGTATTTTAGAAGGGCAGATTTATATAGGGTGAGGTTTTGCAGGCATTTGGTTTTACGCCACAGTCTTTCAAGAGCACTGCAATGTCTCTTGAGATTTCTAGTGTTGTCAGTTTGCCAGGGTTGTAATGGTCAAGGCCTGATTCTGCGTGTGGTTAGAGGAGCAAGTGCATCTAGTGATGATGAGAGTGAACCGAGAGTGAACTGTTGTAGACAGAGGTGGCCAGGTCATGATAGGACAGGGGAGAGATAATGTCATATAGGTGGTCACTGGTCAGTAGCAGAATAGAGAAGAGAAGGTTTAAAGTGGCGAAGGTTCCTACAAGTAATTGTTTGCTGCTTGGTGGTTGGAGGCAAGGATACAGTGAAACTAATGAGGTTGTGATCAGACAGCTTGCTCAGATAGTATACATGGATTTCTGAATATCCAATATTACCTACAACATAATGCTGTCATCATGCCCATACACCTTTGATTACACCACAGTAGATTGGTCAACCAATGCAATTCAGTTGTGCATTATACTAAACATATTTCTATGTGCTAATGGATAATTCCCAAATAACTATTAATTCCAAATAATGTTTTGAATATAAATTTCTTTTAAACAATTTCTATAAAGAAAATGGATATTTACAAAGCAAATTACACTATAAAAATTTCTCCAATACCTCAATGAGCTATTTTTTAACCATTGTCCTTTATTCCTTGGTTCAGTGGTGCAATCAGTTCATTTAAAATGTTGGTTCTTCGGTGTGGCAGTTTCCTTATTTTTATCTTTGAGTATCCATGGTAAGTAAAAGCAAAAATATTTTTCTAAACAAAAGTGTGATTGTTTTCTGCCATTAAGGTGCTAAATATGTAATGCACATTTTTTATTATTATTATTATTATTTTCTTATTATAATAAAAACATATACTTCAATTTGTTTTTTTTTTAAGATGAAAATGTGTTCAAATTGGACAGCTATTTATGTGTGATATATACTTTTTTAAATTTGATTTTTTTTTCAAGCAGATGATTTGGTTGATTGAAGTAAAACATGTGTTTGCCATATTTACTAAGCTCAATGAAGAATAGGTTTGCAAATTGAACATTTACTTTACATTACTTTACTCCATTAGTGAATCAACCTTATCATGTCAGCTTCCCCTTATGCATTATGAATCTTTTTTATCTGTACCATTCACAATCACAGGGGTAGCTTTCAAGAATGTGAAAGGATCTGGCACAGATGGCACAATTACCCTACACTTGCATTTCCTGCTGAACCTGAACAGACTTTTCCCTTGCAAATGATAGGGTATTTAAGTGAACACAGCTTCACCTTGTTTTCTAAGTGAACTTGCACTTTGTAAAGTGTACATTTAAATTGCTAAGTGACCAGATTCTTCTTCTTTAGTAAATCAGCCCCAAAATATGTGCACATCATAGGAATCTAAAAAATTGGATGCTTTATGGTTACCATTAAAAATTAAAAAGTGAACTGTAAACAAACATAAAGGGTGGTGGAAATAAAAAAAAAACCATGAAACTCTTAAGCCTAGTACACACGAACCAAATGTCAGGCTCAATAGAAACCGGGTGACAATTGGACTGTGTGTACTACAGCCGATCTGAAAGAAGCCAGCCGTTCGGCCAAAAAAGGTCTGCCGATCAGCGCTCCCAGCCAGTGGCTGATAGCGGATGGCAGATAGTTAGTACAGCAGGTCCTCTTGAGCTGTCAGTTTTCTTTCGTTCAGGCCGCTGGGTTCAAACAAAAAAAAAACTAGTAGTGTGTACTGGGCTTTAGCCATAACATGTAAATAGAATATTAATGAATATGGATTTTTTTTGTGTCTATTTCCCACAATTTTTTTTTATTTTTTTAAAATAAAGTGGTTTTAAGTATTAGAAAGCAGCTACTAAATGAGTCATTTTTATCCTCAGGAAACTTGATTTAAACATCCAGCAGATTTAAGGGGACCTAATAATCATGTTTTTTGACTGGGTCTTGAAAACAACAATGGTAAATACAGTATACCCCATTTGGTTTTAAAGTTGAAACCAAATAGTATAGTACTTACCTGAACTAAGTTACACAAAAATATAATATATTTTCCAAGCACATTAATACGAGCTGTATGAAAGCGGTGCAACTGACATAAAAGCAGTATGACCATTATCCAGTGGTTGTGTTTATTTGTTTGCATCCTTTTAATAAGAGCAATTCATTTTTTGGGTGTTTGTTTGTTTTTTGGCTTGTTGGAACACCATGGAAGTATATTTAAAGGAATAAAACAGTTAAAATGATCTTGAAATATTGTAAAAAGGTTTGGAACAAAGCCCTCCAAACCATAATGAAAACCAGGTACAGTTACTAATTGTATTCAAGCTGAGAAGCTTTTTTCTGAGAAGCAACTGGTGAACTTTTAACCTCTAAATAGCACTGTTTAGTTGTAGTAGCTATACATGCACAGCATTAACAAGATAAGCGTAATTCCTGCATTTTTTAATCCAAGAAAAAAAGTTTTTATTGAAAAACAGGTACAGACAATCCAAGAAGTCTTCAATTAAATTATACATAATAACATAAACAGGCATATTTCCAGAAATAGAGTCAAGTTTATACAGTAATATAATATATTTCCCACTGTTAAACAATAAGAAAGAAATTACTGCATCTTTATCTTCCCTAATTCCTTCCCTCTGTCTTTAGCCTACAGGAGCAATAAGCTGTATTCAAGTCTAATGCAGGGTATACAATACTTTCAACCATTATTAAGGCGCAATAGTCTATCCATGACCAGGTCCTCCGGGCTAGCCCAGGAGGTAATTCCTGCATTTAACTGACATTTTTATGTGGTGTACCAATAAAATATGCAGAGTGTAGATCTGGTGTCTTTATTTAGGCATGCCTAAAAAGATATGTAGTTACAGGGTAAAATAAAATAAAAATCAACATTATCTTCCAAATAAAATGAATAAAGACATACACAAAAGTAGACTTAAAATGATGTCAGTAGTCTAGAAATTAATAAATAAAGGGCAAAAGAAAGGCTGACATATTTACCTTACCATGAAACAAGGCTAAACCAGGTTCCCTACACTGCCACCTACAAGACCACAGACTAAATGCTTAATAGTTTCTTTACAGTTCAGACTGGTGCTTCCTCCTCTTTGGCAGAGATCCTGTGACCATGTGATCCAATGTTTTTGCATTTGTGAGCAGCACTGGAGGGAAATAGTAGCAGCATTTTCTCCAGTAGTGTTTCAGCCCTTCTATTACTTTCTAGACCTAGCCAACAAACACCCCCACAAGACTGATTAACTTAGGGTGTCTGCTAGTTAACTATGCACCGAGCAATCAATGCCCAGTACTGTGAAAATCAGAAGGATCTGGCAAAACCTTCAGCCCGGTTTCACACATGTGCGGTGCGAATTGAAGCTCAGGTTTCACTGGGGAGATAAAAATCTCCTGTTCAAAGGAATCACTGGGGTTTTAGCTCAGGACCAGTGAGCAGGGAGAGGGGGAGGTGTAGTGAGGAGAAGAAGAAAATCCATGTTCAGAACGCAATGCATCTGCAAAGCAGATGCGTTCCCATAGAAGATAAGGGGCTTGTAATACGCACCGCAATGCCCAGAAAACGCTCACGTTTTTTGTGCAATGCGCAGTGCGAATGCAACGCACATATGTGAACCAGATGCATTCATATGAATGTATTTTAAAATGTCCTGCAAATTAAATGCGGTGTAAGCCGCATCTAATTTGTATAGGTGTGAACCCGGGCTTAGTGCTAGTTCACACCAGATGCAGTCCGTGTGCTTTTTTTCTGCACAAAAAATGCATGCAGTATTTTCCATGTATTCCAATGCCTCTAGTTCATACCAGTGCAGTCAGTTTATAGTGCAGAGAAAAAAAGTAGAGCGTGCTGCATTTTTTCTGCACATAACGTTACTGGAACCTAGAAAATTGTATCAAAAACGCACTGGAACTGCGTGTGTTGTGAACTGTAAGCAAAAACTTATCCAGAACGTATCCAGAGTGCATTTTTGTGGTGTGAACTGGCACTAAAAATGCATGCACAGTGTTTTCCATGTATTCCAATGGCTCTAGTACACACTAGGGATGAGCCGAACATCGGTTCGCAGCAGAACATGCGAACAGGCAAAAAAATTGTAAGAACACGCGAACACTGTTAAAGTCTATTGGACACGAATATGAATAATCAAAAGTGCTAATTTTAAAGGCTTATATGCAAGTTATTGTCATAAAAAGTGTTTGGGGACCTGGGTCCTGCCCCAGGGGACATGTATCAATGCAAAAAAAAAGTTTTAAAAACGGACGTTTTTTCGGGAGCAGTGATTTTAACCGCTTGCCAACCGCCTCACGCAGATATACTGCGGCAGAAGGGCTCGTACAGGCAGAATCACGTACCTGTACGTTCCCCTTTAAGAGGCGGCCAGCGGGCGCGCATTCGCGGCAAGCTCCGTAAGTCGGGTCCCGTGGACTTGATCACCGCAGGGATATCCGCGTTCGCCTCACCGGGAGGAAGAACGGGAGATGCTAATGTTCTGCCTAGTGACAGTGTCACTGATCTCTGCTCCCTGTCATCGGAGCAGAGATCAGTGACGTGTCACACACAGCCATGCCCCTCACAGTTAGAAACATGCCTAGGACACACTTAACCCCTTCACTGCCAGTGTCATTTACACAGGAATCAGTGCATTTGTATAGAAAATGCCATAAAACTATCCCCTATTTTGTAAACGCTATAACTTTTGCGCAAACCAATCAATAATCACTTATTATGATTTTTTTTACCAAAAATATGTAGAAGAATATGTATCGGCCTAAACTGAGGAAAAAAATAGTTTTTTTTATATATTTTTGGGGGATATTTATTATAGCAAAAAGTAAAAAATAATGTGTTTTTTTCAAAATTGTCCCTCTTTTTTTGTTTATAGCGCAAAGCCCCCCAAAGCACCTCGTCCCCATGTTGATGGGGACAAAGGCCTCATCCCCACAACCCTTGCCGGTGATTGTGGGGGTCTGCGGGAGGGGGGCTTATCGGAATGTGGAAGCCCCCTTTAACAAGGGGACCCCCAGATCCCGTCCTCCCCCCCTGTGTGAAATGATAACGGGGTACAAATGTAGTACAAATGGTGATGTAACCGGGTGACTCGCCCCCTCTGGGATGTCCCCGTGCGTCAGAGGGGGGTGGGGTCACCCGGGAACGTCACCGCATGGCCCCCCTTAGTTATAAAAGAACTGTTACCTGCAAGGACGTGTCATACAGCGGGTGCCTCCCATGGAGGCGGGTCGGTGCGGCTTTTTTTTTCTGGTCCATCGGCGGAGCAAGAGAAGAAGAAGACTTTGTGGAACATTTTTTTTTATGAAGGACTTGTCCCAAGCCGTGTCTTGTCATTTTTGCCATTTTGGTAGGGGTACATTTGAACCCTGTTACCATTTTACACGGGGGGAGGCCGGGATCTGGGGGTCCCCTTGTTAAAGGGGGCTTTCAGATTCCGATAAGCCCCCCGCCCGCAGACCCCCACAACCAAGGGCAAGGGTTGTGGGGATGAGGCCCTTGTCTCCCTCAACATGGGGACAAGGTGCTTTGGGGGGGCTACCCCAAAGCACCCTCCCCATGCTGATGGCATGTGGCCTGGTACGATTTAGAAGGGGGGCACTCTCTCATCCCCCCCTCTGTTCCTGTGGCCTGTCAGGTTGCGTGCTCGGATAAGGGTCTGGTATGGATTTTTTGGGGGACCCCACGCCATTTTTTTAAAATTTTGGCACGGGGCTCCCCTTAAAATCCATACCAGACCGGAAGGGTCTGGTATGGATTTTGGGGGAACCCCCACGCCTTTTTTTTTTTAAATTTTGGCGCGGATTCTCCTTAATATCCATACC